>OW679202.1:26370493-26539582 GCA_940337035.1 Agriotes lineatus | reverse complement strand
AGTCGAACACGGAAAAAGGAAATCCGGACTTGGAAAACTTCACTTTTAGGAGTGCTGCCGACAGGAGAACAGCCAGCAAAATTTAATTAAAAATATACCGAGGCAGTTCCATCATTTAAACAGTATTATTATAGACACTTGCAGACCCATTGCGAATACTTCCCAACTGACGAAAATAAAATAAAAATTACATTCTTTTTCTCCCAAGGATATTATCATTCTCAATTTTTAATAAAAGTTAGACTTCTAGTTTCTCTACTTGTGTACTACAATATCACCATAAAGTTGATCTTCCCATCTTATCTTGGGACTTCCTTTTGGTTTCCAGTCCCTTATCATCTTTATTACTGCTTCGGTATCATTTCGTTTTATGTGTCCAAACCGTCCTTACCCTGTGTGCTTTTATAATAATAATAATAATAATGTCTTTATTATCAGTTTCATATAAAACGAAAAAATACAAAGTGAAATATACCTATGTGTCAGGCGAAGTTCAGCACGGTGGCATCGGCAGGGTGTTGCCTCCCGCTGCTCTTTCACTTAACCTGCACTAAGAGAAAGAAGAAAAAACAATAATTAATAATTACGCAAAATTGGTGCATACATCTCAAACAAATCCCCTGAATCAATAACCACAACTCAATTATTATCCAACATAACATAATTAATAACAAAATATCATTCAGCTACTCCCGAACGTTCTGCCTCTGTAATATATGTATTTTTAATTGTGTTTTAAATTGACTGGTAGTCATAGAAGATGCAAATATATAATAGAAACTGTTAAAACGCTTTGCGATACAAAAACTAAATGATCTCTGCAACAGTTGAGTTTTATGTGAAGTTAATGTAAGCAGGCCTCTATGCCGTAAATTTAAATTATGTACATCTGTAAGAAACGACAATTTTTTGAATAAATATGAAGGATATTTGCTCATATAAATGTTATAATAGGGACAGGCTGCATGTAGGTATCGTCAGTTCTCCATGGTAAGTCATCTGACTTCTTTCAGTTTGTGAGATATTCTGTCAAACTTCCCTATACAAAAATCAAGAATTTTGCAATTTCTGGATGCGACTTTTATCTATAGAGTCTAGATATGAACCATACACCACGTCACAGTAACTTAACTTAGACAACACTAAAAATTCCCATAAGCTGGATTTAATTCTTACATTTAAAATACCTCTGTTGTGAAAAATAGTTCGAAGACTACAATATCCACTCTGGAGACATTTTCTAATATGACACTTGAAACGTAGTGTATGATCCACTTCCAGACTTAAATATTTAACATTATTTTGCAAAGACAGGTTATTACAATCGATATGTATATTAATGTTATGAATATTTGTTATTCTATCATTCTTCTTTCCAAATAGCATAACAATGATTTACTCGGATTTAAACGTAAACAATGTTTTAAAGAGATTTGATGCAAAACCTGGAGATCCCGATTAACAGTATTACAATCAGCAACTGTCTTACTAGGATAAAAAGAGTAATATAACTGAGTGTCATCGGCGTACAGATGGGAAGTGCAATCTTGTAGCTTTTCAGCAAAAGTAAATGTGTATAAAGTAAATGATGATGATAATAATAATAATAATAATAATAATAATAATAATAATAATAATAATAATAATAATATGATTGACTTGACTTACACTTTCTCGAAAGACATTCGTATGGAATTCGGAATGGAAAAATGTAAAGCCTTGAACATCGAAAAAGGTAAAGTCATTAATGGCGAGGTTGCACTCCCAAATGGAGACATAGTTCAGGCTATGAACGAAGGAGAAACTTACAAATATCTTGGTTTTCAACAAGCTAGATTACTCAAAACAAACAAGGAAAGTCAAGGGTGAAGGATCAGTACCTGCAACGAATACGTGTTCTCCTAAAGACAGAGCTGAACGCAAGGAATCTTATTACAGCAATCAACACCTACGCTGTACCTGTTCTGACCTACAGTTTTGGAGTCTTGAAGTGGACCAACACAGAGCTAGAACAACTACAGCGGATTACTCGAACAATGATGACTAAGTACAACGCGCATCACCCAAGAGCATCAACTCTTCGAATGACTTTACCGAGGAAAGAAGGAGGAAGATCTCTTATTGACTTGGTCAATCTGCACTCCAGGCAGCTGGTGAAATTGAGAGCGTTCTTTAACAGCAAGGCACAAACATCAAGATTGCACCAAATTACGCTGTTAAGTGACAAATCATACACTCCCCTTAATCTCGCCAGCGCCAACATCGATTTCAGATCTGTTTCTGATGCCGAAAAACAAAACCAATGGGCACAAATGGCAGTGCATGGACGTCATCACAACGATCTGAACCAGCCCCATATAGACAAGGAGGCATCAAACAGGTGGCTTAAGGACGGTCTGCTATTTCCAGAGACCGAAGGATTTGTGATGGCTATACAAGACCAAGTAATCAACACCCGAAATTACTCAAAATTTATCATTAAAGACCGATCCATTGAAACCGACAAGTGCCGAAAATGTAACCAGAAATCAGAGACAATACAGCACATAACCTCTGGCTGCACTTACTTGGCCAATATCGACTACCTTCAGCGGACACAACCAGGTGTGCAACATCCTACACCAGAAGTTAGCCAACAAATATGGGCTACTTAACACCTCTTTCCCCTATTACAAGTACCAGCCAAGCGCAGTGCTTCAAAATCGTTCCTTTAAACTCTACTACGATCAGGCAATTATCACTGATAGACAGGTGGCGAATAATCGGCCTGATGTTGTGCTGGTAAACAAGGAAACGAAAACAGCATACCTGATAGATGTGGCTGTACCCAACAATAACAACATGCAGGACAAATATAGGGAGAAAAGGGCAAATACGCAGAGCTGGCCATGGAGATACAGCAAATGTGGCAACTGGATAACGTTCATGTAATACCGATCATCGTATCATCAACCGGACTTATTCCAAAAACCATGGAACAGAATCTCAGAAGTCTAGGACTGCACACCAACACCTTTATCGACATTCAGAAAGCAGTCTTACTTAGGACATGCCACATAGTGAGGAAATTCTTACTGGACAATACATGAATCAATGATTAGCCCACTCCTTTTGATTCTTGAATCCGGGACGGGCTATAACCCCAACATTAGTTGAGAATTTGCATGTCAATTTATAATAATAATAATAATTATGTCGTTTATTAAATACTTCAAATAATACATTATAACTAACACTAGTTAAATACGGGCGGAGTTCAGTACAGCAGCTATGAGAAGCTGCCAACTGCTCTTACACTAAACCCTGAGTTGATAATTATAATAATTGCTTGTAGAGTGTAACTTAAAAGTAAATATATAAATAAAAAAAACACACAAGAGTAGCAGCACAGAACATATGTCTTAAAAACGTATATTATACTGAATAGCAGTAAATAGCTCAATCAAAAAGAAAAAATATATAAATGTTTTGCAATAAGATAACCTTACTAGTAGTAACAATAACAAAAAACATATTATGTACGTGTGTATACCTATGCATATGCATACAAAAATGTATGCACTATACATAGTTATCCTCTATTTTTATTCATGTCCGCACATCTAAAATACAACACCATTTAGCATTAGTGTTCGAATAGCCAATATAAATTTACTTTTGAAAGCGATTAGGTAGATCATTGAAAGTTTTAACTATACAGTAAGAGTACGATCGTTGGAAAAAAGCTGTAGAGTGAAGTGGTGGTGTGAGTAACCCTCTGAACCTAAGATTCAAATTGTGTACATCTGAACGGAAAGCAATTTTATTGTAAAGATATGATGGACTTTCCTTAGTTAAGATATCGTGATAAAGAGAAAGCACGTGTAAACAAACGTCGGATACGCATATTCAACCAGTTTAAATCCTTGAGTTTGTGACTAATTCTTTGGTACTTACGGATGCCATATATTAATCTCATGCATGCATTTTGTAATCATTGAATTCTATTTACATCCCGAGAATCTATGCTGGAATAGTACACAACATCACAATAATTTACCTTTGACAACACAAGCGAAATGTATAGTACAGCTTTAGTTTTTGTTTAATAATAATAATAATAATAATAATAATAATTGTTTTTTATTTGAAAATAAACAGATATATAAAAAACCATATACAAATTAAAATATTTTCAAAATCTCAAGGTCCAGATCAGTACAACTGTTTTGCATCTGAACCTTGCAAATATAAATTAAATTTTTAAGTTTAAGTAATACACATGACAAACACAAAATACAAATACAAGCCCGTCGTTTCCAAATACATTTCAAGTCCGAGCAATTCTTGCAAACACACAATTTTTGTATTATTAATAAGTGGTAAATTTAAAAAGTTCGTTAATTTAGGTCACTCATGTTTCTTGAGATTTTAGGTACAAATTAAATAACTTTATTCGAAATTGTTTAACAGAAAGGGTTTTGAATGATAATGGTAACTCATTATATACTTTACTGATATTGAATGTAAACGATATTTCAAACAAAGCGGTTCGGTGTTGAAGTGGCGTAATTAAACCTCTAAACCTCAAATTTAAACTATGCACGTCCGTCCTGAAAGTTATATTATTATAGAGATACGGTGGGGTTTAACAAAGTATCAATTTATGATAAAAACATGCAGTTTGTAATAAGCATCTATTTTTCATATTAAGCCACTTTGTTTCCTGCAACTTATGTGAAATATGCTCATATTGACGTATACCGTGAATGTACCTCAAACATGAATTTTGCACCCTTTGCAATCTATTTCTGGTATCAACATCTAAGCAAGGACCTATAATTTCAGAGCAATATGAAAACTGAGATAATACAAGAGAATCGCAGAGCATTTTTTCTGAATCTTATTTAAATAAGATCTGTGTGGATATAACAATTTTAAGTTTAAATACGCTTTCTGAATACATTTGTTTATATGAGGCCGATATCTAAAAGTATTGTCAATTATCAATCCAAATTTTTTTGCTTGTGTAGTTATTGGAATTTCAATATCATTAGTAGTTATACGTAACAAATTTTGAATATTCAATCAATTAAATGATCTGCCAAATAAAATAGCACACGATTTTGAGGGATTTAATTTTAGTCCGTGATGTACAGATGTTTTATAGAGTTCATTTAAATCATACGTAACCCCTCTTACGGCAGAGTCAAAATCCGATGGTTGAAATGAATAATACAGCAGTATCATCGGCATACATGTGCATTTTACAATAGGTAGCAGATTTATAGAAATTTGATGTATAAATGGTATACAACAAGGGTCCTAAAATCGACCCCTGAGGCACACCCTTTTCAATGTTACGTAAGGATGAATTATGTTCATTAATTTTGACACTTTGCGATCTATTACTGAAATAATGTTTAATTAAATCAATTGCATTTGACGAGAACCCTATAAAGTGCAATATTAAAAGTAATAATTCCTGATTAATAGTGTCAAATGCCTTACTGTAATCCAATAGAACCAAAATTGTTACTTAACTTTCCGTTATCTGTAGCCTCGAGTATGCCGTCTGTTACATTTGCAATTGCAATAGTGCAGCTATAACATTTACGAAAACCTGACTGAAATTCCGGTAGCAAATTGAATGTATTTAGAAAATATCTGATTTGTTTATTCATAATTTCTTCAATTATTTTAGAGAAAGTAGGCAAGATAGGTACTAATCGGCTTAAGGTCTGAGTAATGCCCAGGTTCGTTTACTTTCGGCAATGGAATAACAAGGGCATGCTTCCAACTCGGAGCCGGACATTTGGGCGCGGCCGTTTGGGCGCGGCCGTTTGGGCGCGGCAGTTTGGGCGCGAAGACACTTGGGCGCAGAGCCACTTGGGCGCGAGACATTTGGGCGCGAGGAAACTAATTAACGTATATTAGTATTAGCTAGCTTTACTATTCATAGGTCTGAAAATTTATTTTAAATATCGAAAATTACCTAAAGCACGTCCAAGGAGGTGGCGGGCGGCAAAAATTTAGTATAGAAATATTAATTGTCAAAAATTAGAATATTATTAAAGCAAGTTAAAAAATTTAACTTTCCGGTAAATACTAGCAAATCTTTTGCGGAGATTTATTACATTAAAATAATAAGTAAAAAAGAATAAATGAATAGAGATTGGGTACAAACAGAGCTATTGATGAACCATCCAACCATTTGGAGATTCGTCGACAGCCTGAAAACTATTCAACGAAGGAGAGATGTTGCTTATGAACAGTTACTTGCGGGAAATGAGCCCACTGAAAAAAAACAAAAATTTATCCAGTCTGATAGAAAATAAAAAATTTGGTTAAAGATTATAATAATCAATATAATCATGTAGACGGCGTAAACAATAGGGACATTCTAGAATTTTTAAGAGGCATTTCGTACAATTATGAAATAAATGCGTGGATGCTTCTTGTTTATATTTTAAAAAATTGTATATATTTACTTTAAGAATAATATGTATTATAATGGTAAAAATGTCAAAAATATATTTTGATTAATAAAATTCATCTTTTTATATGATTATTTACTATTATTCTTATTTCTGCTTTTTCTTCAGTTAGTCGGTTTATAACATAACGAAAATAATTAATTATTTTAAAATTTAAGGTTTATTGTTAAGTATTATCACTATAAACAAACTTCGAAGCCGACTAGTTTCGGTGAAAACAGAACACATATTAGAAACATATTAAACATTAGAACCATCAATCGATTAAATATAGCATAGCATTATTCATTTACCAGTACAATAAATGAATTTTTATTTAAAATTATTTTCAACACCTATATATAATCTATTTCCATCTTTATTTCAATTCAGAATTATTATTTCATATCTAACATAGGTACTGCCTTTTTTATGTATTCAGAATTATTTCAAAACTAATCTAATTGTCTACCTTCTTTATTTTTATTCGGATTTATTGAAAAAATTATCTAATATAGGTACATACTACCACCTTATTTAAAATTAATCTCATAACGGTTTCAATAAATAATTGGATTATTCTTTTAATATTGTTTGATTAATTACATTAACTTCTCAGGATAAATAATGATTTAATAAATGTTTGTTTATTTATGCCAAATTGAAATTATTCACACTTAATGTGTTCCTGAATCCCAATGTTGACCCTTTCTCGCGCCCAAGTGTCTCGCGCCCAAGTGTCTCGCGCCCAAGTGTCCCCGCGTCCAAACGGCCGCGCCCAGACGGCCGCGCACAAACGGCCGCGCCCAAATGTCCTAGACCGCTTCCAACTATCAGGGTACACATTATACTTCAAGCAAAAATTTATAATATAAGTTAAAGGTTGAAGTATAAATAGACAGCAATACATAATCATTTTAATATTTAGACCGCCAACGCCCATAGCATTAATTTTAATCTCATATAGTATTCTGCCCACTTCCTCTTCTGTTATTGTTATCGAAATTAAATTCCGGAATATTATTGATACGCGTCAAATAATAGTTTTTAATTTCATCGCTAATAGGTAAATTCGGTATGCTGTTTATGAAAAAGTTGTTAATATTCTCAGGATTACATAGCTGACCAGGAATTTCTGTATTTTGAGATTTTTGTAAATTGACTAAGTGAAGGTCTTTCCAAATTTGTTTTATACTGCAGTTTTTAGTTTTGTACGCAAAGTATGCCCTTTTATCATTTACTATACTGTTACTAGTAAAATTTCTAAGAGTTTTGTAATATTCCAGTGCGCTGGATTTTTAGATTTCAAATATTTACGTTTAACAGCATCCCTCATCTTCATCATTAGTTTAATATTATCCGTTATCCACGGAGCAATTTTTTGTAATTTTAACTGTTTTCCACGGAGCATGTACGTTAAATAAACTGTTTAAGCTATTATTAGGAACAGAAACTTTATTGTTAATATTTTGAGTGTTGTTGCAAGGGCAACAAATATAGATCATTTCTAAATTTATTAATTTCAAAATATTTGAAATCGCGATATGTTTTTATTATCGGTATCTGTTTAGGTAATTTTACAGCAAGAGTACAATAAACTATTTCGTGATCAGATTCATTATTGACTTCAACACCAGATGACCTGACCAATGAGGGGTCACTACATAAGATAACATCTATTAGGGATGCAGATTGCTCTGTGATTCTCGTTGGTTCAGAGATTAGTTGTTTCAGATTAAGACATTCAAGAAATTCGTTCAAGTATAATACGGATGCGTCAGATTTCGAAAATAAGTTAAAATTAACATCACCCAGACAAAAAATTCTATCAGACACAGACGTACATAGAGTCATCGATATTTCTAGCTCATCTACAAACGTTTTATAGTCTGAAGAAGGAGGTCGATAAACTACGCCAAATACATAAGTAACTGATTTAATTTTAGTAGAGAACCACATTTGTTCAATAGTACTATTTATATCTATTAGTTTATAATTTAAAGATTTTTTTATAAATACAGCTACACCTCCACCGCGACCTTCTCTATCCTTACGGACGACATTGTAATTTTGAATTGATATGTGGCAGTTATCTATATTGCTGGAAAGCCAGGTTTCTGATAATGCTAGTATGTCGTAATTATCAATGATATTTCCAATGTAATTCATTTTTGGTATCAACGACCTTATATTTACATGAGCAATTTTTAAGTTACTGCAAGAAGTGCCCGCACTCATACCTACTATTCGATAACAAAAATAAAATTAAAATTATTATTTCTCAAGAGATTAGAAACGCAAAAAAGGAATTCGGAAACACCCAAAATCGCGCACTTTAATACTGCACTTTTTCCGCATTTTACTGTTACACTCGTATTAAAGAGCCTTTAAATCGTCGCAAGTATTAATTTTCTTCACATGCTCATCAGTTTTTACGAATATATTCCCATCATATGTCCAAACCGATCTGCTACCAAATTTCTTTACAGCCTCCTTTAGAATTTCCATTCTTTTTGATGTTAGATCCTCTCGGATAATTATTGTAGAACCTTTAAGTTTCTTTTTGTTGTTAAAAATTTCCTTTTTCACTCTTCTGTATACAAATAGATATCGATTTTGAAAAATTATTTAATACGCCATACGCATTTCTCAGACATTTAGAAACATGCTCTTTAAAACGCAGTTTATAATCCATGATGACGCCCAGGTTAACACGAGATTCTTGTAGTGGTAATGTTTTATCACCAATCTTTATTACTACGGCACCAAGAGCTCTCATTAGATTTACTTTACTACCAAATAGAATAGCAATAGATTTTTTAGGATTTAAATGTAATCTATGTGTTTTAGATATATTGTTCAAACATTCTAAAGCATTATTTAATAAGATACAACTGCTATCGAGATCCTATGGCAAAAACGATATGTACAGTTGTGTTTCATCGGCATAGATGTGACACTTGCAGAACCCCAGCACAGACGAAAAAGTGGTAATATAAATAGAAAACAGGAGAGGACCCAATAAAGATCCCTGCGGTACTTCTTTACTAATAGGTAGAAAATCTGATTGACTGCCCGACGAAACGACTGCCTGACACCTATACAAAAGATAGTTAGATAGGTGTTTGATGGCGTCAGGGGTTAAGCCAATATAGTATAAAATAAATATTAAGATTTCATGGTCTATGTTATCAAAAGCCTTAGAATAGTTCAATAAAACAAGAACCGTTAGCATACCCTTATCGGTTGATGTTACAATTTCATCAGTTATATTAAAAAGAGCAGTACAGCAACTATGACCGGGTCTAAAACCCGATTGACAGTTCGGAATGACTCTGTTAACTGTAAGGTGGTTCCGTAACTGATGTTCGACAACTTTCTCTAGGACCTTTGATATTGTTGGCAATATGCTTATAGGACGAAGATCTTTATATTCGAGGGGATATGGTACTTTAGGCAAAGGTATTATAAGAGCTTTTTTCCAGGAGTTTGGGTATACGGAATTACTGAGGCAAAAATTTATGAGTAGGAAAGGGAATCAAAAAAGGCAAACACATATTTAGCATGACAATATTAATGCCATCAGCACCGGTGGCCCTGGTTTTAATAGTAGTTATAATTTTAAGAATTTCGTCTTCTGAGACTAAACGAAAAGTCAACCGAGAATCTACAGATTCCAACGTATTGCCATTGTAAAAATGTGTCACCTCTGCATTATCGTTTAGATTTACTGGAATTGCATTAACAAAATAATTATTTATTTCTGTTGCATTAGACAAGTGAGGGGGAATGGTGTTTGATTTAGATTTAATGTTTAAATGTTTTAAATCATTCCACATTGTAGAGGGAGAATTTCGTAATCTTTGCCGATAATAAGCTGTCTTCTCATTTCATACTGCAGCAGTAGTTAGATTACGTAGTTGCTTATAATACTCCCAGTGGCCTGGTTGTTGGGTTATTTTAAATTTGAGTAATGCCGCATCTCTTAGAGACATCATGTCCTTTAAGCCATCGGTTAGCCAAGGCGAAGAAGGCTTAGTAAACCTGGAAGTTACGAAAGGCGCATGCAGGTTAAAAAGAATAGTCAGATTGTCAATCAGGAAGTCGACCTTTTCATCGATATTATTCAAATCGTGTATGTTCCACCCTGGAATCGACTGCAAATGGTCGCAGAATACTAAATGATCAAAATACTTAAAATTTCTGTAGGTTCGAAACGTGGGAGTAGATTTAGGGATTTGTGTATTTATATCACAATAAATTAAGTCATGATCTGAAGCAGAATAACCAATAACACCAGAATTAGTCACCAACTCCGGAGATGTTGTTAGGATAAAATCAACAAGAGTTGATGATGTTAAAGTAACACGGGTAGGTTCATTAATGAGTTGTTTAAGACCCATTCCTTCAATTAAGGATATGAAATTACTACTAAGATTACTCTCAAAATTTAATAAATTTATGTTGAAGTCGCCAAAACAAAACAAATGGTCTGCTGTGGGAGTTAGTGTAGACAATGCATCTTCAAAATTATTTAAGAACTGTGTGTGCTGGTTTACAGAACCCGGAGGATTATAAATAACTCCACAAATAATATTTTTCTTTTTGCCCACATATAATTTTATCCAGAGTTCTTCAATTGCGTTATTAGATTGAATTACGTTAAAAGAATATTGATTTTTAATGTAAAATCCAACACCACCACCTCTACTAGATCGATCACATCTTATAAAAACATACCCATCGATATAAATTAATTGGTTTGTTATGGAATCAGTTAACCATGTTTCAGTCACAGCTATTAAGTCATAATTAGAAGCAATAACCTTATCTTTTAAATCTAAAAAAATTGCCACTAATGACCTAACATTCACATGCGCGCACTTAAATTTTACAGCCATGTGCACAGTTACTGTTATAATTAATAAGTTACAGTGAATTATATATGTGTATAGGTGTAGAATTAATTCAATTGCTTAAGAAAAATAAACTAAGATAAGAAAACTTGCCAAAGCAGATAAAAATAATTCAAATTTATTTTAGTTGCTCTCAGCGATAAGCTTAAAAATATATTTCTGCCGCAATAGATAAACATTAAAAACAGAAATCATCATTAATAAGAAATATACATATGCTAAATATCAGAATTACATTTCCAAGTCACTCGCACTTCTTAATGGTTTTAATTTCATTGTTAATTTTAGCTTTGATGGTTCCGTCATTGGTCCACACATTACGGAAGCCGCATTTATCCGCTGCTAACTTATCGAGTTCCAAACGCTTTTTCGTTAAATCCTCCTTTACTACAATTTTAGTAGTTTTGACATCTATCAATATCGCAAGGTTTAATGCTGATATTTCCCTTATCTTGCAATGTTCTGATCACCTTCTCCTCTACATTCTCGCCTTTGTCCTCTTTTATTCCAAATAAACGAATGTTAGTTCTTCTTGAATATTGTTGTAGATCGTCCAACTCTACAGGTAAGGATCTATTTTCTTCCCGTAGTTGTGTAATTTCAGTTTCGCAACTGATCTTCAAATCGGCCAGTTTCTCATCAAATTTCGCAGTAATAATTGCAACAATATGCCCATAGAACTTTTCATCCTCAAGCAACGTTGAGACAGTTTCTTTAATAAGGGCGGATATCTCAACTTTCTGTTCTCCCGTAAAAGGCATGGTTGATTTACAGCAAGAGCAGTGGTTATTGACAATACTCTAAACTGTGAGATTTGTTTGATTCACACAGATGCGTGCATCAAAACCTTTTTGCTTATAATTATTCATGTAATTCAAGTCATAACTGTTCTATCTCATTCAAAGGTCGTGGTAAAGTCAAATTTGCATCTTGCCGTATCTGTTTGCCTCTGTTAATATTGGAAAGGAATTTGTAAGCTTCCCTTAATGGCTTTTAAGCGGTTGGATACACTTTCTAATAGGACTTAAGCCAACTTAGCATATTTGGGACTCATGTGTTTATAGATTTCGTTCAATACAATGCCTCATTGAGAGAGCTTAGCATTAAGATTTCTTAATATAAGCATTTATTCCTAAACAACGTGAGACGCTCCGATTGGCTACGCAGGATCGCCTCAGCCAATAGTGTTTGAGCCTTCCCCTCCTTGTTGAATTTGCGAGTTCAGCTCATTGTCAATTCAGCTTCAGTTAGATTCAGAATTTCGAGTAAGCAAGTTCAGCTATGCTTTGTGCTGGTTTGCGGTCGGTCTAGCTCCCTGGTAAAGACGTTTCCAGGTTGTTTTGTGTGACGGTTACGCGCGATTCGCTATTTTCGAGTGGCCAATCCAAGCGTGTCACAACAGTTGAAGCTATTGTAAAAAACCATCGGTCCATCAGTGACGTTTGTAATCGTTGTTACTCAATATACTCGTGTTTGTTAAGTCTTGTTTCACTCCAACAAATAACTGAACCCAAGTCAAGAGTTATTAAGTGACAGTTCCCGGCAATCCCATTGAACCGGAATTCACAGCGGATTAACTGGGGGCCCCATTCGTGGAAGCCTCTTTTCAAGTTAATCATACAAAAAACATTGGTCCTTCGAGCCGGATGTGGAAGAACCTAAAAAACGCGAGTGTACAAGTTTCCAGTAGCTGGTGGATGCAATTGCTCCAACATCATTTCGTCGGAGAGCGTCAAGAAGCTTCGCCAACACCAGGAAATTCAACCATCGAGAGCCTACACCGAGTCCAGGTCCCACGTCAAGCGGCAGCAATCGGCAGCGGGTTGGTTTTCTGTTCGTCAAGAAGTTACTACGTTCTCAAATCAAAAGTAAGTCCTTTTCCATTACACCTTCGTTTAGTGTTGTTTTTTGCTTGTGTCAGTCATGGTGGAAACTCGTTCGACATCAGCGGTCATGTCGGAAACTCGCGCTTTAACCACTCGTTGCAAATTCATAAAAGCCAAAGTAGAACGTTTCGAAACTCTATTTCATAGAATTTCTTCGTCCAGCCCCGTGAAGGCTCACGAGGTCGGCAACTTGTCAAAAGAGTTTAGTTGTTTCCAAAATTTGTTGGATGAGTATGAGAAGTCAATGGAGGGCCTAATGGAGGCCGACGCTGAACACTTTGATGAACTTTTCAATGAATTCGACTCTTTTATGACTCATTTTAGCGAGATTAGTAGCAGAGTCGAGGAATTCTTATCAAGAAATAAGATCAGTCCGGGTATAAAACCGAATCTAGGTCAAAATTCTTTGCAAAGTGGCCCTTCAGGAGAGCTCGCTGGATTAAGATTACCACCCTTAGATTTGCCTTCCTTTTCGGGGAAATTCGAGAATTGGGTTCAATTTCATGACTCCTTTACGTCGCTTATTCATAACAACGCTAATTTGACCAACGTTCAGAAATTTTACTATTTGATTTCTTCCCTTAAGCGAGAAGCTGCTAGTTCAATCTCGTCGTTAAAAGTTACCAACGATAACTATACCATTGCTTGGGACATTATAGTCAAGCGATTTGAAAATAAGAAACTGATAGTAAAATCAAACATAAATGCGTTATTCAGTTTAGAGAGCGTAAAAAAGGATTCACATTCGTCTGTTCAAAGGCTGCTCGATAGTGTAGTTAGAATTTTGGAAATTTTAAAGGCGTACGGGGAACCCACAGTCGACACCATACTAATACATATCATAGTTTCGAAGCTCAGCTCAGAAATGCAGACTGACTGGGAATTATACAAACATACCGGACAATTTCCTACTTTGTGAGAGTTGTTAGATTTTTTAGAGAGCAAAAGTTACTTATTAGGTTCGCTGGAAGCTGCGAAAATAGGTTCGAGTTTAGGAAATCAGGGATCCGAGCAAAAAAGTCATGCACGCGCTCATGTAGCCAGAGAGCAAGGTAATCACTCTTGTGATTTTTGCAAATCATTCGATTAGCGCTTGCGAACCATTTTCAAAATTGTCGGTAAACGCTCGTATCGAAGAGGCGCGTCGTTTGAAATTATGCAACAATTGTCTCAAGCCCGGACATTTCGTGGTAAAATGCACATCGTCGAGATGCCGCGTATGCAGAAAAAAGCACCATACTTTACTGTGTTTGCGTCCAAAGCGCGACGCGCACGAAAATACTCCGTCGCCGCGTCCTGGACCGCCAGAAACCAGCAGCGACACACGGGAGGTCGGGGCCGTCGCCCCGAGCGAGGCACCCGTCGCATCCGTTTCAGCAGCTTGTAGCCGTCCTGCAATCGCGGCGCCAGCCCAAGTTTTATTGTCCACGGTTAGCGTATTCGTAGAAGGATCCTCCGGGTCATTTTCCCGGGCAAAAGCTCTTTTGGACCCCGGATTCCAACTTAACTTAGTTAGCGCCGACTTGTGTCAAAATTTGAAAATTGAGAAACGGGGTAATATCACCTCACTGTCGGGTGTTGGTGCCAGGGCTATGAACTCTGAATTCAGAGCAAACGTTCGAATCCGCTCCCGCCACGGGAAATACGAGGACATTTTGAGCTGTGTTGTTTTAGACAAAATTACGGACCCTCTGCCGGTCCTTTCTTTCTCGTTGAGGGATTTGAAGATCCCACCAAACATTGTGCTAGCCGATTGAGATTGTAATACACCGGGAAAGATTGATCTTTTATTAGGTGCGAATGTCTTTTGGCAAGTGCTCTGTCAGGGACAGGTGAAATTGGGCCCAGAGAAGCCATTCTTAACAAAAACTCTTTTTGGTTGGGTTTTAGGCGGAAACATGAACGTCGAAAATCGAGCGCTCATTCTTTCAAATAGAGTTCATTTTAGTGTAGCCGGCATCGAGCACGGCATTCAGAGATTTTGGGAAGTCGAGGGGGCGTACGGTTCATCAGGCCGACTCTCTGCTGATGACAAATTTTGCGAAGACCTTTTTCAATCGACTACGAAACGGGCGTCGTCGGAGCCACGTAGGTTCATCGTGAGCATACCTTTCAGGAAAGATGCTGCATCGCTGGGAGACTCGCGCGGTATAGCGTTAAAGCGTTTCTATTCATTAGAAAACAAATTGTCAAAAAATCCCGAGTTGAAAACCGCGTATTCCGCATTTCTCAAAGCGAGCCTTCCTCAGCCTCGGTTTTATTTGCCACATTTGCCAGTCATAAAGGAGGACAGTTCAACGACCAAACATAGCGTTGTTTTTGACGGCAGTTGTGCGTCCTCCTCCGGAGTATCGCTTAACGACCTTCAACATAAGGGCCCAGTGGTCCAGCAGTCGTTGTTCGCAATTCTTTGTCGCTTTAGGCAATTCAAGTACGTGCTGAAAGCAGATTGCGCCAAAATGTATAGGCAAATCCTCGTGGACCCCTCGCAGACGCAATGCCAACTAATTTTATGGCGTGACGACAAAACCTCAGCGGTAAAATGCTTCCAATTATTAACGATCACCTACGGTACTAAATCAGCCTAGTACCTAGCAACTAGGTGCTTGATACAAATCGCCCAGGAAATCGAAGCATCGCTTCCAGAGGCCTCATTAAGAATTAGCCGGGATTTTTATGTAGATGACCTACTGACTGGTTTTGAAAATAGGGCGGAAGCCATAAAAACGCAATTCGAAATTAGTAGCGCTTTGTCGGGGTACGGGTTTGAATTGCGAAAGTGGGCATCCAACGACAGTGAAGTAGCTAGCGCCATTGGTGTGGATCGCGGCAGCGTAGAGCCCATTTCTTTGACGGAAGACGCCACAGAGGAAACTCTCGGCATTTTTTGGGATACTCGGCGGGACGTGCTAAGTTACAGAGTGAACCCTAGCTGTTGCAAATCAGTTACCAAGCGGGCTATACTCTCTAGTATGGCTCAAGTATTCGATCCCTTGGGACTACTTGGTCCAAGCGTTCCAACTTTGAAACTTCTCGTGCAACGGCTTTGGCAGTTGAAGTTGTCATGGGACGAAACGGTGCCCATGGAGATGCGCTCCAGATACGACGAACTCCATTTTTCATTACACGCTTTGGGCTAATTGGCAATTCCGAGACGGGTAATTTGCGATGACTTAAATTCGATAGATCTCCACGGATTTGCGGACGCGAGTTCCGTAGCCTATGGGTGCGCCGTGTATATACGCTGCGTTGACGCGCGCGGTAATGTCACCACCAATTTGCTTTGTGCTAAGTCAAGGGTCGCTCCATTAAAAACAACATCCTTGCCTCGTCTGGAGCTTTGCGTCGCCTTACTGTTGGCTCGTTTGATTAAAACTATACTCGATTCCTCCGCATTTAAATTTTACCGCGTGTACTATTGGTCGGACTCCACCATAACTCTGCACTGGATAAATAAGGATGCGAGTAATTGGAAGACGTTCGTCTCGAACCGGGTGTCCGAGATTCACGAACTAAGCAATAGGGAAGAATGGTTTCACGTGCGTACAAATTGCAACCCGTCCGACATAATTAGCAGGGGAATGTTACCCCAGGAATTACTCAACTCACGCTTGTGGTGGCACGGGCCAGAGTTTTTGTCACAGGCGGACTTAATACCCCAGCCCGTTAAAATTGATTCGGGTGAGCTAGCAGCCCAAGAGTCGCGCCCAGTAGTGGCAACTCTTCACCATCGCGTCCCAGAATTTGAACTTTTCAGGCGCTATTCCAGTTTCACAAAATTACAGCGCGTAGTCCCGTACTGCCTGCGTCTCGCGAGAAACAAAAACACCGAAACGCGCTGGTCATGACCTCCAGCCATTGACGAATTGGAGGACGCGACTCGCCGTCTGATCAAAATTGCCCAGGCGGAAGTCTTTTCCGGAGAAATAGCAGTTTTGTCTCAGAAAGCGCCATTGCCGAAAAATAGTGCGCTGCTTTCTCTAAACCCATTTCTGGACGATCAGGGCCTACTGCGCGTGGGCGGCCGTCTAGAAAATTCCAATCTAAGCTTTGATCAGAAACATCCCCTTTTGTTATCAGCTAGTCACCCTTTGTCGTTGCTAATCGTGAAGCAAGAGCATTTGCGGCTCTTGCATTGTGGACACTCGGTGTTACTGGCCTCATTGCGGGGTAAGTTTTGGATCGTGAGAGCCAAAGACCTGATACGTAAAGTAATACACAATTGCGTGATATGCTTCCGGGCCAAGCCTAAGATGAATGAACACTTGATGGGATCACTACCCGAAGCTCGTGTCACACCCTCTCCTCCTTTCAGCAATTGCGGGATAGACTACGCGGGTCCCGTGTTTATAAAAAACAAATCCGGGCGAGGCGCGAAAGAAGTAAAGGCTTACGTAGCCCTATTTGTGTGTTTGGCCACGAAGGCTATTCATCTTGAACTCGTGGAAGACCTCACGACGGAGGCTTTCATCGCATCGTTGAGGAGATTCATCTCCAGACGCGGTTTAACCTCCAACATATTTTCTGACAATGCTACCTGTTTCACCAGTGCCAGAAATCAGCTATCGGAATTAAAAAATATCCTGTCAGGCTCTAGTGAGCAATGCATAAGGGAGGAATTGTCGAAGCATAGCATTAAGTGGAATTTTTTTCCGGCACGCTCTCCGCACTTTGGCGGCATCTGGGAAGCGGGGGTAAAGTCATTGAAATATTATTTAAGGCGAATATCTTGCAATGCAAAGTTAACTTTCGTTGAGTATTACACCATTCTGACTCAAATGGAGGCGATACTAAATTCCCGCCCACTCTGTGTTCTCCCTACCGACGCCTCATTCCCCGAAGTCCTTACTCCTGCCCACTTCTTGATCGGTCGGAAGCTGACTTCGTTTCCGGAAGCCCAACTCCAGGACATACCGGAAAATCGTCTCAGCCGCTATGGGCTGGTCCAGCGGCTGTCCCAGTGTGTAAGCTTCCCTTAATGGCTTTTAAGCGGATGGATACACTTTCTAATAGGGCTTAAGCCGACTTAGCGTATTTGGGACTCATGTGTTTATGGATTTCGTTCAATACAATGCCTCATTGCGAGAGCTTAGCATTAAGATTGCTTAAAATAAGCATTTATTCCTAAACAACGTGCGACGCTCCGATTGGCTACGCAGGATCGCCTCAGCCAATAGTGTTTGAGCCTTCCCCTCCTTGTTGAATTTGCGAGTTCAGCTCATTGTCAATTCAGCTTCAGTTAGATTCAGAATTTCGAGTAAGCAAGTTCAGCTATGCTTTGTGCTGGTTTGCGGCCGGTCTAGCTCCCTGGTAAAAACGTTTCCAGGTTGTTTTGTGTGACGGTTACGCGCGATTCGCTATTTTAGCGTGGCCAATCCAAGCGTGTCACAACAGTTGAAGCTATTGTAAAAAACCATCGGTCCATCAGTGACGTTTGTAATCGTTGTTACTCAATATACTCGTGTTTGTTAAGTCTTGTTTCACTCCAACAAATAACTGAACCCAAGTCAAGGGTTATTAAGTGACAGTTCCCGGCAATCCCATTGAACCGGAATTCGCAGCGGATTAACTGGGGGCCCCATTCGTGGAAGCCTCTTTTCAAGTTAATCATACAAAAAACAAGATTAAACACGAAATGCTGGAGCACTTGCAGCACAACTACACTCCACGAGGGACACGCATATCGAGTGGTCCTAAGATAGATCCCTGAGGTACTCCGGAGGTAATATTAGTTGCTGAAGATGATTTCCCGTTTAACATTACTTTTTGTGTTCTGTTAGTAATATAATGTTCTAAGAATTTGGTCGCACTTTGATGAAATCCAATAAAATGTAAAATAGATAATAAAATGTCATGATTTATAGTATCAAAACCTTTAGACAAGTCCAATAATACAAGCAAAGTGAGTTTATTCTGATTAGTAGCCTTAATAATGTCATAAGTTACATTTAAAGGGGCAGTTGTACAGCTGGGATCAGGCCGAAAACCGGATTGTTTAGGTAATATACTATTGGTAATAAGAAACTCACGTACCTGAATTTCTATAGCCTTCTCCAAAACTTTAGATAGAGTGGGAAGCAAACTTATAGGACGCAGTTCAGAAACGAATTTAGGAGAAGCAACTTTTGGCAATGGTATAATAAGAATATAAATATGAATATGGTAATATTTTCGCCTTCTATTACATGGCTTATTTCATGGTTCATTCATCTTCTGTGATCACTTTCATCTGTTATTTTCTGTCCTAAAATTTTCCTTAGTATTTTCCTTTCCAGAATTTTAAATTTTTCTTTCTCTTTGTATGTGAGATACATAGTTTTCGCAGCGTAGGTGATGACTGGCCTAATTGCTGCTCTATATATTTTGATTTTAGTATTTCTGCTAAGGAACCTGTTCTTCAAAAGCCTTTGATACTTCCAGTATGTTCTGTTTCCTGCTGGCATACGCTTTGCAGTTTCTGTACTTCTCTCGTTATTTCCGTTCAGGATTATACTTAAGCATTTAAAGTTACCTATTTTCTTAAAATTGTATTCACCTATCTTGATTTGATTTGTGTTGGATGTTTCTCTTCTGGAGCATGTCAAATATTTGACTTGTTTTTGGGTTATTTCAAGTCGTCTACATTTGGCTTCTTTAACTAATGGTAATACTGCTTCTTCTAAATTTCTTCTATTTCTGGCCAATAATGCTATATTATCGACGTATGCTAGGAGTTGTGTCGAACTTTGTATAAGTCCTTCTTTTTCATGATCGCCCCTCCTGGTGCGATTTTAAAGTGTTGTTGACAAAGCGTCTCCTTGTCTCTCCCCCCGTCTTATGTTAAACTCGTTTGTTGTTTCTTTGTTTGTTGACAATCGTGCAAAAGATCCCTCGGTCATGTTTGTTAGTTGGGTTAGTTTGGATAGTATTTTTATTCATTCATTTCTTCTATTAGTTTGCGTCTTTTATACTATCGAACGCCTGTTTGAAGTCCATAAAAAGTTAAGTGTATATCTATATCGTGCTTGACACATTTCTCAATTATCTGTATCCTAATATTTATTGCATCTATAGTCGATCTTTTTTTTAAACATTTGTTGATGTGCAACTAGCTCTTTTTCTGTGAGTTTCTTTATTCGCTGTCTGATAATTGAGGTTAGTATCTTGTCGTGTTCAACAGCATTATCCTTCTGCAGTTGCTACAATTTGTATGGTCTTCTTTCTTGAATAATGGCATCAATAGTCCTTCTTTCCATTCTGTTGGTATGGTTTGTTCTCTCCAAATTTTTTAGAATTAAATTATATTTTTCGCAATTTTTCACTTTCGTTTTTGATAAGTTTATTTCTAATTTTATCAGGCCCCGCTGCTTTGTTTTCTTTAGTATATTGGTATGTCTATCTCATTATTACTATTTTTGCCCGGTTGTTCTGTGTATTCTTCTATTTTGCCTGTTCTTGGGATAACTTTTTAAGTGCCTTCTATTTTGACTGTGGTACTTTTGCTCCCATGTGGTATTTTTATCACTTCAAACAGCTATTTGTTTCTGTTTCTTGCATTAGTAACAATAATCCATCGTTCTTTCATTCTTCGTTCTTGGTTGTTCCTCATTTTTTTTTCTGCTAGTTTCCGGGTCCCTCCAGTTTGTATTCATTTATTTTTAGTTTGGATCTTAGGTTTCATTTTGTTTTCACATTCGTCAACACACCACCAAGTTTTTGCATTCGTTTTCCATAGTATTGTTTTTTGTTGTATTAGAATCTCTTCGAAGGTGCTTTTATACTTTATACTGTGTAAGTTTCATTTTTTTCCGTTTCTTCGATTTTAATTATTTAATTGGACGTTTGCTTCTTTAAACTACCTAACGTCTTGCATTCACTTCTCCCATTTTCTGGAGATCACGGCGGGATCTATTTAATTTTCTACCATTCTTCCTGAGACCCTCCATGTTGTTTTGTGTTTATTTTTGTGATTGTATCTTGCGCTGACTATAAATGTGTTTGCAGTTTCAACTGGGTTTTATAATAATAATAATAATAATAATAATAATAAAAATCTCCTGATTGGTTTTTCTTCTATTCCTTTGTCACAATCTTGGCCTTAAAATCTACCATTATCATTAATATATCATTATTTGGAATAGTTCTGCAGATTTTTCTTAATTTCTCGTAGAACTCTGTTTTTCCATCTTCTGGTTCTTCGGTAGATGAGTAGCCATTTATTATAGTTAAGTTGGCTTGTTTTTTCCTATTCTTATATATGATTATCTTCTGTTCATTGTTTTGCGTTTGACTTCCTGTTAATCATAATTGCTGTGCCGTTACTCTTTTTCTGAAAAGTATAGTGTGTAATTTTTTTTTAAAATTTTTGCTTTGTCGTTCCGTATTGCCTCTTGCAGTGCTAAAAAACTGACCCTGTACTTTTTCATCTCTCTTTGCTATCTTTTTTCCGTTTTTTCTGTTTTTTAAGTTACAAGTGATCATTTTTAGTATATATCTTTTGTAATCGCTCTCTTCTTTTTACTTATTAAAAATTTCGTGTTTTTTGTTATTCCTGTTATGTTCATATGTCAATGTCTTCTTCTCATTCCAGTTCTTCATTTATAGGTAGTGCATTTGCAGTTAAGCCATTTTCAATCGCCATGGTATTGCGTTGGTCCTCTTCGGTTTGCGGATTAAAAGCATTAATTTCCTTTATTTGTTGCTAGGGTCAGACTTTTGGCCTGGAAACATCTCCAGCAAACTTTGAGCCCATATTAACTCTGATTTAGATTGGTTTGGTGCCTCTCTGTCCTGATTTATTTTCCTGTTAATGTTTACTTTATTTGCTGTTTGTTCTTCGGGTGATCTTTCGGCTAGTGTGCGCGTTTAGCTATTTTCCTTTTTACCTTTCGTTTTCATTACGGCGTTGTTTTCCAGTTGATCTACTATGTAGTAGTCACCATTTATTATTAATTTATTCCCAATTAGTATTGTTTTATAACCCTTTGCTCTGGCTTCCTTCATGTGCTCAATTAGAATTCTTGGTTCGTGCATTTGCTTGGTGAAATCTTTTAAAATCCAGATGGACACTTTTACCTATTGTTTTTATCCCACACATCTGCACTTCCATATTTATTATTATGTTCATTTTGATTAATATTGTTCTTATTTCATCTTTAATTATTAATTCCGATTGTCCTTCTTCGTCTGTTATGCCTTGTATGATTATTTTATTTTTACGAGCTTCACCTTCTAGTATTTTTAATATTTTATTTTGCATATAGTTACTCCATATAAACGAAATGAGCACCAGTTGCCGTCTTGCTATAACAATAACTGTAATCTAACCAGCAGTCTAAACAAATTTTATTTACCGTTGAGGACTTCTCTCTCACATAATCCTAATAAAAAAAGTTTAAGTACTAAATCTGTAATAAAAATAAGTTGCCAAGCGCTACTAAAGGTTTGCGCAGATACCTTTAAAAAATTGAGACATCCAAGGCTAAAAGGATTACAACAGAATTAACTTTGTAAAAATAACGCTAGGTTGGTTATATTTAAGGTAAACCTCTAAGATAAATTAATAAGCTTTAAATTCCACTGTTTTTGTTTAATTCAAAATAAATCCAGAAATATTTATTGACATATACAGTGTATTGATTTAGTGCGCCGGTCTTCGATTACCCTTTCAGTTATTTTCCGATAAAAACTTGATTGATGGTTCCCCAATGCGGTTGAAAGGGGCACATTTTAAAATTATTTTGACATATACAGTGGTGTCCCAAGAAAGTTTGGTTCAAAAAAGTATTAATTTTTTAAAAGAGAACCCCTTATGTTCCTTCATGGATTTTTTAAGCCCATGTAAATTTTACGTTCAATTCTAACCTTTCTTCTAAATTGCTTTGAGCGTTTCCAACTTATGAACGCCTTTAGCATTTTTTATTAATATCAAACTTTCATTTAAAAGGTCACATTTTCCCCATTTTTGAATATTTCTTCCCTGACAATTGTGGGGGTCATCAGCTAGGATACAAGAATACTAGTTTCATAAAAGCGGGATTTTTAATACGGGTATTCAAAATACCACTTCAAATTTCAATATCCTCAATCTTTATTTTCTTAACTTTTATAAATGAAACTCCGTATTTTTTATTACGGGAATAAATAGAGCCTTCAATTGGTTTATTTTTATCCCAACATATTATACTTTACTTAACGAGTAATTGAGAAATGAAGCTCTTAATAAAAAATTACGATAAATGTATACTATTTGCGGCATAGTTTATAACAGTGCTGGTAAATATAACCGATTAGACGGTTAACCGGCTTTCGGTTAATCACGGTTTTTTCATAAATCGAAAACCGGTAAACCGGTTAACCGTAAAAAGTACTAAAAACGTTTATAAGTTCGAAACGCTGAAAGTAATTTAAAAGAAGAGTTATAGTTGAACGTAGAACCTATAGGGCCTTGGATAGCCCTAAAGAAATACGGGATGTTCTATTATAATAACGAATACTTTTTTGGGACACCCTGTATACGTCAAAATTATGTTAAAATGTGCCCCCTTTAACCCCATTAGCATTGCCTCAATTGAACTTTTTAAGGGAAAAAATAATGGCGTAATCCGAGACCGGCGTACTAAATGGACACCCTGTATAGTATAAATTATTACAATTAAATTAGGGGATAAACAGTATGTAAAAATTGTGCAAGCAAAAGAAAAAAGCATTGAGTAAATAAGCTTTGTAACCGATAGAGGAAGGTTTCATCGGGCACTCTAATTCGCTATCTATATACTTACTCAAACTATGGGCACCAAAAGGTCTCTCAGAACGTGACGTATTTACAATTAAACAAGGTAAAGTTAACGTAAAAAGTATTATCTCGCTCTCAAAACCGCCTACTATTTCGACAAATACTTACAAACACTCCATAATCAAAAAAATTTGCTAAGCAAAAAGTTGTATACTAGTTATAATATTAAAAGCAACTTGGCGGGATAGGCGGATAAAGGAGCTGCAATTGCAACTTCGGGTATTCGATAAGTGAAATAAAAAAAACTGAAGTCCAACTGCACATCATCAGAGTCCATGTGTCGTCGAATCCCAAACAAGCCGAAACAGAATGGATAATTATGCCAAATTCAGTGGTTCCTTCAACGTGCAGCCCACGGCTACAGATTAGAGACCTGAGACATGGCTCCTTCGATGTTTGCAAAACAACGACCTCGGAGATTGCCTCAAAACATTGGCGTTACCAACTTAAACAGGGAGCAATACCACTCAAAGAAGGAGGCCTCCAAATAGATTCAACCACATTGGTCCACGTAAAGCAACCGTTTTATTGCATACTTGAGATCTGGATGGACCTGGACGTGATTGGTGTTGCTATTGTAACGAACTTGGGCCGAGCCGCTGCGGACACATGACTCACAGCCTTCCGGATCGATCCAGAACGACTTTTGAGCCAGGTGCAACGGGTGACTCACGCTTTCGAAAACGTGCTCGAGCTCAACAGACGCGACACGTCACCATTGCCGGAATAGTCTCGATGCTTCCAGGAGGGAATTATCCGGCAATATAAATATGCGTTCGCAGGAATAATAGTTCAGTTCTCATCCGTTCTCAACCTGTATATATAACCATATAAATCCTTAATGTTTAAGTCGTGAATAAATAGCCACACAAATTAATTGATGTTTAATCCAGCGCATATAAATAAATAGTGTATCGTTGTAGAAATAGTTCGTAGTTTAAGCAATTCGTGTGTTTGTAAATAATAATAATTACTCGTTGTAAATAAATGTTTAATGCAAGAAGTGTCGTATAATTTTTAAATAGCCCGAACGTAAAAACGTAGCACTATATATTATACCACCAGACGCATTGAGATGACTTCCTGTTAAATTCATCCAATCTACATCTTCAGTCACAGAAAGAAAATGCAAGACTGTCCATTTTATAAACGAAGTTATATAAGCAAAATTCTCAAAACAAATGGAGTGCCAATTTTAAATTCTCAAAGTACGCAACATTCTTCCAAAATAGATATAGACAAGCTGCTTCGAACACAGGCGCCTAAAGTGACCTAATGAAAGGGCACAGCTCGGCTATAGTTGGACAGAAAGAGGATTTGGAGATCTACCAAAAATGAAAATTTTTGAAAAATGTGGAAAAACGAAAAAATAATATTTTATACGGTTACATGCCTCATCCTATATTTTGATAACTTACTGGTATATCAGTTTTCAAGTTTCCACAAATTTAGAACAACGTTGGTTTTAAAATCCGGCACCGAAACATATGAAAGCAGCTCAGCGCAGAGGGCCGACTTGCTTCGGTTCTTGCATACATTGTTACCACTTAATTACTGCTTAATCCAGCTTTGTAAACTGTTTTATGGGTTAAGCAATGCAGGTGTGAATTACCGTCAATCCTGAATATGTAATATTACGTACGTTAAGCAATATATCTTGTTAAACATTTAAAAATTGGTAAGCCAATACTTCTTAAGCGAACAGGTATTGTACATTGAACGACGGGCGAACATCTACTTATTAAAATTCTCTTATCGCGAGACGGTCCGTCACGTGCAGGAAGAATTCTTAGGCTTGTTATACTTACATGTAGGTTGTCCTACAATAGTTCTCAAATTTAAAGCTGTGTAACTTATCTGTGAAGCAAAATGCAGTTGTGCGGATACCTGCAGTGAGATACGCATTTCAGATGTTATGAAGCAAGGTATGATCCTTGAAGTTAGCAATTTTCCCATTGTCGAGAAAAATATTTCTGGTAGGATTCATCGTTCTATCCCCGGAAGATATATCAGGTGGCGTTCACAGCGCCTTACCTCCAAGGCATACTTTATTTTTGTCTATCGCGAGCGAGTCTTTTCTTTCAGCCTACGACCCTTTACTGCTTCCCACTAAACTAACTCGAGCACCTTTTGTGGTTTGTTGCGAGTCGTAAACAGGTTTCCCCTCGCAACAAGTAAACAAGTAACCATGGGATAGTGTTTTCAATATTATTTCCTTCTATGCTTTGTTAGAAATTGGTCGACTTCAGTCATTAAAGTTATCATAAAAACTCACATATCTTTCTTCAATTTTTCCCGCGGTTGTCTCCATAGCAGTCATTCTTCACTCTTGCTATCTCTAACTTTTTTCAGCCTTAATACTGTCTACTTCTTCTTAATTAGTGTGGCTCTCCATCATTTAACCTTATAAGATAGAAAACATATAGTTAAATAATCAGTTGTTTTATATTATAACAAATCTCTTAATTCCTTAATATCTATACCTGCTTTCACTATTAACCATAGAATTGCTATTATATTTTTACTTTCGGGTATTGCAATGTAGGGGCACCAGGAGCCCACACATATTTTAGTTTAGATTGTGTATATATCTTGTCTATAAACAAGATCTGTATTAATTAGTTTTAAAATTTTACCTAACGTAATTCTTTGAAGAGTTTTCACCGGAAAATATTGATACAAAATGTTGCATTGGTCTTCATGAGCTGTAAACAAAAAACATTATTTTGATAAAGTACTTTTTCTGTTGAAATACGAATGGAATGGAATCTTTTAGAGCGTATGTAGAAAATGTTATTGCACTGATTGCAGCTAATATTCTTGATACCTTCTTAACAATCTGTTACAGTAAATAATAGAAAGTACTACAGCCAATATACAAGAATAAATAAACTAGTCACTTCATGCACAAACACTTAATGGATAGAAAATTGAGGTTAACTCTTATCCCAGTTGCCAGAGCAGGAGCTACTTAGAAGAAATATTTATTTTATAATCGGGGAATCCGCTGTACGCGCCCATTATTCAAAACTTCCAATCAAGATTAGGATTCTCACAAAAATTACCCAACAATCAATTAAGACCGACATTCCCCGAGCGCGACCAGGTACTTAGTACTTTTCCTTATATAGAGAATTTGGTAGTTAGGACGATCACACCTAGCCATTCGATATTCATAGACAGGGCTTTGTAAACAGGAATTACTCTGTGCCCACACAAAGACAGCATTGACAAATAGGTTCATGATAAAAGAGTTTGTGTCGTACGCACTTTTTACATTGTACTCTTCCCGATTGGTGTATTTTACCTTGATAAATGGCTTATACAAGAGATCTGCATGTTCTCAAAGTCTCCAGAAAAGTACGTGGAATTAAAGCTCTGTTACATGGAAAACGCTGATTTACATGGGCCACAATCGTTGGTAATCTACGGTACTTAGGTAAATTGAGTAAGCACGTCAGTGGCGTAGCAAAATATAAAATTTCTTATAATGATAGTCAGTATGAACTTACAACGTAGTGTTGATTAATTTAACTTACTTTATGTAGGTTTGTATTTCGACGATAAGAAATTACGTTTCTCGGTGTACAACTTCTAACATTTTTAGTTTTTCTTATAGTGGGGTAAAAATATATACAAACTCGTCCAGGTTTACAAAATACAGTAAGCTACTTGAGGCTATTTAACAAACAATTGCTTATATTACTCAAGGTTTAGGAGGAGATGGAATAATACATTACCATTTCGTAAACTAAGATAAGCCAGTTGAATAGGATTTTACACATGTTGCTTACTAAATAAAAACGAATAATTTCAAGGATGATTATTTAATTATAATTTGTTATATTTCGAGATCTTAAACATCTCATATTTAGCTTGTAACTAGCATTAAACCAAACGATTGGAAATGTATTTGACGTTCAGTCCTTGGTCACCCTGTATATATTTTTCCGAAGTTTTCTCGGTTTCATACCAGAAGGCATATAATCCGCATGCAAAATATCTTCTTCCTCCAACAAATAGTTTTTGGGTTATACCTGCAACAGGCAGACAGATAGGCATACAGGCAGACAACAGACAAACAGACAGGCAGACAGACGAAATTCAGAAATCTGTTTTTCGTCATCGATTTCAGGGGAAACGGGAACGAAAACGAAATGTCTAAGTAAAAAATCATGGATCAACAATGAACCTAAAAACATATTCTCTCAATGGAGAAGTGCACCATGTGCGTTTTTTATTTTGCATGAGTTATTAATTTTTAAAACCTGCTCCAATGGATTGAGCCAGTTAACTCAAATTTGTATGATTGATTATATTTGGTTCAATATTTGAGTGCATCAAATCTCCCTTCAATAGCTGTTCTACTTTATGACAAATCTCAAAAACAAAACAATACATGTGTTTTTAAACAGCGTGTAACTCGTTAAGCTAGCAATTTTTGGAAAAGCGTTTAGAAGGTTGTTCCTGGAACATCATAATAATTGATTGTCTACTACTATTAAGTGTAATAGTTTAATTATTTTACTACTTTTAATCGCGAAAAAATCACCTTCGGAGATTAAGATATTCGCGTTTCAGGATATCTAGATGATAAAAAACATGTTTTCTCTATTCCGCCTGTCTGCCTGTCTGCCAGTCTGTCTGTCTGCCTGTTGCCGATATAACTCAAAAACGACTTGTTGGAGGAAGCCGATATTTTGCATGTAGATTATATGCTTTTCTGCCATGAAACCGAGAAGATTTCAGTAAAATATATACTGAGTGAGCAGCATAAAAAATATATATTTTTTACTTTTTGCTTTAACTTAAGAACTATTACTTATAATAAATAAAAGTAATATTTTGCACATAGCCAGGATTTTACCTTTGACGAAGAGGGGCATATTTTGGACGCAACATTTAAGCGGTGAGCACTATAAAAAATAAATTTCTGTTTATTTTTACTTTAACTGAGAAATAGGTGGAATTAATAATTTACAGATAGCTCATTCTTCAAGAAGTCAAAATGGGGCAATAATATGTGCGTTCTCTTTAATATCACCACGCATCGTAAAGATGCAAAAGGTCCTCCATGAGAGCGTGTAACAGATGGGCAGAGTTGGAATTGCATTCGCAGGCGTTGTAGTTTGAATCTCATCGCCGGTAATGTTTTTCATTTGAAAATTGATGTAATTCGCTTACCAAGTGCTTCTTTTTAGTGTTTCACTATTATTAGGAACGTTACGATGTTTTTACCAATAGTTTCTTGTGGTTTTTTAAATTGCTTCGTGTTACAACGTCCATTTGCGAGGAAAGTTCTGAGTACAGCCCTCTACATTTTTTTTTAACTGTTGTGTATAATATAACCGATATCACTTAGCTTTATTTTGCACTCGACGTAGCATTAGATAAGAAAATTTAAAAACAGCTCAATATTTAGTACATACATATAGTGTTATAAATTTGCATTTAGTCGATTATAATTTTTTGCAGTATGCGTTGGTGTCAATCTATAAAATTTAGTATTGTCGAAAATAGCTTCAAACAATAAAAAACTGTTATTGTTAGGTCTTAATTTATGATATATATTTATATTAGTACTATGACTAGAGGATGTTTTTGAAATGCATTCGACATTTTAAAGTTCTATAGCGTTCAGAGAAGCAAGCAAACTTTTATATAAAATTTTTTAGTCTCCTCAGTATGACAAAGATAACAGAAACCTGTACATATCTGGAAAATTAGAACTATTATGAAATTTTTGCTAATTTTATTGAATTCTACGACAAAAAGTTCTGCAAGCACCCATTTTAATTTTTAAATTAACGCTAGTGTTATGAAATTATTTGACATTAAAGGATTCACCGGTATCGAATCTTTCAGAATATTTTAGAAAGGTGGGAGTTCAGGTCAATTTAAGCAGGGCATCAGGTTCTCCTCTAAATTCTGCTCAATAAGGATGCTTCCAATATATCTGACAAAATGGAAAGATTGTTGAGTTCGTAGTTCCTCAGTGCTCTATCTTAGAACTGTTACTATATACGATTTATACTGCGGACTATTAAAAACTGCAAATGTAATTTTTATGCGGATGACACCCAACTTTACATGCCTGTTAATTTATCGGATATTCAAGCAGCAAATGATATAATAAATACAGATCTTTCTAATCTTACTACTACGTCAAAAAAACATTATCTTCTTATTAACCCATTAAAATCGTCAGTTCTGCTATTTTGTAAATCAAAAGATAGAGATAGAATATTACCTTTAATTACTATCACCGTTGAGGGTGCAGCTGTACCTATGCAGAGTTCTTGTCGAAATTTGCGATTAATAATGGATTCCAATTTAAGATTTAACGGCCATGTTAGTAAATGTATACAAAAAGGTTTTAATAACTTAAAAATTCTTTACATACACAGTAGTACACAGACACTTTCTCACTATTAACACTAAAAAAGTTCCAGCGATTCCTTTGTTTTGTCCTACTTTAATTTTACAGATTTTGTTTATGGCCCTTGTTTGGATAGTACAAATACCAAAAGATTAACGTATTCAGAATTCATGCATAAGATTAATTTATGGCTTGCGAAAATTTTATCATATTTCTCACAAATTTCGAGACGTTAAATGGTTGAACATGAGAAATCGTCATTTTATGCACTTCGCATGCTTTATTAATAAATTGCTTTTGTCTAAAACATCAATTTCAACATTAGGAACAAAGGGCTCTTAAGTATACCAATTCACAAATCTGCACTTTTTGAACGCTCTTTTACATATACCATATATTTATAACTCCTTGCCATCTCGTAAAAGAAACCTTCCAATTTCTTCTATTAAACGACGTTTGTCAGAGTATCTCTTTGAACATCAACGCAGTGCCTAAGAGTATATGTTTACTTAAAAAATTTCTTAAAATTACCTATTAGTTTTGAATGTAATTTATTCAACCACAAATGACTTACAAATCTAACAGTTGTAATGTCTACTGACCGCCTAATTCAATTAAATATGGGTGCAGTAATTTGCTAGGTTGAGTAGAAAAACCGGTGTTTTCACAACACCTGAAGTCCGCCTTTGGCACACTTTCTTTTCTTAATCTTTTTGTGTTATAATGTCAATATTTTAAGTTACCTGTGTGACAATGAAGTCCTTTATTATTATTATTATACCTCTTCCAATGACACCTGCAGCTTGCACCACTCCAAAACTGCTTACAACTCCGTTTCTGCCCCAGTCCTCGGGCACAGCTTATTACGAATGTCGCTGCCTTCTTCCCGCTTCCAGGGCTATGCGAACCTTTAAACAGCTCCAAAAACTATCACAGGAGCACCAGCTACCACTGGACGTATTATTCAACACTTTCAAAACTCCTTCTACCCAAAAGACACTACTAACTCTAAATCAATGAATTGGGATAAATGGGTGTTTATTCGCTTTTAAATATATTATTTGTGGGGAACTCAAGATAACACACTTCACAGCTTGGCTTCGCCCCCCCCCCCCCCCATTCTTTTGTTATTTTCATCCATCTTACATTGTTATTCATTATTTCTAAGCCCGCTCTGATTACATTTTATGTTTTAATCAATGCTAATACTATTTTTAATACCGTTTTTACAAATTATTAACTTAAAGTCAATGCTATTCATACAATTTGCGAAAATTAAGCGTATTTATAGAATATTTTATAAAATAATATTTAAAATGCTCCAAATGTTACTAATTGCTATTATAATTTTAGAGGCTTTAAAAGTGTTCGTTGCAATATATATGTCTTGTTCTATTAACACTAAGTATATGCCTTTACTATTTTTACTACAGTTTCAAAAATACCTTGTATATGAGAAATACATTTAGATAATAAAACTGACTTGCTCCAGTCAGCACAAAATAAGAGACCCTTGGATAATAGCATACAACTTCTTTTTCATAATTTTTAAAAACAAGGCTGCTACAGCTTTTTTAAGCAGTCTTGTTCGTTCAATATTTTACAGAAATATTCATAATTTCCAGACTTTTGGTCAGAATTTAAGATTTCAGATATGCGCGTATATAAAGTCGTAGCCGATGATAAAAAAATATAGGGTGCCCCATTTAAAATGTGATTTTCTATCGCTCTTCCCACACGAGTCGACCATGGCAGTTCAAAATATTTTTAAATTGTAGAGCTGAATACCGGGATAAATTCTCCACCTTATTAGTAGTAAAGACATAATAGAGCTTCTCGGAAGTTTGGGACACCCTATATGGTTTAGAAGTTTAGTAATTAGGTACGCTCCCGGTTTCGTTTCATCCCTTTCCTGTCAGTCGATAAAAAACTTGTTAAGTTCTATAAAAATCCGACTTTTTTAGTTTTTGCAAGTTTTTCGATATTCACTGAAATTTCGTATAAAAAAGAGCCTACCAAATCAGTAAACGTAAAAAACAGACGAACGGCGACTCCTAAATTTTTCGCGGCTATTAACTGAAACAAAAAACGAACGAAACTAAGGATGACATTAAATACACCCACTACACGGTTCCTAATTGAGATATATTCAACGACGGTACGTTAATTACTATGCACGAATTAATCCTAATTGGGCGTGATTGATACGTGACAACACGCTTGGTATGGCAAACAAGGGCGATGCCTGAAGTGCAGCAGGACGCGTCCTTACAGGATAATAGCCATTACGCACCTGCCGTTAGTCGTTAAAATAACGGCGGCTTATAAAATGTTGCCAAGAATTAGATTGAGCGATCTTCATTTCGTAACAACTTCATTTGCTCTACAACAGTGGCGTTGCTAGCTTTTATCGTAGTAGTAACACTGACAGAAAAAGAGAACAGGTGATTTAGCGGTCAGTGGTGGAGGTCTGCTACCTGTTTTTTTTTTTAATTCGTGTTACAGCACAATCGTTTGAAGTTAGAAGTAAATTTATTAAAATAGTGAGAAGGTGGTATACACTTGAGCTACAAAAGAGAGACTAACAAATACATTATTAAAATAATTGATTTCAAATTTTTTACGCATTTATAAATGTAGTATAACTCTCCAGTATTGACTTAAACCCATTAAAAAAATTGGTCAAAAAATTATCCATTCACTCAATGAACTTCAAAATTTTTTTTGTTGAAACAAATTGGTTACTACACAGACGGACTAATAATTCTGGATACTAGATACAACAGTAGGAAATTGTGAACGTAAAAAAATCTGGCAAGAGCAATAAGATTATGTAATGAATAATTTTAAAAGTAGGCCCGAACAAGTTCAACACCTCTAAGGATACGAATTGGACGACAAAGTGCTGAAAAGGTAGTACTATAGGTTACGTTTGGTTATTCAATAGAAATCGCACACCCAAAATAAACTGGAGTAAAGATCAGGCTTATGTGATAAATTTATTAAGTTTTCCTATGGATAGGCTTTTTCTTCTGACGAATAGATCTCAAGTAAACTATAAAATATATAAGCAACAGAGAATGAAAGTCAAATAAATGATCAAACAGGCAAATAAAAAGTTGTGCGTAGAATTTGGTTATAAATGGACGAAGATAGCAAGGCAAATCACAAACTATTCTATAGAGTTGAAAATAACTAAGAAAAGAAGATAAATACACCATGAAACAAATAAGAATGAAATTTTGATGCAGGAAGCGGACATAATGAAGAGGTGGCGCGAATACTTTCAGGAGTTGTTGAGACAGAAAGTGGAGAAACAAAAAATATAAGAGTAATTTACCCAAAAACTGCAGAAGATCAAGAGAACATAATACGACAGGAGGAAGTAATTGAGGCCATAAAGAGAATGGAAAAAAGAAAAACACCAGGACGTAACCAAATTGCATCTAAAATAATCAAGACTTTGGTGGAAAAGGGAATAAATGATTTGACGGGAATGTTTGACATAGAACCAATATTAAAGAAAAGGGACTCCAGAGACGCCAGTAATTATAGAAGAATAACTTTGATAAGTGTAGTGGTCAAAATGTATGAGAGATTGCTGAAAAAGACACTCAGGGTGACAATCGAAGAACCTTTAGAAGAGTCACAAAGTCGGTTCAAGAAGGGGCGAAGTACCCAGGACCACATATTAATCATCAAATAAATGAACTAATAAAAACAAGTAAAAAGAAATGGGAAGGCCTGAATAGAAGAGGAGTGGGCGGTAAACTAATAAAGGGTATAAAAAAATCTATATAAGAACAGCAAAAATTACATAATAACAAGCAACATGCAATCAGAAGACTTCCAAGGGAAAGAACGTTTAAAACAAGGTGGAGTACTATTCCCGATACTGTACATAATTATCTGGACGATATTATGAAAAATCTCAAGGCTGCAGTATAAAAAGCGAACGTAGGTTTCAGAAAACTATTACCTATCAAACTAGGAGAATGCGCATTCGCAAATGACGCAATGTATCATGTCTTCAGGCAATCATTCATAGGGAAGAACAAGTTAGGATAAAAATTAAAATTATGTAACGCTTCATTTCATTTTGGCGTTCCTTGCGAACCGCACTTTCGATCCTGGTTCGCACCTCTAATTTAAATAATCACGCACCCACCTCGTTCTTTCGAAAACGCGCGAAGAAATGTTTATTTTTCCGAACAAAACGCGTAACCTTCGATATAGTGGTACCTGGCTTGAGGTTTTTGAGTTGGGTTCTTCAAAATCACCTCTCTTTGAAGGTCGCTGTGCGAAAAAAATTGATCAAGACCTACTTAAGGGATTTTATATCTTGATTTAGAGTAGGCTCTGCATTCTTATTGCATTTTTGTTTCTTGCGAACAATGTGGTGTGCGCTCAATGCATCGTCTCTGACATTCGTTAGGCCTGACTTCCATCTAAGGGTGAGCTAATCCTTTGTTAATTATTTTCTGTACTAATCAAGGGTAATTAGGCTTCTATCTTCCGGTGGAATATCCTTGAGGCATTGTCCCCTGGAAATCGCTCGTGGGCACACCGTCCTACACGTGTTTTCGAGCCAACGTCGTTTCCGCAACATTTTCAACCCAGGAATGCCTGCTTTGCACAAGCTGTTTTCACACCTGGTGGCTGCATTCGAGATCAACCTGAGGGAGCGTCCCACTTAACAGTAAGTGCATATTAATTTGCTGTTCAGCGTTTTGTTTGTGTCAATAAGGGCATAATTGCCTGCTATGAATTGCGTAGTTATAAACAAAGTCCTGTGGAGGTAAACCCGCACTAGTCAATATACATTTAGTAGTTTTATCAAACGCTATTGCGTTATCACAAAGAAAATTAGCTAAAAGCATGCAGTGTATACGCTATGCAACACCACTTGAGCAGTGTTACCTTGAGCTCCCGGAATTTTTCAATTTAAATGTTAAAGCTTTACAAACCGATGAACGTGCATTATTTTATCACAATAATTAGCTGAATGTTTTCATAACATTCCAGATGTAAATTTATGATTGCTCGCGTTAGAAATTTTTAATTTATCATTTTTGTCATTTGTGGATGTTTTCAATTTTAATTAACACCACTTGTGTGTTGTGTGTTGTAGAAATTTGGGCAGTATTTATAAAAATGGAATATATTGTAATGCACCACGTTGTGCTACTTTATACTTATGTACTGACTATATCAGCTAGACGTTATGCTAGCCAAAATGTGTGCTATAGCTCACCAGTTGAACTATGCCTTACTTAATGCAATGTCTTAAATGTCAAACAATAATTGCTTTTAAATAGAGAGCTCTTATTTTCAGGGTGGGTTCGCCAAAATCTAGTTCTCTATTAATTGAAGTTTTAAAATTGTATTTTCAAAATTATTTGACTATCAATGACATATAACGTCAAATTTTACTTTTAAAATTCATCAAACCAGGTAATTGACAATTGTATCTTACATTAACACATTTATTATTCAATGCACTTATGTAAGTACTTTATCAACTTTATATTGTCAATTTCTTTTATTGACAGTTATTCAAAATGCTTTCTCAACTTATCTACACAAACCTTAATAACTGATCTTGCTGTCACTGTAGCAACATCCAACCAATACCGGATCCTGACGTCCATAGACCGCAACACCTACTGCCCACTTCACAAACAGCAACACCTATAATGGTCTGTCAATCCTTTCAACTGCATTCGTCCAGTCAAATCAACTACTCTGCTCCCAAAATCCAGTCCTTGTTCCCCCTGAATGTCACTGCCACACGAACTAACTCCTGGTAAGTTGCTAATATTATGATTTTCCAAATCTAACTTGTTTCCTTTTTGGCGATAGTCCGATGTCTCTTGTTATACTCACAAAATATCCAAATCAAATCAGTTACCTGTAAGAATCTCCAATAATATCTTGTATGTATGAATAAATCCAAATATCTTCAAACAATGTAACCTTCTGTTTTCTTTATTTCCAATTAACTGTATTTGTATAATCTCTTCACCGATTATATGTCTCCGTGAATTACATTTTACGTTTTCGCCTATCACACCAGGCAGATTTGTTTATAGCCCTTTTTAATTTGTATATACCAAAAATAACACAAATTCAGGCATAATTTCTAGTTTTATTTAACGAAATTCTTTCTTTCAAAATTACATGTATGCTATTTTTATAAGTTGTTTTTGTAACTAACTAAACAAATTTCTATCCCTATTAGATACAATTCTTAGTGCACACTTCCTATATTTTAAAATAATACTATTATAGGATATTCATTCTGATTACTATAAACAAATGCATTTGTCTAATGTTACCTTGGTTTGTTCTTTATTAACATTTTATACAACCATTAAGTTATTTAATTTAATTAATTTCACACTATCAAATGTCTCCTTTCATTGTATCAATTACTTTCCTTATTCATATTCGAAATGTTTACACCCATCAAGATCTAATTATTGTAACTTTCCAAATTTATTAGTTTTTTTTAATATTTCTTTCTTATGATTTATTATACTACATGATTTATCATAACTAAAGCTGATAATTATATGCACTCAAATGTACGTAAATATGCGCATATATATGCATACATTTTGTTGAGTATATGCACCCAAAGTTAGAATATATGCACATAATATGCTCTAATTTTTTTGAAAATAAGTAGAAGTATTCTAAAGAATGTAAAATTTTTAATTATTTTGTATGAGTATATTTATTTCTCTAATTTGTATTCAAAGACGTCAGTCATTTGAACGTTTGACTATGCCGGGTGAGTTTTTTTAAACGTTACAAGGCATTATCTCAAGAACGGTTTTAAATATTTTGATGAAATTTTGGTGAGGTAATAGGGATATGAGGGGACACATTTAACCATATTTGTTACATTTTACCCCTCTCTGTTTTGCGGGGTAGGGGGTAACTTTGGAATTTTAAATGAGATGATGTGATTTTGTTTTTAAATTTAGAATCTACCTAAAAAACTACGTATGTGTAAAAAAAATTTTTGATTTCGGGATTATGATTAAATTTTAATAAAATTAAAAAAAATAAATTTTACTAATAAAGCAAGTTCACTTATTTCAGCATTATTATTCGTTTCCATAGAAATGCGTTAGTTCTACTTAAGTCCGTTAAGCATTTTGACGTTTTAACTATTATTTCACATTTTTACATTTTATAACCTAATAAATCATAATTCCGTAGCCGAAAACGAATCAAAAAATGTTGTGTACACATACGTAGTTTTATACGTAGATTCGAATTTTATAAACAAAAGTACATCATCCTATTTAAAATTCCAAAGTTACCCCCCACCCCTCAAAACACAGAGAAGCACAAACATTTTATTAATAAATTTAATGCAACAGTAAATTTTACAAAAATATCTCAAAAAGGTTTATTACAAATTATTGCTAAATATACCCAAATATACAAAATCCAGAAAGTATGCTCAAAAACGTATAAATATGCAAAATATGCAAAATGAAACTTGGCTTAAATGATTTGTTTTCACAAATTAGTATATATATGCAAAAACTTTCCCCGGCATATCAATTAGGTATACAAAATATGCATTTGCCATATAATATCAGCATATATATATATACATATACAGGGTGAGGAACATAAAGTGTTACAGAGCAATAGCACTCAAACTATTGATCACATCCAAAAATGTTTCAGACAAAAGTTTTAGTGTTCGAGAAGGCCGTCATACTGGACCACCCTATTTTTTTATCGGTGGAGGCGCTGAAGCTACGTCAAGGTCAACTCCAGATTTTTAAGTGGAACTATGTATTTTTTTTTCGATGACATTATTACCGATTTTAAGACAAATTCAGCTACCTGCAACACAAGGTCATTCTAGTTAGCAAAGTATGAAGATAGTCAAAAAATCGAAAAATATCGAAATAATCACTTTCAAAGGATCCACTAACCTTGGTTTGGTTCTACCTACAGAAGATGCTCGAAGTGATGACCCTCGACTTGTAAGCACTTGTTAATTCGCTGATGAAAAGACCGTCTAACTTCAGCTAACATTTGTGGTGTAATTTCGGTACATGCTCGTCGTATTCTGTCTTTCATGTCGTCAGGCGTGGTAGGTGCTACCGCCATTACGCGATCTTTGACAAAACCCCATAAAAAGTAATCTGCTGATGTTAGATCTGACGATCGAGGTGGCCAAGCTACAGGACCGCCTCGTCCTATCCACTTTTCGCCAAAAATCTCATTTATCACTTGTCTTAAACACAGAGCATAATGGGGTGGTGCACCGTCGTGTTGACTCGTGTTTGTTGCACTGTTGCAGTTTTTGATTTTTCGACTATTTTCATACTTTGCGTGACTAGAATGACCTTGTGTTTCAGGTCGCTGAATTTTTCTTCAAATCGGTAATAATGTCATCAAAAAAAAATACATGGTTCCATTTAAAAAAGTGGAGTTGACCTTGACGTAGTTTCAGCGCCTCCACCGATAAAAAAATAGGGTGGTGCAGTATGACGGACTTCTCGAACACTGAAACTTTTGTCTGAAACATTTTTGGATGTGATCAATAGTTTGAGTGCTATTGCTCTGTAACACTTTATGTGCCTCACCCTGTATATATATATTTCGTATGAATTTTACACATTGGTAATAATAATACATTTGCAATATATGTTCTTAATTACAATACAAGATATATTTCATGCAGCCATGATAGTGCCGTTGGTGTTAGTTTATGGATTTCCATCAGGGTACCATTAAACGCGGTGGTGGGACATTCCTGGGCGATATGTTCCACTGTCTGTATTCTTAAAATGGAATAAAGCTTCGCAATAAAGACACGTAAAGTTAGAAAATGCCTCATGACGATTTGAAAAACGGATTCCTCTCCAAGAAAGGATAAAATATGTAAACAGCTACCCGAATTTCTCGAGGTATAGTCGAAAAATTAAAAGTGTAACATTTCTATTCGACATTAGTTCATTTGTTTTTAAAACTATCGAACAACATGTTACCGTACGAAAAACTTTTAACGATAAGAACGGGAAATCTACCTAGAATTACGCAGCCCTAACTCTGTTACGATGTACGGTAGCAAAAGGTTTCTCCGGCTAGAACTCAGTCGAGAGGATGGGTTTTTGACGACCTTTAAAGTTAGGGCTGCGCTTCGGTAATTGAGGTAAAAAATGTTAAATATTGATGCACCACCACATTCGAGCTAAATCGGAAAAAACAAAATTAGCAACCCGGGTGTACGCACTCTGAACGTGGAAGTAAGTGCTCCTCCTTTCTACTTCTAGCTTGGCAGAGTTTGGTCGACGAACCACGTACAACACTGACTTACCTTGAGGGAAACTCAATGGTGCAGCTGCTAAACTTCTTTTACACCAGAAAAATACACCCATAACCCATGCAAATATCGTAAACAACAAATGAAAAACATAATTACTTATAAATACGCTCTATTAAAATAATAAAATATGTAAATGACAATGAACAAGGGTTTAGAATAAAAAAATAACGACACCGACATTGGTTAGTGAAGGTTAGGTTATATTACGTAACGTCTTAAATTAGTTAAAAACGGTAATCTTGCGTACGACTAAACGGTATGACTCACAAACGATATTACACCTTATTACATTTTGAACAAGGTACAAATCCCCAATTAAATCAGCAACCAAGTACCAGTTCATGTGCTCCTATTACTCAACCTGGTAACACTAATGTTGCGGTTTTAATAATGTCTCAAAAAACATTAATATGTTTTCGAAAAACCTATGTTTTAATTCCTACTGCTTGTGTCAACTTAAGATCGCACGATAACAAATCGTATTCGGCAAGGGCAATTTTAGACAGTGGTAGTCATTCAAATTTTATTACCGAGGAATTTTCTAACAAACTAAAATTAAAACAGCAAAACATAAATACTCAAATACTGGGCATAAATTCTGCTTCTACGGAATCAAATTTAACGGTTTCTATTCAAATAGCTTGAAAATACTACGATTTTCAAGTCAGTTTACAATGTTTAGGAATTTCAAGAATTGGGAAAAATTTGCCGCTTCGTGCGTTTGCTAGGAGTTATTTAACATTTCAGAAAATACAAGACTTTCAGAGGGCGATTTTAATTGTTCTTTGCGAGTTGATATCCCCATAGATGCTGGATATTTTTATAGCCTAATGGGATCGTGTCAAATATCATTATGTAAAAATCGAGTAATTTTACAAAAAACTTTGCTAAGCTGGGTAGTTTCAGGAACCTATCAGTCAAATCAACATCCTGATAACGATATAGTTAATAGAAAACTACATAAAAATACCAAGTTACGAAGAGAATACTGTAATTTTATTCAAGAGTATATAGATTTAGGGCACATCTAAAATTACCGATTCCATTAAAAATTCAACACCGAAAGATTCAGTTACTATCGACACTATAGATTTCAAAATATCCCTTTTTTTCTTAGTTGGCGTATCATTCGGTTGTTATACCTTTTTCTTTAACAACAAAATTCCGCCTCGTGTTTGAAGGTAGTGAACATCTTCTAAAAACATTTCAATTAATAATGCACAAATAGTTTGTCCCGTTTTCCAGACGACTTGTATGATAGGTGATATATCGCCAAATTCTTATACATCTTTCACACAGAAAGTTTTAGCGCAATCTCTGGCGGAATAACCCGAACGTTAAAATTGAGATCTATCAGCAAACCATTACATATGGTACCACGAGTGCTAGCTATTTAGCTACAAAATGCTTGCAATATTTAGTTGATTTAAATTTTAACAAGTACCCTGAAACAGCGGCTATTTTCCGATCAGACTTTTATATGGATGATCTCCTAATTGGTGCAAATTTATTTTCATGGATTCTAAAAATTCAAAATAAACTCGTTACTATTTAATCAAGTGCAAAATTTGTAAATCTTTATCCAACAATTTGGATCTTTTACCGAATGATGCAAAGTGAAACTCTGATTTTTATACCGTGACTTTGGGCGAGCGTGAAAACGCAAAAACTTTAGGTGTTACCTGGAATTCCGTTGCTGATACCACAATATTATATCCAAATAAAAATTAATACAGCAATTAATTCAAAGTGTGATGTTTTATCAACGGTAGAACAGCTATTCGACCATTTTGGAATACTTTCTCCAGTAATTATTACTGGAAAATTACTTATTTAAAAACTTTGGAAACTAAGGGTATCTCGGGACGAAAGCATTGCAAAACATTTAAATCCTGAATGGAATTGGTTTAAATAACATCTACCATTACTAAGCGAAATTAAAATACCTATATATGCTTTTACCAAAAATTCCGTTACTATAGAGCTTCACGGGTTTAGTGACAGTAGTTTAATTGCATACGTTGCCTGTGTGTATATTAGATGCATTGAGTGTTTCTGCACAATTATTTTGCTCAAAATTACAAATAACTCCTTTACACGGTACTAGTATACCCAGATTGAAGTTATGTGCTGCCGTGTTTTTTGCAGAATTAATGCAGAAGATTAGAAACTCGATTAATATTTCCTTTCACAAAGTTTAATTTTAGTCAGATATCACTATAGTATTGAACTGGATAAGGTCAATCCCAAACAAATACAAAATTTTTGTTTCAAACAGAATAGCATCAATTCAGATGTGTAAATCTCAAGATCGGTTTTATGTTCCGTCTATATAAAATATAGCGAATTTGGTTTCTAGAGTGGCATTTCCTGCTAAACTACTAAACAACCTTTTCGGTGGCATGGTCCGTAATTTCTTACTTTAACTTCAGACCAATGACCAGAACAATTGCACCTTAAATGTTGTGACATGTCTATTTCTGAATTTAAAACTAATGTTGAGTCCAGTTTAAATTTTCTCAATATTTGGCCTTCTACCATTTTTACTTAGTTTTCATCGTTTAGTAAATTACAGCGCATTGTTGCCCAGATAGTTTGTTTCAAAAATAATTGTAAACTTTAGAAAGCTAATCAACCCCACGGTAATTTACAAACTTCGGAATTGAAACATCCTTTAGATGTGTGATGTGTTGGCGAGAGTGTGTCAGTCTTTCTGACTATCCTTTTAACAAAAATGTTTTATTCTATTACCTAAAGCATCGTTTACTAACATGATTTCTGGATGTTAAAACAAAATTTTACTACATTGTGGTCCTTGACAGCTATTAGCCGCTATACGCGAAAATTACTGATCTATATTGGTTAGGACAGCAGCTAAGATAATTACTCATAATTGCATTAAATATGCTGGAACTAATCCAAGAGCCGACGACTCTATGGTGAGCGATTTTCCCTGTAAAAGCTTCCAAGCTGGCACCGCAGGATTTTCATATGTAGGTATTGATTAAGAGAATCCTACCTTGATCAAACATCCAAAACCTCGTGGCGCAAAGCATATCCAATCTTATATTTGTTTATTTATTGTCTTGGTTACCAAAGCTGTGCATCTGCAGGTAGTCACCGATCTTACTACAAATGCATTTATAGCTGTGCTAAAACATTTCATTGGTTGCAGACGTATGCCTATATCAATAACGTCAGATAAAGCTACTAATTACAAAGGCGCTTGAAACGAATTTTGTAATTTTTGATATCCAATAATACAAATGAAGGAATTTCAGGTTTTGTGGCAAATAAAGGTATGCAATGGGATTTCATTATTCCTAAAAGTCCCCATCAGGGTGGTATTTGGAGAAATAGTGTTAAGTGAGTAAAAACTTACTTAAAAAAGTTATTGAAAAATAGCGCTCTAAATTACGAAGATTTTTCTACACTTCAATACAAATAGCAGCAAGTTTAAATTCACGTGTATTATTTCCCCTATCTACAAAACCTTCCGATCCCAACCCTTTTACTTCAGGCCAGTTCCTAATAGCCAGAGCACTTTATCCATTCCTTAGTCTAACCTGTTAGACACCAGCGAATATAAGCTGACATTATATCTGCGCATCCAGCGTCTGGTACAACATTTTTGGAGTCGATGGAGTACGAAAGTTGTTCCAGAAGATCAACAATGAACCAACTGGTTGAAAAACTTGCTCAGCTTACTACAATTGTACTCATTAGTATTGATAAAAGAGGACAATGTATCTACTCTGCAATAGTTATTGAGTAGAGTAGTCAAAATCCATGCTTCTCCAGACGGCATAATTAGATCCGTCACTCTACATTAAATGAGTATCGAAAGAAAAAAACACTTTGTTTTAATAAATATTATTTCTAGGATTCCATTTTTGCCAATTACTATGCTTCCAGAGTTCCACAATTACAATAAAATAATTCGCGAACTAACGTGAGCACATAACAAATGGTAAGTATGCTAACCTTTTTCACCCTGCGCCAATGGTGATAACCTGCAGCAAACTGGAACCGCACGGCTCTGGAAGATGCAAGTGTCCGCTGTTGAAAAAATCGTCTCAGGACCAAATTCGTGTGGAATGCTGTTTAAATTGCTCCAAATCAAAAGATATTAGCATCACACTCTGATATTAAACAGTACGAACAGCTAATAAACGTTTATTAACACGTAAGTGATAGTTACACCACATCAATATTTGACAAACGTAACTTCAAAATCAAAAACTTAAATTTACTCTTAGACTTTGACCGGAGATGAACAAACGTTTCGCGTCTAAATAATTGCTGAAGTCCTCTCAGTTTTTAGAGAGGGTTGTATTTATAGCCTCGTACAAACAAATAAATCTCCGCGCAATGATTAGTTTAAACTGACATCACCTTTAGCAACAATGTTTAATGATACGTAATTTTTTTATTAACAAAAGGATATCGCGATATAAAAATGCATTAATTAGTGGTATAAAATTCTTAAATCTAATCGTAAATCTAAAAGCGCTACTGTTTTTAGGTTAATTTGAACTGTAAGTTTTATATCGATCCGAAACCGAGTCATGTTAACCATTTTGTGCTACCAGGGCTCTGTCCTAGGTAAAAACTCAGAGGTAGCGCCGGAAAAGCTTCTACAGCCTTGCTGCACCTGAGCACACGTTATTTTCAAGAGGCAATTCTTTTCCACCAAGTTCTGAGTCAACATTGTGTGTGTGCGCCTTCTCTGCTTAATATTGCGGAATCCAGCCACTTTGCCAGTGTTGCCGTATGCACACCTCCTCCACACTGTGTCTCTGCGTTGCAGCTTCCGTGGACCACCGCAGATAGCATTTCTGCTGCCCGATATGACTCGTCGCAGTTCCAGCTTCTTGGGTGAGTGAACCAGTAGCTCTTATATATATCATACTTCATTTTGTGTGTTTGTAGACACTCAATTAAGGACATAACGCCTGCTACTTAGCTATCGGATTCGACTTTCACATTAATGGCCTAAAATATTGAGTTGTCGAATGATCGAATTCCAGCAGAACTCGGAATAGCCCTGATTTCAGCTCCCACGCGCAGTGATGGCTCCAAACTTGTTTCCAGTGCTGCGAGGGTGTCTTTTGTGACGATGTGAACGGGTTTTATGCACATTTTTACTAGTAATTATAACGTACGTTAGTTTTTTTTATGAAACGCACTGCGTCGTACACTGCCTCCTACAATTATTTTCCAAATGTGTTATATGTGCTCTCTAGAACTAATATACCTATACGTTTTGCATACTCTTTGTATCACAGAAAATGGAATTCTAAGCATATTGTAGCTCCATATTGCCAAATATTACTTCAAATCCTTTCGGAAGTCAAGAACTTTGAATTGAATGTTATGTGTATGTAATTTAGTTTATTTTAAATAAAATTTTTTGAGTTAAATGTTTATTAAGAATAAGAACCTCTTAAAGTCTTGTTTTTAAACGAACTTATGCTCTAAGTTTTACTATATACAAATTTCTATAAATCCTGCGGTAAGAATATCTATATTGTGTTGTGGAAACTTAATCGCCTTTAAGTGCGAATATTCTTTTTCCATATCTCTTATAGTTATCGAAATTCCCTATGAAAACATCGAAATTTGTCCACCTTGTACAGGGTGGGCCAAAGTAGACGCTTTCTTATGGAAACTCATGTTCCTGTCAGAGATAGAAAAATTTTGACCAACGTCTCCCGAGCTCAAATTTTATGAAAAAGTTACTGGTGCAAACAGAATTTTGCTATCGTAAACCGTTAGGCCGCTAGGGGGTGTTTTTCAAAATTCGTCGATTTCTTTAAACCCTTCTAGCTTTTTTGTTTTTAGTAATAATTGATTTCTGTAAAAAGTTTCTCATAGCAGTTTTTGGTGTAGAATAGGCTGGTGAATTTTGTTTTAATACAGGGTAATTCGTAAATTTGCTGCAACAAAAATTTTCTTATTTCTTATGGAACACCCGGTATATTTATACATTTTTTTGTAGTCCTTAAAATTCTCTTTTCAAAAATATATAATACTATATGTCTAAAGTTAGCATTTTACGGTATATTTGGCTTTAAGTTAAATAAACTAAAAATATCAAGTAGCCATTGTGTCATAGCGCCGCATGACCATTGTTTTAAACCAACATTAGCAATATTTATGAGTAAAACAAAGTTGGCGCTAACTAAATAAGAAAAAACAAAAAGCATATAGGGTTACAAACATTTAGAACAAATAGCAAAATTAATAAAACATATTACCACCCAGCGATATGTCCTTTTATAACATATGTTCAAACTGGGCACCGTTCTGATTAATACACAAGCGGCACCGTTGTTTGACAGCATTTGCAGCATTTCTTAGCTCAATGTTAGAAATTGTAGCAAATGCATTTTGCACTGCTTCCTCTTGCAATTCTCTTGATGTAATCGGTTGTCTATATGTCAAATCTTTAATTTTTCCCCAAAAATAGCAGTCTAGGGGTGTCATATGGGGGACTTCACTGGCCAAGCGATTGGTCCTTGGTTCCCTATCCACTCTTCACCAAACTGTACTTTTAAGTAATTAGTTGTAACTCTTCAATTATGAGGCGGTGCACTATCTTGTTGGAAGGTGGAAATTTAAATAGACACGGACAAAAAACCAGATTATGTTCAAATTCAAAAGCTATTTGACTAATTTGACAGCGGCCAACTTTGTTTTCCTCATAAATATTGCTACTGTTGGTTTAAAACAATGGTCATGCGGCGCTATGACACAATGGCTACTTGATATTTTTAGTTTATTTAACTTAAAGCCAAATACACCGTAACATGCTAAATTTGGACATATAGTATTATATATTTTTGAATAGAGAATTTTAAGGACTACAAAAAAATGTATAAATATACCGGGTGTTCCATAAGAAATAAGAAAATTTTTGGATCAGCAAATTTACGAATAACCCTGTATTAAAACAAAATGCACCAGCCTATTCTACACCAAAAACTGCTGAGAGAAAGTTTTTACAGAAATCAATTATTACTAAAAACAAAAAAGCTAGAAGGGTTTAAAGAAATCGACGAATTTTGAAAAACGCCCCCTAGCGGCCTAACGGTTTACGATAGCAAAATTCTGTTTGCACCAGTAACTTTTTCATAAAATTTGAGCTCGGGAGATGTTGGTCAAAATTTTTCTATCTTTGACAGGCACATGAGTTTCCATAAGAAAGCGTCTACTTTGGCCCACCCTGTACAATAAAATAAACTAATTGCTATTGGAGAAATCACTAAATAGGATGATATTTTTCATTACCTAATAATTAAACCAGGAAGGAAACATAACTTTCCGTACAGAATCGTAAGTTGCCTTTTCGTTAAGAATTTTTAATTGAATTGGAAAGTCACTATAAATGGAAAGAGTTTTATTTCCCTTGTACTTGACACTAGCCACGCCACTGCACTGCTTTAAGACGTGCTACTACATTGCTGCTCAACCCCGCCCCATAATTGCTTTTAATTTATACATAATTAACGGCAGTTTATGTCCACCGGCCGTAGATACTGCACGCTAATTATTGTGTTAACTGAACTCACTTTGTATTTATTTTCGATTTTTATCCGGGTTGCCTCGGCAATTTAAAATCGGCCGAATGTACCCGTTCATTACCTTAGGCGGTTGTGTTAAAAAAAGGAATAATCAATCAGTTCTTTGGTCTCGTTTTTGATACGCTCGGTTGCACAGCAAATTTGATTGCCACGGGTGTAAATTAGGGCCAAAGATCAAAGGAAATGAAATATCTTACAGCACTGCAATTTTAGGGAACGCAAACATTTTGCGTTGGGCCAACCTTTTGACATTTTGGTGTTTGCGTTTTCATTTAATACCAGAAAATTTTCCACTGCCAAGTAACGTCTACCGCGGAATATTTTTAACAAAGCATTATTACGTTTATAAGCTCCAGAGAATCCATTAGCGGAGTTTCGTAAAAATTTGGCATGTAAAGGCATTTTACCTGTAAAACTCCAATTAATTAAAAACAGCAGCCGCCGAGACGTGTTCTTACAAAAATTAAATTCTGCATTTACAGAGCGAGATATAATTTTAAATTTTTAACGTAAACTCTCTACTCTCGCTCGAACATATTTCAATTATCGGATAATAGAAAAGCAGCTGCATGTCAACTTATTAATTTTCTCGAGACTTGGCAACGTCGCATCGAACCGCCAGTAATTGTGTTTACGCACAACAAACACTCGTTTTGTTTGAAATACAAGTAATTTTCTAAAAATTGCTTGTATAAAATTTTAATCGCGATTAAACATGCGCAGGTTTGAAAGTTGTGGAATCTAAGTGAACGAAGTATAAATGTAGCTTAAAAATCAGCTCAATATTGTCTCACCACACATTTCTGGAATTTAAAAACTGTATCTGTTAAAAATGTCATCACTAAACGAATGTCTCCGAGACAAAATGTCCATAAAGTTGATAGAATACAGCTAAATCATCCAGTTTGCTACGTGAAGATACATTTTTGAAAGTTGGAACATCGTATGCACTTAATAAACGTCGCTTTTTAACATATAGATTATTTTTTAACGAAGCTGGCGTCACACATTTTCTTAAACCAATGATACCACATGTTAAATATTTTTTTTAATTTAAGTGTGCGATGACTGTTTCTCCAAATGGTTCTTGGGACGAAAAATTTTTTTTTTCAACAGAACCATTTTGGTATTTATGCACCATTTAATGCTACCGTTAATAAGGACTCTACCCATATGTCCTATTTAAACTGGAGCGAATACAATTCAAATGACAGTTAAAAGAAAAAGATGACAATAAATGACAAAAATAGAACACGAAAAATTACAACAGTTATTCAAAATTTTGTCTATTCACGTCAATGCAATTCTGTACTGTCTTGCTCGTAGGTGCTCCAAGTTTTCAAGTATTGACCTTCAACCACTATTCTAGAAATATGAAGAGCAGCGCCATTTCGCTGACGATACAGTCCCTGTCCTAAATTGAAAAATGATTTTTCAAAAAAGTCATCCATTTCATGTTGAATAAAGCCTAGGTATCTTCAGATTATTCAGATATTATCGAACTGATTATTCTGGTATCCATTATTCCTAGCCAAACCTTAAACCCCTGACGCTCCTCTCTCTATAAATGTTGCATTCTGTCGGCTAACTAAATTCGTACATTGCAAATTTATAGACAGCAAGGAAATGCACTCTAACAGATCGATATCTTTAATGAAAATTTGTATTATTAGCAGTATTTTCGTAGCATGTATAGTCTGTGTGATTTTCACATAATCAAAGCAGGTTGGGAGACTTACAAGTCAACCTTGACATTTCTACAAAGTTTAAGGTTAACATTTTGATCAATGCATAATTTAAAAGCGATACTATCGCAGTCAGATTATTAATTTGAATAAAGTTACAAATAAATCAAACAGTACTCACTAAGCTAGACTTAGATCATTTACCTGTCGATTTATTTTAAATCGTACTTCAAATTACTACATCCAGCTTCCAAGATTAATAAACGGCTCATTTGACTGGGAAGACTTCCGGACCATAACTAACTTGTCCTACAAAAGCTAGCAGCATATGAAGATATGAACAAAGCAGTAGAAACTTTTACGACAGCGGCCATCCAGGTCATACTACAAACTACAAGGAGTACACGACCGCCATCACCCAGATAGCGAAAACCTTTCAGCACAGGTATATCATCTCATAAGGGAAAAACGTACAGCTTGTAGGCAATGGCAGCACCCAAAGTCTATATGGATAGACTGATTATACTGGTTCAACACAGATTCGCATCGTACAACAACACTATATTGAATCACTCACTGTCGGAGATCTGAACATGTGGAGATCCACCAAAAGGATTCTAAGGCAACCAGTAATCATAATAAACGAACAGATGGGGGAACGTATCCAGAAAACAAAAATAGAAATGCAAATTATATGCAGAACAACTCGAAAGTACATTCCCCACTTCGGTAAACCAAACCTACATGATCACTTTCAACAAATATAAAACGAACAGAACAACTCCCATCTTATGTTTATATTTATAATATTTATATATTATAGACAAAGTTTATACATGCAAAGTGCTAGGTACCTTCGAAACTAACTGCTGTGGCTATATGGTCAAAGCCCTACTTAGAATTTTGCCGAGATTAAGGAGTTCCAACTTTAGCAAGGGATCATGGGGCCAGCATCATTTCTCAAATACGGAATTCTGTATCGAACACAAGACTCTTAAACCGGTAGTCATAACGCTTAACCATTAAGCTACCGAGCCCGGCTAACTTCGATCTTACTAACGTCATACTTTCTGAACCAATATCTTCAACTGAAATAAAACAGTACATAATATATCTGAAAGCTAACAAAAGCAGCCGGACAGAACATCATACAAGATCTGCTCCGTAAAACGCTACTGAGCAACTCCATCTCCTGCTTTACAGCAGTATTCAACATTTGCAAGGAAGTGGATATTTCCCCATTTATTTATTTATTTAATTCGCACTCAGCCAACAGCCGTTAGGCCAATTATAGGCATCGCTGTGCAGTTATGAGGACTTCCAACCCCACTAACGACTGTCATGATGTTGTATGACCGCCGGGACCAACTATTTTCCGTGATAGCCGTACCACGAGGCGCCGAGAGATGCAGCCGTGGAACTCCCATTCAAGTTCTGACCAGAGACAGCGTTGCTTAACTCTGCTGATCGAACGTGGACTCTTGTTCAAGCTACACCACTCGGGACCCTGCTTGGAGAGAAGTAGTTACAGTGATAATCCCTAAGCCAGGCAAACAACATGATTACATAACTAATTATCGACCTATCAGCTCACTGCCCTCAATATCAAAACTTCTCCAAGTCTAAACAAGTTCCTACAAGATAACATCACACTTTCACATCTACAATTGAGGTTTAAAACTTCCCTCTCAGCCACTCATCAGTTACTGAGACTTACCGAAAGAATCGAAGAAGTATTTAAAAACAAAAAGCACACACTCATAACATTAATTCACGTGGCACAGGTCTTTGGCTCACTCTCCATTAAAGGATTTATACCCAAAATGACAGAAATAAGCATACCTTCGAACTTACTGCAAGTAATAATTTCTTTCCGACAGTACCTTTCAGGTAATAGTAAGCTTCTCTACTTACACCTTCAAGTTACCGTATACAAGAAGGTGTCACACAACGCTCAATATTAGGCACCATCTTGTCTAACCTATTCATGTATGTCATCTCTGCAACACCCGGAACAGATCTACCCATGTACGCAGCATTAGCTAAGCCAGTGGTTTAGTAAATGATGCATAAGAAATAATGTAGACACATGTAAAGCAAAAATGTTTACACTACGTCAACCCTTGGATACATCGAACATAGTTATTAACAACTTCGTATAAGATAAATACATAGGTAGAAGATTAGCCTGGGGTTCACATACAAATAAAATGTTATTAGAAACATACACGAGACTAGGCATGCTATACCCAACACGAAATAAAAAATCTTCACTTATAGTTAAAGGTGACACTCTTATCTATACCTCAATGATGAGGCCTACCCTTACATATGGAAGTATTGTCTGGTGCGCAACTTCGATAACCAATACGTTATTTATTTAGTTTTCGAGTTTCAAAAAAATTAAAGAAACAAAAATAATTTCTAAATATTTTAATGGTACAGGCTGAAGCACAACAATGGGGCAAAGAGATTAACTGCAACAAGGCCTCCTATGCATCAATTTCCAAACTATTAAGAGAATGCATTATTCAATAATAGATACCTACTTATGCTACATATGAATAGTCGTGAATTTATTCGTGATTAAATGCATTTAAATATGTTTTTTCTCTTTGACCTTTAAGGGGATGTAAGTTATCAGGGGTACAACTTTGTACTAAGATGTGTTTTGCCTAATCTTCTTATTTTGGCACAAGGATTCATCACTATCATTTATGCTACTTCATTTAAATACACGCTGTATATATGCAGATCAATGTTCCCGTGAAACACAACGTTTGTTAAATAAGAAGCATATAATAGTTGCTGCACCTAGTCCATCAGTACCTTCAAATAAAAACGGTTCCCCATTTTTAGCACATTATGCGGGACCTATTTATGACAATTTCAAACTTGCATAGCTTTCAAAATATGATTAAAGCAATTTAGTAAGAGAGAAAGTGTCTGGAATTTATAGAACTTAGAATTAGCTAAAGTAACTAATACATTTCCGATAAAATTGCTTGAGTGGTTTCTGCTGGTTGATTAACGAAGGTTTAAACAATTATTCAAACTAATATTGCGGTTAAATTTGCAAAGCAAATGTTGGTTGTGAATGTGAGTTATGCAATGCCATTTCCTACTCTTAAAACTAATATTTATTTACAACTTATGTCACGATAAGGTTGGGTAAGTTTATTTCCAAATATATCATTAGAGAAATAAGGCACGTGAAACTAACACTTGATGTCAATTTTATAGTTATTTTCAGTTGTTGTTAGAGAAATGCGAAACCTTTCAAATAATTACTTGCTTCATTAGAAATCTCATTTGCTAAGGTTAGTTTGGTTCACTCGCAAAACACTGTTTTCTATTTTTTTTTGTCATGGGCTATTTTTGTTGCGATTCTATTTTTTAATTAAATCGATAATATATGTTAAATAATTATATTATAATATAGGCCGCTGGAAATAGTTCTACAGTTTATTATACTAGATAGCAATATGTTCGTACACTAAGATTCACATTTTGTATTACTTCTTTGCTAGTGGCAAAGACATGATATAAATACAAAAAATTGGTGTTGCAATAATAACTTTTAATCTCTGTAAGAGAACGAAATGAAAAGTTTTGTATTCAACGGTATTTTTCAATTTAGTGCTGTTGCAGGTAAGGTACGCCGCTGAGAGTTTGTGTCGGTATTATGCTGTGATATCCCCTTACTAATGATTTATTACATATACAAAATTCTTAGAGGAGTAATCTGAATTTTACACCGTACCTACAAAAAATCATCGACTGGACCAAAATGTTGCTAAAAATCCAGGGCTACACTTGCATTACCTGTGATTAACTAGCTTATCTCTTAATGTATGATGTTTCAGGGATTGTAATACCACCAACAGATATTATTTTATTGAAGAAGTACTGTTTTCCATTAAACTTGCATGTGACTCAAAGCCTGAACCGATTCATTCTTTTTCAGGGTCATTGAAATTGAAACAAATTGTTAGGTTTACATAACTTTGACAACAACTTACGTTTAAAAACGCGGGTTTCTAGAGGTTTAAAATATCATAGGAACATTGTTTTTCTTACATTGAGGGAAATTTAGATTTTATATTATATTTTACATGGATGCACCGGCATTTAACAAATCCGAGGGCAAGCAAACATGCAAAAAGGCATAGTAACACAGCAAAAATTCTACCTTCCGGGCCTGTATTCTTTTACCGTGTCCCTCAACTTCTGAAATATGGCTGCCACTGAACGAAAATGCAACAAGTCGTGCTGTTACCCTTATTTGGGGTGTTCTGTTAAGTGCACGTGTTTTGGGCTTATTAGAAAGGCTTTACACATACACTTAGTTATTAAAGTGAGTTCAAGCAGAATAGCGATTTACACTCTGGACACTATGAAAGCTTCGTATCTCGTGCACAATTTTACAGTTTAGAACAAATGTTTACACACCATTAATTTGTAAGCGCTAATATCAAAGTAACTAAATTAGGAGTTAAATTTTTATGTTTTCTCGTTAACTACAAATTTTGACAGTAACATTAGAAGTGACCAAAAAAGTGACGCTTGAACACACGCTCTTGAAGGTGCACCTCCCTAAAACGTACATAATTGATTGGCTTCTATTACGTCAGGCCGTATTTGATTGGCCGACACATTATCGTGAGATTGCCTGTCCATTACTAAACAAATGCTAAATTGAGGCAAATATCTGCTAAAAACCACGTAGGTTGCTATAAAGGGCGGAAATGTACCATAAAAGCTCGAACATTTAGATATTAATTAATTCTAGCTTTACATTTTTTAATTATGCTAAAATTTACATGCGTACAGGTGGTCTGAGCTAAGATATGTTCTTGGCCCACTCCCGCAATTAAATCCATGGAAGCGTCGATGAATAACCTACCTGCCGACCCTTTGTATTGCTGTTCGCCGCCGCCAGGTCAACAACCCCGGGCTTTGATGTTCGTGTGAATCCGTCGCTGAAATCACCAGCTTGTCCCAGTTACCCATATTAGCCGAAAATTGATCCAGCTGTGGTTATTCAGGTAATTATGACTACGTTTTATAATTTCTGGCTTTCAACATGATTACTGTGTTTTCAGGGAAATAATTAGCTCTGGCCTGCCGTAAAGAGTTTCAATGACCTTGAATAATTGCCACATCTACTCGAGCTTGTTGCAAACTGTATCTAGCTATATTACTGTCTTGGAAACATGCTGCTTGGCTCCCTCAGGTCTCTTGATTCCACCAGCGCTTGGAATATTTGCTGTATCACCTGCAGGTGGTTTCGCCAGTGCTGTGACCACGAAGGATTGCAGAAAAAACATCTCGGACCGAATCATCCGCCAACCACATATTTTCGAATTTTTGAAACTGTATGCACTGTTCCATAATGTATTCCTCTGCCATATTTACGCATATAAATTGGTTGAATTCGAGTGCTCGTTGTTCTCTAAGATTCATTTGCGACTACAGTTCAGAGCTGTATGTCAAAAATAATTTATGAAGTTTTAATCCTTTGGACGCGGTATGAAATATGAAATTGATATGTATCCATTTTTGACTACAACTAATTAATTTAACTTTAGAAACCTTTCACATTAGGTTCTCCACTAGGAATGTTGTAATTCATCAATTATTATTATTAAATTTGGAAAGTACTTCTTTCACATCGTATTTTTGCTTGCGAAATTAGTGTTCGATTTGAAAAGGCTGTAAACATTTTGTGACCTGTTAAAAACATAGAAACATATTTCCAGGATTTATTTCTTATTCTATTTCTTTCCTTGTGCAGGTCCTTTCAATGAGTAAATGTTTGTGCATTATAATATACAATGTAAAAATAAATAAATAAATAAATGTTTGTGCATTATGTTGATTAATATTAAGGTATAAACCAACTTGAAAAATGCTAATTGCAAAAGTATATTTGGGCATACTATAATTAGAATAGAAATAAATACAACATTAAGAAAAAATACTACAGACGTGCGTCGATAATATATTTTAGATTAAATAATCTAAAAACAAGCAATACGATAATTGAATGTATATTTTGAAAATATAAAAAATCTTAGCTTCGGAATAATTAAGATAAAAATAAATTGGATAACAATGAATTACGAAACATAAATATCAAAATAATATTGATAACATCTAGATGAGAACGCTAAACAAAAGACATGACATCACATTAGAATGAATAGATCGAGAGCATGTAAGAGAGATACTCAAAGCTTACTACTTCATCCATAATTTGCAGTAGTGAATTATGTAATGTTTTAAATAACCGTAAAAGCAGATAGACTAGTATTGAAATGAAAAGTAATTAGAAGAAAAATCAAAGCAAGACGAAACCAGAAATTGAAAAGGAAACAGGTACCGACGAAGTGAATAAAACAAGTCATCGAAGAAATAAAACTAGGAAGGTTGTAAAACACATACACAATGGCAGAATACAGAAACATGACCAGAAAGAAAATCAAGAGTTTGAAGATTCAGGAAGACGAAGGGAGAAGAAGTAAAAAACAGCAGTAAATCAAGCAAGGCTGCCAGAGTCTAACTTGCTGAACAACAGATAAAACGGGGGGAATAGAAAGGAGTAGAAAAGTTGGTGTCGGAAACTTCCTGGTGCAAGTGTGTGGGTTTGCGGAAAGTTTGTTCCCCACATTTCGTTCCCCACATTTCGTACTCCACATTTCGTTCCCGGGATATTTCGTCTCCCAACATCTCGTACCCGGAAACTTCGTTCCCGAACGAGCTCAATTGGTCTCCTAGATTACAGGGTGTTAAAAAACGAGTGCAGCGATTGGAGTTCTGTTAGAAAACTGAAAGATATTTTAATTTATTTATTTATTATAATAAACTTATAAGAACTATACACAGTATGATCCCAGCTTGAGTTTACAAGAGGGAATTACATTTTATTTTTAGTTTTACATAAAAATGTTTGTAAAGAATTTTAAGAAAATTTTCAGTTTTTCAAAGTCGGCCTTGACAGTTAAGCAAAACCTATTTTCTTTTCAGGTAAACTACCCTTTTTGTTCATGAGACAGCAAAATATTACTAAGAAAAGTTGTCCAGAATGAGATATTATGGTCCTGTACAAAATATAGAACAGTAATTTTTAATAAATACAATTTATTTTGTTCTTATAAGTTTATTATAATAAATAAATTAATTAAAATATATTTCATTTTTTAACTATATTCCGTTCGCTGCACTCGTTTTTCAACACCCTGTCATCTAGGGGACAAATTGAGCTCGGTCGGGAACGAAGTTTCCAGGTACGAGATGTGAGGAGACGAAATATCCCGGGAACGAAATGTGGGGTACGAAATGTGGAGAACGAACTTTCCGTATCCCACCAAGTTCAACGTCATTAAGCCTTGCACGTAACTATATAGAGACTACAGAGTAAGTAACTAGAGTGGAATGAGGAATATTAAAATGCATAAAGTAAGTTTGACCTAGCAGTTCTTTAATTATCCGATAATAAACTAACAATTGCCCAAGGTTAATAAAACAGATCACATTTAAGTGTTATCTTTTTATTTTGTCTTAGTATTTTAAACGATTCATCTGTGACTTTTCCATACTTAGAAATATTTATCCCATGAGGCTTATTATTACTTCGGCCAGTTGCACCTCGTCCCTTGATGTTATGATTACGTTGCTCCAAAAAGGGTTTAGTGCGACGGTTGTACCAGTTGATGCCGTTTAACATTAATTATAATACTTTTAGGCAAATGCTCATTTTTTAGTAGTGTATTTTAAATCTGTATAGTGGAGTTCTACCTTTTAATAGAAATAATTCTTTCTTCTTCGTCAAATTTAATTTATTAGTGGTGGATATAGACCTATCTTTCTATTTTTAAATGTGTTTCTATTCTAGGGTTCTTTCTCTCCGTTCTTTAACACTATAGGTTTGATTTAGCAAAGGTTTACTTTCGTTTTCAATTTCTGGATCTCTAATCTAATCTCCTGTCTTCAGTTGCTCTTATCATACGATTTCTTCTCGGTCGTTCACTCGGTGTCGAGCGTCCTAGCTCGTTCTAACCTAATCTATATATCTGTTTGGTCTCTTTTTTTTCCATCTATTCTGCCCCGGATGCCTAGTTGCTTTCTATGCTGTAGCATCTGTTAACATGGCCAAAGAAAGCAGGTATGCGCCTCTGAATAGTTAAGTGCAGAATTGTATGCAGGATATTGAGTTAGTTAAAAATTAAGTAGTTTGTTCTGTGAGTGCATTCTCAACATTTTCTTCTAGTATATAATTTTAAATAACTCAATTATTCGACAAGAAGCATTGATGGTAGGTCCCGGTGCAACTGAATTGCGCACCAAAACCATTAGTCCTTTAATCCAACACTCGAATTGCGCACACCATATTTGCCTACCTGGGTTGATCCTTACTGTAAAACTCGAACTGCGCTCAAGAGCGATTAGAATGAGGGGCAATCATAAAGTGATTTTTTTCTATCTTAACCTGCCGAAATTTTGTAATAAAATACCGGCTGACCGGTTTCAAAACCGAGCATAACAAGTTTTTAATTTTTAGTGAACAAAAGATATGGATATATTATTGATGTCTAAAGGACATGTACACCCCCCCCCCCCCAATCATTGAAAGTTCTGATATGTTCGGTTTTGAAACCGGTCGCCCGGTTATATTAATTGTTTTAGATGTTTGCTATTCTAGCGTCAATTTCAAAATTAGTTTATTACAGTTATAGTTTACATACTTTTTAGAAAGCTCTGATAGGTTTTCAAATGTAGGAAGAGAAAATAAATTAAATATTGCCATTGCCATTTGAAGTTCTTATTAGAAGAATTATTAACACGAAATAAATTATACCAGGCATGCAATGATAAAAAGAAATATTAACTGTATGGCGACATGTAAAAACCAATATATTTGTTATCATATATACTGTACTTCACTTCTCAATTTCACACCTCTGTATCCTTCTTATTTATTTTCTGATCGACTTGAAATGTTGGTCAATTATTACACCATCTAAATAATTTTTTTTTTAACTTAAATGTTTTACCGTACTTGCGATCAAAAATTGAAGTGAGAAATTGAAAAGACAGAGTAGGCGAAGTTTTATCGAAAAACGTAGTTATCAACTAAACAGCCAATAAACTGAATAACTCTAGTCATCCAGTTTTTCGCTGATAGAATCTTCATAGAAACTTCTGCTGCTAGAAGAAAAGTTAAGCCAAATAAATGTCTTATTCACGTATCATTCCTACTACGTGCATTTACCAATAATGAAAATTTTTTACCTGAATTACGGTGTTTGATCTGACTACCTGTAGGCACTGGACGCAGTCAGTAGGAGATTAAATAAGCCTTTTAATGACTAAACTACCTGTCGCTAGTCCGTGCTCAGTTCGAGTGCCACCGATGGTCAAAATCTCAGAACCATATGTGGCAATAGAAAACACTAATACCTTGTCCTTCCATATTCTCGCCAGTCTTTCAAGAGATGATTTCTCCCTCACAAGCGCCATTATTTTACTTATTAGAACATCCGGAATAAGCGAAAACGGTTGCAGTAGAGTGTTTGATTTCGAGCGGTTAATAACACGTCGAAAGAATACCATAGATTTTTCGTGTAGGGAACTAAGTAGCACTTCTTCCTCCTATTTACACTTCGACATCTCAGTTTTCTGTGGCCATTTTGATAATCCATTCTCCATAACCAAAAGAATGGAGATAATACGTAGCACACCTTTTCCCAATACTAAACTTTCACGCTAAATCAACGTCAACCCCGACAAATGCTCAAGTGTTATATGGGTATTTGATAGCTAAACCAAATGTTCTGAAACCCTTGGAGGATATATCACAGTTTATCCCACGTTACGGTATTAAAAGTTTTTGAGTACCTAATTAAAGAAACAGAAAATTGCAGGGACATTGTAAGATGTCCATCGTTTCCCTGGTGTTAATTAATGGATCTCTCGTTCTGTGGCCAAGGATAATGCTCGTTTGTTGGAATTGGAAATATTAACTTTATAAAACTTATTATAAAAAATTAAGAAAAAAGTTGCAATATAATTAACGTAATTAATCAAACAAAATGTAAATAATGACATACAATACAATACGTGAGCAATTCATTATCCAAAATAATTATCCGTCAATTTTCTCTTTAATTTGTTTTTTAAAAGCAAGTATAGATTCATTAAAGATATTGACGTTTGAGCTATCTAGAAACGCATTTGCAATGTTTAATATTTTTAGCATTGAATGAATGCATTTTTGCGTACATTGGTTCTAAAATAAGGTATGTAAAATATCTGACAAGGTCTACATCTTAATGCTACTACAATGTAACTAAAGGCAGCAGCGTGGGACAGTCAAGTCTGTTATTTATCAGTTTATGTATAAAAAACAAAGCCGCCACATCCCCTCTTCCGCTCAGCTTGAAAATATTAAAATCTTTGCGAATGTCTTAGTATTCGTGGTAGTGTGGATAACAATTTCCGTGATTAAAGCAAAGATATTTAATAAATTTGGTTTGCACTGTTTCAAGTTTTTCTTTATATAGGCCATGTCTGGGTTACATACGCTTGATGCAAATTCTAGCAGATCGAACAAGACTATCAGAGAGCAATATTACTGTTTTGGAGGCTGTAAATTCTGATGCAGTTCGTATTAGGAACCCGAGAGCGGTTAAAAGTTAGAGATGTATTGCTTAGAGAAGAGCATATCACGTGGTCGGCGCAGTCTACCAAAATGCGTTTAGACGGGTAACTTGTTGACTTAGGGGAGTTCGGACCGCTGTATGATCATTCCATCATCAGATGCGGCAATGTATTTGTTGTTTGTTCACAAAAAAACCTATGTTTGACCCGTCCGAACGCGTTTTAGTAGACTGTCCCGATGACGTGACGTGCTCTTCTCTAAATAATACAAGTCTACTAACAATATTTTCAATGTGATTATGCCAGCCAACGTGTTAAAAGTAACACCCAAATTTCGAATTTTGTTCACATTTTCTAACGTTACATTTCTAAGTTTGTACTTATAATCAATTGTTTTCATCTTGAGTGAATATGACATACTTTTGTATTTAGTCACATTAAGTACCTAACTAATCATTATCAACACTCCATTTCGAAATTTCCATTAGATCATGTTGCAGTAAGTCAGTCGTGTATTGTGGAATCTCTTCTAAAAATTTTCAAATCAGCAGCGAAAAAGAGAGAATTAGAATATTTTACCTTTTTTGTTAAACCATTTATAAAAATTGTAAACAATAACGGCCCCAAGTTACTGCCCTGAGGTACACCAGACAGGATAAGGTGTTTTCCATTAAATTTAACGTATTGGTACCGGTCTTCCAGATATGATTTTAAAAAAAATAGTATATTAAGATTACATCCCAAAGAGTATAGTTTATGAAGTAATATATCATGGTTGAGTTTGTCAAAGGCTTTGGAAAAATCCATATCTATAACTTAAAGTGCAAAGTAAATTAAATTTGTTTCATTTGAACGTACCCTCATAGACCCATGTTGCTCACTACAGACCAACTGTTGTTGTAAAACTGGATAATTGTGCCCATAATAGCTGCTCAAAAATTTTTGCAGGTGTAGATAATATTTCAATGGGTCTTTAGTATTCAACATCCTCTACCAGATTTATGAATGGGAGTAGGTAACACTTGTTAGTTTCCACTAGATTTTAATATTAGATTAAATATAATTCTCTTTCTTTTTGTTTATAAAAGTCCACAAACTGTTTACGTTAACTAATATTTCATTTTCAACTGATTTTAAATAATTATGATAAGCTCTCCTAATGTTTTTCTTACAGGCCGCTCGCAATCGTTTGAATTCTCTCAGGTGGTAATCTGATTTATGCTTGTTTTTGTGAAAGTATTTTTTCTGTTTTAAATTATGTACTGTTTGAGGCTTTCGCGGTTACTCGAATTATTCTCCTTAGCATAGAATTTCGGCTTAGACCGCGTAGTATTTGTAGATGAACACCCAGCATTCTCTGGCTTAATGTGCCTTGCACCTTGTGAAGTCGAGTATACTACAGCCTCTAACTGGTAAAACAGACTCCTTTGTCAAGGATTCAGCAGATTTTGTCCAGAAACTAAAGAACATAAAGTTAAACAAAGATGATCTCTTAGTCAGTTTCGACGTAGTATCACTCTTCACGAAAGTGCCGGTTGATGAGGTGCTAGTAATGCTCAAAGATCTCTTGCCTACAGACCAAGTTGAACTTGTCGAAATTTGCCTGAAAAACACTTACTTCAGTTGGAACAATGGAAGTAGAGGAAAATTGCAGTATTCCGTTTCTAGACGTCCTGGTTAAACGTAAATCAGATGGCAGTTTAGGACATGCAGTCTATAGAAAGAAAACACACACCGACAGATATCTAAATGCTGACTCACACCATCATCCAATGCAAAAAGCAACAGTTCTCCAGACTCTGGCGACAAGAGCCGTTCGTATCTCAGACGAGGAAAATCTAGAGAGAGAAAAGGTACATCTGTTTGACTCTTTACAAGGGAACGGATACACAACTACCGCCATACGAAAAGCTCTAGACAAGACTCTGACAAAAAAGGCTAAAGAGGAATCTCCACCTCTGGAAGGCTTAGCATTTCTACCTTACGTTAAAGGTTCGACTGATAAGATAGGACGTGTCCTGCAACGATGCAACATCAAAACTGTGTTCACGAGCAAGGAAACTTTGGGTAACGGCTTCAGATCGGTAAAAGACAAGATTCCAAGTTTAAAAACCGCTGGCGTATATCGCATTCCTTGTTCTTGCGGCTCGAGTTACATTGGACAGACTGGTCGTTCCGTTGATCTAAGACTCCAAGAACACAAAGGCGATTGCAAACACAAACGCATCACAAAATCAGCCGTAGCGGAGCATACATTTACAAATGGGCACACTCTAGAATTTGAGCATGCCAGAGTACTTGCCAGAATACCTCATTACTTCCCGCGAGTGATACTTGAAACCATAGAAATAGAAAAACATCCAAATAATATCAACAGGGAAGATGGCTTTAAGCTTAGTAAAACGTGGACCCCTGTGATACACGATCTAAAGCATTACAACCACTGTGCGTCATACGGCCACGCCCCGCGGATTACGTTGCACTCGGATGACCAACCAGCGGTTCTTAGTGCGACCTTCACTCTGATGATGCAAGCTGCAAGGTCTTGCGAAACGTTAGTGAATATGGATGCACAAACAGCAAAACGGCCAAATCTGCCTAAGTATCCTCGTTCTCAAGATACTCAAACAACACGAGCCACCAAAGAGCATGGCCATCGCGCGGGTTTTTGCTCGACTTCACAAGGTGCAAGGCACATTAAGCCAGAGAATGCTGGGTGTTCATCTACAAATACTACGCGGTCTAAGCCGAAATTCTATGCTAAGGAGAATAATTGTTTTAAATTAGTAATAATTTATTTGCTGAACCAAATTGAGTAACTATTTCATTTAAAACTCGTAATCTTTAAAACGCTTTTATTTATTACTTTGTGTTTTTGATGAAAAACGTCTACCGTAGAACTGAGTAAATAGGGCCACTTTCCAACTTTACCGCCCTATATCCTTATTATTAAAACTGCTAAAAATCTGCAGATGTGTATAACGTTGAGTCTTGTTGTGTACTATCGTTGCCAATTTGAAAATTTAAAACGCTTTAACCCTAATCCAATAAAAAAATGTTGACTGACACTATTCCCGCCGCAGTCAGTGTGAAAAAGGTCACGTATTTTGATAGTAAAACACTATTCTACCACTTATAGGGTCAATACGGTCACAAATTATGTTAGACAGGTAGATAGGTACATATAAAACATCGGTAGGTAAGAAATAGCTGAAAACTTAAAAATGCTATATTTTATTACTACATCTTTACATTAAACTTAAGGTAACCCCTCAAATATTTTTGAGGAGGTGTTAACTTGCCAACAACTTGCCCCAATGTAAAGACAGATTCTTCTTTTTCATCAGGAAAATGGTAGATATATCCCAAAAATCTTGTGTATGTTTTCTCTCAAAAAATTTCCTAAGCATTCATTTCCATTGATTGGATAACCCCATCCGACGCAAACATCAAGATTTTTAACAATTGCGTTTTCTTCATCTTCACTTACCGTAGTCTGTCCTTGAATATGCCTCTGAAACACACTCTATGAAATCGTAGCGTTCGGCAGCTTACCTTATGGACAGATGCCTATCTCTAACCCGTTCCTTTACCTTTCTAATAGTTTCTAAATTAGGTTTCTTGTACTTTTTGGTATGTTGATCTGATTTTACAGGTTAAGTGGAAAAGTACCAAACAACCTTATGTTGTTCAGCTGAACTTCTCCTGTGAATATTACACTCAATTGTTGTATTCATCTTCTATTTTTTTCTGGTTGAATAAAAGCATATTATTATTGTTATTATTATTTATATACACTCGGCATGCCTTAAGTCGGTGACCCTATTCACCCCTCCATTTGAAGAAACGTTTCTGTTAGAATATTTTTCTGGGACTAAAATAATAGTACCTGGACGATTTAAGAATATTTCCTAATTAGTTATTTTAGCCAACTTTTTGAGGTTACAATTTTAGCAGCTGTCAAAAATTTTTAGGTTAGAGTGTGGTAATTGCGGTGTTGCCAAATTTAGATATTCAAAATGTCAGCAAATCAAAGAGTATATATTCCGCTACAAAACTGCATTCGCAGCATTAAGCTCAGTCTCAAGATAACATATACCTGGTTCTTTGAAGCACTCAACCAAGTTTCAACTCTCTTCACCCCGTCGACTCATTCACCCCGTTTTACAGTACTGCTTTAGTTGGATCTGTATAATATTTTAATTCATCCCAGTTGATGTGCTTTACCAAATTACACATTTGAAAATAATCTGCTCTCCCGAAGTTATACTTTTCTAAATTTTTGTTTAGTTGATGGCCATTTGTATAATAAATAGCCATTATTTGATGAGTTATGATTAGAACAGAATGGTATTGGCTATCTATTGGCACAAGCGGGTTGTCTGTATCTATCACTTCAACCTCGACATTGCATTAATATAAGGTCTAATGTTTTTCTTTCAGCATTTATAATATTGTACTGTTTAGCATTTAGAAGTTCATTAAACCCTTTTGTCATTTGATTACCTCACGGCCAAGGGATTGGAAAATACTGTAATCTTATGATTGCATTGAAAATTTGTATTATTGTCATTATTGCCTTGCGGCAATGAGGTCATACCCGGGCGCTTTTTTGTTATTTAAGTATTTGATTACAGTTGCAGTTTCTACTGGGCGAAGGGTTTTATTGGGGGGCTTAGTTGCAATGGAGCTTGGAGGTAGTTTATAATATCGCGTTCTTCTTTAGGTGTAACAACAGCAGGATGCGGTTGAAATATATTGAACAGATGTTCTGCAAAAAGTTCTGCTTTCTCATCTTCTGTTCTTGCCCAAGAGCTGTCTACTTTTCGAATCAGTGGAATAGGTTTTGGAGCATCTTTTAGTTTTTTTGTTGCCTCCCAAACGGTGTAATCGCTATGTGGAAAGGGGGATAAGTTGCTTGCGTGTTAATTAATAGTTTCGTTTTTCCATTCCCATATAGCCATTTTTAAATCTCTGGTTAACCTATTTAAGTTATTTTTGTCTATGGGGTTCCCCGTTTGCTGCCAGGTTCTCCTGGCTCTTTTTTTTCCAGAAATTTTGGTTTTAATGTATAAAGGGTAATTTTGAACGGCTTCGCTTTCTTTATGACTGGTCGGCATTGAGCAGTAGGCTGCGCATTGGATGTTTGTTATTAGGTGTTCTACGGCAGTGTCAATTTCGTCTTCTGTTTTTAACGAAACTTTAATTGTTATGTTATCCGTTAGGTGTTCTCTGTACAAGTCCCAGTTGGTGTGATTGTTGTAGAGTGAAGGCTTCTTTTGATTTGTAATCATAGAAGTGCTGAGTGTAACTATTATAGATGAGTAATCAGAGAGAAGGTCGAAACAAGATTCAACTTTACAGTATCTTAAGGATAGTCCTTTGGTAACGAAGAAATCTACAGCATCAGGTACTTTGTTTAGGTCAGCTAGCCAATATGTGGGCTCCCCGGTGTATAAATAGTTTTAGTTATTTGCCAACGTGGCCTTATGTAGTTCCCGCCCTTTAGTGGTTGTTAATCTTGATCCCCAGATTGAATTTTTGCATTGTAATCCCCTCCAACTATGAATCTGTTTCCTAGTTTCTCGAAAAATGCTTCATATTGATTTTGTTTTATGGAGTGTCTTGGCGGGCTGTATATTGATGCTACTATTAATGGTTCGTTTGAGCTTTTGATGTTGATGATAGTGCCCTTCCCAATCATTAACATGGCACTTGGCAGGTAGTGAGTTCGATTCTCACACCCAGATAGTGCTTATGTCTTAGGCTCTCCTATCATCATCTTTAATGGTCGTGACATCTGCGAAAGGGCATTCTTCCTTCTTAATAAGTTAGGCTAACCACCTTCCCATGCCTCGGCTAGATTAGATATGGCTTATACGGCACTCGGTGTGTTTGTCATGGTCTTTATATTTAATCTTCGTATTTCTACTTGCTAACTGACTTCCTTTGAGATGGTTTACTTCCCTCTCCCAAGACGAAGAAAGATTTGTAATAGCGAAAAAATTACCTTCTGATATTTTTTCAGATTTTTACGTTTCAGGGTCCCTAGATGACCAAAAACATATTCTTGAATTTCCGTCTGTCTGTGTGTCTGTGTGTTGGCGATATATCTCAAAAACTATTTGTTGAAACAAGACGATACTTTGCAGGTAGATGCAATGTTTACCTGGCTCGAAATCGAATGTAATTTCGGTCAAATATATGCTGTCCCAAATTCGTTAAAACCCCTCACCACACAAATATTTAACAAGTGCTAAATAAGTATTTCGACAGCCGCTGTCATGATCGGTAGCTACGAAAAACTTACACAGCAAACAGGCAACGATATACTCGTGGCAAAATCACAAATGGAAGTGGGTGATGCCCGCGCATTTTACATCTATTTATACTGTCTCACCTGGAGGGCGTGCCCGAGGACCAATGAACTATTGCACTAATTTCGCACACAAGTAAGATCATGCTTTACATTACACCATTCAAGAAAGATTAAAAACCTACCTTCTGCCACAAATAGCTGAGGAGCCAGCAGGATTTATGCCAGGCCGTGATACTAGAGAACAACTTATGAACGTTAGACAAATGGTCGATAAATTTTATGAATTCAACGTTCCGGCATTTTTTTGCTTTCTGGATTATTCAAAAGCTTTTGACACCGTAGCATGGGACCAGTTATGGCGAATCCTGGGAGAAATGGCTGTACCAGAACACCTTTTCCACCTGATACGGATCCTTTACGTATCCAACCAGTCCTACGTAAGAGTAGATGACCTACTCTCTTAGCCATTTGTTATCAACCAAGGAGTTCGTCAGGGTTGTGTGCTATCACCTATTTTATTTAACATATACGGCGAATGGATAATCCGGAAAGTTACAGAGGACTGGCGTGGGGGGGGGGGGTATCGATTGGAGGAAAGCAAATATCAAATTTGCGATACGCCGACGACACAACACTGCTAGCCAGCACAGAAGAAGGAATGGCGGGTCTCCTTCGACGAATCGAAGTTTGTAGCTCAGAGGTCGGCTTAAAGCTTAATCGTTCTATGTGTCACCTAATGATCGTAGATCGAGCAGGAGTAGTTCCACGGCACCAAAGGATAATTACTGATATTCCAACAAAAAATGAAGTAATTTATCTCGGAGCGCGTATTTCCAACAATGGCGACTGTGAAGAAGAAATAAAAAGAAGAATCGGGATGGCCAAAACAGCAATGACAAGCTTAACAACAGTGTGGAAGGATCACAAGATAAGCAAAACTACAAAAATGAGGCTAGTACGAACACGAACATTAGTATTTCCGATAGCAACCTACGCTTCAGAGACTTGGACAATAAATGCAGCTTGTCGTAGACGCATTGAAGCATTTGAAATGTTCTGTTGGAAAAGAATGCTCCGAATTCCCTAGATCGAGCGACGTACTAACATATCAATTCTTCAAGACCTTCACATAGGTACCGATAACCGACTACTGCAGAGCATTCAGAAACAAATCCTAAAATTCATCGGTCACATCATCCGGAAGAATGGTTTAGAAAAACTAGTAGTACAGGGCAAAGTAGACGGTAAAAGAAAAAGAGGTCGCTCACCAAATCGTTTTATAGATCAAGTAGCACACTTTATAAGCATTCCTCCAACACAATGCATGCAACAAGTGCATGCGTGGCGGGCATTAACACATTTTTGATGCAGAAAGAGGTCACGATGTTCGAAAGCGAACAACGACTTAAGAGAGAGACCTGGATGGCGTGTCCGAGGACCAATGAACTTGGTTGACGGTCAATGTAACTTCAACAAATCATACAAGACGGAGGACGGTATTGGTCCGCCATCTTTGTTCAAAAGTTTATTATCGCGGTTCTTAAAAATGACTACGCTTTCAAAGGAATTTAGTTGCCTTGTTGAAGTTAACGCCTTTACAATTTTTAGGTCATCCTCTTTTATACTATGAGCCGTTTCGTAAATATGTTGGGTAATTCTCGATTTTTCGAATCTGTTAAATGTAAAATGAGCTAAATGCTTTTTAAACCTAGCACCAAAATTGCGACATGTTTGCCCAATATATTTAGAATCACAATGGACACATTTAATTTCGTAAATCATCTGATATTCCAAAACGTTTAGCTTGAAAGCTTGTAAGACTTTCGAGTAAAGCCTTTAACATATTTTTAATAAGATAATACGTGAGTTTACTTTTAAAATCCTGAACATTTATTGCCTGAAAGGTCAAATCGTTAATTCAGATTTTTATTTTATTTTGCATACGATAGTTACTGTGATTTAAAAACTATTGTTTTGGCAATTTCATTCTAAATTGTTCAGTACGTACATGTGATACAGGTAATTATCGTTGACTGTAATTCGTCTTTGCTGCATACGATCTACATGTGCATATTTTAAGCTTTGTGTCAGATATGGTAATTATCAATTAGCTTCTACTATTTTACAGTAATTATAGTCCCAGCAACATTTAGACAATTAATTTGATATACTAGTCTGCGACTATAAGGTCTTCGTTATTGTTTCCAGACTTACAATAGATTTAATCATAAAGAGTATTAACATAAAGCCATGTTGGTCACAAAATATATTGGAAAAGGGAGCTTAATTGCGCTTATACCGAAACTGCCGAGAAGTCGAAAGTCTGGGTGGTTATATTCCACTCCTGACATTGTTTCCCCATAATTAGTAAAAAATCGACTTCGGATTTACCAAATAAGGTTCCTTTCTAGGGATTTGTAGGGCTCTCCCTTTAAATGGGTAATAACTAAGGCGTGATAACACCTCTGTCGAGGGGAAGCCCCTGACTTCATTAAAGCACTTCAGAAGCATCGTGCGTTCTCCCCAGGGCAGCAGGATCCGTAACGTGCGATAAAAACAGTGAAATTATGTGCTTCCTGGTCTGAAAGTATTGACAGTTAGCCAGTTGGATTGCTAGATACCTTAACCTTTTTCGAAAGCATTACCCTCCGCTGATCGTTACTGAGACTGCAAAGCGCGCTTAGAGATCACTAAGTTAATATTTTCTGGTCTAGTACCGCCATGAAGCTGCAATGCATTACTATTGGCGATTAAAGCTAAAACTTAATTCCCAACCCAGAGGGGAGCCTTCGCGGGTCCAACTAATAAATAAGGACATGGCGCATACAAATAATTTACAAACGTTTCAATGGAGGACAAAGCAGAGACTTATATCTTCTCTCCATAGTAATAAATAAGCGGGCATGTTATGGACATTTGTTTGTAAAATTCTAAATGAGACGTTATAGTCAAAGTTAAAATAAATTGAGGTTTGTGGTTAGCGAAGTCCTGTTTCAGATAATATATGTATTCTTAGAGCTTCGAACCCAAACACTATAATTGGTTTTTAGGTTTATACGTTTTGGATTCTAGCCATTTCCGAATTTAGAGTTACTGGTTCTGCAAATTAAATTGTCTTCTTTAAATCGGTAGTTCTGTATGTGTCACTGCGCTCTCCTGCTTGGACTGTTTTCAGTCTTTCAAATTTAGTTTGCACGCAGAATAGTGAGGCTATAATTAATGATCGAATTTACGATACTGTTTAATTACTAAAATCTGCCAAGGCAGAGTTTAAAAAATTAAAAAGAGGCAATAAATAAAAACTACACACACAAATTTACAAACATTCACCAGTAAGAAAATCAAAACTAAAATTGTTAATTTTCTTTCAGTAATCTTGCAAAATTCAATTAATATAAAACTCAAATAAATGGAGAAGGCGATCTATGTTAACCGTTCAGTTTTTGTAATGTTAGATATGGTAATTCTGTAGCTCCTTAAGTAACACGAAAACATGAGTTTATACCTTCGCTATTAATTTCTGATGCCGATTTGTTTTTATGCTTAGTGGTTTACTATATATTTTTTTTGTTCTCTGACCCTATTTACCAGCTATTGTGGTGAATAGGAATAGGATCAGTCACGTATTTATAATGTTCAATATTATTTGTACCTATGGGAGCATACAATATCCTTATAAGAACGTGTGTTTTTTATATTTACCCACTTTGAATTAAAGAGAATCTAATTTTTGGTAGCTTCACCATATTCAAACACTCAAATACACAATTTATTGTGTTATTTATACTTCAACAGCATGTAAATACCAATTAGTGATAATTTATCTATCTATATTTTTTGTTATACTCAGATAAATTAATTTTAAGTTAAAAAACACCTCTGCCATATATTTCGGAATTTTCTAGTTTTCTAACAAATTTCTGAAATGTAAAATCATATTCATTTCTGGCATATGTATAGATGTAAATATATCCAAAACATTCCATGATGGTTTTTGTAAGTATAATCGATAACCTCGTTTTACCTTGCGGTGCCGAGGCTGGTGCTTTAGATGTAAATATATCCAGAACATTCCATGATGGTTTCTATCCTTATGAAATTTCCTTCATAACCATTGTTATTTTTGTAAAATTTTAGCTACCAAAATCTATTGAATGACCTTGATGTACCTGCTTAATTTTGCGTGGGAGTTTAATGCAAATTGTCAAGTAACCAATCATGGATATTAACGCTTCCCATTGACAGGAGGCACACCAGTACAAACAGAGTGTTGTACTTTATCTGAGATGATGCAGTTAATCGCTAACGGCCGAGGAAACTCAGCATCAGGTTGTTCTTAATTTTCTTCATTTTCAGACATGAGGTCCATATCAATATTCGTATCATGAGTGCTAAAATGTTAACCGATTTCATCGGGTGAAATCGTCAACTGCTAAATTTTTCCCAACATGGACTTGAAACGATGAATGAAGGAGTTGTTGATGGCCGAATGCAGGTTTCACGGCCGTTGTCCATAATGGTAGATTCTTCCGGGTTATGCCGTGGTCTTGGATTTAAACTTGACGTTTCGTTACTCATGCTGTCAGCTTCTCCGAAGTTTTCTAAAGACTAATGTTGGTGCCCTCTGGCAGGAGACGTTACGGTTGGCTGGTCATGTAGATCTTGTATGTAATTGGGGCTTGTCGTTTTTCCGCTTGGTTGCTCACGTGAAACATGTTTATGGTGTGATTACTTTTGCAGAGCTACTTTGCATGTGTTGCTAAGGCGGTAGCCGTCTTCTCGATTGAAATTGTTTGGATTTTTAATACTTTCTACGAATAACACGAGGGAAGTATTTTTAAGTCCTGGCTAGTATATTGACGGACTCGTAATTTATTCTTTGGTCCCCTGGTCCTAATAAGTGTTCTGCGATGGCTGATTTTTGTGTGCTTCCAAGTCGGGTGTGGCTCTGGTGTTCTTTTATTTGACATTAAATGCTTCTTCGCCTTTGTCTGATGTAATATTTGCCACAAATACATTATAGCTGGTAAACGCCTTCTGTCTGTAGCCTGGCAAAGAAATTTTATTAGAGGGGATCAATTGTTCGATCCTGTAAGAACCTTAAGTCTTAGATATGAAAAACATCGAAACGATTAATATATACACAGCCTTACAGCAGCTCACGGACATTGTATTACCTCAAATAATGTCAACAACTACGGCTTTGCAAAGATGCCGCAGTAAGTTTTTGAAGAATGCCGCCTTCCCTGAAATCACTTACCTGCACTGGTAACAAACGAATGTCCGTTGCTTAATACCTGGAAATTTTTTCTCCCATACTTGTAGAATGATGCCTTTATAATTGCGTCCTAATGGCGTAGATGCTTCACCACTACAATATCGGCTGAACTTAGAAGCTCTCCGTAAAAAGTTCTCATGAAATATAAAGACTCTCGCTTTTACTTGGCGCTGGGAAACAAAGCACCTTCCCCTGGCTATTTCAAGGCAACTTTTCTGCTCGAGCTCCAAGCTGAGGCTGAGTCTAACTCGCTCTGCAAAGATCGACCGCTGTCGACATATGCATATGGACATTAGCGCGGTATCCACAAATAGAGTTGCACACATTTAAAACTATCTGTGAATATATGACAATAATAAACGCCACATTTTTACAAATCGCCTGCATATCAACCGCGACTGTAACACATTCAGGCAAGCCAGGTCAAGTTTCCCTTTTACAAGCTAACAATGTATGAAATCATCTAAACAATAACTGTCAAACCAACTAGATTTTCTATGATTTTATCGAGTATGGCTTGGTCCACTAGGTGTACAAACATCATAGATGTTCAAAGTTTTGTGGACTACATAGCATGTCATTAATTCCTCACTAGCAGAAGTACAGCACATTTTTGATATCAAGGAATTACTATGATTAATTATAAGATATTTACACTCACTCTGGCAATAAGTTTTTTCGTGTAAATCATTAGGGGGGTTTCTCTCAACGTTATTTATGATGTTGCTAGGTGTAAGACCTTCTAGTTTAGCAGGAAGACATTCAAAATATCTACTAATGGTTTTCCTAGTAACTCTAGCACGGGTCTGTTTTATATTCTAACACATTCTTTCAGATAGGATGTACGTACACTGTAGTAAAAAATTTGAACTCAATTTTAGACGGAAAACTATCCAAAAATCGAATTAATTGTTAGTAATTTTGCAGATAAAACCAAATCATGCCTGCAGGTAACAATGTAAATATCGAGAAAGTAGGCCAGATGGATCTAGTAATAATGTATATACAAACGCAACTTAAAAATAAGTTTTTCAAGATATTTCAAAAATTCTACATTCAGTTACAATAAAAAGTCAAAGCGTTTGTTTTCAATATCTTAAGAAAATTCTTCACAAATTCATCACTTTTGTAATAGCCTTCTAAAAAATTTACTTTTTGTTGGAATAAGAATTCTTCATAATTTATTGTTTTTTGCGTTGTACGTTTAGTAACAAATTTATTTGCGTACGTTGTTGCTTTAAACTTATCTATAATGTAAAACAAACGTCAGAGAAGTTTATTAGTAATTACATTTAACCACATAGAGTAACTTGCACTGGTAAACATATAGTAGTAGTAGTAGTAGCTGTGGAGAGACCGAAGTCTAGCAAGTAAGCCACCATAGGCCCTTTTTGCCAACACCCTGCCATCCCCTCAACTACCTTCATTATCGTCTTCTTCGATGGGTTCTTCTCCCTGCTTAAACCTTCCTGATTTTCTAATAAAGATCAGAATACCGGCCCAGGATAGGGAGTACAACTCTTCTATTCGAAGCGTAGGTGCTCCAACGGTTCTATACCTCAGTCGCTGGTACGCCTCGCATTCTCCCAAGTAGTGAAAGAACGTTTCCTTATCCCTCCCACATCTTGGGCAAATGGGATCTTCCTCAACTCCTATCAGTGCTAGGTGTCTCTTTAGTTTACAGTGGCCTGTCAAGACCCCTATCAAAAGATTTATGGTTCTTCGGCTCCTTCCCATTAGCCAGGCGGATTTCTTTGAATCAAATCCTCCTATGTGGTATTTTGCCTGACGACAGCCACTGCATCCTTTCCACTTTTCCTCGCCCACTCAGTTAGGGCTGCTGGGACCTGCTGCCTTGTTATACCCAGAAATGGTTCCGGCCCAAAACAAGTTTGCCCGGCTCCGAGTTTGGCTAATTCGTCAGCCTTCTCCTTGCCTTGGACCCCTGTGTGTCCCGGCAACCAGACGAGCTCCACGTCCTTTTCCCTTGCCAATTCAGCTAAAGCGCCTCCACATTCCTGGACAAGAGCTGATCTTGTCCGGGTCGAGAAGATTGCTTTTAGTGCGGCTTGACTATGAGAGAAAATATAATTTTTTCCCTCTGGGGATGTCCTGACCTCGTTCCTTGTTGCCACCGATAGGATGGCATAAACTTCTACTTGGAATACCGTGGTGAATCTTCCTAAAGCATAGCTTTCTTGTACCCCTCGGCCTTCCATATAAATTCCTGCTCCAGAAGATTGCCTTTCCGCCACTCGAGAACCATCCGTGTAGCATATCAAGGCATTCGACTGGAGCTTAACCCTTTGTTGTTTCCACTGTTTCCTTGTTGGGATAGTGAGAGAGTATACTTTTTCTAACCTCGGCCGGTCCTCTGCTTCGGTTACCCTGTAGGCTGATAGAGGTATTTCTCTAGCAGCCATGTCGGCGATTCTAGCATGGCCCGTGCAAACTCCCTGGTCATTGCAAAGCCCCGTATCCCGCATTCTGAGGTGGGTAGCCATGGCCTCTCTCTTTATCTAAGTGTCAAGACCCGGGAGTCCCAATATTACCTCAAGTGCGGCCGTTGGGATTGTCCTCATTGCCCCTGTAATTCCGAGAGCGGCTAGTCGTTGGACCTTTGCCAATCTTACAAAAATACTGGGGTGCTCTACACTAGGTCACCAAACCCCTGAGCCATACTGAACTCTTGGCCTTACTACCAATGTGTAAAGCCAGTGCAGAATCTTGGGGTTTGCCCCCCAGTTTCTGTCTATTGCTCTGCGCAACTGCCATAAGGTCGCTGTCGACTTCTTCACCGTCCTGTCGACATGCGACCTCCAACTTAGTTTGCTGTCGAGGGTTACCCCCAGGTACTTGACCTCTTGCACTAATGCAAGTGGTATTCTGTACATTATGGGTATCCTCAGACCCTGAAGTTTTCGTCGTTTTGTGAAGAGAATGATCTCAGTCTTTAGGGGGTTTACCAACAGACCTTTCTCTTCACACCATCTTTCAATGATCCTGCAGGTTACCTGCATTTTATCGCAGACGACGTTTAGAAACTTGCCAGTAACATGTACCAGTCCATCATCTGCATATGCTTGCGCATAGAAGCCCTCTGCCGTTAGGCATCCCAGTAAACGGTCCTGCCTTGCGGGCATCCTTCCGTCACCCTGGCCCTCACTGAACAGTCCCCTAGGTTTGTCGTCACGGTTCGTTGCTCCAGTGCTGTTCTCACCCAACTGACCAAAACAGAAGGGACATATTGTAGTTGTTCTTGCCTTGTCAAATGCGCCTTCAATGTCAAAAAGTACTGCAAGGGCCACTTCCCTATAGTGTAGTGTCCTTTCGACCTTGTGCACTACAGCGTGGAAGGCAGTTTCTGTCGATCTTCTACGTCTGTATGCATGCTGGTTCCTATGAAATGGATGTGCTGTTATTACCCTTTCCATTAGATGCCTATCAATAATCCTTTCCAAGGTCTTTAAAAGAAAGGATGTAAGACTAATGGGCCTAAAAGATTTGGCAGTTGTGTAGTCCTCCCTTCCCGTCTTGAGAATATAAACCACTCTGGCCGCCTTCCACTGTTCTGGGACCCATTCCATTGCTACGCTGGCCCTATATACCCTTACTATACTTGGTAGAAAGATATCCAGTCCTTTCTAAAGCAATACTGGGAATATCCCATCTGGCCCTGATCACTTAAAAGACTTGAACTCCTGTACTGCCCATGTGACTGCACCTTCCGTTATAATCTCCTCAGCAAACAGCCAGTTCTCTATAGGAACTTGTTCCTGTTCTGCTATGCGTGCTAATTGCATGACGACGTGTCCTGGAAAGTGAACTTCCAGGAGGTGCTGTAAAGACTCCTCTCTGGATGTTGCCCACATCTCATCGGACTTTTCTAACGCGCCTGCCGCTTAACTAGTTTCGTGGATTAAGATTTTTATAAGTCTGGCAGAGTCTGATACTGAGCTTAACTTCGCGCAGTATTTCTGTAAGCTGGATCTTTTGCTGCGCCTTAACTCATTTTTAAACCTATTTCTGGCAATTTTAAAAGTGTCCCAGAACGCCTGTGTCCCTTCTCTGATAGACCGATGAAAGGTCCGCCTAGAATCCTTGCGCAGATTGGCTAGAGTGCCGTTCCACCTTGCTACCCTACAAGCTCGAGCCTCCTCATAAGCTGAGACAATTTTACTTGCCAGTTGCTCTGCATCTTTACTTAATAGTTCCTTTGTGCATATTCCTCTCTCTGGTTGACCTCCTTGGCGAACGAGGCTGAAACGATAACTTTCCCAGTCTGTTGCCCTGGGGTTCCGGTAGGAAATTTCCAGAGGCTTGTCAGAATTCATTTCCATTCTGATCATACGATGATCAGATGTCACGATAGCCGACGTCACTTTCTAGATTTCAATATTGATTGAAAAACACCTAGAGGCCACTGTAATGTCAATTACCTCCTTTCGGATGCTATTGACAAAAGTGGGCCCTGTACCTTTGTTCATTATTGCAAGATCCGTGAACGCCAAATATTCTAGTAGGGTTTCGCCCCAAGGGTTAATGTGTGAGCTCCCCCACACCGAATGATGTGCATTGGCGGCACATCTGACTATTACTGGAAGACCTTTATCTCTTGCAAGCGATACTAAGCGTTCGAATTCCTCCGCAGGTATACGCGCGTCATCCGAAAGAAAGTACGTACTTCCTACTACTACCTTATGGTTTCTACCACCTACCTGATGCTACAGAACCGCTGTAGTGAGGTCCTTGGTTCCCAGCTGCGGTAGTGGTATCATGCTGAGGTCCCTGGACACCATGATACAGGTTTCGGGTTAATCATCTAGTTCATTGCCAACCACTACATCGTAGTTGGCCATCCTCCCCTGACCTTATTCCTGTAAATATACGGTTCTTGAATAAGGACTATTTTCTCTTGCTAGTTAGGGCTCTCATCAGCTCTGCTGTAGCGCTCCTACTGTGCTGAAGATTGATCTGACTTACCAGCAATAAATCCATTATGGGGAGTTAACGGTGCGGGATCTATGGTCCTTTCAGTCGTCCTTCTTGGCCTGCTTTTACACGCCGGCCTCGGAAGAGTCCTGGCGAACTGCTCCACTTCACGTCGGCACCCTTTGCACTGCGAGAGTTACCAACTGGTAGTAGAGTTGCCACCCAGACATCTCCAAAGTTCGGACAGTATCTCCGCTGACCATGAAAGTCAAGAACCCACCCTCCTGTTCCTCCTGTCGTCTGGACATGCCTCCATTGCTCCACTCTTAGTGAGCAGTCCTGCATCGAAAGCATCTGTCTCAGATTTTCCAAGTCAACCTGCTCTTGGCTTCTGAGCCAGAAACCCACCCTTTCCGGTCATGGTGTCTCCGATGCCCTTGTCGGGGCAAAGTTGACTCCCTCAGCACTGAGAGGCGTCCAGCACTCCAGCAGCCATCTTGTTGGGGTGTCGTCCTGGGCAGTGACTAAGAACAATCCTGGTTCCACTTGTCCTGAATATCTGAACTGGAGTTCTGGCCTCTGGGGCCCCGTTCGGGGCCTGCCATGCCACTGAATATCTCGGCAACTGTGTTCGCTCTAATCGCCTCAGCTTCCTTTGGGAGAACCTGGCCATCTGGTCGGTCAGACCTGATTACAACCTGGTTCTCCCTATTAGGCGGCTTCGGCTCCGTTGCTCGCTGGGACTTAGCCGTAGTTTTTCTTGAAGGGCGAGAAACCTTGGCTGTGCCTGTAAACAGAATTGCCTAGAGGCTGGGTCAGGTTTCTGTTACTTGCACTGGTTCCTGTCCCCAACGTTTTAAGCACAAGGGTAATACTGCACCTCTGTTTTAAGACAATATAGTCAATGTCACTTAAAGGGACAATAATTATGCTACCCTGAAACCAGCCTCACGTTTCAAAAGTTTTTGGCTTGGAAGGGTAGCATCGATATAAATTAATCAAACTGTAATAGTCGATTGATTTATTACAAAAAAAAAGGTCTATATATACAAAAATAATTTCTTAGTTATTCAAAGTACAAAGTATATTTACTGTGGCGATATAACATTTCATAACATATGTCAGCATTAAACCAGTATTATTTCCGCTTTATCTGCAAATATGTTACACTGAACTCTGGATTCTAGGTCGTGTGGTAACGTAATATGCTTACTGGCAATTGCGGCATTTAAACTTGCTGCTTATGAAATCAGAATTGCATTTTAAAACTTTTGACTGGATTTCGTAAATTTTGGAATTGAAATTTATGTCTGTTTAATCCAAGATTAAACACCCTGCTTACTTCGGTAAGCTTTTTGGCCTTTTTTCATTGCCTCTGGGGAGTGTCATCACTCCTTGGTCTTTTGATGGTCGGTCGGGTACCTAAAAAACCTGGTTGCCCTTCCGTTACCTTGACTCGACCCATGGAGTGCGTGATGAGCTCTATGGGTTTGCGTTCAGCAGCCCTTTTTACTCGCCTCCCCTCCGGACCTCTTGTTTTACCTGAGGGCTGTCTTTGCAGCTTACGAGGGCCCCTAGGTTGCTGGCCCTGGCAACTCTTTGGAGAGTCGCCTGGACTTGCTTCCCTAGGACTCTTGTCAGCTGCTTCCTGGAAGGTGTGTTCTGCCTGGCTTGCCTGGACTGATAAACCCTGGCCTTCCCGCAGTTCCTTCCGCTTTCCCTCTCTTCTCGCCTCTTAAGCGTTCTGGCCTTCCTCTTATTTTCCTTTTGCTTCTCTTTGCGACGGGCATCCCTAGCCGTTTCATCCGGTTTGCGGAAAGTTCGTTCCCCACATTTCGTTCCCCACATTTCGTACCCCACATTTCGTTCCCAGAATATTTCGTCTCCCCACATCTCGTACCCGGAAACTTCGTTCCCGAGCGAGCTCAATTTGTCTCCTAGATTACAGGGTGTCGAAAAACGAATGCAGCGATCGGAATGCAGTTAGGTAAATGAAAGGTATTTCAATTAATCTATTTATTATAATAAACTTGTAAGTTTGAACCGGCTTGGGTATACAAGAGGGAATTAAATTTAATTTTAGTTTTACATGTTATAGAAATTATAATTCCTGCTTGGTTTGTAGAGAATTTTGAGAAAATTTTCAGTTTTTCAAAAACAAGTCGGCCTTGACAGCTAAGCAAAAACTATTGTCTTTTCAGGTAAACTACCCTTTTTGTTCATGATACGGCAAAATATTACTAAGAAAAGTCAGGAAGATACTTAGATTAAACCGTCATTTTTAATAAATACAAATTATTTTGTTCTTATAAGTTTATTATAACAAATAAATTAATTAAAATATCTTTCATTTTTTAACTGTATTCCGATTGTTGCACTCGTTTTTCAACACCCTGTAATCTAGGGAACAAATTGAGCTCGGTCGGGAACGAAGTTTCCCGGTACGAAATGTGGGGATACGAAATATCCCGGGAACAAAATGTGGGGTACGAAATGTGGGGAACGAAATGTGGGGAACGAACTTTCCGCATCCCGTTTCATCCATGGGGGCAACGCTAGTCTCCCCCTCGGATTCGCTGCTGGATGACCCGAGAAGCAGTTTCTCTTACTCCGAATTTATTTCGGAGCCTTCCTCTGTTACTTTTTTGGAGCTAGGGTGCTCCGGGTTTTCTGGCACGTTGTAATCGTAATCCATTTCTTGTTCCATTTTATTGAATTGGTGTGTATTTTGTTTCTGTTTGTGCTTGTTCTCTATTAGTGTGCGTGAAGTGATGTAAATGATTACTTTGGGGTTGGAGTCCTCCGTGTACCAGTTTCCGCGAAGTATCGTGGCAGAGCTGGTCCCGATTAGGAGGTCTGGGCTGCCGCTGACGAAACCTCCCGATGTACGCAGCAGGGCCCTATTCCAGGCACCACCTGGTACTACTACATACCACGGGATTTTTCGACGCTTGAAAGGGCAACCCCCTACGCTGGTTAAGCAAGGGTGGGCCCCTATACTTCCCGTCGGCCCAGGTGTGCCGTACCTGGTTTATAAGCCAGCTACCACTGCTAGATCAACCTAACCAGGGTCCCGCCTTGATACTTCTTGAAAAACAGAGATACCGGGTTTTCCCGCCCCCGTGTACACGGTGTACATGTTGTGTAGGTGTGTTTATTGGGTGTATGTATAAATGTGTGTGGTGTCCTTTTAAGTCGCCACTTATGCCAAGCAGGACATACCTTAGGATTATTCGACGGATCTAAGCCCGGCGCCGGACCCCACACGGCAAACATATAAGAAGGGGAAAAAAGACAAGTAAATTTTTATTTTATTTTCTATTTCATATGGGAAATAAGTAATGTATTTGTAAACTTATTCTTTAAATATTAAAAAAGTTGTTAGCTAATTATTACTTTTGGGCAATTTTCCAAAGAAATGAAATACAAGGTACACTCGGGTGCAAAATCCGGCCGCCAGCTCAGTCGTAGAACAAATAAAAATTTAACACCAACAAATTTTTCAAATGTGCACCTCGGTGTTTCAGCGAGAATTTGTAAAATCAATACCTAATGCACAAACACAATTCCTGAAAGAGAACGCCAAACAAAATAAATAACCCTAACTAAATTCAAACCTTTATAGCTGGCATAAAGATCATGTAATTTCAGAAAATATCACTGTACAATAGTATACATATTTATCACAATAGTTCGCAGAAATCAGAATCGTAGGTTATTACAATTAACAAATTGCTCAGATATAATACTCACAGTTTTACATACAGTTCTGCAATAATACAATTGCACACATTAAAATGGATGAAGAGCAGGCAGCTAGGCCAGCAGCTGTTTTGGGCTCGGTTTCGGAGGAAACGCAAAACGCGATCCCAGAGCGTTTGTTCTTAAATTCGTACGGCCGGAAACTGGTTGCTCAACCCTATTCGCATCACGACGGCAAGGGCAGCAGTCAAACCAGGAGAAAAACCTTCGTAGCGGATCCTTTCTTGCGCTACTTTAACGCCTGCAGCAAGAGGAAAATGGCTCCGAAGGTCCAACATACGCCGGCTCGAAATCGCCTGAAGCGATGGCCGTGGACGTGATAAATGAACAACTGCAGCAATTGCCTCAGATCGACTTTTTGGTCTAAAAATGATTGGCTCTCTAGTGCTAGTTAAGTGACACTAATTGCTGTGAAGAGGAAAACAAAGGTCCAACGATAACATAACAGAACTAAAAGGAGTCTAGGGCGTTTAGAATACTCACTCTGGAAAATTCCAGGCCATGTATGACGACACGCAGTCGCATACGAAATCCGCAAAATGCGTAGGAAATAAACTTCCTTAACGTGAGCTTGGGAGCATAAGAACCACTTAATCGTGTAGGCTTGCATTTTACCATCAAACGAAACCAACATCAGCCTTAATAAAATCCCACCGAAGCTCTTCAAAATGCTAAACCACCATGTCGGTTTGACGAACCTGAGCGGAAAGAACGCTCGAAAACAAAAGCGTGCGCCTAAAGATAAATGCCTAACAAGGTCGTTGCAGCAGACGCGACCACAGATCGCTCGAAACGCGAGGACTAAATACCATCAAATGCTAAATTGAAAGGCGGCGCAATTGAAACGTAACAAAGTATGAAACTATAAATTACACTGGTTAACACAGTTTGGTTTTCTTATACATCAATACGTGTAGTTCATGTCTTTTGTCATGCTGATTCTGAATCTGATTTCAAATTTGCTCCATCTCGTCAGAATTTTGAGAAATGTTCTTAAATAGTAGTACAAGAAATACTGTCCTCCCTAACATTGAATGGACATGTCTGAAGAGGTCCTTAAATGTTTCCTAAGTCAGAGCACTTAAACCACGCCCGTTTTTGCTCTGAAAGCAATCAAATTAAGAATGATCGATTTCTGGCGGTGTGGGTATATAAAGAGCTACACCGGCTCTTTCGATTCAATGTAAATCAGTTTGTGATAGCTGAACGTCTTTTTATTTCATAATGTCCCGTACGTGTGTAAATAATTCAAACAGCTTCTGTTATGTATGTGGAGAATTCACTACTCACCAGAATAAGCGGAATATTACACCCTTAATAGAAAACTTAGATATATTTTCACTACTTTGGTTTAACCACTAAACATCAAGACAAGCCAGGGGCTCCCAGCATTTGCTGGGCACGTTGTGCTGTTACTCTGAGTGGCTGGTCAAACGGTAAGAACATCGCTATGCCATTTGCAAGACCTATAGTTTTACGTGAACAAACGGACCATTCGACTGATTGCTACTTTTGCTGCACGAAAACTTTCGGATTTTCCAACAAAAACAAGAAAACTATTAGTTATGCTAGTCTGCCCTCTGCTACTCGTCCAGTACTGATTTGGAAGCCTTGCCAGTACCAAGATCCATAGGTGTTTCGAGTGAAGAATATGCTGTTACCGAACCAGAAGAAATAAGTGTCGAGTCAGTATTATTATTATCATTGACCAGCGATGATGAATATCTCAAGGACGCACCACACCTAATAAATCAGTTAGAATTAAATGATCTTATTCGAGATCTGAATTTGTCAAAAACCAAAGCAGAAATACTAGGATCTAGACTCCAAGGATGGAAACTGTTAGCTCCAGGTACACATATTTCTGTGTATCGTAATCTTGAGAAAAAACTATCCCAGTATTTTTCAACCGACAAGGGTCTTTCATACTGCAATAATGTGGACGATTTGATGCTGGCATTAGGTCACCAACACCATCCAGAAGAATGGCGTCTTTTTATCGATGCTTCAAAATTGAGTTTGAAAGCGGTCCTTCTTCACATAGGAAACGTTTATCCATCCATCCCCGTTGGCCACGCAATCCACATGAAAGAAACGTATGAAAATATGACTCGTGTTCTCGCCAGAATAAATTTTAAAATGTACAAATGGCATATCAGCGCAGACCTCAAAGTTGTAGCAATTGTACTGGTTTACAACTAGGGTATACAAATTACTGCTGTTTTCTTTGTGAGTGAGACAGTCGATCAAGAAATTCCCACTACATTGTTAAAGACTGGCCAGTCAGGGCAAAAGAATATACTTTATAAGCCACTAGTGGAACCCGATAAAATATTTCTACCGCCATTACACATAAAATTAGGTTTGATGAAAAATTTCGTCAAAGCAATGGATAAGGATGGCCGTGGATTCCAATACCTTAAACAAAAATTTCCCAATATCTCAGATGGGAATTTTTGTATGACCCCAAATTAAACTTCTACAACAAGATACAATATTTGAAGTAACCTTAAGTGACTTGGAGCGTACTGCTTGTAATACTTTTAAAAGTGTGACCCAAAATTTTCTAGGAAACACAAAATCTGACAGTTATATAACACTTGTTAATGAACTTCTTAGAAGTTACCATAAATTGGGCTGTAACATGAGCCTTAAAATACATTTTTTGTACTCGCACCTGGATTTCTTTCCCCCGAAACTCGGCGACGTCAGTGATGAAAACGGTGAAAGGTTTCATCAAGACATTTCTGTTAGAGAAAAACGTTATCAAGGCAAGTGGAAAAGTGAAATTCTTGCTGATTATTGTTGGACATTGATATCAGAAAGTGCCGAAGAACAGTATAAAAAAACCGTAAAAAGAAAAACATTTTAAACAGGACGACAGCATACAACTCCATGTAATTTACATAGGTACCTAATTGATATTATTTCATTTACTTTTCAATAATTTTATTTTCCAAAACTTGACGTAACAGAATAAATTTGTTTTTATTACTATTATTAGAACTATAAAAGAAACGAAAATTGTACATAGTTTCTAAAGAAAAATGAAAAAATGACGATTTGTTGTCTAGTGTTATTGGGTTTTAATTATTTAAGAACGACTTTCTTCATACGGGACTTCATCAGGAATTACAAAAAAGAGCACAATAACTCAACGTGTAAACCACGCCAGAGGCGACACTCTTTTGTAAGAGAATTGATAGAAGAGCATGGTAACTCAATGTATTAATTGCGCCAGAGGCAAAACCCTTCTGCGATCGGAAGGAGAAAGACGAAATTTCTAGGCAAGTATCGTCGAGGTTGAGTGAAGAGAGCGGTGGGTGGGATTTAGAACGTCATTAATTTGTTTCTACACCGGAGTGTTTCCATATCTCAACCCTATGCTTATAAAGTCCATTGCTCCTGTAATGCTGTATACAGCAGCAGAAAGATTCGCTAAACCATTGCGACTTCTCTCATGTAGAAAGCGGTTATTGCGACACCTCACCCACCGCCCCTTCACGAAACCGCAACGAAACCTGTCTGTATATTTTGCCTTCCTCCTTCCTATCGTTAGAAGAGTTTCGCCTCTAGCGTGGTTCGCACGTTGAGTTACCGTGCAAAAGAGATTGGCCTCTGGCGTGGTTTACTCGTTGACTAATCGTGCTCCTTTGATTACATCCTAATGAAGCCCCTTGTGCAAGTGAGTTCTTCAATTTCAATAACACGGTACAATCCCAGAATATAACGACATTGACGGTGAAAGCATCTGAAATCATAGTAAATATGTTGATGTAATTTTTTTCGCAGAACGTGACCTTGCTTACAAATGTTTAATCTTAGTTTTCTTATGAAATAAAAAAGTTCAATCCCTTACCTGCAGTACAATCTTAATAGCATGAACAAAGATGGACAACGTTAACCTAACCCTTTCTCTCGGATAACTGCCAGAAAAATTACTTTTAAAAAAACACTTAAATGTTGTTCAAATAAATAAGATCCACAAATTGAGGGACAAATAAATATAATATTAATTTCAGTTAAATTTCAGGTAAAACAACAAACTAGAGTTAAATTATAATTGCCAAAAATAAATTGCTATGATTAAATTTCAGTTAATTAAGGCTGAATGAAAGCAAACAGCACATTTCTGAATTATGATCAAGTTACTTATCTAATCACTCCTACAAAATATTTCTGTCACCATTGATACTTGTGGCTCACAGATAAACAAACACATAAACGGTCCTAAATCGACAGTCATAAACTATTTAATTATCAAACTAAAGCCTACCAGGCCTTTCTTATGCAATTATAGTCGTTCCGACTTCGACTTTTTATGTCTTTGTTTTATTTCGTACAGAATGTAATAATTATTCGCACTCACATAAACTTTGGTGTGTTTTACTGGATTGCAGGTTGTTGGACGCTGGTATGCAGTGCTACTACCCTCGATGCGGGTACAATTTTCTCGCTCTTGTTCTGATTGCTGATTGCAGCATTGCATTTGTACGGTAACTAAATTCAGTTGTATTACGTTGCTTTGTCTTGGTTCTGCAAAGCTAGCGATGCGCTACATAGCTTGGGAAACGCTCAGTTAATTTTTCACTTTTAAATTTGTTCAATCCCGTTTGTATTTACTACACACTTTGTTGCACTAATGTTCGACGATTGCTACTAATTTAGTTGTAGTTGAAATTCTACTGCCAACGGCAAATTTTTATGGAAAAGATTTGTTTGTGTTTATAAATAAACAATTGACTGAAGATTGTCATGGCAACCAACAAATTGTATATAATGGGTGATCTGTACTATCAACATTGCAATTGTCAGGTTAAACGTCAGCTTTCCCGCATTTGAGGTTAGACTGTTATTTCAAGCAAAACAACTTTTGGAGTCTCACTCGAGGTTTTAAAAGCTAGCTATTGCATTAATTCGAGTAAGTGAATTTATGCAAATGCATTCATTGCTATAATACTGCTTTAAATGAATGTTTCAGAGCCCAACTAATTTTGATAAACTACAATCAGAGAATTGCAGAGCTGTTCGACTTGCCTATTTAAAAAATTTAGTGCCAACTGCTTCGCAACCTTTGTATTGCTTTGTATTGGACAGTTCCCTTGTGCTGAACTACAGCTTTAATGCTGCTAATCGATTAACTTGTTACATCGCATCCTCACACTACTTTGCATAAGTAAAACATTATTAAGAAGGATTCCGATTATATGAGTGATATAATTGTTTGTTTCAGATGCTTTTATTTGTTAAGATATCAATGTAAGACTATAAGACCGTTAAAGAGTAAGTTTTATTAGTGAGTATCTTTTTTTCTTGTAATTATACTTGGTTTATAAGCTATTAACTTTTAAGTCGTTCGATCCTTGTGAGAAATCGTAACATAGTAATATTGTATTGTTTATTAACAGCGTACCCTAGACTTTTGTTTAGGTTTAGATAAATTGAATACCTTTGAATAATACACCAATAATTGTGAGAATACGAGAACACAAATATTGAATACAGCTTTATTATATGATTACGCTTAGCTGCCGCACGAGAATGTTTCTTCTGCGTAATTATCCTATAAAATAAAAATCTGGTGTAATACACGCACACAACTTCCTTTTACAGTTATCTTATAATTGGGCAAAAATTTGATTTTAAATTTTTAGGCATTTGTCAAAATTTTTAAAAAATTACAAATTCTACAAAAACAATGCAAAATAGAGCGTTAGGTGAAGAGACAAATTTTCTCTAGAATTTTAATCTGAATTCAAAAATGTAATAATATACCGGGTGTTCCGTTTAAAATAGGAGGTAATAAAAAAAATAGAAAAAAAAACAAAAGAAACCCAGTTTAGAAGTATTCAACTGGAAAATCACCTATTTCACATCAATACACATTAAAAATGTAATAAAAATGAGAATTTTTAAAAAAATCGTCAGAGCCGTTTTTGAAAAAATTGAAAAAAACTGAAAAATCACAAGAGTAAACACCTACTTCCGGTGATGCGATTTTCTTCAAAAGCTTGCTGTCGCATCTAAATAGTACACAAAACTTATATATGAAGTTTCAACCCCATACCTCTTTTCGTTTTTGAGATATTCTGTTCACAGACAGACAGACAGACAGACAGAGCAATGAAAAAAAATGTTTTTTGGGTTCAGGGGACTCTGAAACGTGAAGATCTGTTGAAAACTCAATTTCGAATTTTTGGGGTGAATCCAATACTTCCTTTATTGTAAAAGGAAGTAAAAACTGCATGTAACGAAATATAAAGATGTTTTTATTATAAAGTTTAATTGTTACGTAGTACTGAACTGTTACATAACCTAAAGTAACTCACTCAATGCATCCTCTGTATTTCACGACAAGTACAAATCTATGCAAACGTCCTATTACGACTTTCTAACTTAGTATTTCTAGTCACAGCAATATTGGAGCTATTTTAACAGTTCTAATTAGTATCGGATTTTTAAACATACAAGTCTGTTACGGGAAACAAGCAATTGTGCCCGCCTACGTCGAAATTTGTCAATTATTGTTATTTTATTGCGTGTCAAAGAAACCATCAACACGACGTTTCTTTCACAGTTGAGACATCTATGTATATTTACGACTTTTATTGGTGATGTTGAAGAAAGTAACGACTAGGGATACGCAGTCATTTAAATTAATAAAGCACATGAAATGCTTTCAAGACTGGTGCTTTGTAACATTAAGCGCCTGTTCCGGTAACATCGATATTTGTAATTTTAATACTTAAAGCGCTTGGAAATCGGTGCTTTGTAAACAAATTTAATAAAATATGCAAATTTAGGGTTGCCTCCTGCTCGTCGCACGTCGTTGGGGTGAGAAAAATTATATCGTTCCAGGCGACTTACCAAAAATTTAATAGTTTCGAGCTCGCATTTTAACTTGAATTTTGGGTCTAAATAAGATAGAAGAAGCAAATTAGCTGTACTATTTTTTAACGCTAAAAGAATGAACTTAATCTTATTAAACTTACAAATATGAAGAGAAATTTAATCTATATAAAGGACAATGGCATTACAATAGCTTAATAGTACTGGCTTCAGTCATTTGTCAAATTTAATTTTTCATATCTTGTATTCACCTAGAAATCATCATAATGCTACATCTAAAATTAATAAATACACTGCAAAGAGAAACTATTTTCATTGAAACTCCTTCAGTTGTCTCTTAAATATCAAAACTGTAGTTTAATGCTTTTCGGAAGAAAAAACTTCAATTATACTATTGTACAGAAGATGCAATTTGACCCAGCGTGAAGAAAAAAAAAAAAATGTGATAGTGGGAAATTCTTCGAGATAATTATTCAAAGGATAATTTTACTTAAAAATAAAGTGCTAGTTGTTGACAATAACTTTTCAACGTCACACTAAAAATAAGAATTCGTAAACTATCGAAATTCACTACTTGTAGTATTTCAATTTTGTTTGCTTGTAGGAAGACTTATCTTCAATAAACACTTTTTTCTTCAAACGGCAGTAAAATATGGCATTATACTGCTGGATTGATGACGCTAAACTGTCACTTTATTGCCAAGCGGCAGATAATATTATCTGCCGCTGACGAGATCAAGTAATTTTCTTTGAATTTTGTTCACAAAGTTGTAAATAATTTGTTATAAAAACGTTTGAAGAAAAAATACTATATGTTATTCGGAGCAAAAGTATCTTTATGTGGCTCGGCTGTACTTATCTGCCTCGCCACATAAAATATAACTTTTGCTCCTAATAACATAATATACTATTTCTATTTGCAGAAGTTTCTATTTATTAGAATTATACATTTTAATAGTATTAATTTTATATTTAATTACACTTTCTACGACTGCATATAGCTTCTCTTAATCCGTTTCTAACTCCTGGAAAATGTATTTGTACATCTGGGTCTAGTTACTCCTATCTCCCGCCTTAATTCTCTTAACCCATGTAAACCAATAATCTAAATGTTTTTGATATTTTCCGGTTGTTCAACTACAAAATATTATATGTCTGATGGATGACTATAATGAAACTAATACGTAAGAGGGTTCACACTTTGAAAATAATTTTCTTGTTTCAATACTATTATTTTTTCCATTAAAATATGTATTATCTCTTTAGCTTTTGCTTTAAGTTTTCTATAGCTAGAGTAAATTTATTGTCTTGTTATAAGATAATCAGCATTACGGAAGCTAGACCTGAACTGGACAGAGGGCCAGAAGATCGCGCAGGATAGGAACCAGTGGAGAAAGATGCTGAAAACTAATCTTTAGAAGCAAGAAACCTCGACACCGCAACAAGTGCTACAAGAGGATCGATTATGTATGTAAGTATGTATCAGATAATTGCAATTATTTCATACGAGACCAAGTAAATCTGCTTGAAACCTGAGTGGACATGTCTCAATACCTAGGTTTACCCTTTTTATGTTTTTATACACCTTTTGCGATTTGTTACTTGAATGTTAACTGTCTGAGTTCCGGATGAAGAATAGACCCTTGCCTGTCGTCGCGACACGACTATCTGAGGGATGTGTTCTAAAACTTACCCTCTATGTTATATCGGTTTATTCAACTAACAGCAGAGGAAACAAAGGAGTCCCTGCTGGGAAGATATATCTCATAAGTTTTGAACAACACTATCTAAGCAAGAACACATCATATTCAAAGTTTATGGTCCTCCAGGTTGTTGGTTAAGATAGGTCAGCATCATATCATCCGTAAAACTTAAAATATAATGTAAAGCCTAAGGATAGCTTCGGAACTACGTAAAAGATTAATGAGTTTTTGGAACCTGGAATGCTTAAGGTTACACAGGAAAATTAGAAGAAATAACACTCGAGCTGGAGAGACTACAAATGAATGTAGTGATACTAACAGAGACGAAAACAAGGCGCAGGTACCAAGTAATTGGAAATTATATACATCTATTTAGTGAAATATCCAAATATATAGTAGAGCAAAGAGAGTTGTCTCCGTGTCAGTTAAGAAACAATTATGAAGAAAAATATCAAACTGAGAAGTCATAAATGAAAACATTATAAAAGCAAATTTGAATTATTTTTTAAAGGAAACTAATAATATTAAGCATATGCGCTCGATCGGAAAACGATCACTTACCACAAAGATATAACTCTTTTTAAACATTAAACGATATAATTGTAGCAATAGGAAACACAACTGTTATAATTGGTGATTTCAACAGCCAAATATTAATGGTAACGGAGAAAGATTAGTCGACTTATTTTATTTATTTATTTATTTTTAGAGAGTTTATACTTATGCGACAACAAGTTAAAAATTACAAATGGTTTTTATCACCTTAAACCAATACACCAATATACATGGGAGCAGCATACTATGCAATTGCTGTCAATCATTGACTATGTAATTATACAACACACCAAAATGAAAATACAAGATGTTAGAATACAAAGAGGTGTCATACCACTACACGGAAAGAACGAAGATACTTTCCCACCTTTGTTATAACATAAACAGAATAGTATAGAATCGAGAAAGCAAAATGTAAATTAAATGAAATACAATTAAGCTAGTTTATCACACTACAGCGTTAAGGATTTATATCAACGAAAATTAGATAATATTTTAATAGATGGCATAAACAGTGCATTTTTTGTTAACATAAAAAGTATCCATCAAACATTAAGTGAGGCTTTAGGAAAAAGATGTGATAATACAACTAGCAAAAAGATATGGCTGACAGAGGATATTCATGAACTGCTTGAAAAGAAGAAATCCCGGTATCTACAATGGTTAAACAATAGAAAATAGGAAGATAGAGAGAATCATAATGGACTTAAAAGACAAACCAGAAGGGCAATAATAAACGGAAGAAATAAAATCTGGGACAGAAAGTGTCACGAGATTAATACGTACATAGGAGGAAGGCAATGTTTTAAGTCTTTGAAATTTATCAAGAATATCAAGAGTAATAATAGACAGATACTTTACAAATTACTTCCGAAGAAAGGTGGGTGGAGCATTACCAAAAACTACTAACAGAATCGAGGGCCAAATATGCAATCCAAAATTACCTACTGATACAAATACCTACAGAGGATGAAACTACAAATGGAGGAAACCACACTAGCAAAAGTCATAAAATATCTAAAAAAATGGAAGATCCTGCGGAGCAGAGGGAATTTATGCTGAACTAATCAAAACTGGTACAATAAAATTGTTCACGATGCTAACACACATGATAAATAAATGTTTATATGGGCAAGCGATAATCGAAAACTGGAAAGTTGCTTACATATCATCAATACCTACCTAAAGAAGGAAATAAACAAGAATGCAATAACTACCGAAAGGCATGAGTAACAAGCGTTATGAGCAGATCTGATTATGCTGACGTATTAGGGAGGGAATGAATAGAGAAATATTACCAGAATGAGGAAGAACAGAGTGGATTTAGGGCAAGCAGATTTTGTTTAGATAATATATTTACAGTAAAACAGATAGTAGAAAAGAGGATAGCCGTTAACCAAGAAGTACACCTAATTTTCATAGATCTGAAGAAAGGGTACGGCAGCACCCTATTATGCAGATTATGGCAAACAGTACGAGAATCAAATGTGAACCATACTCTGGATCAACTTCAAGAAATTGGAAATTCTGTCATCGCCCATTCATATTAATAAAGGTTTTCGACAATGTTGTTGCATCTTGCCTATATTCTTCAAAATGCTTTGGTATTCGAATTCACCGGAAAATACATGTCTCTATTCACTACAGTTTGCTGATGATCAAGCAATTCTAGCGACTGATAAAGCAACGTATGTGGAGAAAGAGAAAGACTTAGTACAGGCGCCAGGGAATTTTTACATGCAAGACTTGATAGCGGCATTTTATGTTAATGGCTGGGTGGGGGGATGTGCTCTGAATCTAACTTTAAGTTTTCGGATCGATCGGAGAAAGTGTTTTTCCGCCCTATTGGAAAAAGGGGCGCTTGAATAAAAAAAAAGTATCATGAACTCGTATCTCAAGGTTGTCAATAATTTAAAATATTTCGTAACCTCGCTTAAGTTTTATCACGTTCACTATGCATAAATAAATCAGACATTTTATACCAACACAAAACTAGCAGCTTTATTGTTTTTCCTACCTGCCTTAGAAATCAAATCCTTTCGATCGGTGACACCGCATCCAAAATTTGCTCGAAGTGAAGCCAACTAGGAAAATCGTCATCAGGCAGCTCGTCCATTGCTTTCCACCTCCAAACCCAGGGAATAGCCATCCAAATCAAATGCATGATTTCTAATTATCCAATATTGTATATTGTTAATTGCCTCGTATTTTGTTCGTTCAAGATTAATTACTGGTAAGATCAACCAGAAAAGGTGTTGAAAATAAAAACGCTATTCGTAAATGAACATTCGTTATTATTGCCACAATTAAATACATTTTACAGGTGAGCATTTACATAAAAATATTATTATTATAACCTCAGTTCTGGTTTAATTCAAAAACAATTCGAAAGTCGTAAACAAATAACATAAATTTAAATCGGGTTCACAAAGAAATGCGGCTTCGCGTTAATAAAAATTGTCATAATCCTCTTCTTAGCCTGAGTTCTTCCTTATATCGACTGCCTGAAACAAACGACCTCAAAATTGTCGATTTAACATAGAACATAGCTATTCAATTGTTTTGATGCCCCTGCGTGATTCCCAAATTAAAGTGTACATTTACTCCAATAACTATTAGGGGCAAATAACAAACTAAGACTAATTAATAAGAAAAAACTGACTATAGTATGATAATCTTCGTAAAATTACCTTTAGAGCCTAAATAGTAAACGAAATGTGATAAAATTACACATTTTGGCTCATATTTATTTCGTTTGGAAACTTACAGGTACATAAACTCAGTATTATATTCTACACCCCTTTGCTTGCTATTTGTATAAATTCAGTTAAATCCTTATTTAATTACGCATCGAAATTCCTTGTCACAGATTTGACATTTAATCAAAATTGATTTTTAAATGTTTCTGTAAGTGTGAGCGTTTGAATTCCGAAGCGTAAACATCGACGATAAACGCGCTGCGGTTTCAAGTTCAAGTGCTCTGTTCGATAATGCGGCTGCGGCCGCCTTATCCCGTATTGCGAACCACGGTTTACTAAAAGTTATCTTCAGCAAGAAAGAAACACACCTAACAACAGGTAATTTTAGCTAAAACTACCACAATGTTTCCATCAGAAAATGGGCCTGGCTTTAATTATTCTTTAAACCAGCCCACGCTTCATAATACGTATACACAGGAAACCTCAAGCAAATGTCCAACTCACACAATTTCCAAACACCTTCCCAAACCAACCTTTTATAAATAGTCAAATACCATTATCTTACACCACAGAAGTAAGGCAACCTCTATCAGGTCCAAGCAATTACTTTTCCCCAAATCAGGAACAATTCATGGCAATGCAGGCTTCAAGGGTCCACCCACCTCACAATTCCCAGCATTTACTTAGATTGGTTTCAACGACAGATAATGAAATGGAAGACAATATCCCTTCTAAAGAGAACCCCTGGCAAGTTTTTAAGACCACGAAATGAAGGAAAATTAGAAAAACACAAAACAATGAATCCTCAGATACCCTACCACTTTCCAACAAATACATCGTATTAGATAATTCCCAAGATCTAACCTCCAACAACAAAACACCAGTACCCAATAAATCACTCAAACCTCCTCCCATATTTGTTTATGGAGTCCAAAACCTACTAGAAATGAAGAAAAAACTCGCCGATGTAGCAGAAGAAGAACTTTATTTCACCAAAAGTTTGTTAAACACCACAATTAAAATCATAGCTAATACTCCAGATACGTACAGGAAACTAGCGCGTTTTATGGGAGATAACACCATTATGCATCACACCTATCAACCAAAAGATGAACGGGCGTTTAGAGTGGTCATTACAAATCTCCACCACTCGATTTCACTCGAGGAAATAACGGCAGAAATTACCAAACACGGACACAAAATTAGAAATATCATCAACGCAAAACACCGAACCACAAAAGAGCCAATGAACCTCTTCTTCGTAGATCTGGAACCGTCTGATAACAATAAAGACATATATACCATTCAGCACATACTCCACAATCGCATAACAATAGAGCCTCCAAGAACAAGCAGAAATATAGTACAGTGCATGCGCTGCCAAATGTATGGTCATACCAAAGCATATTGTTCCCGCCCATTCGTGTGCGTCAAATGCAGCGGCAAACACAGCACAGCCAGCTGCAAGAAGAGCAAAGACACGCCAGCAACTTGTACACTATGTGGAGGTAATCACCCGGCCAACTATCGAGGATGGTCACACTACCACAACTTATATAAAATCAGAAATACCACTACTAAACCATCTACTGTCCACTTCCCACCCGTAAACAGACAAACGCATGTATCCAATCTTCCGCATTCACCTACCTACGCCAGCATTACCCGACACCGTGAACCCCTCCCTGAACACTTCTCTGATCAGTCCCTTAGCCTTACTCTTAACACATTTCTAGAAGAATACAAATCCATGTTCTCCCAACTCATCCAACAAAACAGCATGGTTCTTAACATGCTGACAATGCTAATTAGCAAACAAAATAATGGATAAATTCCTCCGCATCGCACAGTGGAACGCCAACGACCTCTTAAACCATCGAGACGAAGTCATACTATTCCTAAAACACAACTTTATCGATATACTGTTAATCAGCGAAACACATTTCACGGAAAAATCGTACCTCAAAATTCCAAACTACCAACTATACAACACTAACCACCCAGATAAAACAGGACATGCAGGGACCGCTATATTAATAAAACAAAGCATAAAACACTATGATCTCCCCAAATATGAGGAGGAATCACTTCAGGCCACCTCCATCAAGATGCTCACCCTCCCTTACGAACAGACTGTCGCGGCTGTCTACTGCCCCCCGAAACACAACATAAAAAAAGAAGACTTTGAACAATTCTTTCGCACCCTGGGTTCCAAGTTCACATCAGGTGGCGACTACAATAGCAAGCACACCACTTGGGGCTCCCGCTTAGTCACCACAAAAGGCAAAGAGCTGTACAAAGTTATTCAAGACAACAAATACGTCTACCTATCAACGAAGACCCCGACATACTGGCCAGCTGACCCAAACAAAACCCCTCGACTTCCTAGACTTCTATATGATTAATGGCATATCACCAAACTACGCAGACATCTCTGCAAGCTATGACTTATCATCTGATAACTCTCCAGTCATAGGAACTATCAGCGCAAGTGTCGTACTCAAAGACTCCCCCAAAAGGATTCACAACGCTTCAACAGACTGGGATATATATCGCCAAATTCTCCATGAAAGCATCGACCTGAAAGTTAGCCTAAAACATGCACTCGAAGTAGAAGCTGCCGTTAACAAATTTAATATTCTGCTAACAACAGCAGCACAGCAATCTACCCCCTCCAAGGTACAGAGAAAACTCGTAACATCCACCAATGTCCCTCTAGAAGTTAAACTCCTAGTGGTTCAAAAGAGGAAAGCCAGAGCTCGATGGCAAAAGAGCCATCATCCATCAGATAAAATGAAACTCAACAACCTTGGAAATCATCTGAAGGCAAAACTCAAAACCCTGAGGGATGACTCATTCAATAGCTACATCTCAACCTTAAACAGATATGACAACTCAATATGAAGACCAATCAAATTATCTCTAAAACCCCAAACTCCATCCTCACCAATACGGAAACTTCCTCCACCACGTGGGTGGGCCAAGAGTGATAAAGAAAAAGCAGAATTGTTCGCACTCCACCTATCCGGAATATTTCAACCACACGACGATCTACCCGATAAGGAACTCCCTGACCTTCAACCACCACCTGAAATACCCCCTCCTCCCATACCACTACTTACACCGAAGACTATTCAATCCGAGATTCAACGATTAAGTCTCAAGAAAGCACCGGGGTCGGACCAAATTACACCTAAACTGCTCCGCGAGCTCCCAAGAAAAGGAATAGTGTTTCTAACATACATATTTAACGCTATACTCCGACTTCAGTATTGGCCAAAGGAATTCAAGAAAGCGGAGATAATACTCATCCATAAACCCGGCGAAGATCCCAGCTATGCTACATCCTACCGCCCTATAAGTTTACTACCGGTGACTTCCAAGCTCCTTGAGAAGCTTGTATTACGAATCCTCGACCCTGAATTCAAGGCAACTAACTGGATCCCGGATTACCAATTTGGCTTCCGTCGATTTCACTCAACTATACAACAGTGCCACCGCATCACACACGAGATTAATGCGGCGTTCGAGCAATCAGCCTACTGCACAGCCGTCCTTCTGGATATTCGTCAGGCGTTCGACAGAGTTTGGCACAGAGGATCAAACATAAAATTCAACAAATCTTACCTCCTCAATTTCACAAGCTCTTGGAATCCTACTTAACAGACAGGCAATTTCGAACACGCGTTAAGGATGAAGTCTCAACAGTGTATCCAATTCAATCTGGCGTTTCACAGAGAAGTGTCTTGGGACCATTCCTCTACACGTTATTCACCTCCGACCTCCCAACCAACCCAACCACAACTGTAGGCGCATACGCTGACGACACTATCATCCTTACGAGTCATACAGATCTGAACACCGCATTCGAACACGTCCAAACCCACCTTAATCTACTTGAAGAATGGCTCAAGAGCTGGAAAATAAATGTTAACGAGTCTAAATCTACCCAGGTGACTTTCACTTTACGCAAAGGGCTATGGCATCCACTCTATTTGAACAACATTGAGATAGCACAATCTTCAACAATGAAGTACTTGGGTCTTCACCTCGACAACAAGCTCACAGATGATACACGACGACCTCGGCATCCTTCTCCTCACTACAGTAATATACGACAGAACTACAAAACATCTCGACAAACTCGCCATCCATGACAATCCTCTTCTGCATGAACTTCCGCACTACTAAGTAATCAGAAGACTCAAGCGCCGTTAGCCCACTGATCTCCATTGAAGAAGACCCCTCCCTAGATGGGCCCTCATCACCTTAACAATGCTCCCTATAAAAAGGACCTCTCACTGGACGGGCCCTCACAACGTCGGTATCACATTTACAATATTAGCTTACAGGATCTTATTGCATTCTTATTGCTAATTTACTTAATAAAAAAAAAGTTTATGTGATTAAATCTGTTTGTAGGGTAGAATAAACATTCAAATTGGGTTCTCTGCCCTTTATTCTAACTATTGTACATCAAGTTTTGTAAACTTGCAGAATTGTAAAATTCGCTTTTTATGTTATAGATTTACATTTCTGTGGAAATAGGACACAAAATAACCAAAGAACCCAGAACTAACGTGTGAAAAGGCAAGATCAGCTTACCAACCAACACCCTGTACAATTTTAACCCGTTTGGATGCAGTTTGAATAAATGCTGAATGATCGTAGCAGCATTTGCAAGATCGGGTGCATAATGTAGTTACAATTACTATTTAATTGGGTAAATATGGCAAAAACCCTACTAAAAATAATGTATGGCAACACTCTATACTAAGTACAAAACTAAGTTAAACTATTATAATAAAACATTGGAATTGTTTAGATTTGATTTAGCTAACCTCAATTTTCACATTTTATTTAACTCGCGGTGAAATCTTTTGTATTACGAATTTTAGCTTGTTGGTATGCTAAGTTATTTAAAACCCAATTTATTGGGGTTGTGCTACTCTACAAAATTTTTGAAAAATAAGCCAGACTAGCCGGAAAATCGTAAATGTCACAATCATAAGCCCCGATCGCATCGATTACGATTGTAAATAGAAATTAAGTAAAAACTGATCATATATCAATAGTTTCAAGTCTGACTAGCTCTTTAAATTGTAATAACCTTTCTATTTAGTGCGAAAGTAATTGCAAATTCAAAATTTTAATATTTTTTCATCCGAACGCCTTGCACTAATAATTAAACGTATAATTCGTATCGCGGGTGAAATTTGGTTTGCACTTTTGTTAACGTCTATCCACAGCAACATACAAGGTGTAAATTTGAAAAAAGTGTATATGTCGTAGTCATAATGCAAAATTAGGGTTTTTACAAAATGCCTAGGGATTTTATAAAAAGCCGGCAAAACGCGAGCGAACAATAGAATTTTCGTTATGACTATACCAATTCAGGCAAATTGATAAAATGCCGGCAAAATGTGAGCAGAAGAATATATATCTCGTTATGACTGATTATTTTCAGGCATTTTACAATTTGCCAACAGCGATGTAGTCTAAACGTGCAGTATTGCGTTCCCGATGGAGTTCGCGCCAACCTAAACCTAACCTCAAATAAAACGTGATAAACTAAAACGTGGGCATTGTTTTGTTGTTTATCAATCAATTTAGAAGTCCGTTCAGACTCATAAAAATGAGTGATAACCGCGAAGAAATGCAAATCGAGAATGACAAACGAGATTTAGAAGTTATCAAAGTGCAATTTAACGAACAGGTGCAAAAGTTTTACAGTGAAAGAGTGGAAAAAGATGTAATTAAAAGCCTTGGACGGCTGATAGAGTCAAAGAAGTCATTGAAGACATCAAGAGTGGTAAATTAGCTGTTTCAACAGGTAACAAAAAGAGTAATAAGCAGTATCATTCAATGAGAAAATACGATGTTTTGTCTGTCGGTGTTGATGAACGTATAGTCGTAAAGCGAAGCTCTCTTGACCAACCTATTGTGTACATAATACCCATGGAACAGTACTTTGATGTGTTGTTAGAATGTCACCGAAATACAGGACATGGTGGGAGGGATAAAATGCTATTTGCCTTAAAAAATAAATATAACATTCCCAGACGAGCGATCGAAATTTTCATTTCAGTATGCAAGGACTGTCAACTTAAAAAATCGCAACCCCACAAGGGATTAGTTGTGCGTCCAATTGTTTCTAAAGATTTTAAAGTTCGCGGACAAATAGACTTGATAGATTCCAATCTGCCCCTGATGGGAAATATAAATGGCTTCTCAACTATCAAGACCATGCCACACATTTTTTGAATCTACGCCCTTTACAAAGCAAACGTGCTGCGGAGGTGGCTATAGAGTTGGTGAAAATATTTTTGGAGTTTGGAGCACCGCACATATTGCAAAGTGACAACGGCCGGGAATTTACTGGTTCGGTAATAGAAGAAATTGTCAGCTACTGGCTTGATTGCAAAATTGTTCACGGCAGGCCACGTCACCCTCAAAGCCAAGGTAGCGTGGAAAGAAGTAATCAAGATGTTGAGAACATGCTTCGTTCCTGGATGTCCGATAACTCCTCCACAAATTGGTCCCTGGGCTGCTGGTTTGTACAGTGGCAGAAAAATTCCTCGAGGCATTGCATTATTGGAAGGACTCCGTACCGTGCATTATTTGGAGCTGACCCGAAACTTGGATTAAAATCAACAAACCTGCCAGACTGTGTAATTAAAGAGCTTCGAACCGAAGAGGAACTTGAAGATATAATGCATTCTTCACAGACAAATAACACTGAACAGGACTTACAACTGGGTAATACAGAAGAAAATGCGAATGAGACTGTTAGTGATACTATTGTGTATTGTTACGAATGCAGCGACAAAATCACAGAAAAATCTAAATTCACATGTGAGGCATGTAATGGTACAGTGCATTTAAATTTTTTATTTTTAAGTTCAGGGCCATCTTCAAAACCGGAAATAAGGATTTGTTGTCATTGTAGAACTGAGAATAGAATTGAAAACGAAAGACAGAAATCTTACTCTCACAGACATCCAACAAAAAATGTAAGTCAATTGAAATCGGATCATATCTTTATTTAGCAGTTCATAAGGTAGATCGAGGACCTCTAGATTCTAAGAATCTAATTGGAAAACTGATGGACCTAAAAAATGATCTCTACAAAGTAGGCACCTCCAAAGGAATTCTCAAAACTTGGTTTTCCAAAAATGATATTCAAGAATCCTTAGTCGGTTTTCAAGATCAAGTTCCTGATAAACTAATAACCGTACGAGAGGCAGTTGCAAATCATTCACGATTCGGGGGTCAGGGGTTTCAAAAATGTTTCGGTAAGGTTAGTAGCAATCAGTGCAATTCAAAGAAATGTGCTTGCTTTAAAAATAACAATTTATGCTCTTCCAAATGTCATGGAAGTTCGACATGCAGTAATAAGTAAACGTAGAAGCATAAAAAATATAAGCATGTATTATTTTTTTTCCAAAGAATTTGATTTTATGTTTTTATGTACTCCATTTGGTGCAATACTTTAAGATTACCTAACTGAAAGTTTATATAGGTATTTTTAAATTGTGAACTGTTTACTTAGACTTACGTAATAAAGGGATTTATTGCTTCTTGTCATTGTGTCATTTTACTGAATACCTAGTAGGTACCTACCTAATTTAATTATTTTTGTTCTCACGTTTTGACTACATCGCTGTTGGCAAATTGTAAAATGCCTGAAAATAATCAGTCATAACGAGATATATATTCTTCTGCTCACATTTTGCCGGCATTTTATCAATTTGCCTGAATTGGTATAGTCATAACGAAAATTCTATTGTTCGCTAGCGTTTTGCCGGCTTTTTATAAAATCCCTAGACATTTTGTAAAAAGCCTAATTTTGCATTATGACTACGACATATATAAAGGAAATTCGATATAAAAATATTTATTGCTCTTTTCTGAACGCGAAGCAATTCAAGAAAGTTAAATCTGGCAACATGGCAGCACTACAACATTTGCAATTTACACCTTATACAATGTTTAGTCGGCATTTCATGATATGAACAGTAACAACTGCAATTACATCTTTTATTAGACTATTATTTAAAGTGCAAATTAAGAAAAACAAAGAAATATTTTCTTTAGATATGTTTAAAGTGGCCACCTTCTTGACTGAGGCAAGATCTTTGTGGAATACTTCATTGAACATTCTGAAGCAATTATCGAGAAACTGAGTTAAAAAATCGTTGAATTCGCTCTTCGAGTTGTTCAACAGTTGTTGGGTACACTCTACCTTTCATGTATCCCCAGAGGAAGAAATCCAGTGGATTAAATTTGGCGATCTGGAAGGCCATGCAATTCGACCACCCCGACTTAACCATCTTTTTGGGAAATGCTCAGTTAACCATCTTCGCATCTGCTTTCAATAATGGGGTGGAGTACCATCATATTGGTACCACATTGAAGCCTTTTTGTTCAATGGTACATCTTCTAAAAGATCAACCAAATTATTATTTAGAAAGAACAAGTTTCCGTTTGCGTTGATCCGGTTGGGAAGAACAAGTGGTCCTATTATCCTGTCGTCTAAAATACCTGCCCAAACGTTTACACTAAATCTGACTTGATATTTTCTCTCCAATACAGCATGATGATTTTCATTACACCATAAATGTAAATTATGTAAATGAAAAACTCCATTTCTGGTAAACATACATTCGTCTGTCCATAGTACCCTTCTAGGGAAATTGCGATCAATTTCAACTTTCTCAAATAAAGCTTCGCAGTATAATTGACGGGCAAAATAATCTTCTGGATGCAGTGATTGAACTGGTGTTAAATGATACGGATAAAGCTCGTTAACAACTAATACCTGATGAACAGTCATATGATTCACGCCTACCATTCTTGCCATCTGGCATGTGCTTCATCCTTGGTCCTCTCCTACAAGGTTCAAAATTTGTTCTTCATATTCAACTGTTCTTTTAATCTCCGATCTAGTATAAAAACACTTCTTATAGGATGTCTTCTAAAAGGATATCATTTTGCGTATAGTCTGACTGCTGCGTTAGCATTTGCCCGACACTCACCAAATATTAAATGCATGTCAGTGAATTCCTCAAAAGAAAATTCCCTAACTAACAAAATTAAACACCAAAAATGGAAAACAACAAACCATTTCAACAATAGCAAAAGGTGCAGAACACAAATAACGAAAAAAGGCAAACAAATAACAATAACAAGAAGAACTGTGCAAAAACTATTAATCCACGAAATATTTGAGACTTACAATGACAGTGACAAGATTCAAAGTGAATGAAATGTCATTAGTTGATCACTTAAGTTTCTAAAACTACACATTTAAGATTACCAGATTAACACTTGAACATAATTGTCTGGAGGCTGACCAGGTTTCCGTTGCTTTGCGCTGGTTCTATCCCTAATTTTAAGCACATAAATGAGACTGCATTTATGTTTTAAGCCAATGTAGTCAATGGCACTTAAAGGGACGACAGTAAACTACCCTGGGGGACGCAGCCTCACGTCCCAATGATATTATGGCTTAGTAGCAGGGTAGCGACGTAGTGAATGAATCAGACACATCATTTTCTCAGCCGCAATTAAGAGAAACCTGATAATTGAGGCTTAACAATGTAATCAGAATGCAGGAAATATGTTAGCGAAAAAGATGTTCCTTCTGGAAAGTTATTTTTACCGTCAACTTGTTACTATGGTACTATACACAGCAAAATGTAGACCAACAACTTTATGTGAAAAAGTATTTGATATACAATTTGTAGGTAGAACTTATCTTACAAGGTATAACTTCTTACCGAGACGACGACTCTATTGTATGGAAGTAAACGATACTGAAAACAATCTAGTATGTAATGCAATGCGGATGAAAAAATCTATAAAGTTTTTAAAAATGTACATTTAGTGTACAAAGACGTATAAGCAAAACAGATCGTATGGACAAACTACGACCTCTTACAAAAAGAGTAAATAAAAGATTGTAAAAGTTTGCTTGCAGTGGAACAGCATTTCTCTTGAAGTTGCCGCTGAGATGTGGGTTGAACCTTACCCCATACATTTGGTAATTATCCTTGGTGTTTTAGTCTTTCGGATGTCAACTGAAGAACATCTTATAGTAAGGAACTAACCTAGGCAAATATGTACAATATGAAGAAATAAAAACGTGTGCTAAACCTGACGTTATGACAAATATTTTGAAAACTATCATGCCCGAACTTAGCTTTAGGATATAAGCATGATTGTAGATTGTTCATTAAAGAATTACAATTGTGTTAAAGTTATTATTTTTCTAATAGCTAAACGTATACTTTTATTTGTGCAGTATTCCTGCACAAGCCATTCTTATTCAAATTAATAGCAGCTTGGGCCAGTTGCTTGTTTTTATTTTTCTCAGGATACTTAAGCATATGTTCGGAACTTTAAAAGGATAATCTTGAAAAACGCAACCTAAAAAATAGTGAGCTTAAATAGGTTAAGTTTTCTGTTACTGCGGACATTCTTGATATTGCTTCGAAAATTGCAACACGTTGAAAATGAAGTCGATTAACCTTGTTTTGCAAATCTGAAATCTTCGGTTGATAAGTGTCCTTTGTATATAGCCCACACAATTGTATTTTGTATTTATTTGTCATTTAACTTCTGCTTGGCTACAATGTATATTTTACAGCAATACTAGAAATAATACTGACTTGCAAAATTCCTAATAAAGTGCCCTAAATTATTTGAAGGAGTATTCTAAAGAAAACAGGTTTTTAAATTATAATGTATAATGCGGGCGAATAAAAATTTATTTTAACAGACATATTTACTTATTTTGAAGTCAAACGATAAAGAATATGTACAATTATAAGATATTTTTGATTTACTTTACCCAAATTAATCAATAAAAGTAAATTAATAAATGTACAAAAGAGTTTAGAATTCTGATAAACAGCATCAAAAACGAGGAGACACATTTTACAAATCTTAGCGCAACAAACGCTGCTGATTACTCCTTACGGAAGGGCATAAAAAGAATTAAGCATTATTAAAAATTCATATTGCCAATCAAGAAAAACGGCGTAGCTTTCTTAAAATAATGAAAAAGAAAATATTTATATGTTTACGGAACACCTCGAAAATAGCTGTGATCCATCTCCATCCTAACTAACACCAGAAGCAATGCCAGCTATTCGAACCCCCTTATCAAAGAGATCTTCCAACACTGCAAAGTAGGAGACATCAAAAAATAATCGTGCAAGATATCAATCCAAAGAATAGCCAGACCATGAATTGATCAATGGAAAAGTCGAATATTTTTCATCACAGTAAAAAGTAACACAAGTAATTCACTGTTTTAAAACCAGGAAAGAATCTTATCGCCCTATTAAACTCCTGCTAGCAGAGTTGGGCAAAATCTGATTGACCCTCCATGGCGGAAATAATTTTGTAATGCGGATGGGGAAAATGGGCCAATTTTGATCAGGTCAGGCTGATCTACTTTAGCTACCCTTTTCAAAATCTATTACATGTCTTTGCAGTTAAATAATAGTATTTTTTTATATTTATTAATAAAATATAAAAAACAACAATGCTATTATACTATCATAATCAACAAAAACTCTTAATGTTATGGAAATTATGCTAATTACCCATAGCTTCTAACATATCTTAACCTTTTGCTCAAATTTTCATAGAAAAACATTTTTTAAGGATGTCCCTTTTATTAAAGTTATCTTGTATTGGGGACATGTGGCTGAACATTCTAAAACCTTAGAGGTCACATTAGTTGTTATCGAGTTATTGAAATAGGAAAATGTTGGTTTCTTTAAATTATCTTAAAATTTAAAAGAGTTACGGTGAATTTGAATTAAAATTTGTCATTAGTATTGAATTTTGCAAAACATTCCTCATTTAACCGTTGCTCTGTGCCTTCTAATAACCGAGATACATTTTAAGACAATTTTCAAGTTATTAGTGCTATCGTTTGTTTTTCATATGGCAACCATATTGAATTTTTAGTTAGTTAGATAGTATTAAAAAAAAGCTTTTCAACGATGTATAACATGCCAGAAACAGTTTTATTTGTAGATGAGATATTTACAAAAACATAAATTAATCACTAATATGAAATTAGTAGGCTATGAAATTAAACACCAATGATAAATGAAAGCGAAAAGCTATGTTAAGTAATACTGTAAAATAACGAAACGATACTGACGTTTAATTTCATAAACAAAAAACAGACTACCCAATAAAATTAGGAAGCCATTGAATTAAATGTTAGTGTGAAACAAAATGATAAGCTATAAAAGTACAATTAGTGATACAGAGATTAGTTAATTAAAACCTTGTGTACTCGTAGTTATTGATAAGTAATTATTGTTAAATATTCTGACTAATAGGTATTGATAATGGCACATAAATATTCAAATGAAGATGTTGATATGCTGCAAGTGTATTTCAAAACAAATAAAAGCTCTCAAAATGCTTGCATGAGTTACCCTGAGCGTTTTCCGGAAAGACAACAACCACACAGAACAATTTGTAGAAGGATAATTAGCAATTTACTGAACTTTGGAAGCTTTGGGAGCTAACTACGAAGTTAACGATACTGATATACGTCGAAATAATATTATTTTACAAACTTTTAAGAACAATCCAAGCACAATAGTTCGCCGAGTGGCTCGAGAAACTGGAATTCCAAAATCCACTGTTTAAAAAACCTTAAAGAAAAACAAATACCACCCATACAAACCAACAATTGTACAAGGTTTACATTAAGCTGCTCAACAAATGAACTGAACTATTTGCATATATTGGTGCAATTTTTAAAAATATTTTCCAAAAAAACAGTCATGGTATTTTTGGTAACCTTTCAGGATTGTGTAACTATAAAAAGCATTTATTTTCATAATTTGGTTCAAGTCCATTAACAAAATATTATCATTTAAAAAATTTGAAATTTGTCGAAATGTTGATAGTTCATTGCATACAAAGTATGCCAAATCGTTGGAAAACATTTTTAAAAGTTCCGTGGACACTCAAAACACTATTAATTTCCTTTTTTGCCCTTCTTCTTATTTTTGTTAAAAATGGTTTTTTTATAATTTTATAATTTTTTAATTTTATTAATATGGTGCTAATTTTCCTAGGAAAATAGTGTAGATAGATAAAACACAATTTACCAATTGTGGAGTGTCCAATAGGCATAACTATAATCATTGGTCTACTGAAAATCCGCATTTGGTCAATCAAAGAAGATTTCAAGTTCGATTTAGTTTTAACCTCTGGTGCGGTTTAATTGGTATGAAATGTTGTTTATTTTTCTTTTGTTTTTTTGAGTTTCTTTTCATTTTAGAAAATCACTTAATAGGTCCTTTCATCTTTGATTACAATTTAACTGGTAACAGATATTTGGAGCTACTAAAAAACAAGATAATGCCTGCTTTGAGACAAATTATTAATCCTGACTACATGCAAACCATCTGGTCCCGCAGGTACTTACATTTTAACTCCAACCATCAGGTGTTGTAAAAAAGTCTTTAGGACAGATCCAAAGTTGTTTGCTCTAATGATGATATTTTCAAAGAAGAGAAATAATTTATTATTAATGTTTTACAAGATAATGGCTATCCACAGACTCTTGTTCGGAAACATTTTCGATACACGAAACAATGCCACACGCATAGAAAGAAATTACACTAAAAAGTATAATACTCTAACTATACCTTATATTCCAGGCATATCTGACAAAATTAGACGAATTGGAAATAGATTCAATGTTAGGACGATATTCAAAACGATGAATACCTTGCGGTCAGTTCTTACAAAAACTAAACCGTCCAACGAAGAACACCATTCAAAGAATTGTATATATAGTAGGTATTCTCTGTGAATGCGGGAAATATTATATTGGTGAAACATGCAGACCTTGAGCAGCTAGAGTTAAACAACATAAAAATATGATGAAAACCTATCAATTCAATAAGTCTAAGATAGCAGAACATGCTTGGGATAACAATCACAAAGTGCACTGGCATAACACAAACATCTTGCCTAAAGAATCGATGTCAACTAAACGTAAAATTAAGGAGACTGCATATATTTTATTTAACAAAGAAAAATGCGTGTCGTCTTTAGCAATATTTTTAGAGAATAGTTGGCTGTCGATTCTTAAAGATCAGATCAACTAGGTTTAGATAATCAACAAACGTCAGTGTCAAGCAATTCATTGGAGGTTGGTGGTTTGCAACCTCCGTGAAAAATCTAAGGTTCTTGTTCCTTTTTAATTGTTAATTGTTAATAACGAGGACAGATTGTACCTCGAAACGTTCGTTATTTAATACGTTATTTAATAGTTTTAATTTGCAGAGTGGCGAAATACCCAAATAAGAATATGAATTACTTTTAATACCAAAAGCTGTCATTGGAATGAACGTTTCCTTTGCTGATACTAAATGTTTAACGAGAAATTGATGTGAAACGTGAATCACGCCTTGGGAATTTTCACTCACGTTCAAGGCCCGATTTGGCAATATTACTCACGTTCACTACCGGAACCGCCGTGATCCGACCGTTTTCACGTCGCTTTTACGACAATACCTCGCCGCCAATTTAGCGAGTGACAATTCATCGCCGACGGTTTCGCGCCGAACAATTTCTAGCGCGCCAATTTACAGCCTGGTAAAAAAAATTTAAAAAATTATTAATTAAAAAGGGAATCGTATTTCGTACCTGCTTTAGTGAATATAATGGACAATTACATTAAAAATTATTTTGGTAATAAGAAAATGTAAAAAAAATCGATTTATATACGTAAATTAATTAATAAAAAAAGATGTCTTATTTCGTACTTGCTTTAGCTTTTATATTGTTTCAAGTTATGATAAAACGATTAACAAATTCTTCTAAGGGGTGCTCATTATACAAAGAACTTTCTACTTTTTGCAATAGCAGCATATCATGATAAAATGATTAGCAAATTCTCCGAACCTATTAGGCTTAAGCTCTTATTAGGGGTCCACATTGTGCATTGTGTAATACAAATTAGCTGTAATATGACACTTTCTCCCTAATGACCGGAACTTAACTTATGCCTAGTTAAATGTAAGAAAAATATCTTAAAGAATTTATGTTTTTCTCTAAAATATTTACCTTAGGAGGGCAATTATCACATGTGAGGAATTGTGGCAAGCCCGAAATCGTCCGCGACGAATTGTAGTGCGCTATCCCTACTAGGGACTATTCTTTATACACGAACACAAAAGGCTCCCATCGTTGCGAGACAATCGTCGCTTGGTATTCAGTTAAGAGTTCTCTAATGGCCCTGCTTACTTTTACGTCTGATGAACTAAAAGTAAGTTCTACTTGGTCGCCTATAGACGCTGACACGCGATTGACTGTAGACACAACATTCATAACACAACACAGGTGCGAAGCTCCGTCGCTTGAGATTGCCACACAGAAGTACAATGACCACTCGCTCCAGCTCTAGATCTTTCACATGGGTAGGAAGCGGGGGAACGGGGCACCCTGTAGTCCTTGCGTTACGAAATATTTAACGAGAAATTAACGTGAAACGTGAATCATGCCTTGGAATTTTTCACTCATGTTCAAGGCCCGACTTACAAATACTAGTCATGTTTACTACGGGACTAGCAGTGACCCGACTGTTTTCACGTCACGCGCCTATCCCTACTAGCGACTATTCTCTACATTTACACGAACACAAAGGTCTCCCATCGTTGCTATGCAATCGTCGCTTGGTATTCAATTAAGAGTTCTCTAATAGTCCTGCTTTCTTTAAAGGATTGTTGTTGTATGGGACATATTGTACCTTACAAAACTAACGTTAAGTTCAGTTTTTCCAGTACGTATGAGCATCAATTTCCATTGGCTGCTTATACCCCTTATGCACTAAAATTGCACCACTTTCCCTTACTCTTGCGGAGTAATCTACTCCACTACTATCTATATGCCAATATAGTTTAATTATTTCTTGTTGTTCTTCAAAATACGGTAGCGAACTTTCTCTTATCTATACATAATATAAAGACAAGTCCTGATTCACTAATCAACGCCCAGCCCAAACCTTTGGATCTAGAAAGCTGCGCAGAGGTTCCCTTTATGATGTATACAAGGAATAAGGAAGGATCTTTCGAAATTCAACCCCTAAAGGGGTAAAATGGGGGTTCCAATTTTGTATGGAAGAATAATATTAAATAGACATTTCGACTTGACACTTCGTAGGAGTACCGAAGTTACCGAAGACTGCTTCGCATTTCTTGGACAGAGCATCGAACCAACGTATCCATCCTAAAAGAACTATGCGTCAAAAAACGAATTCACACAGTCACAATATGTAAACGCATCTTGAGATATTTCGGGCATATATCCAGGCGCAGTAACGATATGGAGTTGTTAATGGTCGAAGGAAAAGTCGAAGGCAGAACAACCAGAGGCCGCTCTCCGCGCCGATGGACAGAACAGATCCGAGAGATGACTGGGATCCCTGTCTATGAGGAAATCCATATGGCAGCTAATCAGGAAGCGTGGAAGACATCCATTGCAATGGCAGCCACCACAACCTTGTCAAGGGACAAGGACTGAGGAGAAGGAGGAGTACTCCTAAAAACAAATAAGCAAACACGTATTTCGTGATTTTCCGAAAAGCAACCTCGTAGGGAGTGCAATGGAGTAAATAAGCCTAAAAATTGATATGGGTGTCGTTATTGATAATTTTTGGGCAGAACAACGTTTGCCGGGTCAGCTAGTATAGTAATAAATTAACGTTGCTAGTCTTTCCTGAGCCAGAAGTCGGCAGAATCTTACTTAAATTAATATACAACAGGAGGAAATGCATAACATTATATTTGAGCAGGTCAGCCTTGCCGCTGTGACTGCAATACTGCCAAACTATTTTCTACCTGTTTGTTGTGATAAACAAAATCTCAGCATGTGTTTTCCTGAAGATACATTGGTGCAGAGCGGCGAAGGCGGTACTACACTGCTAACGGGGATTTCCTCCAAAACTTATTTCACAACATATAATTGACTTGTTAAAACACACGCAAAATTTACAGTAATTTGCATCCGTAGTACAGTGCAAAAATCTCAATAGGCAGCAGATGCGGAAATGAAGTGAAACCACAAACACCGAGCGTTGGCCAAAATCTTGATCGGGTCTACTAGATCGCTGGCGGCCAAGGTTAAGCTAGATTTGCGAGCTTGCGAATGGGATTTGTAGCTCGAAAACGGAAGCGAAATGAACTGTTCCACGGGCCGAATGACAATTCTACACTCGACGTAAGGGACCTCCTTCAGAGCTTTGTCGGGATGCAGGAGGCTTGCAAAACGATAGATTAATCTACAGGACTTCGGTGATGGAAAGTATACGATTATAGGTCAGATGGATAAAATGCGTTTTCGGAAGCTGCATATATTCGACAAATGTACACTTTGCTTGATTATATCTGGTCAGCTACCGATCTGTCTCCTGCGTCGCGGCGGCGGGAATGTTCAAACGTGCTTAACATTCTCTCGTTTGTACGCTACGAAAGAATTTCCACTCCTTTCTCCCCATCCGGCAATGACAATGGTTGAAAGACTCTGTGTAGCAAAAGTCTTAGCTTTATTGCGATATGTTTTGGCCAATGCGGTGATCACGTGGCCACTTAGAGGCTTCTATAATGCATAATCTATATCAGCTGATGGTATTATATATTCTAAATATTTACCAAAAGGTTCGATTTTGAGTTCTGTTAATAGTTACTTTAGCTGCCTGCCTGCCATATTGTAGTTTGATTTGCTGTGCGGATGTAGTGATTGTTGCCAGATTTTTCGAAGTTGTATGTTTCATTAGTTTTATCTCAGATATTAGGTGAGCAGTTTAATTATCAGTTGCGTTTTGATTTGAATTGCCCCTCAAGCAGCATTTTGAATTTTTGTAATACACTTTTTAGCGTCTGAGTATTTTCAGTTAGTATTTCGGTGAAAATTTTCTAGTCAGTTTTAAGGATATGCAATAATTATATTGGTACAATTTTTCTTGCAATGTTAAGTAGATGGTTACCATCACAGGGGCATGACTTAAGTATTCGGCTGCAATACTCTACGTAACAAATAAGATCCAGCAGTTGGGATTTTTTCCTCGTATGTTAGCCAGTTGGTAGGTTTGTATGTGGATAAGTGGCCAAGATGGAATTCTACTATTAGTACTTGTTCGCCCAACGACTGCAAGACGTGATTTTCATCGTTGTTTCACCGAACGTAGTTGGGATCGTGGGGTGTTAAGGTCCCCAAAATTCAAGAATTATTACTTTCTGGTTCAGATATTCACGTTTCAGGTTGTCTAGATGACGAAAAGCACGTTTTCTCAATTCTCTCTACCTCTCTGCCTGTTGGCGGTATAACTCAAAAACCATTTGTTGGAGGAATACGATATTTTTCATGCAGATTAGATGCCTTTCTGGCATGAAATCGAGAAAATATATACAGGGTGAGCAACTTAAAAAAATTAAATTCTCCTTCCCTTTGCCTTAACTCAAGAAGAACTATTACTTAAATGAAAATAATATTTTGCACATAAAGCAAGTTTTTACAATTGACGAAAAAGGGCATATTTTGGATTCAACATATACAGGGTGATCACCTTAATTTTTGTTTTAATTTTTAATTAAATGAGAAATCGAGAAAAGTAATCATTTTCACATAACTTCGGCTTTACCCTTTACGAAAACGTGACCCAACAGTTGCAAAGTAAATGATGTAAAAGAGAAAAATTGAGATGGCATTTGCAGTCTCGTTCGCAGGTGCTACAGTTCGAATCCCATCCCCGGTAATGTTTTTCTATTTGAAAATTGTTGTAATTTACATTACCAAGTGTTTCCTTTTATTGTTTCACTATTATTAAGAACGTGAAGATATTTTTAAGACCTTTTCAGTTTTTCAGAGCTCCACATGTTAGGATTCATAGATAACGAAAAATAAGTTTTCTCAATTACGACTGTCGGTCTGTCTGTTATACCAGAACTAAAAAAATATTTGTTAGAGAAAGACTACATCTTGTATGCGGATTATATGCTTTCCTGACATGAAACCGCGAAAATTTCGATAATCATTTACGTATAGCTCAGATTTTATCCTTGATAAAAATGGGACCCAACAGATACAGGGTAAATATAAAAGAGACCAAAAGGGCAACGATAGGTGCGTTCTGTTTAATCCAGCCGCATCGCAGAGATTCAAGGGGCCTTGCGTGAAATACTGCGACGAAAGGTAGGGTTACTGCAAAGGGTTGAAGTCGCATTCGCAGGCGCAGAAGTCCGAATACATCCTCCGGTAATATTTTTTTTTTTAATTTGAAAATTGATGCAAATCGTTACACTAAATATTTGCTTTTATTGTTTCGGCATTATTAGAAACGTTAAGACATTTTACCCCTAGTTTCCTTTGATTTTTAAAATCGTTTAATGTCGCCCTATTGCGAAAGAAGTTCTGAGTAAAACCCTTTACAATTTTTATTTCAACCGTTATAAGTTAGAAGCCTTAGTCATAAGCTTATATATTTAAATTGGAAAACAAATATTTTTCTAGGAAAAATTAAACTGTCTTTAGGCGATATAAAAATTTTAAAACATTTACAACTCCTGTTATAAAATTAAAAGTGTTGTGAATAATCTTAGCACTTAAACTGGTTATACTGGTTCAATAGACATTTCTCGAGATCCAGGAATAATTTCCCTTGTAGGTCTAAACGTAGGTCTATTACGAAATACAGATGAAAAGTGGCAGAGACTGCTACTGGTTTTAAGTTAACGGTTGCACCATTGCGCGCGCGCCCAACCCTACATAAATTTAAATGAATTAACATTAATTAACAAAATAAAATATAGATTTTCAAAACAAACTATTAATATTGATTGCAATCCTGTTCTGGAGGGTCTATTCATAATTTGTGCAACAAAATAAACAACATATTTTTCAGTAAAAAAAAACAATAAGCATATTTGTCAGTCAATTTGGTCTTACGAAAATTCTACCTATTTTAGTAAGGGATGGTATTTTGGCGTTTTAGTGTAATATTATTACTACTATACAGGGTAGTTCTAAAGTCAGCGGAAAATCATTGCAGAAGTATTCTACGATCAAGAAGAAGTCAAAAAGTTATAAACCCGTGTCGGAAAATGAATCCTTCTAAGATACTAGATTTCAATATCATTTAATATTTACATTATTTATTAAGTTTTCATGTAGGTAATTATATGCAACAAACGTTTTATGATTCGGATGCCGTCAATTTGGAAAATACTTGATAGTAAACCATTGAATCATGATTTTCCAGATTTCATATTACTTTAAAAGTGACACATTAAAACTTTAAAGCTTAATATCTTAAAAAAGAAAGCATTTGCGGACATGGGTTTATTAGAACTTTTTTATTAATTTTTTATTATACAAAATTTTTGCAACGTACGTCTCCTTATCTTAGAAACACATTGTGTAGTAAAATTTTGTAATGCTACCATAACCACAATATTTATAATAAAAAGATAATATTAAATCCCCCTCAGCTATTAGGATTTACCACTCTAACGCTGAGAATGTAAATTTAAATCATAATAATAATAATATCAATCATACTTAAAACAGCTACAATAGTCAGATAATTTCTAGAGTAGTATAGGGGAACATGTGACTTGGTAGAGACCCGTCACATGATCAACAAACCACGAATTTCGGAAAAATAACATAATAATAATAATAATAGTAATAATAACAATAATTTAAAAACTTTAACGAATTAGTTGTAATTACACAACCATCCTATGCCTTTCACCACAGAATCTGAGAGAAAAAGTAAAAAAGCAGTAATAATAATAATAACCTTGTCACTGATATCACCATTTTCTTCAATAAAGCCGCTCCTTTTTAAATTTGCTAGTATTCTTCTGCTAAGAATTTATTACCCAGTTGAAAGTAGTTCGTAACCGCTTGCATATTTGCAAGGCAGATTGGGGAACAATAGTCTGTTGATCCTACCTATGGATCCATGTCATCTTCTATGATTGCACTTACTGCTTGCAGGTAATTTTGTTATACTTTTCCCATTAGGTATACGGTGTTTAATGCCTTGTAGTAGAACTGCTGGGTTTTCTCTCCGTTTCTTAGTAGGCTGTATTATAGACTAAAGAATTTGATATTTGGAGCTGGTACTTGATGTCAATCAATATTAGGAGATTAATAAGACATCAATTTTATTAACTGCTAAGAAGATTTCTGTTTAATAGTTATGTTAAAGCCATCATTGGCATTCTACAACTTTACTTTAAGCAGCCGAGCCATTGTTTTTGAAATTAAATAGTTGCCATATTCTCCTTCAGATGGTAGTCGATTTTCAATTTGATGCTGCAGTTCCATGTTGCTTCTGTTAATAATATACATTTTTCTGTTGTCAAATATTAAGAAAAAAAAGCTGCTTATGAAATGACCATTTTAAAACAGATTATTGGATTTGTATGCTCAAAAAATAATTTAGTATGTGCATGGTGATTGCTCTATATTTAATGTTAGGTATTGCCATTTCGACCTCAGCGCTTAATGTCGTTAGTCTAAACGTAAGGTTTAGCTTGAGCAAACCGTAAATATTTAATAATGATATATATATATATATATATATATATATATATATAGAATCCTTTGACTGCGGAAAAGGCATTAAAAGGCTTGGCCAACGACGTATGAGCACGCGGCCCCCAAGGTGGCCCGTGATTGCAAATAAATATTGATAAGCAAATAGCAGCGCGATTTACGAATTTATGAAGAAATTCGAGGTCGCAGGGCGAGCTCGTGCTCGGCAAACATAAATAATAAGCTTTCGGCACCTCTCAATAACGCGAACTGTTCATTACAAAAAGCTCCCACAAAGCTCGATAAAAAAGTAACGATTTAATTATAAATTCTCGTAATGGATAACCGATAAATCAATAGGTTCTTAGCTGGCATAAATTGCCGCTTGAATGCTAGCAAAACACTAATTTCAAATTGAAAACAGTTCTGGTTAAGTGATGCTTTTACGTGTGCGCTGCGGGCAGCGAGAGCCGCGTTATTTATCGCTGGCGATAAGAGCAATCGAAGTTTAACAATCGAATTTCAGTAGTTCCACCGATGATAAGTTATAGTAGGAAAGCGATTGCGATGTGATTGATTTACTTATGATAATGCGCCTATTGTTATGATTCGAACGCACAAGTAGTCGCTACCGCCCGCCAAAGACCGATGGACGAAGACGCACAAGCAAGAGATAAATCGCTTGTCAAACTATTTAACCTGCAACACAATTTATAAATCATATGGTAGCTACAGACTTGGTATTTTTCAGTACCGACAACGCACGGCAATTTCGCGACACGCCGGTGTCGCTATAATTTACAGCGAAACTACGATGTATAGCTGACCGCTGATGTCCCCCATTGTATTAGTTGGTAGTTATTAGTTGCTACTGATTGTAAATTTAAATAATTACCGCTTTACTGCTTGCTTCACAGCACGATACATGTTACGTGTGGATTTGCAGCTCGGTCTTCAGCAAGAGCATTTGCACTTTTTATGGCTTCTTTGTATTTGACAGAGTATTAGATGTAGGCAGTCTAAAAATAGCACTTAAAGAGCAATAATAATCTGTACTGTGTAAGCTTTTAAAGATAATAAACGGAAAAATCAGAATGGAAGTATTGCGCAAATAGATTTTTACAAGAACGCGGTTGTAAGTCATCTGGGCAAATGGTCAACGACTAGATCCCCTGACTGAACTTTTTATTATAAAGGATGGGACGCTGGGCTGCTAATACAGTTGCTAAATACGGATTAGGGAATTGCAGTGCAATCGACACAAGAATGTTGTGATGGTTAGAGTTACTGGCGTTTGAACCCAGATTTTCTAGAGCAGAACCAAAGGCTCTTACCTCTGAGCCGCGTCCACTACTTACTATTTCTTATGACTAAAATTGATTCTTCTTCTTTCTTCTTTCAGCTTTTATTTATCCACTGCTGGAAATAAGCTTCCTTTAGATTTGTTCGGGATTCCTTGTTTCTGGCTCATGGTAACAGTTTATTCCTGCCATTCCCTTGATATTGTCGATTTTTGAGGCCTTTCAACGTTTCTGTTTCTTGATCGCCACTAAACTACCTGCACTACCCATTCTTCGGGATTTTTCCTGCTTGGGTGTCATGTCCAACAACCATTTCGGTTTGACCATCTCTTCTACAACTTCTATTACGACACTTTTTCCTGATTTTTCTGTTTCTTATTCTTCCCTTAGTGTTGTACCGATTAACTTCGTTTTGATCGCTCTTCGAGATATTCTTAGTTTTCTCGCACTTCTTCTAGTAAATCTCCTTTCATGCCGCTTTCAATACTTTCTTCTTTCAAGACATGGGTCACTGTTTTTAAGGATATTTTCTAGACGATCGAAAGCTTCCCAGCTATGTTGTATTCTCCTACATACTTCTGCAGTCTGGATTGCGTTCCTAACTTGATAAGCTGTCTGAGCTATACACCTTCGACTTTTTAATGGTCTTATAATTTACTTTCAATTCTTTTTGGCTTCTAGAAACTACTTTGGCTTCCTTATATTTATATTCAAATCTATCTTATTGATATTATACGTTTGTTAGCAAACTTTTTTCTTTAAGGGTTCAATGGTTAACGGTTGAAGAAGATTTCATCTATATTTAGCTCTTTCTTGTTTGATTCTAGTTGCTTGAATACATTTTTCAGGATAGCGTGAATAGTTTAGCAGATAAAATAGTGTCTCTTTATTTTGTCCTTCGTTTTATTGGGTTCTTGTTGCATTTTCGCATCAAGTTTTACATGCATTGTTGCATTGAGATATATGTTTTCCACTAATTTTGCATAACGTCAGTCGATTCTAGAATTTCTTAACGCTTTTAGTACTGCCACAGTTCTACAGTGTCAAAAGCCTTCTGGAAGTCTACAAAATGTACGTGGAGTAGTTCGCACTTATCAGTGAATATTTTCACAGTTTTTAAGTGATCAACTGTATAATGTGATATTAAAGGTACGTATTTTTAGTAATTCAAGCCAAGCACAAATATCTACTTCTAGATCAATTTTTATTTACCGCAACAATTATTCAGGCATATCCATGATGCCCAGCTGACATACAGTAAAGAGAACTACAAAAATACCGTAGAGAAAATTGTGTAACATTCTTAAGGCTTTGTTGACCATATAGTTTAATGGCTTCGATCATCAGCATCTGATTGTGTAAGTACCTTGGAGTATTGCCTCACTAAAAAATTAATAAACTGCGATGCACGTTTTTTAAATGCTTATTAAAACCATAACCCTAGATATTCTGTTGAAGAAAATTAACAAATACGATGTTCTTAGCACCTTCTCTAATTACTCTAAACTCGAGTGTGTCAGAGAGCAGTTGAAAACGTACAAGAATGTTGGCATATAAGCCACACCTGCTCCTAGAATTCTTATCTTTGGTGGCAACTGATTCCTGTCTATTAGACAGTTGTATTATTTGCTCGACGCTGATATTGATGGTTCAATGAACTCTAAAATTATTGCAGAAGTGACATGTATGTTTACAGGAAGTCTAGACGTAAGTAGAAATTAAGTAAAAAGATTACAGTCTGGTGGTAGCTAGACGCAAGATCAGTTCGAGGAAAATGTTCGCAGCCTAAACGGGCGGCTAAAAGAAGTGTTGGAAGAATTCAGCTGTTAATCCAGACTACTGTTCAGAAAAACCCAAAAAGACCCGAACAGTACCTTTTTATATAACGTGCCCATGTATACATCAACAGCAATCTGCCACCAACAGAGAGAAGTGTTTAAAGTAATATCAAGACGCTAATTAAGAAAGAAAGAAAAATAGAAAAAGCGGTAAAACGGTTACCAACAGTTTCGAAATGGAGTGGGAAGGAAGATAGATTCGTGATAACTAACACCCTAACAAATGACAGAGAAGTGAGCAAGTTAAAAGATTTTCTAATCATAAAGGCAGTGGAAGTAGGATATTATTCTCCAATAAAATTATGGATATCGGCTGATGCATACAACTGCTCGGAGTACGGGCGAAGAATCTCTAGATTAGCTGCTACCAGAATATTGGTAACATATTGTACGTTGTGAAAATTGGGGAATGAAACATTAAAAGCATGCACGATCTGATAAAAATAAAGAAGATAGATATTTGAATAAAAACAGGAGCAATGGATGTCGTCGAACAAATCGCTAAACGGAACTTGAGTCGAACGGGCATGATTTCATGGAAGAATAAAGATATATGCCTTCACAAGCCAATGCGAGGTAGACCAGTTTTATAAAAATTTTGAAGAAATCCTTTCTCTGACGTAAACTAGCGCCATAACCGTTTATGGGGGGATTTAACGCAAAAGTCGGATTTGGTAACGTTGAATATGTCATGGGAGAACATGAAATTGATGTATGAAAGGCGAGATATGTTTGTCTTTTCTGGATGAAAAAAAATAGTGATCACAAAACTGCTCTATAATTATTGGAGATCACCAGCGAACTCACTTAACAGCGTTGTACGTAAACTGATTGATTAGTAACAATTAACAAGCGATACCAAAATTACAAAAAATCTGTAAAAACATATCCGGGAGCTGATTTACCTAAGATAGAGAGGAATATGGGTATATTGTCACCAAACCGGTCAAGAAGCACCTTCGTGACCATGAAAAAAGAACAGATTCTGATTCAGAAATGCCGAAATATCAACTTCAATGTTTAAGCATGTCTGATAGATTTTAAAAAAGGGTTCGATAAGATAAACCAACCCCGATAAGCTTATCAAAATTTCCAGAAAATTTACAATAGAACAACAAGTAACAAAAGATGTTCAAATAAGAAGAGCGTACGGAAGGAATGTGTACTGCCGCTTTTACTTTTCAACGTGCATTCCGAGAAAATATTCAAAAACGCACTGCGTGATGTGGATATTGGTGTTATTATAAATGGAAAAGTGATCAAGTAAGATATACATACGACACATTGACTGGAATAATAACAAGTCATAATCTGAAACAGTAATGAAGCGAATAGTGACAGTTCGTGAAGAGCTTTGTCTAAAACTAAACATCAACAGAACAAAATATACAATTATTAGTAAACATTACTATGGTCAGGAAAACGATGCTTATGTTAAATGCTATAATATAAATAAAAACTAGGCCCTTCTATCGAAGCGAAAATACGCATAGGACAAGCAAGGACATTTTTCATACTTACCAGAAAAGTGCTCTGCAATCATGAGCTAACATTATATCTGCTAGGAAGGATAGTTAAGTGTTACGTGTTTCCTGTACTGCTATATGCTGTAGAAGCATGGACGTTGATGGAGTAAGTACACTTTGAATTGAGCTTTTGAAATGTGGGTATACAGAAGATTACCCAAAATTAGCTGGACAGAGAGTGACAAACATAGAAAACTTAAGAAGAATAAATAAAGACTTAGAGTTGACAGCAACCGTCAGTATGTATTGTCGGTAATCTCATTTTACCTTCCTGTGTAAAGGCTGGTGCTTTATACGCTTGCGTCTGGCGGTACAATGCTCAACTTGCCCCGGATTTGGGTTACAAATTTGGAGGGCGCATTTTGTGCTTGATCAGCAACCATTATGTTACGTGTGTGTCTTGGTGATGTGTTGACCTTGTTACTCTATCTCTTATGTATTTAGACATCAAGGACCGTATAACTGTCTTTGCCTCAACTGATTTTCGCGGAATTATTGCCGGTACATCTTCATCAAGAAAGAATTAATTTTCAATGTCGAACATTAAAGATTGAAATATGTGAGACAATATTGGCTCCGAAGAGAAAAAAATACATGTCTAGATTCTATTAACGACTGTCGTTGTCATGGTCATTTTCTGTGTTTGAACATAACTTTTTCAATTTAGACGTTTTTTCGATTCATGCTTACTGAATATTATCATACCGATGTTGTGTCCATGGCGTACTTCATACTGCTATTCACCCCAACTGCATTAAGTTGCTATTGCCACTTGAACAGTAAGATCTTTGTTATTGCTGTACTATTTAATCCATCAGTGTGATTTTAAATATTCATTCAACCGTTACAACCAATTGTATTTATAGAAAAATCGATTAATTTCTATTCACTAAACTAATGGATATCGAAATTGACGCAAATATAAAGTTAATATATTCGAGTTCATACGTTTTAATTTCAACATCTACAAGTCGAATTTGGCAGTATTACATTCAACTTAAATATCTAATAGTAAATATTCTCCACTGAGGTTAAAGCTTGCAGTGCTCCGGTTGACACTATAGAAGACATGTTTCAGGGTACATATTATTAGAAATTGATAGTCAGGTGCAAGCTGTAACTGTTTCATTAAACCAGGAAATGCCATTAAGGTCAAATGGAGTTGTTGATGTAAGTTGCACAACTGTTTTGTCTTCCCCTAGCTCCTGTGTTCAGTTCTAGCGAAGTTAGTAGAGTAGGTTTCAGTGAAATAAATTCAATAGAATAGAATTCACGAGTGTGCATCAGTTTTATATTTATATTGAACAGTTGTTCGTTTAGTGTCGAATAATTGCTAATTCTGTTCAGTAATCAGTTGTATGGGTTGGTGAATTTCCTGCATAAGAGTCAATTTAACACCAAGCGTTGCTCCGTATGGTAATAATGTTGATGGAGTTGCTTTCCATTAATAGTAAAATCCTATGCAGATGATAATATTTTTTCTTGAAAACGTACGGAAGGATGTTGATTCAGAATAGATAGGCTTCTAATTCAAATTCATTTGGAAACAATATAATTTGCTTTTTAGTGGGCTCCTAGTCTTATTCTTTCTCAAATTCACTGCTGATTAAAACTCCCAAGTATTTAATGCTTCTTCTAACACTTTTTCTTCGATCATTATTTCAATTTGATTTATATTTTCTTCCTTTGCCACACTTTACTTTTCTTTAGAGTTATGCCCTTTATTTGGAACTTTTTTGTACATCCCTTTATTACTATCTGTGGATCGTTCTTTTCTTTACTGTTATTATAACATGATCTGTAAACACAGTCTTTATGTATTTATGTCTTGTATCATCCAATTTAAAATTTTTATTTGTGCTTTCTTTCTTTGGTTCTTGTTATTATATGCTGTTCATAAATACTAGGGGACAAACCACCTCCGTGTCTGATTCCTCGGTCCATACAATTAACGGTTATTAGTAAAAATTATGTGAAATGTTTTGGGTGACACAGATAACGAATTAATAGAAAACATATGTAATTGCCCAATGAGACTCCAGCAAAGAAATAAGGTCAAGAATAGATCAAGCAAAATTCAAGTCCATAAAAATGAATTAGGTATTATGTAACAAGGGGGCTTCATTTAGATGGAAGGTAAAGGATACATATATTTTCAATCCTGCTGTAAAGAGTAGAAATTGTAAACTTGTTTGTTCTTTTCTTAGTATGCTTAGTCTTATAGACATCCAGAACTACCAACGTGGAAATACTAGAAAATAAAAAGAAATATTAAACGCAATTTAAAAAAAAACTTGAGTACTTAGGACATCTTACTAGACATGACAGGTATGAGATACTACCGCTAAATATGTTAAAGAAAAAGAAATTCCAGATGTATAAAAACACAATGGTTCAAAAACTTAGGGATTTGTATGTAAAAACTCTTATAATGATAGCTAACCTCCATTAAGAAAAAAGTTAGGTTGTTAACTATATTTGACAATTTCCTTTATACGTCTATCTCTTCTATGGCAATCCAGTTTCCTGGAATGCGGTTTCTAAGTCTTAGCTATATATTTTTTCCTCTACATAGGAAGAATATGTAATCTTCTAAAATGCCGCGTTCTCTCCTTGGAGTCTGTTTGCCATCTGATCCTTGATTTTTTATCCAATGTTAGAAAATATATGTTTTGTATTAAACAGTAAGCTCAATAATTGTTAAGTAACAGTTAGTTTTGTTGTGTTGATAACACTCCTCCGGAAGACTACAACATATACTAAAAAACAGGGACAGAAGATTTAGGATACATATGAAAGTACAAGTTTTAGAACAATATGTTATCTCTGTACTGTACATACGCAACAGAGACGTGGGCATTCACCGAAAAGATAACACACAAAATACAAGTAACACAAAGAAATATGGAGCGAGCGATACTAAACATCACGCCAAAAGACAAAAAATCAATAGGGTGGATCAGACGACAAACAAAAATGGAAGATATAGGCCATTCCATAATGAAAAGGAAATGGAGATGGGCAGGACATATGCCCGAATGGAACAAGAAAAATGTACAAGATTGCAATCGAATGGAAACCATGGGCAAAGAAATGCAGGTAGGACGTCCAATAAACAGGTGCGATAACATACGAAAAATAGCAGGAAAACGATGGTTGCTGATGGGAGAAGATCGTGAAAAATGGAGGAGTATGTTCGCATGCAGACAGTGGATGCTGTTTAAAGAAGAAGAAGAAGAGATAGCACTTCCAATCTTTTGCCAATTTTACTGCAAATATAATTTACATGATCATTAAAACTTAATTTACAATCCAACATTATTCCTAGGTACTTGATTTTATCTACAAATTCAATGTCCATTCAATCATTACTTTACCCCACTATCTCTAATTCTTGCATAAACACTACTGCTAGAAATACGCATAGACTTGGTTTTGCCAATATTAATTTTTAGTTTATTCACGGCAAACCTGTCACTATTTCCAATTCACTGTTTAATTTATCTATCATTTCTACAATATCTTCTCCCTCTAAGAATATAACAGCGTCATTAGCAAATAAGTGATATTTACACAAATTGACAACATAACTCAAATCATTTATATATAGTGCGAACAATAGATGACTCAAAACACTGCCCTGGGGCACTCCCACCTCTACATCTCTTTTACTAGACACTACTTCACCGCATTTTACTCTTTGCTTCCTTTCTACAAGATAATTATTTAACCATTCCCAGGCTTCACCATTAATACCGTAAGCTGGCAACTTCAAATGCTAAGAAAGTTTGCAAATAGAAAAACGCTTTACTACGATGTTTCTACGAAATCACAGAACAGGGTGTGAGTGTTCGAAAATGAAACAGTTCTAGTCACAATCAGAAGATCACGGTCAGTGAGAAAGGGACTCAATGCCGTGTTTTTCACAGCCAGGAGAATTTTGAAGTGCATGATGTTGGAGACGCAGAAGACGGTCACTGCTAAGTAGTATAGATATAGATGCCCATCTCGCGTCCTACAAGAATTTAAATGTCTCCGTCCAAAGTCATGGTTTAATAGATGATTCTACACCACGACAGCGCTTCTCCACGTTGGGCCAATGTGTGCTTTACTAACCTATGAGATTTCCTCCGTATGATGGCTGACGTCCCATACTACATTAAGAACGAATAGAAAAACATGCAAAAATAATCTATAGTAATTATTTCCAGAAAAAAATTTTGAAATGTGTTATTTTTTATCTTTTCATTACGTGTGCTTTCTTATAGGTGTCTAAAGGTAACTTAGATTTATCGCTTCAAACGTATAACATCTGCTTGATCGAAGTTATCTCTTTAGAATGTATACAATTCAGTAGCATGTCATATAAATTGAGGTTATGGCACAATGGCACATAAAAGGAAGAAAGGAAATAAGACGATGAATTAAATCATTGTTGAATAATACTTGAGGAAGTATAAATTATGGCACCTTCAATAGTGATATTAAAATATTTTCCATTGAAAATAATTACAAGCCGCAGCCAAAGTTTATTCTCTTAAGTGTTTGTTTCGAAATGGCAGATATTTGCCGGGAACTTTAAGGTGACAAACCGAGCATTCCAGAAATTGTAATAAATCCTAAAAAACTACACATAACATCAATTGAAATGTACAATTACGGTTATATGAAAGTCAAATTCAGCACGGGCAGCCACAGCTGCTATTCGATTTAACTTATTTATGACGTTGACGCACGTATGCTGAGAAATACAACTCATCTTCCAATATTAGTTTATCTCTTTCAAGACAGCAGCAGAAATTCCACGTATTTATTGAATGCTGCGTAGTAAATCAAGTAAATAAACAAGTTTTAAATTTAAACTATCGGGGGTACTGGGACATATTCTTCTTTTATTCAAGATTGACTGATTGGCAAACAATAGGGGCCATATTTTAGGGCTTAATGGTTTCAAATGGCAGAATTTAAAAGCCGCTACAAAGTATCGGAAGGCATACTTCTTGGCCAATTAGTTAACAGTCGGAGAAGAACACAAAAGGCAGGAAGCATATAAGTTTTATGCCTTCACGGTAGCAACCAACAGTAAGTGAATTCTACTGCGTGACGTAATTACGCACATGTTTCATACCCACGGTAATTATGCCAATATTCGAACATGATTCAAAATCGGGGTTATTGAGATTTAGTTATGCAGCATAAATACCCTAACACAATTAACCCCAGCAGAATTGTTTTGCGATCGGAACCCGCACTAAACAAACTACTATACAGTGGTTTTGGAATGCAAGTCTTTTGTAGGGTTTGTAATTAGTAACAATGATCCTGCAAAAATTATCGTTGAGACGCAGTAAACAGTGGCTTTTTCAAGGGGCTTTAATGTATTAATTTCATAGTCATTCGGTATAATAAAAGTGTTTGTAAACGTAGATTTAAATCTTGAAGGTTTATTTTTTTCGGGAATCGAAACATAAGTATTAGCTCTCTTGATTAGAAAAAATGAGTTGTCTTTCTGGAATTTTTGGAAAATTTTGAAAAACTGCTTTAAATTCCAAACACATCAAAGTTTTATATTATCATATATGTTTTAATTGACAACTAAATTACATATGGCAATAAAATTCATAGTTAAATTGGTAGTCAGTTCATTGCCAGACGTAGATTACTTCTATAATTATAGTTTCGACTCTAAGACTTCCAGCAACTCCATAAATTATAGAGTAATTGTGTATTACTGATTATTTGCATAACAAGAAAAAACTATCTAGACAAAAATAAAATGGAAGGACTGTTTCTGCTAGATTCTGTACACCTGTATGCTATTTACAATATATCATCTTGCATGGAATCTATTGTTGAAATTTATAAAAATGATTTTAAATTGCTATTTCGTTCAGAATAAATGAAATATACTCATCAGACAATTGTATTGTCCTGACACTTGTCAATAAATTTCAAATATAAAACAGAATTTTACTTCGATAACAAATAAGCTAGCGAGAAATAATATGGTTGAACGTATATTTTTATGTTATTTAACCACGTTTTGAGAGCTTAATGTTAGATAACTTAATTTATGTTAATTAACTTTTAAAGTAAAGGTTCAAAAAAATATCGTACAAGGCGGCATTTGCAGTTATCCAAATATTTAAAGGTATATTTTTGTAAGCAGTTGTGGTCGGTTGCAATTCCTATGCTGCAGTTCAGTATTTTCGTATACATCTAGTGCGACAATCATCGAGAAAGAAGTAGGTTATAATTTTTTTCCTAAAGCTCGTAACGGTTTGACAATATTCCTTCCAGTTTAATAGCACTTCCGGTAACTTTACAAGGCGTCGTCTAACTTAGTTTGCCCATACAGTTTTTGGTAATTTTAGAATTGGCAATTGGCATTCCTTTCTTTCGAAAACTTTCGGTTTTGTGGTTTTATCCAGAAAAATTGATGGTAATCTGGTGGAAATTTGGTTATATTGGCTTGGTGAACTATTGCATCTTAAATAAGAATTTGAGACTACTTAGACGTAAACACATGTAGGTAACTCGAAATCCTAAGTTAAATCGTTATCTCTCCCTTCACGTGGTCTGACTTTTAGTCGAATTTATTTACAGACAATTTCGTACCTTCTTTATTTGTCAAAACAACCCCCAACATGCGTCAAGTTATTTTCGAATGTTATAAAAATTGTTCGTTGGCATTAGCCCATCTGTTGGACTACAAATTTCGCACTAAGGAAAACTACACCACCTGGCAGCACCGTGCCATATTGGCAGATTGCTATTTCTACTGTCTTTCCTTTCTTTTTCCTTGAATACAAGTTGGTGCTTTTCCAATGAGGCTTTCCTATAATTCACTAAATCGATTCCGATCGCCCTTATCACCTGATACCCTGCCCGTGCTTGCATAAACTCAGTATACTATATGTATGTACTTAAATAATGATATTTTGGATGTAAACTACTTATCTGTGGTTATATTTAATTGCATTAGTATATACTTCGGGTTGGAAACGCTAATGTATTTCAAATATGTAATACCTAGTGTCTTTGCAAATTCTCTGTTTCTGATTTTTTATTTAATATTATTAAGGTGTTCGTACTTGAACTTATGATTTGTTATTTTCCTCAACCTATAGATATCTTTGCGTGTTTTTAACACTAGAACTGTGAGAATGGCTCGCGGTGGTACGGTGCTACGAGTGAAATCTTGTTTACGTCACTTAACAATCCTAAAAGCTGCTCGAACTAACTCACAAGGAAGGGTCTAGTCGTAAACCGAAAGTATTGTACCTTGAAAGACACTGGGACAAATTTGTGTATTTATGTAGGCGCCACCGGAAGTGTCTGTAGATGATGAAGTAGGAGGAACCCTATCACGAAGTTTTCTACTCCACTGCAAAAGATCACCTTGTCTAGTCACATCAGAATTTTTTAATTAATTTAACTCAGTTGATAGCTCTAGATATTAGATTTTCTTGAAAATTTTAAATTTGAACTCTTAAAATTATATTTTAATATTTGGGAAGGAAAGTTAAACATTTTTTTTAAAATTTGATAGATATATCGATTAACTTTTCCATGTTTTTCCAAAAAATAAGAACATTTATGTTGATTTTGTATAATTATTAAATTTTTCTTATAATGGAGTATGCAAGTAGTATAAAAAACATCGGATAGAAAGAGAGTCGTACAATAAAATATTAAGAAGAAATATGCTGGAAGATACTGTGATACAGGGGGTAACCTGGTTCACGATACGTAACAATCCTAAATGTTGCTTAAATTAACTCATTGAGAAGTGGTGGGTCGTAGGCCGAAGAAATTTTACCTTGAAATATATGGGCACAAACTCATCTATTTAAGTGTATGCCACCTGATATGCCTGCAGGAAATGGCCTGGGAAAAATCCCACCAGGAATTATTTTCCTCGGTTATAGAAGTTGTTCTCTGTTCCAATGTAAGACGTACCTTAGGTCATCTTATCAGAAGTTGTAAATTAATTTCTTTAATTCAGTTGATGATTCTAAAGATTGGTATATGTTTAGACAATGTTCGAAATGAAAACTAAGATTATATTCCATTGTATGGCAAGTAGATTAAAGCATTTATTTAAAATTTCTGAACATAGACCCAGTTTTTCATTTTATCCAAAAAGTAGAAACAGTAATGTCACTTTTGTTTCACTATTTGGTTTTTCTTCTTATAAATTATATGCGGAGTACAAAAACATCAAGCGGAAGAAGCAGGCGCGTAGGAGCCGCGGGGGCCACGGGGGCCAATGGCCCCCTCAAATAATTTTCGGAGGGGCCTGGCCCCCTCAAAAATATCTGTTTCTAGTTTCATCATAATTTATAATTTTACGTATTTCTTGCAACCACTAACATGAAGATATATGAACTTGAATTGTAATTAAAACCCGCATCTGTAAATCGCCTTATTTTTTATTGCCGCCGAGTGAACGATATTAAATTTCACTATTCCAGAAAGTAATCGGTGTGGTCGGATATAATTGAAATGAGACTACTATAACAACACTTTTCTTATCGGGTATTTGCCGTGCAACTGCAAGGTTGTTTCCAAAAGATGCCTACTATTAAGATTTTAACCGCCTTTTTGAACAACCGATTGTCGCGGGTTTGATAATAGTTATTTACTATACAAGTGGGATAACAGCATCATTAATATACGTGTGTGTAAGTTACAAACGAGTGCGTAGCACGAGTTATGTAAGTTCACAAGTATATTAATGATGCATTATCACACATGTATTGTACAAAATTTTATCTACGACTGCCTAAAATTGAAAAAAGTGCATTAAGAGAAATGCCAGATGTCATTTTCAAAAATATTTTAGTAGGCAAATGTCATTATGTCATTCATTTGACACTATTTCAGTTACGCAATGAAGTCATTACACAACTCAGTTGCGTAATGAAACCATTACATAACTGAGTGGTGTAATGAGCTTCATTACCTAACTGAAATAGTGTCAAATGAGTGACGTAATGCGTTACTTATCCCGCTGGAGTAGATAAAATACATGGATTGATTTATTATGTGGAACATTAGTAGGTGCTTTACCAACTAGAATTTCTGATTTTGGTACAGGTTTCTAAATGATAGTTTCTTAATTGAATTTATTTTTGTATTTGTGTTTTATTATTTTTAATCTTTATTTATACCCTTTTTATTTTTCGGAAACTCGTTTCTATATTTATTTAAGTTTGCTTATTCATGTGTATTCTTTGCTTATGTGAAAATCTGATAATAAACATTGTTCATTGTTTAATTGATTTTTTTATGGTACAGTGTTTTTTTAAATAAAATAGCACTTATTAAGTAACCAGTGACTATACAATATACTATTATAGTATAAAACTAAAAATTGATAATCAGGAAATCAGAAATATTATAGCTCGTATTAATGGATCAAGTTAGAAGTGTAAGTCTTTATTGAAAATAGAATGGCCCCCGCAGTCTAGAAAACGCTCCTACGCGCCTGGGAAGAAGAGTGGAACAATAAAATATTATTGAAAAATAAACTGTGGTATACGGTGATACAAGAAAACCCTGGTTTACGGCATATAGCAATCCTAAAAGGTGGTCAAAATAGCTCACTGTGAAGAGATAGAACATTCGACAAAAGAATTGTGCCTAATTTTAAAAATACGGAGACAATTTATGTATTTATTTCAGCGTCACCTGATTTGCCCACTTTTAAAGGCACGTTTAGTTTTCGTAATTTGTTGAACCCCTGATTTAATGCGGTATAGTCTTTTTTGTCCTCGTGACATGTGAATAACACATTTATGCACAGTTGACGTCCACCGTAACTACGATTTTATAGTTAGTCAGTGCTTTGTCGCACCGCGGTGCTTTCAGAGACCCTTAAACAAAAAGTTGCTTTAGAGTAATAACGGGTGTTAGCAGAAACGTATTTTAACGTTCAGTTCCGTTTAGGAGAAATAAAGAAAATTCATATTTACGATTTTAAATTTTGACGTTTCAAAGTGTCAACTACAACATTTACTGATGTCAGCTTGCTTGATGGCTTGATATTCGATAGCCAAGTCATGCATTTATAGAAAATGTTAAGAAAATTTATGTCGGACAAAAAATTTAATAAAATACTCGGTGCGTTAGGCATTTTACAGCGCTCGGTTTTATTAAAGCATTCCGCTTCGCGTCGTGCTTCAAAATTAAAACATCGCTCTGTAAAATGCGACCTACCGCACTTGTAATGTAACCAATAAGTCCGACGTAATTTATTCTGAAAACGCTAGAAAGTTAATTGACAGGTATATAAGGGACAAGGTACTGGTTATTTCTCCATTACATAGATACCAATATGCCTACCAATCAGGAAAATCCTGCGAACTGGCTATACATGAACTAGTCAGCAAGGGGGAAAAACTATACAATCCAAAGACTTTGGCCTAGGAGCCTTTCTGGATATCGAAGGTGCTTTTGACAACACCTCGTTCGACTCAATTCATCTAGCCTTCAATAGCAGCGGAATAAATGACACCCTGAGCAGATGGATACTAAACATGCTTAAAAGCAGAGTCATAACCACTTCTCTTTATAAGACAACCGTGAAAGTGTCGTTGACCAGAGGGTGCCCACAAGGAGGGGTATTGTCACCTCTACTGTGGAACCTCGTGGTGGATGGCTTTCTACGGGAACTAGAGGAGAGGGGCTTATACACACAGGGCTACGCTGACGACATCACCATCTACATACACGGAAAATTTGAGGGCGTAGTATTCGAGAGGATGCGATTGGCCCTCAACATTGTGGAAAGATGGTGTGAAGCCAAGGGACTATCGATCAACCCGGAAAAGACCTCGCTTCTGTCAATCACAAGAAGGAAGAAAAACAAGTATAGGAATCTAATACTATACGGAAAAGAACTACAGATGGTGGAGAAGGTCAAATATTTGGTTGTGATTTTAGACACCAAATTGACATTCAAACACCATATGGAACATGTTACAAGCAAAGGCTGCAGAGCATTCTGGACCTGCAGAAGAATGCTTGGAAAAACATTGGGACTGTCACCAAAAATGGTATACTGGCTCTTCACAAGAGTCATTATATCAACGATAACCTATGCATCCTTGGTATGGTGGCACAAGGCAAGCAATATTAAAAATAAAAACTCGCTTAGCAAAATACAAAGAATGGCCTGTATTGGAATAACGGGGGCAATGTCAACAACCCCGACAGCCGCGTTAGAAGCCCTGATGAACCTTCCCCCATTACACCTAAGGGTACAGTCGGAAGCGAAACTAGGGGCATATAGGCTGAAAATATAAGGGTATGATCGCTATCCTGGACATCGGGGATACCATACCGAAATCTTTAACCGATTACGTGAGAACCTGCAGATGAAGTCCGACAAAATAAAGACATCTTACCGGTTCCAAAAACCGTTTGAAGTATATCTTCCAGAGCGGGAAGAGTGGAACGAGGAAGAAGTCTTAACCAAACTAAAGGGGAAAGTCTGGTACACAGACGGGCCAAGAACAGAAAATGGAACAGGTCTGGGCATTTATGGCACGGGACCAGGAAATGCAATAAGCATAAACCTGGGATAATATGCAATAGTATTCCAGACCGAGGTAACAGCAATTCTAACCTCCGCCCAATTAATGGAGCAGATATCCTACAAAGGTAGGAGAATACATATCCTGACGGACAGCCAAGCAGCTTTAAAAGCGCTGTCATCCAACCAGTTCAACTCAGAACTGGTATATGAATGCCACAGAAAACTGGTTCAACTGGGAGAACACAACAAACTTAGCCTGTTGTGGGTCCCAGTTCACCAAGGAATAATAGGCAACGAAAAAGCAGACAAACTAGCAAAATCAGCCAGTACTATCCAGCCTATCTGTAACATAGCTTATAGCATGATCAGGGAGAAAACTAGAAGCTGGTTACGAGATAAACATCGCAAATTCTGGCACGACTACCCTAAAGCAAGGCACTCTAGAAACTTCATAAGGGAACCGTCCAAGAAAGTAACGCTGGCACTCCTGGAAAATGGAAGAAAGAAAGTAAAACACATAACAAGGATAACTACAGGACACTGTTGCATGAACAAACATATGCACACAATAGGAGTGGCAACAAACACAGACTGTAGATTCTGTGAAGAACAGGACGAGACTCCAATCCACTGGATATACGAGTGCAAGGAACTCATAACTCTGCTACATAAACACTTTGGGGAAACAACAATCGATCCCGAACTGCTGATAAACACTTCACTAAACTCACTAGTAAGCTTTTTTGAGGACATCGGAATACCTCTGTGAGGCTAGGTGAAGCACTGGGATGTGCACAATAGGTCTTTTAGGCCGCAGTGCAGAAAGGAGAACTAACCCAACCAGAAGTATATATAATAATATTGAAGCACTCCGCTTCGCGTCGTGCTTCAAAATTAAAACATCGCGCTGTAAAATGCGACCTACACTTGTAATGTAAATAACTATACCATATCACGTTATAAACATGATCCCGTCAAATGTACGACGATTTTGGGTAATGAGAATTCGCAAAGGACATGAAATTTCTTTAAAATAAAATTGGCGATGTGCTCATGCCGTTTATATACATTCGGCTTAAACTACTCGATTTTTTAAATTTTCTGTTTTTCTTTAACTCTAAATCACGAAAGTTATGTACTTTTAGAAAACGTTTTGTATATCTTTAGGTTGGTCGTGATTGATTAAGGGGTTCCGAGAAAAATTTGTAAAATTGTAGAATAGGTTGAGGTCGAAAGTAATACTTCGACAGGTTGTGCCGCAGTAGAACTATCTATTTATAACTTTCGGAAATAAAGAATCATCCAAGTGCTTTTGCTGAATCCCAAAAATTAATCTCCGGCAACAATTTATTACCATCTACACCTTATTTCAACAGACTTACTTTGTAGTTATTTATTTAAAGATCCGACATCTAAGTTGGTTGTTGGTATAAATTTCCAGATGATACTTTGTTATAACAAAAAGCGCCGTAACTACAACTTAGCTAATTTTGGTATAGCTAGAGCTTTTGTCTAGAAAATCCTAATTCCTATTTACCTCTAAAATGAATAGAATAGCAAATAACTGCAGATATTTACCACTGAAATTCCGTTGGCGCATTTCTCAAGTTGCCGGCTTGTACAGAAAAAGTTCTTTCAAATCGCATTAATAGAAATTCGCAAATTGCCAAGGGAAGACGACGCGACGTAGCCGCCATTCAAAGCAACCTGTCAACATCATACCCTTTTGGGCAAATAAGATGTAACCGCCCTTTGAGTCCACAAAACGGACGGAAGCTGAGAAATACCTTAGTACTAAAATGGTATTAATTTCAAGAGTTGAGAGGCTACCCGTATCGCTTGATATGAAATTAAAGATATTCACACGACTTAGAATATTTACTTAATAATTATCAACCTGAAAGTGTAGAACAAAGTGATTTAGTTAAACTTTCCAGTTTATATTTCAGGAACCCATTCTGTTTAAGTAGAAGGCGGGAATCGTTGAAGGTAAAAGAGCATCTGAAAATTAATAAAATATCGTTACTGAACTGCTTCCCTACTCAATATGATGCTCGATTGAACATCTAGTATATGTAGCAGATTTATAAGAAGAATACCAGTTGCTTCTCAACAATTCTGCAGTTAAAACTCTAACTTATATAAATCAATTGATATTAGTGAGATAATAATAAAGATAATGAAGAAATTAAGTTCTAAGCCCCAAAGTAAAAAGAGAAAAAAGAGACTACTATAAATTGAATGGCGTTGTCTCTTTTATAATTTTTGCATTCAAATACTATGGTGTAGTGATTCAGTAGATTCTTTAAAAAGGTGTCAGATGGTGAAAATTGACAGAAAATAGAGAGGTACAAGATGTGACAGAAAGTGGTCATCAAGTTTGTTATGGTCCGTGCTTAATAAAAATAATTGATGATTTCCATATTAAAGCAAATAATAGAAACAGCACCGGAATACAAAATAAAAGTTGAAATGCTATTCGTTGACTTCGAACAAGCTTTTAATTTTATTAATAGAGGGAAACTAATATTGGTAATACAGAAATTCAATATACCGGCGAAACTAAGGAAACTCATAAAGATGACTCTTGAAATAACCTGAGTCAGTGTAAAAACGCAAAAAGGAGAAATAACCGAATTCGTAATAAATAAGTGAGTAAAACGAGGAGATGCCCTCTCAGCCACACTTTTTAACATGTGCATAAAATACATAACCGGTAAAATAAATAAAGGCGCATTAAGAACAGGGGGGGGACAATTACTAGCATATGCAGACGACCTAGTGTTAATGGCCAAAAGAAGAGATATATTAACGAATATGGTGGAGGAACTAATAACGGAAGGGAAAATATCGGATTGAGAATAAATAAAAACAAAACAAGAATTATGAGAATTGGGAAAACATACAGAAAGAAAGATAAAGATAACAAATCAAGAATATCAGGAATTTGACCAGTTTAAATACCTGGGTGTCATGATATCCAGCGACGGAGATAGAAAAACCGAAATGAGGGACACAATAGTAGCAACAAATAGAGATTTTTATACCAATAAGAAATTATTAAAAAAATAATTATTTTAAAAGAAAAGTAAGTCAATCGCCAAAGAAAAAGAAGAAAAATTAGGAACAGCGAAAAGAAGAATACTCAGAAGGATCCTAAGGCCAATTAAAGTTTCAGAAAATGAGTACAGAATGAGAATGAACCACGAGATAGCACAGAAGATAGAAGTGGATATAATAAGAAAAATAAAACAACAGAGAGTGAAATGGCTTGGACATGTGATGAGGTCTGACCACCAGGAAACGACATTCATAGTAATGAATTGTATACCAGCTGGAAAAAGGAGAAAAGGAAGACCAAAATCGAGATGCCTGGATGGAGTGAAGCATGATTTGCTAAACATAAGAATAGGAGTGAAGGCAAAAAAAGAAATTTAAATATAAATATGGAACAAATCATGTATTTGGTAGCAGGGAATATATAAATATCTAAAAGTGATTATATCCGAAGAAGAACACAGTCAGCAGGAAATAACTTGCCCAATGAAGCAAGGTACATAAATTACGCAGAAGCTCAATTCTATTTTATGACAGAAGAACATGGAAGAAATCGAAAAGTAGAATATAGAAGACAATAATAACATATGATGCGGACTGTGGGAGATCGTAGAAAAAAAAATTAAAACAGAATAAAAGTGGTCGAAACAGATTTTCTTAGATGACGTTGCCATGCAGTGTGGGTTGCCGAACGTCCGCAAAATAACCAACGCCGAAGGAATTTTATTTTATAATATTTATATACATAATATTTTCATTAATTAAGAATTGTTTGGTATATACTTAAACACATTATACAATTTATTCCAAGACTGTGTTATTCCTGTATTTTATAAGTTTGAGTAGAACGAATTCTGAGCATCTGAGCTTTACCCAAAGCAATCAATTGTAAACTAAATTTAGGTCAAGGGTAAGTAAGCACCCTTCGCGGGGATTTGAAATTAAATTTGAAAATTTCAGAACAAAGTCAGGTTTATTACCCTGCTTGTTCTTCTCTTTGCTTGTTATCGAGACGTTCAAGTTTATTTTCTAGTTAATAAATTATTTCGTTAAATTGCTTTTGCTCAGAATTCCATGGTTCTTCGTTTTATCATTTCTTTTCTTATTTTCCTAATTTCTTCGGCATTTCTCTTTAATTCATCTATCAGCCTTTCGGTCATATTTTTAATATCTTCTTACTCTCCCATTTCTGTATTTTTCTTATCCCTCTGTAAATGTGCGATCTAATTACTTTTTTGTTTCTTTTGAACGCTGTTCAAGCCACGTCGGTTTGTGATTATACGGAAGGGGCCAGAATTATATATATAACAGCAATAAGATAACATAAACAACAAAATAAAATGCTTGAGTAAGAAAGAGATGACCGTACGATAAAATTATTTTAGTAGGCATGTTTAGTTGACTTATGTCATAATTAAAATAAGCGTCATGCCTACTCGAATATTTACTACTATATTTATCTCTTTCTTACTCAAGCAATACGTGTTATTTTCTTGTTCATGTTATCTCATTGCTGTTATATATAATTGTGGCCCCATCGGTATAATGGCTTGAAATATTGTTGCGTTTGCCTTTGAATTATCATATTCATTGGCAGATTTTTTTCATTACTTTTAGTAATATTCATACCTTCTTTTGAATATGATATGAATGATTTTACGTATATGTAGTAAATTTCAATCAAAATTTTTTCTTAATTTTCTGCTAGTTTTAATACGTTCAGTACATATACTACCAAATGTATTGTCTCCATAATTTGTATAATTATGCATTCTACGTTTTACTAAAATAATAATACCCACCTAATCAATATCTGTCTAAAAACCAATTTCTGATGCATTTTTCATATTTAAAATATTTCGCAAATAAGGAATATCTCAAGCAAACGAATTCGAAGATTATTGAGTTATTTTTCTCGTCTACCATAATTTCGCTGAGCATTAATCCTGCTTTATTATCAGAGAAGAAGTATTTTGTTTCGCTTCATTATTCAGGAAGAAGACGCTGGATTGCAGTTGCGGAATGTTACACAGTTAATCAAATTACAAGTGAAAAAGCTGTTTTTTGCAAATCGTTTTGAATTCCATGAAGTTGCAACCGCCATTGCTTCAAATCAAGCAATGCTACCTAATAAGAACAGTACAGAAATAAAAGCATATGATTACGGACAAGAATATATGGGTTCGACCCCATTAACGGCAACGACAACAAAATCTCAAGTTCACTTTACTGGGATCCTCCAATCCAGCTTTGGCAACCCTGTAGTTTGAATATCTAGTCCGCCTAGAGAAGAGGCCGATTGCGAGGCAGTGGGAATGTTCACAACAAGGCTGACGACGACGACTACACTAAGAAAATAATGATGTGATGAAAAAATAGCAATAGCTTACACTGTCTTCAACATTTTCTGTTTAACTATTGCTTTAATCGTTTCGTTGTAACATTTTTAACAATATTGATGATCTAATCTTTGTAGCAGATCTCGTATGAAATCTTTCATTCCTAGTGCTATTTAAAACGAAGTTCTAACGTATACTAACACATTTGTTGAACATTTCCACTTTTTATCTTGTGTTAACTTATTTTCTGTCAATGTTCATTATCGAGCATTAGTGCACCGTATAAAGTCAATGGACGATAGTTTTGGCATAGAAACACTACATTTGGTAGATTATTCACTTTGCAACGGCGAATTTATATTTTAAATAAATTACAGAAACTGTCAAGTTGAAACTCGCAGTGAACTACTCGTAAAATCTTCAAATATTGATATAGTATCAGTACATAGTAAAGTATACTTCTAATTCATAGAGCATTTATAGAGTTTTAGGATAGTTATACATATTGAATAGTATGTCTTGTCAATTCGTTAATTAATGATATGGTCTCTTTAGCACCGGTAACTACTCTCTTGCATTTGTATAGTTAAAAATGCATTATTTGCTGCTAGACTCTGTTTGTGGTAATCGGCTCTCTAATGAAATATGAAAAAGCCAGTTCTGAAACTACCTATGTGGTTTGCTCGCAGTTTGTGCGGTTTATGCTTAAACTGTTAATAGTATTAAAGAGTGGAGCGAATCAAGTCCGACTTAGATTACTACGCTCAAACAACGCAAGTAAATTCTCGGTGTAAAAATGTCAAATGTAGGCAAATAAGAAATCTTTTATTTCAAAGCTACAGGGCGATCAAATATAAACTTGATGGCGGAAGCCAATGAAAACAATAAAACTTGCCTAATCTGCAGCATGCTTTTTGTTGACATAGAACTCTCAATTTTTTTTAAGTTTAAGTTTCACTTTGAACATCTTGTTTAATTTATCCCGTTGTTATTTCAATGTCACCTATCAATTTAATCTATCGATCTATGGAAGCATATGGGTAGTTTTTGTTTCTTCCTGTTTATCTTAATGCAGGCTGCGGAGAGGCTTTTATCTGTCACGAAACATTAATAGCTTAACCCGTTACTCAGGAAAGAATACCTTTTAGTTGTAACTAGAAAGCAACCACAAAGCAAATTGTTGTAGAGAAAGCCTTTGGGGAAAGATAGTTTTGGCTTCTTGATTTTTATCACATCTTTTATCAAAAAATATCAGTTTTCGAACCTTTGCTTATATTTTTTCTGCGTGATAAGCACAAGCAAGTGGGCGAAATACTTTCAAAAGTTGTATCAGGAGGACCACGACATTCACAGTAATATACCATTTACGACAACGACTCAAAATAAAACTGGACTGTACAATCCACCTAATGAACTGCTCAGGTATGGGAAGTTCGACCCTCACACTCCGATAGTGGTTTTCATCATATGCGCCCTGCCACGATACTAACACGATTGGTGGTCATGACAACTGTAAAAAGACATTCTTCCTATAACTCAATAGGTTATTTTATTGCTCAGACCACAACCAAAGAGGGCTCATAGAACTCCATTGTGTGTATTAACTACAGGATCTCAGTATAGATTAAGACGTAAAAGGCGAAGAAGATTCCAAAAGATACTTAATAGAAGAATGATTCCAATGGGCTGGAAGAAGCATGTAAAAGGGCATTCCTCCTAAAATTCAAGGATTAAGGTTAGGTACCTGCTCAGGTCTTAATCGAAGAGGGCTCATAGAACTCTACTTTGTGTATTAACTAATGGGATCTCAGTATAATCTAAGAGGAAGAAGAAAATGATTATAATAGATACTTAATACAGGAGTGGTTCTAATAGATTGGAAAAAAAATGTAACAATCCCAGTATTTTAGAAAAAAATAAAAGATCGCCTGAAAACTTTAAAGGAATAACATTATTAAGTACTACTATCAAACTATTCAGTTGAATAATTAACACCATAATCCTCAAACATGTGACTGTTGGCGAAGAGCAATAACGCTACAAATACAAACAGATCTATGACATTTTTAGAATTAAACCAGTAGCAGAACTTGACAAACCACCAAAGTGAAACACGGCAAAAATTGGCAATAATTAAACTACGAAGAAGACTAAGGCAAGGGGAAATCACAACTGAAGAGGTAAAAATAAACACACCAGGATAAACTTAGATGCTCAAAGCAGGTGTCGACGGGATAGAAAATGGCATTTTAAAAATATTTGCAAATAAATAGAGGAATGTCGAAATTCCCATCAAGTGAGAATTTATTTTAAAAAAATAATATGCTGCCAAGGAAATTTAAACTCAGAACGTTAATTGCAGGAGACACTAAAGACAATGAACCATGGGAGACTGAGAAGGCAAATCGAAGATGAACGCAAAACTGTGAGGAACTAAATAGTGATGATAACTACAACCCAAGATAAACAAGAAAACAAAAATAGCCAGAAAGAGGAAGGACTCGCATTAAGCATATTAAGAGAAGAAGTAGAAGAAGCAATGCACCATATGAAAGCAACATACCGGCACAAGTAGTTAAAGTACTGGAAGACACTCTGATAGAAATCATGGTAGATTTATGTAATAAAGTATAGCAAAATAAAATACACAAGTAGGCTTCACAAAAAAATTGAAAATCATAATACCATCTCCTTGATATCTCATGCCAGTAAACTCTTACTGCAAATAATAGATCAAAGACTACAAATACTACCCAAACAAAAGGGATTAGTGAAAGGCACGGAAACCAGGGAGTTTTAACTGCAGACAACTAATAGAGGACTCACAAGAAAATAGCACGCCCACACTACTATGATTTATTGACTACAAGAACCCGTTTGCTTGTATTCAGTGGCAGCGATTTTGCGTAATTCATAAAGAAATGGCAGTACTAATAAGCAAATTATGACACAAATCAGTCAGTTGAATAGTACAGTTTGATAATAACTACGGTACAGAAGCGAGTGCAAAAGAAAGGCATACTGTCACCAAGTCTATTCAATGCATATGGTAAAATACAACGCAATGGGGGACTGATTTGAGGAAAAAGTAAACAATCTGAGGTACGCAAATGACACAGCTTCTTCTTTCTTTTAGATAGGCGGAGAACTTGGTTTTATCACACTGAGTGCGGTTTCATAAGCCATCTCCGCCCGCGGGCTGGTAGGAAAAATTCCCTTCACAAGGGTCACGACCACCAAAGGTGTTTATATGATGGCCGGAGAGCGAAAGATGTAACCAATGGCCGGGTGAGGTGTTCTAACTCACTACCTTTCGACTGCAGATGCAAACCTTTTACCAGCCGGCTATACCCCTCTATGACACAACTCTACTGCCAAAAGACGAACATGAAGCAGAAACTATGGCTTGGAGATAAATCTAAGTCAATCCAAACTCATGGTAATCGACAGAAGTAACATTTTGTCTGGAGAAAACCTGCTGGGAAATTTGATGGGGTAAGCAAATGCATATACTTAGAGTCAATGACAAACAATCAAGGACGATGCAAGATGGAAATTCAAAGAGGCAGTCCAAAGGTACTAGAAGTACTGCCAAAGTTGACTAAGATATGGAAAGGTAAATAAATTACATACAAAAAGAACGCTAGTTACGTTAATTAGAACAATTTTCCTAATTGGGTTGAGACCGGGAAAAATGAAAGTATCTGATAGACAAAGGACCGATTCATTTCTTATGGGGTTGGCGATAAAATAGATACTACAGATAGCCTATCCACGATCTGTCGCTGATGAATTCTGCAGTACTTTGGGCATATAGTTAGAAGAGCTAGAAAAAATCTAGAAAAATAAATAGTTTAAGACGACAGCAGACCAAGAGAAAGGTCGGCAACCAAATAACTCGACCAAGTAAAAACTATAACCGAAACTTTACTGTAGAATGCACTGAAAGACTATCAAGGAAAGACACTTGGTTTATACTGCATGTTACGGAAGATCCATGTAGGTTATGTTACGGAAGATCCATGTAGGTAGGCTTCGTGGATGATTTTGGAAAATCGTGTTCATTTTGGTAAGATTATTGTCTAAAGAAAACTGAATTAGTCTTTCTCCGCTTTCGTTTCTCCTTTCCAAACTATTCTTACCCATTACACTATGAGGTAATTGTCATTTTCAAATTCGGCTTTAAAATCTCATGGTAGTACCAAGCCTTCTTTATTTGGTGTGTCATTGTGTGCGTGTGTGTTTGTTCGTTATGGTAAGGTCATCTCTAGGAAAAATCTCTAGGAAATTGAATGAGACGTCCTCCTCGTCGTTTCTTCTTCCCAAACCATACTTCTTCAGTTCCCTATTATTTTATTAAAGTGATTTTCATTCTCTATGTTTCTGAATTTTACATTAAAATCTCCTGGTATTACCAAGACTTTCTTATTGGGTGTGTCACCCACGATGCGATCAGTGTTTCTATACATTTCTTCCCTTTCATCATCCGTTGCGTCCGTAGTATGCATATATTCTTGTAGTATATGAAGTTTCGTAGATTCCATATATAGAATTATTTGTATTAACCGGTCATTTATTGGATTGTATGTTTCTATGTACCTACTTCAATTTCTTTTATATCAAAAACGCAACTCCGTTTCACCCTCTTTTCTTAACTCCTGAAATGTAAACTGTAAGCTCATCATTTCAACATGTTTTTTGCCCTTCCAATGCATCTCTGCTATTGCACACATATTTATGTCGTTTCTCATTAGTTCTCTCTCCAGTATGTGAAGTTTACCCGTTACTAGCAGTACTATGTTGCTATTACCCTTTCTTTTCTTATTTCCAATTTTGGTCTTCAAGTAACCCATTTCCCATGTATTGCCTGGGTGTTTGCATCGCATGCCGAGTAGCCAATTTGACACCAGTTATCCTAGAATCAGTCTGGACCAGGTGACTAGCTGGCTCGCTTGGCATTCTTACATATGTGCTCTATATACTAATACTCATCATATGTTCCTTTAGGAGTGATGATCGGATGGTTTGCCGCCTGTTCGATTGCACAGCTATAGCTATTAACCCTGTTTTGGAAAGGTCTACAACTACGTGTTATGTCGCTGTTCTAGTCCACTTGATCTCCACTGGTACACACTCATGACTATTATGGTGCCAGAAACTATATCCAGTGCTAGTTTCGGTCAGCCCTGGGTATTTAATATCCGCGGTACCTGATATATCTGGAGAGCATTCCCCAATCAGCCACGGTGGAGGTGCGCGATAGAGGACTAGCAACTGATACCGGAGCCCACTTATCAGCTATGCAGTACTGCATGGAATTTCAGTATAAAAATCATCTTAGCAAAAGAATCTATTCTGTGCATACTAATGACAAGTTTCAAGATTCGCGTCCTGCAGTAGAGATGGTTATTCTTTCTACCACATGCTGGGGAAGAGGGGGGGGGGGGGGCAACGATAGAAATTAATAGTCCAAGAATGGCTAAAAAGGTTGAAAGACAGTACTTTTCCTGAAATCAGGAACGGTAATGTTATTTAATAGTCTTGCTAGATGACAACCACTCACCAATGTTGGGAATGACATCCAACTATTTTTGCTAATAAATGAGAACAAATATCGAACTTGGATTCAGGGAGTTCTTTCTGGTAGCCACCCTTACGAATGAAGTCAATCTTATATCGTGTTTTCTATGGTGAAGTGTTTTAACTAAATATTTAGTGGTGGCAAGTTGAATCTATTCAACTAATTAGGAGCCTAAACATAGTATCTCTGATTTGTTAATTTTTGGAAACCCAAAAACTGTGAAGGTTTATTACATTGCGGTGAGAGTTTACGTCTTACGACGTCTAAAGTCAAACATTCGTTAGAAGCTGATTTAGAGACAGTGGCACATTTTAGCAAAAAATAAAAGATATCATCAATTTATTACAAACAGTACAAACTAATACGTACCACTGTGGGTGTTCTGTGAAAATGGGGCTACCAGTTGTGAACTAAGCCCATAGCGCAACTCAATCGTTTTGTAATGAAAAACGAAGTTTCAAAGCAAAAACCGTAATTTTCAATAAAAGACTAGTATACGTAGTGCAAAATCAATCCCAAAATTTAATGTTACTTTCCAATCTACGTAGGTATGAAATAGAAAACTCCAAATTTGGTTTATTTAATTGTTAACGTACTTTGTATTTTACCCTTATCTCCTTGCTCGGTCGATTATTAGTCATTTTGCCACAATAATTTTCAATAAAGGTATTGGTTATAGAGTTAATATTCGCTATTTTTCTTGATATGATAATGACACCCATTTATTATTACTGGGACTCAACACATCTGTAAAGAATTTCAAAGCCAGCTACATTATAGTCTATAATTATAATGTTTCCTTCAAGAAAATGTAATTCGCATATTTCGGTGTGTTTAGTTGAAGCAATGTCTGCCATTGGTATAGCAATAATTAAGTTTTGAAGCCATAGCAAATCGTCGTGCCGTGACAATGCATTTCTTTCATAACCACCTGTAACCGTCATTTACATGTTTATTTGTGCAATACTGATGGTAAATCACTCACGCACACACCACCCAACACTAGCGAAGGCACTAAGTCTATTAAAAACATCAATTATAATTGATAATTTCAATCAATACGTATCTATGGTCTGTACACCCAGCATACGCGAAGACTGACATCAAAAAGCCGAGACCTGTGTTTTTAGGTGGTATTGTACAAACACAGCAGCTTTTTGTAGAAGGTGGATAGCATTATTTTCAAAACGTTTAGGCAAGTAGTTCTAAGAAGTAGATATGCCGTCAATCACATGTATTTGGTAAGTTCAATAAGACAAAGGAACGGATAAATTCTTAGTTTACGGGCGGCAAATAGCTAAATCTGTCTTTTCAATGTATTATTATGTAATGGCAGTTCTTAACTAATGTAATTGCCGACTATGGAAGCAATTGTTCTCAAACTGCAAATATTTACCGATTTTGTTGTATGATGTAGATAATCAAGATGATGGTGACCTGTTCTAAATGCGTCTTTCTGAATATTAACTGCCAGCTTGTTTCTACCATATTCGATGATTTCGAGGAGCCGTTGTGACCGAACTAGTTATACATTATCAACACGGATAATATAGCACGTAATGTATGCATTATGTCAGGTCTCTGCCCACAACTGATATGAGGACTTGCAATATCCTATTTTTTCTAAAAGACAATTTCATATACGTTTTGCAATTGCAGTTACAGCTAATAAATCTCCGGGACAAACTTATAATAAACTAGGAACTTATTTATCCCGCCGTGCCTTCAATTATGGACAACTGTATGTCATGTTTAATAGAGCCTGTGCAACAAAAGACATTTTAGTTGAATTACTGCCCACAAATAGACAGATACGATTCGATAATGTAGGCATGCATGCAACAGTATGGCATGCGATGAACTTTTATGCAGCGCCGTACACACATTTATTATTTCCTACACTAGTTCAGAGTTGCCAGAAGGCGAAACGGTTGTGACTATGACCATCTTGCGCTATTAATATAGCATTATGGAAATTTGTGTAGAGATCTTGATTTAATTGAATTGCACACTTAAATATTCTATGCCTGTAACTCTTATTCTGAGCTTCTTCCATTATTACGAGTATAGGCAAGACTAAATCGTTTGTTGGCAACGAGACCTGCCCTTGATTAGATATATTTTTTTAAATAAACTTATTAACGCAAAAATAACAGCTGCTTTACCTTACAACCAATTATACTATCTAAACGTCAATTATTTGTTTCATTAATAAAAGTAACTTGAATTCATTAATTCGATAATATGGGAAAGAGAGTAGTACGGGAGTCAATCACACACATGGACGTAGCTTATAACTTGGCTAAGCAAGTAACAGAAAAACAAATATATTATTGCAACAAACGAAGCACAAGCTTCTATAAAGAAAAGTAGAGAAAAATGGCAACACGAATATAAAATAATAAATTGAGAAGGATTGAAGAAGATTTAGAACGATATAATCTTCATGAACAATTATTATCGGAGAGAAAAGGGACCTTTTAACAGGATTAGGTCTGTGGACACAACATTTAAAAACTAAAAATATTATTCAGTTAGATAAGCTGTTGCGTATCTTAATACAACTGTTTTATTTTAAACAAATCTTAGTACGCCGAAGAACTATGGCAGTTGGGGCACTATGAACAAGTTAATCAAATATTCAAAATTCTTCAGCTTTCAAAGATAATTGCAGTTTGTCAGTCGATTTCCTTTCAATTTGAATTCGCCGCATTTTCAATTGCAAATCTTCAAAGATTATATTGTACAACGGGAAGATACATTGGTGTCTAACATGAGATTTATTTGACATTGCCATATTTTTCAAGCTTCGCAACTTACTTACTTACACTGTTTCATATAAATTAGTTGCTTACCATTTAATATTGCTTATTTTATGCTTAATAAGGTCATAATGGGTATTTTGTTTATCTCATCGTTTTAATGTTCTATCATTGTTTTCTATTTCGAAACTATTATTGTGCATGACACTATTAAATTGGTTATTTTTTTCTCAACCTCCTCTTCCTCGAAAAATTAGATGTCAGAAATGTCGACCAGAACAAATTAAAGTTCTATGTAATCATATGACAATCGATTAATTTCCGAATTAAGGAAGGCAAGTGGAATGTAACAATTAAAAGAACAGAAAAAGATCTGAAGCATTTTAAAGACTTAATTTCCTTACGCAATAGGCAAAGAACTTTCTCTGTAGTAATAAATTGCTTAAAATTACATTGGAAGTTGAATAGAAAATTGACAAATTTTTGGTTACATTAATACATGCGGTTGATCTTCACATTTACAAATGTATAAGGTAGATGGAGTCGGTTCAAAACAACGGTCCTAACTTAACTAACGAGATACTACAGCATTCGAGTAGTGCAGTAGTACAAATAATAAGAAAATAATACTCGTCCTTAAATGGTTCCTTACGGCACACCAAATTGTCATAGTATTTAATTAACCATACGAATATAATTTTCTCAACCAAGATGTTATTAAGCCGATTGTAGTAGTGTTAAACTACCTCTTATGGTTTGTATCTGTTGGAATAGTTCTTATTTAGAAAACTGAGCAATCCTGCAAACACGAGCTTCAGGAGCAGCCGACCTGTATGAGCTCCTTGTCGAGGATTACGGATAAAGACCTCAACAACACTCAGTGGAAACTTTTCTCAGAGAAAGCTGGGAGGGAAACCTCTAATGGTAGATAAACTGAGGTGATAGCGTTAACGTCATGATCAAGGTGTTTATCTGATTAAATAACAACTTATGTGTCAATAATACTACCTTGGAACAGCATCCCATACCCAAAAGTAAAACACGGAAACCAAACACGTTAGATCTTCACCACATCTCGATGGAAAAGTTTAGTAAAAAATATATATTCTACCAACCGCAGTTTTCAAGACTGTTGGCGGTGGTTTTGACTTTCTTTTTTCTTCTGCGAAGCAGTAATTCCGGGCTGGGGGTCGGTAAGGGCTCGATGAGCTGCTCGACCAAGGTGCGGGGCCTAGAAATAGGAAAAGAAAAACTTGAGGGGCTGCTTTGGCCTGAACAGGCTGTGATGGGGATTAATAACAATTCGACCTCCTTCAGGGTGAACACTGCTGGGCGTTGAGAGATTCAACCTGGACGGGGCTGTGAAGCTGGTGAACAATGAGGCGGCCTCTTTAAGGATGTTTACGTGTACCGTCGGGCGTTGAAAGGTTCGACCTGGACGGGGTTGCGGCGGCGATGAACAATGGGGCGGCTTCCTGGAGGATGTGTACCACCGGACGTTGAAAGATTCAACCTTGACGGAGCCGTTGCGAAGGTGTAGCTTGGTTCGGCCTCCGGGTGAAGAAGTAGTCTCGGGGTGATCGCTCGCTGTACGTCCGCTGAAGATTCTAACGTACTCTGCGTGAACTTATGGAGGTTTGGCTACAGAGAAAGCTGTCAGGTTTTTAAGCAAAAAGAAATGGTTCAGCCACAAAGAGAATGCCAAAGCTTTAGACGAACAGGACTAGTTCGACCTTAAAGCTGGGCTGTCAGAGCTCTTAGGCGAACGGTAGTAGTTTACAAAGGGTCAAGTTGCTATGTTTTATTAAATTTAGCTATACGTTTTTCTATGAATTATTTGATCTGTATTGTGTTCGCGCTGACCTAAATCCGAGCATTTTACTCTAAATATGAGCCTTTGGGTATCTGCAACCTTGAACTGCTCATGAGTACTCCAAAGATTATCATGTAATAATTCATACATCCTCAAGAAATTTGATTTAGAAAAATTATAGTGCGTTGACATGTTCTTTCGACTACTATACGTAACACGTGTAATGTGGGATAGTGCAAGTCTATTAGAACGAGTGTTGACTCTTCACACGCTGTTTTTAAATTGGCACTAGATGGGACTATATCCAGGGTTTCGCTATTTATAGTTTTAATATTATTAAAATATCTAGGATATACATGCTCATAAATAAATTCAGTATTTTAATGTATTTGTTGCCATGTTCTAAATCAAGATGTTTGCCAGCAACCATAGGTGTGTTATAATTTCCAGTCACAGCTAACATGCTATCAACACTTTTGTTGCAATCTTCAAACACCTAAAAAATTGTACGTACCTACCTTCTGCTGATTCAAAGTTATTGACATTAAATTTATAACTAATTCCAAATAGATTAAATGAAATCCAAATGTAGTTAACATGGTCGGTCGCATACATTTATACCATTTTAAAATTGCAATTAAAATGCCACCACCCTGCTTTTGCTGTAATAACTACTTATTACGATCGCACCTAAATACTTGATAGTGTTCATAAATTAATTCGGAACTACTAATATTATCATATAAACCTGACTTTTGTGGAGCTATCAGACCATAATTTTTAAAAATTCACTCGTTTTTGGCATTTTTACGAGTTAATACATACTAATTGAATTAGACTGCATAAAAAGCACGTACAAGGTATTCACCTAAAAGAGTAACAACCCTTATAAATAAACTTAAATGAGGTAAGATAAGCACTAACACAAAAAAATATAATTTTCGATACAGAACTTTTACAGTGTTCTCAATAGTAGCTATGAAAAACAAGTGCCTATCTTTGAATTTGGAGCGTTGTATGAATAGTAGGTTTGATTCTGTTTTTCATACGAAAAATTACTCTAGCATTTTTTCTAAAATTTTTAAATGTCAACTTCTCGATTGCCCAATTTAATAGGTCTAATCGTTACCGAATAATTATATCTTCCTTCATTACTACCTTAAAACCTTTCAAGTTTTTCCTATTCCTGAACACGATATTTCTATACAGGGTGGTTGTAGATAGCTAGCCAGCCTATAAGTTTGTTAATAATAGAGATATAACAAAGCCCCTTTTTAAGCGCCAGTTTACAGCCTACAGATTATAATGAACTAATTTATATCACGGCCTCCTATTTTTGCATAGTTATTCACGGCTTTGGTTTTTTAAAATGGAATATCCCATATACTTTTAGCTATATGCTGCAAAAAAAATTTTCTTCCCTAGTCTAAAAGACGAAGCGGTCATTATAATTGCGAAAAAAGACTCCGTGATTTTTTTAAATCTCTAGGAAGAATATACAATATGATGAAAACGACCTTCTTGGGGAAGAAAGAAGTGCCTAGGAAAATAAAAACAGAAGTAGTTAAAAAAGTAGTAAGACCGACAATAATGTATAGCAGCGAAACATGGACTTTAACAGAAAAGCATAAAACGCGACTAAATGCAATGGAGATGCGGTTTCTAAGACGGATAGAAAATAAAACGAAAAAAGATAGGATTCGAAATGATACATACAGGAAAAACCTACAGATGGAGCCCATAACGGAGAAAATAACGGAAGGTCAATTAAGGTGGTTCGGACATGTGTGCCGCATGACAAGGGACAGAATAACAAAAAGAGTGTATGAAACGCGAGTGCCGGGAAAAAATAAAAGAGGAAGACCCAGGAAAACATGGGAGGAGGGAATACGTGAGGGTGCAGCGAGCAAGGGAATAAAATGGGCAGGAATAAAACAAGTGACCCAGGATAGGAAACTATGGAAAGAAAAGTGGAAAACGCCATCGACGGAGCAAACTCAACCCCACCCGCCTTACACTTAACGGTAAAAAGGCATAGGACTAAGTAAGTAAGTAAGTAAGTAAGTATTAATCTTTAGAATGTAGCAACTGGCTTTTCTAACATCCTGTATAACTAACTCCGATTTTTCTATATAAAAAGATATTTGGAGGAATAGGCGTAGTCGCACGTCTACTCACGTCGCCGGCACATACGTATGAGGGACTTAGAATCAAGTTAAATTGCCGTCGCCGTAATGACATTTAAAGAAACATTAATTTTTATTTAACAATTCATTTGCACCTCAGCATGGCCAGAAAATATTTTACATTAAACACAGGATGAGAGCTAATGGTTCGAATTCGACTTAGTTGCTAATATAGACTATAATCTTAAGATAAAACGCTATCTATACGGATGCAGGTGACAAGAACGCAAAGCTCAGCATTATAGTAGGCAATTGATACAATAGACAAATCGGCTGGTATTATTATTTAACTTGCAGGAAGCCATCAGAATATGTTAACTGTTAACGAAGTAATGGTCGTAAAATACAGACTGCTTGTAGCAAAGCTAATAACAGTTTTCTACAAATGACATGCAATGAAATAGAGATTGTTGCACACCATAACGAAATTCAAGATCTGTATAACAAGATTAGTCATGTCATCTGACTATTTAACAATAGAAGATATAAGAAAACAGGAGAAGTAAAGAAAACTTATTGCCATCGATTATTGGGATGAACCATTCACTGATAGAAAGCCTGACATACTTCAAAAGAAAACATTTAAAACCCGGTAGAGCGATCAGCGTTGTAAAGATTTTAAAGGAATAGAGCGAATATGACACATAAGTTTTCCATATACTGTGTAACCAAATATGGGTGGCTGCAGTATGGCGAGCAAATTGGAAGCTTGCTTATTTCTTCCTTTCCACAAAAAGGCTTGACCCAAAAATACAACAACTATAGACTAATTTTTCCCATGCGAGCAAGATTTTACACGATATAGTTAGGGGGCATATGTAATTCCGTATAATGTTGAATGCAGATATGGTATGACTATTGGGGATACATAGCTTATGAATCACACAATCATGTACCATATGATGCGTAAAGGTATTTAATAATATAACCTATACAATTTTGACCAAATCACTTAACTGTTACACATTGTTTAATACTAAACAGGGTGTTACTGAGTATGGAAAATGGAGAAAATAACTTTGAACATCTGTAGTTGTTTTTGTTATTATTATTTCTATGTATTCAACACAAATATTTGCATTTGTTAAAATGACATAACTAATATAACCTTAAACTTCAGATGTAAAATGCCAATGTCACTTTCACTGCCAGCGAATGCCAACATAAATTTAATAAGAAAAAATTCCACAACACTCGGTACTACCAGATGTGTTTCCTGAATCTGCGGCAGAGCGTCTGTACGACGCCATAATTTCAGTATGGCCGCCAGAAATGGCATCACTTCTCTGTGCCTAACTGGTTTTATATTAGTTTTTTGGCACTGCTATAAACCGTTCTTGTTTCTAATACGATAAATAATAAAATGGTTAATAGTGATTTTTTCATATTTTTTTCTGTTTGCCAGATACAGCACCCTGTATTGAACGTGTCAAAACTAATTTAGTAAGCCTGAAATATAATACTCGATTTTTCTGTGCAAAATACTAATACTAACTGATTTATACTAAAATATATTTTATGCATAAGAAGAGATAAATTGAAGTTTTAACGGTCCAACAGTTTATTTTCACCTTCTTCATAATTATTATTGTCACTAGTGATGGGCATAACCGGACAATTTTCATAACCGAATTATTTGCATTCGAATCATATTAATAACCTATTGATTATTTGAATAATAATTCGAATTAATTTTGGCTCTCGATTCGTTTCGATTAGAAGTCAGCCGATTTGCCGGTTGGCGGTTCACCGTCATCTGCATCGGCATCGTAACTTGCAGATAGCAGAGGAACTCAGTTAATCGTTAATTATAATAATTGTATAAATGATTTTTATTTGATTTCTAAGGAGTTTAAACCATTGAGAATATCTATATCAATACTAATCATAAAGAAATTATAAATATGCGAATACAAAGTATCTATTGAATCTATTTTGAGTTCCTAAAATTCTCTAGTAGCCACCCTTCCCTTTTCGCTTGCACATCATACCGGTATTTTTTAGAATCCATAATTTATCTACGTTCAGCCTTCCGCGGTTCTAAGGACGCACACTTAAAATTTTAAACATCGAAATCCACTTCTTGTCCCGACTGCTCCGTTATTAAAAATTAAATATAAATCTGTTACGATATTGGAAAATCTTATTTCGCTTTCTGTTTATCCCTTATTAGGCATAATCAACCGCGTTTCGAAGCAAAAATTTAGGCCGTTATAAATTAATACCAACACAGCTTTGGCAAATCTCATACTCAGCAGAGCGTTATCTTTAATGGGAACGGCCCCATAAATTTAACTCGACTGGGAGTCTCAAATGTCTTAATAACATCAACAAACAGCCGCGAGCCTCACTTGGGTCAATCTAAATACCTACATTACATACGTAGAAAAGGTCTTGACGTATTACTTACAGAATTTCGATCACTCGCAGGTCGCTGAGATACGGCACGTAGTACTTATCAGGTTGAGGTTATTTTTGATTCGAATACTTGGAACGAAAACCGAGTTACACAGGTTATTTCAATAACCGGATAACCGGTTATTTTTCATTCGAATAGGCCCATCACTAATTGTCACAGATCTCTTCATCTCCACCACTTATACCCAGTTCTGTGCACCTTATGGACTGTGCTTGACATTTACAATTTATAGCACACCATCCTTTGTCGGTGGCGATTGTTTACTTTGCATTGCTTTCTTCCATTTATCAGTGCAGTTGAACAATGTCCGAAATTCGTTTTTCTCTCGAATACACTTGACAAATAAATCGCTCTATCCATTGTTCATCTTCAGTGTAAATTCGTCTAGATACCCAAGTCTTCCCATAGCATCAAGAACTTTTTCTTCTATAATCTCTAAAGCTTTCCAGAAGAATAGTTTTCCTTTATTCTTAAAGCACCTGGAAACGTCACACTCTGAAGAAGCATAAAAGCGTAACATACATGATCGACTTCTATACATTTTCTACTAGTTCTAACTCCTGTGACAAACATGCTATCTGATGAGGAAAATTGTGACCACAACAGTGAGAGGATAAACATATAGGTGTCATATAAATAAATGTAAAAGGTAGTAGCCCGACGTGATATGTGCAGGGTAAAGGAACAAGGTTTCTAACATAATTTCTGTCTGACGACTTGGGCGCATTTCTACAAATGGCAGGCAGGCATATTGTAATCATCTGTGCATGCAATACTGTTTTATTTGTGAGGTATGCTGTTAACTTACCTTTATCTCATGGCCAGTTTCTAATATCGGTAAGGCCTGCGATTATGTACTTAATTAACAGGTGTTGCTGGTACTTTAATAGGTAATATTATATCTTCTAACGCAAGAAAAATAAGTTTTGACCTTGAAATAGTTAGTATAAGCAAGAGATTTGGTAGGGATATTGAATTTGCATTTTTATTGGATATACTAAAAGTCCCCTAAAATCGAAGTTGTGCTACCGCCGCCATGTTGAAAAATTACCGCTCATTTTTGGACTTTTTTGTATAATTCCGTAATGGATGCAAATATAAAAAAAGGTTGCAAATAAAACATGTAGACCTTAATAAAGTAAACAATTTATTTTATTACCACTTTTTCTCTAAACCTACTGGTTTTTGAAGTATGAGTTGTAGAATTCTATTGATTTTTAAAATTCCAATTAGGAACGAAATGCAATGTAAAATACCGTTTACCATGTCTTCAGTCAGAATTAGTCAAAACTAAATAGAATTCAGCTAAGGAGAAAGGTAGGTAGAAGGCTTAACTGCCTACCTCATGCCTTAACTGCCAACATCGACCGCCTCCTCAAATCTTATCCCTTAACAGGGATGTGGTGACTGGCACTACAATGTCTATCTTTGATTCTTCTCGATTAGCGACAATATGAATTGCCTTATGGACAGAGGTTCCAGTTATCCCCAGGATTGGTCTGTCCATCGGCGCGGAGAGCATCCTCTGGTTCTTCTGCTTCGGCCATTAGTAACTTCATGTCATCACTACGTCTTGATATGTGCCTTAGACTGCATATCTACGCTGCATATCTTCCTTACTGTTCAACCTATTCCTGGAAGCTGTTATCAAGGAATGAGGAGAGAGCATGTAGAAGAATGGGGGTTTCTATAGGAAATATCCATGTACTATCCTTAAATTTCGCAAATGATCAGGCGCTGATTGATTTGAATTTCAAGCTGCAGATATTATACAAAGCTTATAAAGAATAGAGGCTCCAAATTCACGTGCAAAGGACTTAGTATGTAGTAGGAAACTCTGACGTACAGTTTATCGTAAGTACCGATGATAACTCAAGCCTTAAACAAGTCAGCGTCTTCAAATATTTAGGAACTCTAGTGGCTAAAGATCGACTAAGTACAGCGGACATTAAACAGAGAATTGAGTATAGTTTAAAAGTAACAGGAGCACTCAATACAATATGGTGGGATAGGCATTTATCAGGTTATCACCAAATAGAAAGGTACATATAGGAAGAACTACGGTATAATCGGTCTTGAATTATGGTAACGAAGTATTGCCGTTAAATACAGACCAAGAGAATATTGAATGCTGTAGGACTTGATTACTTTCGACGTAGTGCCAGGATATCGAGAAGGGATTATGTTACAAACGAGGAGGTCAGAAGAAAGTTTGATACAGCAGACAGTAGTAGACAGAGTAGAACAAAGAGGACTGAGATTGTTCGGTTCCGTATTCTGTATGGATGATCAAAGGTGGTCCCGTAGGATTTTTTAATGGAAACCACTTGGAAGGAGAAGGATGGCGTCCGAGATAGTCTTCCAAAGAATCCTAGATGAAGGGCACGCCCTAGATAGATAAGATGGAGTTTAGGTGTGAGTATGCAGAGTTATCTGCAAAAAATCCTTAGGTATATAGAAGGGTGAAACAGACGACCTAGTATTAGATCTTCAACAAAATGGGTGAGATACGAATTCCAATCACTTCACGAATGTGCTAGAAATGAATACGACGAAGAAGAAACTACCTATATTCTACATAAATGCAAAACTGTGCATAATGTTGATATTTCAGTGTTAGTGTAGTATACGTATATTGTTAGTATAATTGCGGATACAAAATGGAAACACAAACATTAATCTAGTGCCCGTTTTTTTATTGCTTCGAAATACTGTAGTTATGCCTTTCATGTCATAGTGATTAAATTAATACAATAACACCGCGAAGTGGCAACTATGATCCGATGACGTATTTATAAAATGTACAAATTAGCATCTCCATTTTTCTGTCCTCAATTGTGCATTAAGATTGTGCAAGGTGTGAACATTTCAAAATCAACTTAGACAATTTAATTTTGAATGTAAACGGATACATATTTTTCATTTAATAGTAACACTTTAAACACTAAATAATTTTATCGATTTTAGACTATGAAAAATACCATTGATTCAAGAAATAACAAATCCGAATTTTTATAATAAGGAATATCCGTAGCAAACAGCTGTATCTAGCTACATCGTTAATGTAATGTACACATACAGAGATTATGTACATTTTAAGGAAACTAGAGTTTAATGTTTTAATAGGGAAACCAGGTTTAGAAAGGAAGTCGACCTTAAGAGCTTGAATGGGAGAAAAAATCTGAAGCACGCAACTGCTGGACATTGTTATCTTAAGTTGAGTGAGAAATTTTATTATGATCAAAATACGGTCTGGCATTTGCTATATCTGAAATAAAAACGAGAATGGAGTTGTACAACCTAGGAGGCACGGCAGAAATATACGGAAAGTTTCACTTAACTGCCGCATAGCTAACAGAATAAGCGTTAATTTCTTTAGACATTAGTTGTTCCGTCACTGTTTTTTAAATGATCAGTAATAGCATATTGTTTAACTAATAGGGAAAGTGATAAATTCCGGACGATTGCTGCCCAGCAACCACAGGAATCCGAGAAAGCCACTTTTCCTACCTACGCTTTACTCATACTATTTTTTTCCAATCGAATCGAACTTAAATATCAATTACTTTTCATTGTTGTCTAGCAACGACAGTGCTGCCTCTGACGTGCTTCCAGTGCGCAAAATGCATGATTCCAATATGTTAACGTCGTTGCTAGGCAACAAAAAATAACAGATGGTAAACGTACTTGTTGCTAAGAGGACAAGAAATAACAGTACGATAATAATGTTTCGGCCTAGGCTGGAAAACCCTTACGCGGTCTAAGTGGGTAAAAACTCGGCGCATAAACAATAAAATTATTAATTTCTGGGTTCAATTCAATTGAAACAAAAAGTGTGGAATTCATAGGAGAGGTGATCTCCCCGGCATCCTGTGGTTAGTTAACTGGGGAATTTACTGGAGAGATAATGAAAGAGCTGGTGTTGTATTGGCCAGAACGCAAAATCGTTTGTGGATGACCCAGAAATCTTCAAAGCTAGGGTTTAGTATAAAAGTCAAACCAATATGTTGAATAAATATTGAGAATTTGGATGGAAGAAAACAAAACTTTTCGTTGATTGGTCGAATGATTCTTCGTGCATTGGAAGAAAAAATATATCATATTATTAGATGAAGAAGTCGGTTCGTCTGACCTAAATGCAGTACAGGTTGTTGACTATCAAATTGAAATGTGGACTGGAAAAGCGATAGTCGAAGTTCTTATAATAATAGAACAAGTTTTTGGAGATGTTTTGATCCAGGATACTAGTAAAGTTCCTATTACAAGCATTAGTGTCCTATACTGCTGTATTTGTGGTAACGAAAGCACAAGTGCCCACTTGCTCAAAGTGTAACAAATTTGTGCACGTTCCTTGCAGTGTTATCTAGAGAGATCAGGGTTTTGGCAAGGGGTAACTCGTATTATCTGTGTCAATAAAAAAAAATATTAGAACCAATCAGAAAAGATCTTACGAGGGAAAAAGAAGCAGATAGCTCCGGAAACATTCACCTACGCGTAAAGGCCATCTCTTTATTATGACATAAATTATAACTGTCATAAATGCAAACCTTTGTTAAATCGACATTTATGGATTAATAACAGAAAATTTAAGGCCGTAGAAAAACTATTGTATTCAAACTCGTGCTAACAGTGTTATTGCACTCGACATGTTATGAAACTCAGCCTTTGGCTTCGTTTCATAATTTTCGTGTCTCGTGCATAAGCATCAACTTTTAGCACTTGTTGCATAAATAGCTATTAAAATGAATTTGAACATGGTTAACGGTTGCCAACAAATTTTAAGTACGTAATAATTTTTTGTGGCAATTTACTCTCATTATACAGTTTTAATATACAACCCAACTCACTCGCGAGCGTATTTTCGTCGACTTTTTAACTTAAAGTCTTATCAGAACTCGTCGGGGTACTACTAGAACTCCCATTAGAACTACCGAAACTTTTAAAAAATTGCTTTTAGGACTTTTGTCGTTTTGTAAAAGTACTAACACAAAAATGGGCGTAACTTTTTTACTTCGGGTTCTATCAAAAAATTTTATTAAAGCTAACGATAGAACTCGCCGGGGTGCTACTAGAACTCCCATTAGAACTACCGGAACTTTTAAAAATTGCTTTTAGGACTGCGTCGTTTTGTAAAAGTACTAATACAAAAATGGGGGTAACTTTTCTACTTCGAGTCCTATCAAAATATATTATTAGAGTTATCAATAGAACTCGTGAACTCGCCGGGGTGCTACTAAAACTCCCATTAGAACTACCTGAACTTTAAAAAGTTAAAAAGATAGGTATTTTTTTCCAGTTTATAAAATTGTTTTTTTCGAAAATCTTTTTTTTTTGTTAGAGTTCTAGTAGCACGGCGAGTTCTATCGAAAAGTGTTAAGACATTTTTCAATAAGTATGAATGTAAAAGAGTTATAGTGGTATTTGTCCGAAGAAAAAGTGAAGTTAGCACCCCAAATTTTCGATTCACATTTTTTCTCTTAAATACATAGAACTATTTTTAAAAATAGCAAAGAACTCTAGAACTCTTTGGGGTGCAACGGGACTCTTGAAAAAAATAACATTTTTTGAATTTGTGGTGCTAACTTCACAGAGGTACCAACACCAGCCAAACTTAAACAGTTTCCACAAGACACTCCCAATAAATTATAGATTTTTTTATAAAAACTGGGGTATTTATTTATTGATAATTTCAGTTTAAATTGGGGAAGCCACCAAGCTCAGCTTCCTATACCCAATTGTTTTGTTTACAGATTTTATTGTTGTCATGACAATCCAAAGCCTACTCTGATTAAACTTGTTCACTGCAAAAGCTAATACGATTTTAATGCAGTTTTTAACAAAATGATTGCTATATCCATAGAAATATTGTACAAAGATTACATTACAAATCAGCACATTATGGAAAATTTTTAGATATTATTTGACATTCATGAAATTTTATTAATTACAGTAATAATTATGAAGGCTTAAAATTGTGTTTATAGCAATATACAGTAATCAATTATTGTTGCGTTAGTGAACTAGTTTCTTTAGCACAGGTTACGTTACTGCACTTTTATTATAAGCCATGTTATTAGACCGTGCTGCATTACAAATGCAGAACTGCACAAGCATATTTACAACAGCAGATCTTGTTTAGTGTATTAATACTTTTAATATAAGCATATCACTATAACGTTTAGACATTGAGCCTAATATAGTGTATAAATACAAAATTTGTTTTTTATAAACGAATACGTACAGTCTTATCCATAGCTGTGTTCACTTCTTTTTAAGTTCAGATAGGCTACAAATGACTTAATGGGAAACTTTAATCTGTTCAAAAAGATCATCCTACCCCAAATCATCAACAAGAATCCGCAATTACTAAATTTCCATTCCCTCATTACCTACCCCACTCACTAATCTGGTCCTCCCAGTCAATCGCACTATCTATCACTACTAAAGTGATTTCAGACAGTGAACTGTGGCTACCTTTACTTATAGTTTTTTGATAAGGAGTATGAATTAAATATGTTCTAATATAACTTCTTCTTTTTTTATAGTTTTATGAATTAAGCACAATAAGCTGGTTTTGGTTTAAATTTTTCTTCTTTATACTAATAATAAGGGATTCACATTTAGCTAAAAAGCATGTACTTCCAGAATTGTAAAATTCTAAAGGTAAAGAACGTCGCAATTTTTCCCTAAAGAATTTTTTGGGCTGAAAATATAAATATAGCTAAATTCATTTGACTAAATTTAAATAATTTATTTAACCATGTTGTCTCTTGAAATTTACTAAAACTCGTCAAATACCCACAAATCGGTTGGTGGTTTCTTTTTTTGTGTCATTTATAATCGTCACTTCATATTCCCAAATCCACTTTATTATGCAAAAGGCACAAAAATGCAAATTTCCACGATAAATAATGCGGTAAGAGAGTTTATTAGTGAACTCGCCCAAAGCGCTGAGCCTGACAGCTACGCCACTGGTTGTTTACTTACATTAAAAAGTTTGGAACAGAATAACGAAAGCGACCTGGCGCAAATGTGTTTTGCGTTAGATTTATTTTACTTCGGGAAAGTTTTCGAGTGCAAATTAAGTCAATATTCCGAGAACTGAACCGTTCTCGATATTTCCTCAAAAAAATCCGCCGCTTATAAGGAGAAACAATAAGAGCAGTAGATCACTCGGAACGTGTAATTTTAGTGGAATGTTTTGTTTAATCTTGATGGCCGCGGCAATTATGCTAAATACCTCTTTATATGGATCGAGCATGTGCTCGTAGGATGTTTGATAAATCTGTGTCCCAAAAATGAGCAACCGAAGCGCTTATTGGATGGACCGCGTCGGAACAGCAGCTTCTGACAAAATAGTCAACATAGAGCAGGGGCGTAGCTACCATAGAACCAAAGTAAACTGTAGGCCCACGGAAGAGGAACGTGGATCATTGACCGCTGCGACAACGCTTTCAGCAATAAAATTTGAATTTAATTAAAATTGTCAACTAGAATATACACCTTTTAAAGTAGACAAATAAAAAAGCAGAAAGCATAATAGTAGACTAAGTGAAAGCAAAACAACTAATCTGGTATGTAATTATGAACTGAAACCCTAATAAAATAACTGTAGTGTAGCCGAAGAAGGAAACATCCACGGAACACTTGGAGAATAGAAGAGCAATAAGCAAATCAATTTAGGAAACGATTTTAGGAAAAGAAGAAAGAAATTAGGGGCATGGAAAACAGCTGCCGCAAAGCGAAGACGAACGCTAAGAAATCCATTTTTTGTATCTTTACAATCTTCATTTCCAGCTGATTGTATGAGCCCATACTACAGCCTCTAGTCAAAAGGCTTCGATAGTTAAGCAACGTCAGCTGCGGTCGGTACTCGAATGAAGGATCGACACTTTGTATTTTATTAAATATTACTTCTGTGCCACACTGCTACACTAGGTACGTATTTTTGTCTATAGTATGAGGAAGAAGTAAGTTCATTAGAGAGATTGACAATAATCTTTGATAATAGACTTGCAACAGGCTTCATCTGGCTGACATGGGTGTGTTTAGAATACTATTTTAATATACAGCCGACATCGATATCTCACACTAATACGGGCCCGCATGCCGGAAGCCATCGGTTTATACGAAAAGCGTCAGTCTGAGCTGAGAGCTAGAGAGTGCCGCCTTGGCTTTCTCCGGCAGAAATAGCTTCGTATCGTGGGTGCAAGTATGAACGCGGGTCGATTCTGTTTCGAAGCTGGCCACCGCACCGGCAGAAAACGACGTTCTTGCAATTTCTGGCAAACTACAAGCGAAGAGAAGCCGCGTAGACAGTGCAGTTGGTGATATAGAACTAGAAAGGGAAGCAGCAGAGTCATTGAGTGCCGCGATAGCGAAGGCATCACCGTAGAGAGCCGTGAAAGCCCACAGAATAGGTATTACGCAACTGACGTTGGTCGATAATCAATGCAGGTGTGTGATTTTATACTATAATTAGCCGCACAAAAGTTGCAATCGAAACCGGAATTAAATGAGTCATAGAGTGTCAAAAGGCGTATTTTAGTATATAGTATATAGTTTATTTCAACAGAAACTTTTGTTAACCCCGACTGGGGTATATAAGGTAAGAGAAATCTCATTGCCATTGAGTTAGCAGGCAATAAGGGAAGGCCTTGTTACAATTTAATTGCCAACAAGGGCCTCCTTAGAAGACCTTCACAAGTATTATTTGAAAAATGGTCAGCAGTTTAATATTGGTGATTGGTTTTATTAGAACATGCTTGCTTAATCGTATTTAGGGAAAACTTTCTCAGTCTGATACAATTAGGAAATTATTTTCTTTATCAATTAGAACGTATTATGATAGCTTTCAGAGAAACATGTATTGTATCGCATAAACAAATTTAAAGATGCGTCCACTTAGGCTAAAAGGCTATCAAGTGTTCTTTCTACTAGATTTCAACATATAAATAATTTTGGACATATCAGTCTTCTCTTATTGATATTGGTTTTAACTGAATGAGCACATAAATTCTCAAGTAATACAAATGCAGAGTACTCATAACCCACATTCATTTAGTGAATAATTTACATATTATCTTAAAATATGAAAGTGGTTGGGTAGTTTGCCAATGAATAATTAGAGGTACTATATTCTTTGAGAGAACTATAAACGTTGAATGCTATCGAAACAATATTTTAAAATTTTTATAGACTAACAGTAAGTATAATAGAAGATCTCGTAGATCAGGGGTCGGCAACCTTTTTCGGACGGCGGGCCATTTTCAAAATAATTTTTTTTATGCGGGCCGCACATTCAAACGTAACTTAAATAGTGCTTTTATATCATATACGAGTATGAATATTATTAAAAATAAATATAGAAGAAATTTATTTTTTATTGACATGCTATAATAACAATAATGTTAGAGAACAAAAATTTTACAATTGTTAAAAGGGAAAAAAAAAGAAAATACAATTCCAATTAAATATGTATAAATATGTAAATATAAAATATATAAATATAAAAAATATAAAATATTGTAGTGAAACGTCATACGGCTGTCAACATGAACGCACACATGAACATACAGTAGCAAACTGGCGAAATGAAAGAATTAGTGATGGACCTTCCGGAATGAATAATCGGAAAGTTTCCGATTGTTCAAAAAATCGGAAGGTTCCTATTATTTCGGAACTTTTCGGAATTCGATTATTTTACTGTTCGGTGCACAAAATTCGAAACTTTCGGAATTCGATCATTTTACTATTCGGTACACAAAATGAGAAAACGAAATGCCAATTTGAACTGAACGGAATACGGAATGTTGTATTGACTCACTTGACTGCTATATGCTGGTTGGCGAATGTCGACGGGTCGCGCCGTGTGCGCACGTGTATGATACGTGAATGGCACTAATGGCAGTGGTATTTCGTAGATTAATTATTAGACTACAGACTTCAAATTCAAGTATTGTTTTATACTATCTATTATGTACTTTATGTGCTATTAAACTTTAAAATATCACTACCATTTTCCGAAAGTCTATTAACGTAACTACTGTAATAATTTGAAAAAATATTTTATTTCCTCATATCCCACTGTGCGACTCAAACTCATAAATTGTTTTTTAGGATACTGCATTGCTAACTAGCGTCTACATAGTTACAAACGAGTCCGGTAGATAAAATTTACCGGCCGAGACCAGTAGTAATAGAACTACTACTGGTTTAGGCCGGTAAATTTTATCTACCGGAATCGTTTGTAACAATGTAAACGCTAGTTACCAATGCAGTATCCTAAAAAATCTTATACGATACACGACCGGTAGAATTCTTATGGCCTTGCCAAACATAAAGTATTGGCGAGGCCATAAAAATGTTGCTACCGGTCTAATAACGTAAATAGCTATTACTGACCGTCCTACAAACCCAAACAATAGATGCCAACGCAGATAAGGGCTTACGGCGAGTGCTCTCATCGTAAATTTGCACGCACTTTAATCTTCCTTCCGCTTGTTGTTATTTCGCTCGTTTTCCCTTGCTTGCATTTACGGAATGTAAAATAATAGGATGATATTCCGATTTTATAAACATTCCGAAATGGAACATTCCGATTATTGAAATCATCCGATTATGCCCATCACTAGAAAGAATGCTACACTTGCTAAGCGAGACGTCGTATTCGGTGGGGAGTGGAGATTAAACTTACGCTTACGCTCTAAGTTTGTTGATTTTGCCTAAAGTTATATTGGTGCTTTGGCGGGCCGCGCAAAAAGTTGCAAAGGGCCGCATGCGGCCCGCGGGCCGCAGGTTGCCGACCCCTGTCGTAGATTTCGAACCAGTGTTGAATTCAGACTGATTACTCCGGGGGGGGGGGGGATGAAACGTCTGGGGGGTATTTTTACCTATTCCACCGCAATCCGCCCATTATTTTATAGATTTAAAGAAACATGAATATGAAGTGGTAATGTTTGCGGGGGGGGGGGGGAATTTTGTTATGCCCGGGGGGGAATTTCACCCCCGGTCACCCCCCTGGATTCAACACTGTTTCGAACTACTCGGGAGTAACCAACGCTATTTTTAAGAATAGAATGATTCAGAAGTTTATGTATTGGGGAACTTTGTTTCCAAAAATCACAAACAAGATTTACGCCATAACCTAGAAAATTTTAAATTATGTAAATATTATAGCTCACTACATATAACTTTGGTTATGTATTAGTAAAAGAATACAATTTGCAATATTTTCCGAGAAATACTTATTATAGCTTTTTTATTTAAAAAATTAGTAATTTATTAAGGTAAACTGTATTTTAAAGTACCCCTTTATTTCAAACAATTATGGAAGTCTTTAGCCAAAGTGTTGACAAATATGAAACACTAGTTTGGACACCATCTGTAAAACACTAGAGCGATACAGTAGCAACAATAAATATTCTTTCAAATAATAGCTTTCTATTGCAGTAAGTTAGTTATCTACCAAGCGTAATAATATTCACCAAATAAGAAAAAACTTCAAATAAACATAGAAACGAAATTGGGTTTGAAGGAAACTACAACGCTGAGAAGGATAGGTAGTAGAAAAACAATACAGTAAAAGCAAATTTGGGAAAACGTGACATATCGACGTGATTTTTTATGTTGAAGAATGCTACCTTGAAAAAATGGTACTGAGTGCAAAATAGGTAGTTGCTGCAAAAGCGAAGAGTAGTTTTTAGTGTTCTAATTGATATGAATATACCTATCTATATTTGTTTTTGTATGTTCAGAAGTATATTACAATAAATAAATAAGAAAATTGAGACATAAGAAACAGACATAGTGCATCACTTAACTGTTTTCATCATAGCAATCTTCGAAACAGTATAAGAGATACAAACTGGGCAAATGGAATATAAGCTGCACAATAGTGTGCTCGCGGAAACTAAGTGGTAGTGATAGTGACATAGTGACTAAAATAAAACCGATGAAAAGTTGTAATTTTCTGCAACATATTTGATTGAATTAGTAAGTTGTTATATAATTCTTAACTACGTTTTAAATAGGTGAATGTCGAATATAAACAAAAACATATATTTACTAGAAATTTCAAACTGCCACTCTGCCATTTCATTTAACAGTATAATAACATTAATAACATTATACTGTAATGATGCCCTTGACTACTATAGGGCTTTAATAAAAATATAAATAATTAATAGGGCAAATCACCACAATTTATAAATCACATAGTTTTAATTAAGAATTCTGCTCATTAAAATGATACTGTAATTATTTGCTTAATAAATAGTTTATTGCTCTTATGTATTTTATTTATTTGCAATTAATTAATTTGAAGCTCCGGTCTAGCATCACAGGGGTAAGTTCAACAACTAGTATTACAAATACTTTTGTGTATGACAAATTTGCTAGTATGGCAGACGCTTGACTTTGTATGTGAGAGCTTTAACCTCAAATTGACTGCAACCACAAAAATGATCTGCAAGTATAAAAATTTGCGTAATTTAACTTCAAACACCGACAATGGTAAAATTAGCATCAGGTAAATACAATGTAATTGATGTGACATAATTTTCGGCTAACCTGGTTTTGCTTCAATGACTCAAACGAAAACTCTGATTTGCTTTTGTTTTATTTCCGGCAAAAACGGTCGAAATCTTTGGTCCACATCGCAAAATGGAAGGACGCCACGTCGATTAAAAATCTCTGAAAAGCTTCTGGAAACTGGGGCCTAGTGCTACACCTCGTAGACAGTCTAATCTTGATGAAGCCCAAATTTTACGGACCTACTGCACCGGCTTCCCTGTCAATTTTACCTTTGAAGGTGGTGCTCCGATGCTGGCTCGCACAATGACGAGACGCCACAGCTCCTATAAACTTGGTGACAGCCTCTGGGTTCTCCTTCCTACTTGTAGGGCTCACTAAAAGGCTTCTCCACACGTAGTAAAAATCCTCTGGCTGGTCGATGTATCGAACTGACCGAAATCTTGTCAGAATTTGGCCTCGCTGTATGAGGAGCTGGTGAAATCTTGCTGGACTAATCCCTGTTCACTGGGATGTGATATCACAACTACAGTTACTCTTAAAGATGCTCTGCACGCTGGTAAATATGAACAACACTGTTTGGCTGATACAAATAACAATTAACAATTTTGCACCAAAACTGGGAGCACTTCTTGCACCCAACATAAAAGTTACTTAGCGATTACGATTTACATTTTTTTTATGAAAATTAGTTTTGATATCATGTTTTAACTTATGAACTATAGTTTTGATATACTGTTTTTGTTTAAATACTAAACTGTCTTTTCTTGGAAATTTCACGTTTACACTTTAAATCTCTGCTTTTTAATCACTTCAGTTTTAAATTCACTGTTTCACACGATTATTTTCGCACTGCACGATGTCTGTTTCCTTTGATAGGTAGCCTAATTGCTTTTTGCAATCTTTACTTCCTCGTACTGCTTTGCTTTACATGTCAGTTGTCGTTTGCGGGTGATACAAACTTTTAATCATAACGCTCATATAAGTTTTGTAACTACACAAACCATCTTTGTATTATATTAAAATTCATATCATTGCATTGATTTCACCCAACTCAAACCTGTCAGCCACATAAATCAAGCTGCGTTTACCATAACTAGCATCAAACATTGACTGAAATGCTGAACGTAACCCTTCTGCATCCTGCATTATCTAATGCCAACCTTTCTCACTCAAATTATAATTACTGTTAATCATCTTAATTGCATTTATTAGTGTAAAATTACTGGCTTTCTTGCAATAAATAAAATATGTAATTCTGTGCTCATTTTCGTGTTAGTTAGGTAACCAGAATTGCTGTGGGCAGTAAACCATAGCAACACGTATACGTGTTACAATTTTAGGTAATGTAAAATTTACAATAACCAAAGATAATTTAATTACCATGTAAATGAAGTTGTATGGTTATGAAATTTAGTGTTCATTTAGAAATGTTTGAGAAACACTGATAATTTCTACCCAATCTTGTCATCATGACGTGTATAAATCGCTCTGGAAAACCTATGTAAAACCGATTACACAGGTATAGTCTTCTTTTAACGCATGTGCGACATAAGTGCAGTGTCAACTACCACACTTTGCAGAACTGCCTGGCTAGAGGTTCCGAGTTTATATAAGATAACTATTCTTCAAGCAGCTGAGAAACATCCAATAGTTATACTTTACAATTATTACTGCGATATTTTTGCAATAATGATCATAATATCTTAATGTTAAATCGTCATTCCATTACGAAGGATTTATTCTTTCAATATAGCACGCATCTTTCCTTATTAGCACCAGTGCAAAGGCCATTTTCTTAAGCCGGTATCATCATGCGACCGAAAAGAAGGTCAAGGAGTGATGATACAACTGAAAAATAATTGTTAACTAAAGGTAATATATTTTAAAATTTAAGTAAATCCATTAATAAATAATTGTATTGATATAGTTTGTACTTGTTACAAAACTACTTTTTTATGTGTTAAAAACTAAGGAAACTGTACATAATAAAATTATTTAGAGGCATTTTTTTCATTTAAAAACTAATTTCAGTATGTACTTTCTATTTTACATTTTAAATAGATACGTTAATTCCATTTCATAGTTTGCAATTTAAATAATTTTTGGAAACCATTTTACCCACCTCTGGTTGAGTGATGCGGCAGAAAAGTTGAGATACGCTGGTCTAAAAAAAAACAAGTGAACGACGATATAGCAACTGTGATGCTATAGCTGGTTGCATATTACGCTTTTATGTAAATATAGTAAGTTTTACTTCCCTGAAACAACGAGCAACCAACTTTTTCTATAAAGAATAGAAGTATTCTTTTCATCTTTAAAAATTCATGTATTTTTGCTGAAAGGTGAAGGTGGCTACGATATAGAGTAAAACATTCAAAAATTAAATAAGACACCTTATATATAAATACAAAAATTAAGTGTTTCCATATGTCTTAACGATTTTAGTACATAAAATTCACATCTCTAGTGGTAACTACGCTGATATGCAGAAGACCGGTAACCGGTGGCGCCGCAAAATATGGGTTAATAGAGCCATAGAGGCCGTGCCACCCCAAGTCCAAACTAAGTATCTGCAATCTCGCAACCAGTCCCCATTAGAAGGAATAGCGAGTGTAAACAGTGACCAGTTAATTAACGTGTAATTTAAATGAGTAGGCAGTGTTCGCAGGCACCAATCGCAGGAGCCTGTGATAGAGCAATCCGAAGAGATGCTAGTGTTAACCTAGTCGAAGAAGGAGCGGTACGTGCGTGGAGCCAGTCATGCCGCGTCCTTAGCCGTGCGTGCTTCAACCGCGAAGGGTACTTGGCCCACGAGATGCTTGCACCCTTTTGGCAGACACTAGCGGCCTGCGCTCTGCTGGCCGCCGCCTCCGACTTGCCGCGACTCCTGGAGCGCAGACAGTCGCTAGCCAATGTGTTGTACTCCCCCTATTGCAAATTCGATGAGGATGTCATCCAGGACGACCAAAAGCTCGTCGCCGAAATCCGCAGCGCCGATTACGTCTTTTCGGGGAAGGTTGTTAGTGACGTGCACCCCCTTATGAACAGAACCGTCGCCTTCACCGTCTCCGTGAAGCGGTTCTTCAAGAGCTCCGCGGTGGCGAAAAGCTCGTGCAAACTCACAGTGGCGAAAAGCCCGTGCGAACTCACAGTGGTGAAAAACCTCCGCACCGGGGAGGGCTCGGAGTGCCGGCAGGTGGTGCGGCGCCGCTACATAGCGATTTTCGTGGGGCGCAAGCCGGAAGGAGCGCAGGATGCAGACGTGGTCCTTTCCATTAGCCCCGTTACTGTCACGTTGCGAAATCTGGATCGAGTCAACGAGGCAGTTAAGAAAGGTTGGATTCAATGGCTTGCGCTTAATAAGGGTGTCAATCGATTTAATGATTTCTCGAATTTATTTAGCAATTTTGCTCGTTAAAATGACGTCGCGTAAAGCGATTTGGCGCCCCGAACAGCGGTTTTGGGTATCGAAAATAGCTTTCCACTCGGGGCCGGCGTAAAATAAGTAATAAGGGTGCCCTTCCCTAAACGCTTTAGAATGAAACATTATTTTTAAACAAATGTAAATTTGCGTTTCTATGAAACGGCGCCTTTACTTGGTTAACAATTAGCGTATTTTATTGAGCATGTGACAAATGGGCAACATCCCATCTGCATAATCCCATGCCATTACTGTAGCCATTAATACCATGACTGAATAAATTCACTGGAGGTGAAATTTATGAAGGGATATTAGCTTACATTTACACAAACTCATTGAAGTAAGATTGAAATTACATCCTTACTTATTTTTACAATAAACAGAACATGTAATTTCTCACACTTTTAAGAGAAATTAATGGTATCAAGTATTTATGACACCAAGATCTTTTTATCATAAGTGAGAGACTCGCAATAATGACTTTACTTAAACTTTAAAACATAAATTGAAACACAAAAAATACCCCACAGAACATATTTGTTCGTTTTATCAACGATCAATAGCAAACAATAAAAATTATTTCTGGGCTATTACTACATTTTACGATCATGCTATTATTTTAACAACGAGCTGGAAGTATATAATAACACAACACTTTTTACAGGAATATTATTGAGAAATCTTGATATATATAGATAGTTTACATATATAACAACCGATTGCTTTACATCTATAAGGAAATTTAAAAAAAATACATTAGTACATATAGTAGCTGATCTGGCAGTTTAAAAGGAAAATTATGTCATTTATTATAAATAGGTGCTTACATTTTTCTTATAAAATATAGGGATATTTCCATAATTTATGCGTTTAAGCCCTTACAGTAGCGCAAACGTCTTATAAACTGTTCAAGAAACCCCAAACAGCTGGTGGAACTGAAACAAATAAAACTTCAATTGCTATACTGCCTGGTACAAAAACAATATAAGATATTCTGTAGTAAACAGAATTTGCGGAAAAATATATGTAGATCTGTCAGAGATAAATAAAAAGTTGTTACTTCATCATGGCGTATTTCAGTTGGTATTAATTTGATGTTTTCAGTTGCAGCTTAACTTTTTCAACAATATTTTGAATTTTTCAAAAAGATAATGTTGGGATTTGATCGATAGAACTTTTAACTTAACTAAAATAATTGCTGAAACATAGACAGTCTCATATGAAACAGAAAATAAACGGACCGAAATACTCCAAGACCTCCAAAACTAAGAAAATATATGTGGAAATGAACAATCGGGGAAAATACATAATAGAAAAAATAAATTTTATAAACCCACAGCTAACTAAAATTATTAAAAATTAAATTAATTTTAAAAGAAAATAAAAGTCAAGAAAATAAATATCCTAAGCAAACTAACACTAAACTTTTGACCACCTGTTGATTACAGTTGCAGTTGTAGTGCAATCGAAATACCTCTTCTACGACGTAGCTAGAATATGAACATTAGTATCTTTGAGAGGTTTTGTAACCTGGTTGTCTTTAAAAGTCTCCATTTATAACAACTATCCTACAGCATTTTAACGTAATCTGTAACAAACTGGAAAAATTTATTATTTTAAGACAATGGTATTTCAGCCAATATATTAATTTAAGTTTTGGCATATGAACAATTTCTATTTTATCGAAAATCATACTTAAGCTATAATTCACGACAGTGTGATACACAACTAAAACAGTAACGTTATATCTTAAATTTGTAAAATCCCTTTCTGTGAGTCTCCGAAGGTTTTTGATACTTCCAAATTCTTCTAAAAAAACGTAAGGTACATATCGCTTATATGTAAGCTAACGGCCTCTCATGTTAAGAAAAATCTCCGTTTATATTTTTTTAAGTTTGTAGAAAGCTAGGCTCTACTTATAACAACTTATTTTTTAAATAGTCTGAGTAGGAAATTTTTCTTTGAAATGCTGCTTACGCCAACCCTGTTTAGAATAGCAGTAAGAATCGATTAATTTAAGGTTTAATTAGGACGCACATTTGTTACACATCAAAATTTTAGATGACATATTAATTTTTCGGCTTTGGATAATTAAAGAAAAAATAGGTGCTTGAAAATGCTTTGAGGGCTATAATTCTCCCAACGTTATTTTCTGCAAAGTCTGACATGAAGCACGTGTGTTTGGGTAATGGATTTAATTAAAGTAAATCCGGATCAGTATATATAAAGCAGCATGCGTGATGGACTCCTGTGTAAATATTTTCTTTGTATCTGAAAAAATAATATTGCCATTTATACCTTCAGCTGTAATTTACAAGATTTTGTTTAAGCATTTACGCAAGTTCATTCTAGTTAACTAACTTTTTACTTTTACGGAAGCTTTAAGCTACTAGCTGTAGACGCATTTTAGGTCAGGTGTATACGACTCAAAATTAATTATTTTAAGTGAAACATATTCTGAATACATCAAATGATAAACCAAAGTTGTTGTAACTCGAAAATAAGTTCTTAGATACATAGGAATCTGAATGAGAAAATGTAGTTACTTTTGACAACTGTAAAACTTTTTGAAAACTTCTTAATTAATGAGATTTTATAAAAGTCCAGGTTTTTTTCAATCACTTATTGCCGGCTTCTAAAATATAACTATCTGCACAAACAAAAATGGACAAAGTTTGGACAATATTCTTCAGGGACGACATAATAAAAAAACAGTTTCAGTCTTTAAAATACGAGGTCATAAATGCTACTGAACTGACATACTTGACCATACAATTAAATTTTACTAAACTGTAACATTCTCAATTAGCCTACCAGCAAAACATCACGTATGCCTAAAAATTGTATAAAAGAACAAATTCGGTGATTGGACCGTGTCATTGTTGAGCATTCAAAGTTTCTCCCACTTTCGTAAGGGGCCCTATTATGCGCGTTGAGTTATTTTTTATCAGTTACACTGTCAGGTTCCGAAAGTCGTTTGAATATTGCAAATGACCGTGAAAATCTTCTGAATTGCCCAAAAAGCCCACATTAACTTTTTAAACAATCTCTAAAACTAATAAAGGAATTAATCTCGTAGCTGCAGAAAGTTCGTAGAAAAAATACTGGCATTACAGCATTTCAAAAATTGAATCACATTAGGATCGGAGATACTTGAATTTTAGATGCTCACGAAATTATCTTGTGTTTTTTAGAATTTTGAGCGAGAACACATCTCTTCCTTTAAAAATTCTGAAATAATTTTCCCTGAAACGCAAAGAAATTGGCGTACGATATTGCTAAAAACTATATTTTTCTTAATACACAAAGCAGAAGCTGGTAATGAAAATGAAAATTTAAATCAGTAATCTACAATGTAAAAAATATATA
>OW679202.1:26137073-26370393 GCA_940337035.1 Agriotes lineatus | reverse complement strand
CTCACGCACACACCACCCAACACTAGCGAAGGCACTAAGTCTATTAAAAACCACAATTACAATTGATAATTTCAATCAACACGTTACTATGGTCTGTACACCCAGCATACGCGCATCAGAGAGCTGAGACCTGTGTTTTTAGGTGGTATTGTACAAACACAGCAGCTTATTGTAGAAGGTGGATAGCATTATTTTCAAAACGTTTAGGCAAGTAGTTTGAAGATGTAGATATGCCGACAATCACGGTAAGTTCAATAAGACAAGGAAACTGATAAATTCTTAGTTTACGGGCGGCAAATAGCTAAATCTGTCTTTTCAATGTATTATTATGTAATGGCAGTTCTTAACTAATGTAATTGCCGACTATGGAAGCAATTGTTCTCAAACTGCAAATATTTACCGATTTTGTTGTATGATGTAGATAATCAAGATGACGGTGACCGGTGCGTCTATCTGGAAAAAACGGCGAATATTAACTACCAGCTTGTTTCTACCATATTCGATGATTTCGAGGAGCCGTTGTTACCGAACTAGTTATACACTATCAACACGGATAATGTAGCACGTAATGTATGCATTATGCCAGGTCTCTGCCCACAACTGATATGAGGACTTGCAATATCCTATTTTTTCTAAAAGACAATTTCATATACGTTTTGCAATTGCAGTTACAGCTAATAAATCTCCGGGACAAACTTATAATAAACTAGGAACTTATTTATCCCGCCGTGCCTTCAATTATGGACAACTGTATGTCATGTTTAATAGAGCCTGTGCAACAAAAGACATTTTAGTTGAATTACTGCCCACAAATAGACAGATACGATTCGATAATGTAGGCATGCATGCAACAGTATGGCATGCGATGAACTTTTATGCAGCGCCGTACACACATTTATTATTTCCTACACTAGTTCAGAGTTGCCAGAAGGCGAAACGGTTGTGACTATGACCATCTTGCGCTATTAATATAGCATTATGGAGATTTGTGTAGAGATCTTGATTTAATTGAATTGCACACTTAAATATTCTATGCCTATAACTCTTTTTCTGAGCTTCTTCCATTATTACGAGTATAGGCAAGACTAAATCGTTTGTTGGGAACGAGACTTGCCCTTGATTAGATATATTTTTTTAAATAAACTTATTAACGCAAAAATAACAGCTGCTTTACCTTAAAACCAATTATACTATCTAAACGTCAATTATTTGTTTCATTAATAAAAATAACTTGAATTCATCAATTCGATAATATGGGAAAGAGAGTAGTACGGGAGTCAATCACACACATGGACGTAGCTTATAACTTGGCTAAGCAAGTAACAGAAAAACTGACGAAAACAAATATATTATTGCAACAAACGAAGCACAAGCTTCTATAAAGAAAAGTAGAGAAAAATGGCAACACGAATATAAAATAATAAATTGAGAAGGATTGAAGAAGATTTAGAACGATATAATCTTCATGAACAATTATTATCGGAGAGAAAAGGGACCTTTTAACAGGATTAGGTCTGTGGACACAACATTTAAAAACTAAAAATAATATTCAGTTAGATAAGCTGTTACATATCTTAATACAACTGTTTTATTTTCAACAAATCTTAGTACGCCGAAGAACTATGGCAGTTGGGGCACCATGAACAAGTTAATCAAATATTCAAAATTCTTCAGCTTTCAAAGATAATTGCAGTTTATCAGTCGATTTCCTTTCAATTTGAATTCGCCGCATTTTCAATTGCAAATCTTCAAAGATTATATTGTAGAACAGGAAGATACATTGGTGTCGAACATAAGATTTATTGGACATTGCCATATTTTTCAAGCTTCGCAACTTACTTACTTACACTTTTTCATATAAATTAGTTGCTTACCATTTAATATTGCTTATTTTATGCTTAATAAGGTCATAATGGGTATTTTTGTTTATCTCATCGTTTTAATGTTCTATCATTGTTTTCTATTTGGAAACTATTATTGTGCATGACACTATTAAATTGGTTCTTTTTTTCTCATCCTCCTCTTCTTCGAAAAATTAGATTTCAGAAATGTCGACCAGAACAAATTAAAGTTCTATGTAATCATATGACAATCGATTAATTTCCGAATTAAGGAAGACAATTGGAATGTAACAATTAAAAGAACAGAAAAAGATCTGAAGCATTTTAAAGACTTAATTTCCTTACGCAATAGGCAAAGAACTTTCTCTGTAGTAATAAATTGCTTAAAATTACATTGGAAGTTGAATAGAAAATTGACAAATTTGTGGTTACATTAATACATGCGGTTGATCTTCACATTTACAAATGTATAAGGTAGATGGAGTCGGTTCAAAACAACGGTCCTAACTTAACTAACGAGATACTACAGCATTCGAGTAGTGCAGTAGTACAAATAATAAGAAAATAATACACGTCCTTAAATGGTTCCTTACGGCACACCAAAGCGTCATAGTATTTAATTAACCATACGAATATAATTTTCTCTACCAAGATGTTATTAAGCCGATTGTAGTAGTGTTAAACTACCTCTTATGGTTTGTATCTGTTGGAATAGTTCTTATTTAGAAAACTGAGCAATCCTGCAAACACGAGCTTCAGGAGCAGCCGACCTATATGAGCTCCTTGTCGAGGATTACGGATAAAGACCTCAACAACACTCAGTAGAAACTTTTCTCAGAGAAAGCTGGGAGGGGAACCTCTAATAGTAGATAAACTGAAGTGATAGCGTTAACGTCATGATCAAGGCGATTATCTGATTAAATAACAACTTATGTGTCAATAATACTACCTTGGAACAGCATCCCATACCCAAAAGTAAAACACGGAAACCAACCACGTTAAATCTTCACCACATCTTGATGGAAAAGTTTAGTAAAAATATATATATTCTACCAACCGCAGTTTTCAAGACTGTTGGTGGTGGTTTTGACTTTCTTTGTTCTTCTGCGAAGCAGTAATTCCGGGCTGGGGGTCGGTAAGGGCTCGATGAGCTGCTCGACCAAGGTGCGGGGCCTAGAAATAGGAAAACAAAAACTTGAGGGGCTGCTTTGGCATGAACAGGCTGTGATGGGGATTAATAACAATTCAACCTCCTTCAGGGCGAACACTGCTGGGCGTTGAGAGATTCAACCTGGACGGGGCTGTGAAGCTGATGAACAATGAGGCGGCCTCCTTAAGGATGTGTACCGTCGGGCTTTGAAAGATTCGACCTGGACGGGGTTGCAGCGGCGATGAACAATGGGGCGGCTTCCTGGAGGATGTGTACCACCGGAGTTGAAAGATTCAACCTTGATGGAGCCGTTGCGAAGGTGTAGCTTGATTCGGCCTCCGGGTGAAGAAGTAGCCTCGGGGTGATCGCTCGCTGTACGACCGCTGAAGATCCTAACGTACTCTGGGTGAACTTATGGAGGTTTGGCTACAGAGAAAGCTGTCAGGTTTTTAAGCAAAAAGAAATGGTTCAGCCACAGAGAGAATGCCAAAACTTTAGACGAACAGGACTAGTTTGACCTTAAAGCTGGGCTGTCAGAGCTCTTAGGCGAACGGTAGTAGTTTACAAAGGGTCAAGTTGCTATGTTTTATTAAATTTAGCTATACGTTTTTCTATGAATTATTTGATCTGTATTGTGTTCGCGCTGACCTAAATCCGAGCATTTTACTCTAAATATGACCCTTTGGGTATCTGCAACCTTGAACTGCTCATGAGTACTCCAAAGATTATCATGTAATAATTCATACATCCGCAAGAAATTTGATTTAGAAAAATTATAGTGCGTTGACATGTTCTTTCAACTACTATATGTAACACGTGTAATGTGGGATAGTGCAAGTCTATTAGAACGAGTGTTGACTCTTCACACGCTGTTTTTAAATTGGCACTAGATGGGACTATATCCAGGGTTTCGCTATTTATAGTTTTAATATTATTAAAATATCTAGGATAATACATGCTCATAAATAAATTCAGTATTTTAATGTATTTGTTGCCATGTTCTAAATTAAGATGTTTGCCAGCAACCATAGGTGTATTATAATTTCCAGTCACAGTTAACATGCTATCAACACTTTTGTTGCAATCTTCAAACACCTAAAAAAATTGTACGTACCTACCTTCTGCTGATTCAAAGTTATTGACATTAAATTTATAACTAATTCCAAATAGATTAAATGAAATCCAAATGTAGTTAACATGGTCGGTCGCATACATTTATAACATTTTAAAATTGCAATTAAAATGCCACCACCCTGGCATAAAAATACTTGATAGTGTTCATAAATTAATTCGGAACTACTAATATTATTATATAAACCTGACTTTTGTGGAGCTATTAGACCATAATTTTTAAAAATTCACTCGTTTTTGGCATTTTTACGAGTTAATACATACTAACTGAATTAGACTGCATAAAAATCACGTACAAGGTATTCACCTAGAAGAGTAACAACCCTTATAAATAAACTTAAATGAGGTAAGATAAGCACTAACACAAAAAAATATAATTTTCGATGCAGAACTTTTACAGTGTTCTCAATAGTAGCTATGAAAAACAAGTGCTTATCTTTGAATTTGGAGCGTTGTATGAATGGTAGGTTTGATTCGATTTTTCATACGAAAAATTACTCAACCATTTTTCCTAAAATTTTTAAATGTCAACTTCTCGATTGCTCAATTTAATAGGTCTAATCGTTACCGAATAATTATATCTTTCTTCATTACTACCTTAAAACCTTTCAAGTTTTTCCTATTCCTGAACACGATATTTTTATACAGGGTGGTTGTAGATAGCTAGCCAGCCTATAAGTTCGTTAATAATAGAGATATAACAAAGCCCCTTTTTAAGCGCCAGTTTACAGCCTACAGATTATAATGAACTAATTTATATCACGGCCTCCTATTTTTGCATAGTCATTCACGGCTTTGGTTTTTAAAAATGGAATATCCCATTACTTTTAGCTATATGCTGCAAACAAATTTTTCTTCCCTAGTCTAAAAGATGAAGCGGTCATTGTAATTGCGAAAAACGACTCCGAGATTTTTTTAAATCTCTACGTTTCAGGATCCCTAGATGACGAAAAACAGGTTTTCTCAATCCCATCTGTCTGTCTATCTATCTGTCTGTTCGTTTGTCTACCTGTCCGTCTGTATGCCTGCCTGCCTCTCTGTCTGTCTGTCTGTCTGCCTGTCTGTCTGTCTGTCTGTTTGTTTGCCTGTCTATTGCTGGTATAATTCAAAAGCTATTGGTTCGATAAAGACGCATTACCAAATGTTTTCTTTTTAGCGATTCAGTATTATTATTCACGTGAACATATTTTTACGTTTCTTTTGATTCTTAAACTTATTGATTTTTTTTTGCAGTTTCCACAATTTTCGCCACCGTTTTAAGCATCCATTCCTAAAGAATCTGCCCATCAAATCAAAAAATGTTTCGGAAATTTTCGACTACATTTTGGTCATTTATTAATCTCTAGAATGTAGCAACTGGCTTTTCTAATATCCTGTATAACTAAGTCCGATTTTTCTATATAAAAAGATATTTGGGGGAATAGGCGTAGTCGCACGTCTACTCACGTCGCCGGCTCATACGTATTAGAGACTTAGAAGCAAGTTAAATTGCCATCGCCGTAATGACATTTAAAGAAACATTAATTTTTATTTAACAATTCATTTGCACCTCAGCATGGCCAGAAAATATTTTACATTAAACAAAGGATGAGAGCTAATGATTCGAATTCGACTTAGTTGCTAATATAGACTATAATCTTAAGATAAACCGCTATCTATACGGATGCAGGTGACAAGAACGCAAAGCTCAGCATTATAGTAGGCAATTGATACAATAAACAAATCGGCTGGTGTTATTATTTAACTTGCAGCAAACCATCAGAATATGCTAACTCTTAACGAAGTAATGGTCGTAAAGTACAGACTGCTTGTAGCAAAGCTAAGAACAGTTTTCTACAAATAACTTGCAATGAAATAGAGATTGTTGCACACCATAACGAAATTCAAGATCTGTATAACAAGATTAGTCATATCATCTGACTATTTAACAATAGAAGATATAAGAAAACAGGAGAAGTAAAGAAAACCTATTGCCATCGATTATTGGGATGAACCATTCACTGATAGAAAGCCTGACATACTTCAAAAGAAAACATTTAAAAACCGGTAGAGCGATCAGCGTGGTAAAGATTTTAAAGGAATATAGCAAATATGGCACAGAAGTTTTCCATATACTGTGTAACCAAATATGGGTGGCTGCAGTATGGCGAGCAAATTGGAAGCTTGCTTATTTCTTCCTTTCCACAAAAAGGCTTGACTCAAAAATACAACAACTATAGACTAATTTTTCCCATGCGAGCAAGATTTTACACGATATAGTTACGGGGCATATGTAATTCCGTATAATGTTGAATGCAGAAATGGTATGACTATTGGGGATGCATCGCTTATGAATCACACAATCATGTACCATATGATGAGTAAAGGTATTTAATAATATAACCTATACAATTTTGACCGAATCACTTAACTATTACACATTGTTTAATACTAAACACAGAGTGTTACTGAGTATGGAAAATGGAGAAAATAACTTTGAACATCTGTAGTTGTTTTTGTTATTATTATTTCTATGTATTCAACACAAATATTTTCATTTGTTAAAATAACATAACTAATATAACCTTAAACTTCAGATGTAAAATGCCAATGTCACTTTCACTGCCAGCGAATGCCAACATAAATTTAATAAGAAAAAATTCCACAACACTCGGTACTACCAGATTGTTTTCTGAATCTGCGACAGAGCGTCTGTACGACGCCATCATTTCAGTCGCCAGAAATGGCATCACTTCTCTGTGCCTAACTGGTTTTATATTAGTTTTTTGGCACTGCTATAAACCGTTCTTGTTTCTAATACGATAAGGAATAAAATGGTTAATAATGATTTTTTCATATTTTTTTCTGTTTGCCAGATACAGCTCGCTGTATTGAACGTGTCAAAACTAATTCAGTAAGCCTGAAATAAATTACTCGATTTTTCTGTGCAAAATACTAATACTAACTGATTTATACTAAAATATCTTTTATACATAGGAAGCGATAAATTATAGTTTTAACGGTCCAACAGTTTATTTTCACCTTCTTCATAATTATTATTTCCACAGATCTCTTCATCTCCACCATTTATACCCAGTTCTGTGCACCTTATAGACTGTGCTTGACATTTACAATTTATAGCACACCATCCTTTATCGTCATAACCGTAACGTACCTGCTGTATTATCGATTTTGGTGTACAAGCAAGCGTTTCCATAGTAAGAAAACATTAATTCTCTCTAAAATTGTGATGTGGATGTTGATTAGCGCTTCGCCACTCTATTACCTGGTAATGGGTACTTAAGATGTCTGGTGTTGGTGAGGTGGCGATTGTTTACTTTTCATTTCTTTCTTCCATTCATCAGTGCAGTTGAACAATGTCCGAAATTCGTTTTTCTCGCGAATAAACTTGACAAATAAATCGCTCTATCCATTGTTCATCTTCAGTGTAAATTCGTCTAGATACCCAAGTCTTCGCATAGCATCAAGAACTTTTTCTTCTATAATCTCTAAAGCTTTCCAGAAGAATAGTTTTCCTTTATTCTTAAAGCACCTGGAAACGTCACACTCTGAAGAATCATAAAAGCGTAACACACACAATCGACTTCTATACATTTTCTACTAGTTCTAACTCCTGTGACAAACGTGCTATCTGATGAGGAAAATTCTGACCACAACAGTGAGAGGATAAACATATAGGTGTCATATAAATAAATGTAAAAGGTAGTAGCCCGACGTGATATGTGCAGGGTAAAGGAACAAGGTTTCTAAGATAATTTCTGTCTGACGACTTGGGCGCATTTCTACAAATGGCAGGTAGGCATATTGTAATCATCTGTGCATGCAATACTGCTTTATTTGTGAGGTATGCTGTTAACTTACCTTTATCGCCAGTTTCTAATATCGGCAAGGTCTGCGATTATGTACTTAATTAACAGGTGTTGCTGGTACTTCAATAGGTAAGATTATACCTTCTAACGCAAGAAAAATAAGTTTTGACCTTGAAACAGTTAGTATAAGCAAGAGATTTGGTAGAGATGTTGAATTTGCATTTTTATTGGATATACTAAAAGTCCCCTAAAATCGAAGTTGTGCTACCGCCGCCATATTGAAAAATTACCGCTCATTTTTGGTCTTTTTTGTATAATTCCGTAATGGATGCAAATATAAAAAAAGGTTTCAAATGAAACATGTAGACCTTAATAAAGTAAACAATTTAGTTTATTACCACTTTTTCTCTAAACCTACTGGTTTTTGAAGTATGAGTTGTAGAATTCTATTGATTTTTAAAATTCCAATTAGGAACGAAATGCAATGTAAAATACCGTTTACCATGTCTTCAGTCAGAGTTAGTCAAAACTAAATAGAATTCAGCTAAGGAGAAAGGTAGGTAGAAGGTTTAACTGCCTACCTCATGCCTTAACTGCCAACATCGACCGCCTCCTCAAATCTTATCCCTTAACAGTGATGTGGTGACTGGCACTACAATGTCTATCTTTGATTCTTCTCGATTAGCGACAATATGAATTGCCTTATGGACAGGGGTTCCAGTTATTCCCAGGATTGGTCTGTTCATCGGCGAGGAGAGCATCCTCTGGTTCTTCTGCTGTTGATTGTGCCTTCGGCCATTAGTAACTTCATGTCATCACTACGTCTTGATATGCGCCTTAGACTGCATATCTACGCTGCATATCTTCCTTACTGTTCAATCTATTCCTGGAAGCTCAAGGAATGAGGAGAGAGCATGTAGAAGAATAGGGGTTCCTATAGGAAATATCCATGTACTATCCTTAAATTTCGCAGATGATCAGGCGCTGATTGATTTGAATTTCAAGCTGCAGATATTATACAAAGCTTATAAAGAATAGAGGCTCCAAATTCACGTGCAAAGGACTTAGTATGTAGTAGGAAACTCTGACGTACAGTTTATCGTATGTACCGATGATAACTCAAACCTTAAACAAGTCAGCGTCTTCAAATACTTAGGAACTCTAGTGGCTAAAGATCGACTAAGTACAGCGGACATTAAACAGAGAACTGAGTATAGTTTAAAAGTAACAGGAGCACTCAATACAATATGGTGGAATAGGCATTTATCAGGTTATCACCAAATAGAAAGGTACATATAGGAAGAACTACGGTATAATCGGTCTTGAATTATGGTAACGAAGTATTGACGTTAAATACAGACTTCAAGAGAATATTGAATGCTGTAGGACTTGATTACTTACGACGTAGTGCCAGGATATCGAGAAGGGGCTATGTTACAAATGAGGAGGTCAGAAGAAAGTTTGATACAGCAGACAGTAGTAGACAGAGTAGAACAAAGAGGACTGAGATGGTTCGGTTCCGTATTCTGTATGGATGATCAAAAGTGGTACCGTAGGATTTTTTTAATGGAAACCACTTAGAAGGAGAAAGATGGCGTCCGAGATAGTCTTGAAATAAAGAGATGAGAATGGCCTTACAACAAATAATTCTAGATGAAGGGCACGCCCTAGATAGATAAGATGGAGTTTAGGTGTGGGTATGCAGAGTTATCTGCAAAAAATCCCTAGGTATATAGAAGGGCGAAACAGACGACCTAGTATTAGATCTTCAACAAAATGGGTGAGATACGAATTCCAATAGGCCAATCACTTCACGAATGTGCTAGAAATGAATACGACGAAGAAGAAAGTACCTATATTCTACATAAGTGCAAAACTGTGCATAATGTTGATATTTCAGTGTTAGTGTAGTATACGTATATTGTTAGTATAATTGCGGATACAAAATGGAAACACAAACATTAATCTAGTGCCCGTTTTTTTATTGCTTTGAAATACTGTAGTTATGCCTTTCATGTCATAGTGATTAAATTATTACAATAACACCGCGAAGTGGCAACTATGATCCGATGACGTATTTATAAAATGTACAAATTAGCATCTTCATTTTTCTGTCCTCAATTGTGCATTAAGATTGTGCAAGGTGTGAACATTTCTAAATCAAATTAGACAATTTAATTTTGAATGTAAACGGATACATATTGTTCATTTAATAGTAACACTTTAAACACTAAATAATTTTATCGATTGTAGACTACGAAAAATACCATTGATTCAAGAAATAACAAATCCGAATTTTTATAATAAGGAATATCCGTAGCAAACAGCTGTATCTAGCTACATCGTTAATGTAATGTACACATACAGAGATTATGTACATTTTAAGGAAACTAGAGTTTAATGTTTTAATAGGGAAACCAGGTTTAGAAAGGAAGTCGACCTTAAGAGCTTGAATGGGAGAAAAAATCTGAAGCACGCAACTGCTGGACATGTTAAAAATTGTTATCTTAAGTTGGGTGAGAAATTTTATTATGATCAAAATACGGTCTGGCATTTGCTATATCTGAAATAAAAACGAGAATGGAATTGTACAACCTAGGAGGCACGGCAGAAATATACGGAAAGTTTCACTTAACTGCCGCATAGCTAACAGAATAAGCGTTAATTTCTTTAGACATTAGTTGTTCCGTCACTGTTTTTTAAATGATCAGTAATAGCATATTGTTTAACTAATAGGGAAAGTGATAAATTCCGGACGATTGCTGCCCAGCAACCACAGGAATCCGAGAAAGCCACTTTTCCTACCTACGCTTTACTCATACTATTTTTTTCCAATCGAATCGAACTTAAATATCAATTACTTTTCATTGTTGTCTAGCAACGACAGTGCTGCCTCTGACATGCTTCCAGTGCGCAAAATGCATGATTCCAATATGTTAACGTCGTTGCTAGGCAACAAAAAATAACAGATGGTAAACGTACTTGTTGCTAAGAGGACAAGAAATAACAGTACGATAATAATGTTTCGGCCTAGGCTGGAAAACCCTTACGCGGTCTAAGTGGGTAAAAACTCGGCGTATAAACAATAAAATTATTAATTTCTGGGTTCAATTCAAGTGAAACAAAAAGTGTGGAACGCATAGGAGAGGTGATCTCCCCGGCATCCTGTGGTTAGTTAACTGTGGAAATTACTGGAGAGATAATGAAAGAGCTGGTGTCGTATTGGCCAGAATGCAAAATCGTTTGTGGATGACTCAGAAACCTTCAAAGCTAGGGTTTAGTATAAAAGTCAAACCAATATGTTGAACAAATATTGAGAATTTGGATGGAAGAAAACAAAACTTTTCGTTGATTGGTCGAATGATTCTTCGTGCATTGGAAGAAAAAATATATCATATTATTGGATGAAGAAGTAGGTTCGTCTGACCTAAACGCAGTACAGGTTGTTGACTATCAAATTGAAATGTGGACTGGAAAAGTGATAGTCGAAGTTCTTATAATAATAGAACAAGTTTTTGGTGATGTTTTGATCCAGGATACTAGTAAAGTTCCTATTACAAGCATTAGTGTCCTATACTGCTGTATTTGTGGTAACGAAAGCACAAGTGCCCACTTGCTCAAAGTGTAACAAATTTGTGCACGTTCCTTGCAGGGTTTTGGCAAGGGGTAACTCGTATTATCCGTGTCAATAAAAAAAATATTAGAACTAATCGGAAAAGATCTTACGAGGGAAAAAGAAGCAGAACTACAGTTAGCTCCGGAAACATTCACCTACGCGATTATAACTGTCATAAATACATACCTTTCTTAAATCGAACTCCCATTAGAACTACCGGAGCTTTTAGGACTGCGTCGTTTTGTAAAAGTACTAATACAAAAATGAGGGTAACTTTTCTACTTCGAGTCCTATCAAAATATAATATTAGAGTTATCAATAGAACTCGTCGGGGTGCTACTAAAACTCCCATTAGAACTACCTGAACCTTAAGAAGTTAAAAAGATATTTTTTTCCAGTTTATAAAATCGTTTCTTTTGGAAATCTTTTTTTTTAGAGTTCTAGTAGCACGGCGAGTTCTATCGAAAAGTGTTACGACATTTTTTAATAAGTATGAATGTAAAAGAGTTATAGTGGTATTTGTCCGAAGAAAAAGTGAAGTTAGCACCCCAAATTTTCGATTCACATTTTTTTCTCTTAAATACATAGAACTATTTTTCAAAATAGCAAAGAACTATAGAACTCTTTGGGGTGCAACGGGAACTCTTGAAAAAATAACATTTTTGAATTTGTGGTGCTAACTTCACAGAGGTACCAACACCAGCCAAACTTAAACAGTTTCCACAAGACACTCCCAATGAATTATAGATTTTTTTATAAAACACTTTATTTATTGATTATTTCAGTTTAAATTGGAGAAGCCTCCAAGCTTAGCTTCCTATACCCAATTGTTCTGTTTACAGATTTTATTGTTGTCATGACAATCCAAAGCCTACTCTGATTAAACTTGTTCACTGCAAAAGCTAATACGATTTTAATGCAGTTTTTAACAAAATGATTGCTACATCCATATCAATATTGTACAAAGATGACATTACAAATCAGCACAGTATGGAACATTTTTAGATATTATTTGACATTCATGAAATGTTATTAATTACAGTAATAATTATGAAGGCTTAAAATTGTGTTTATAGCAATATACAGTAATCAATTATTGTTGTGTTAGTGAACTAGTTTCTTTAGCACAGGTTACGTTACTGCACTTTTATTATAAGCCATGTTATTAGACCGTACAGTTGCAGAACTTCACAAGCATATTTACAACAGCAGATCTTGTTTAGTGTATTAATACTTTTAATATAAGCATATCACTATAACGTTTAGATATTGAACCTAATATAGTGTATAAATACAAAATTTGTTTTTTATAAACGAATACGTACAGTGTTATCCATAGCTGTGTTCACTTCTTTTTAAGTTCAGATAGGCTACAAATGACTTAATGGGAAACTTTAATCTGTTCAAAAAGATCATCCTACCCCAAATCATCAACAAGAATCCAATTACTAAATTTCCATTCCCTCATTACCTACCACACTCACTAATCTGGTCCTCCCAGTCAATCGCACTATCTATCACTACTAAAGTGATTTTAGACAGTGAACTGTGGCTATCTTTACTTATAGTTTTTTGATAAGGAGTATGAATTAAACTATGTTCTAATATAACTTCTTCTTTTTTATAGTTTTATGAATTAAGCACAATAAGCTGGTTTTGGTTTCAATTTTTCTTCTTTATAATAATAAGGGATTCACATTTAGCTAAAAAGCATGTACTTCCAGAATTGTAAAATTCTAAAGGTAAAGAACGTCGCAATTTTTCTCTAAAGAATTTTTTGGGCTGAAAATATACATATAGCTAAATTCATTTGACTAAATTTAAAATAATTTATTTAACCATGTTGCCTCTTTAAATTTACTAAAACTCGTCAAATACCCACAAATCGGTTGATGGCTTCTTTTTTGTGTCATTTATAGTCGTCACTTCATATTCCCAAATCCACTTTATTATGCAAAAAGCACAAAAATGCACATTTCCACGATAAATAATGCGGTAAGAGAGTTTATTAGTGATCTCGCCCAAAGCGCCGAGCCTGACAGCTACGCCACTGGTTGTTTACTTACATTAAAAAGTTTGGAACAGAATAACGAAAGCGACCTGGCGCAAATGTGTTTTGCGTTAGATTTATTTTACTTCGGGAAAGTTTTCGAGTGCAAATTAAGTCAATATTCCGAGAACTGAACCGTTGTCGATATTTCCTCAAAAAAATCCGCCGCTTATAAGGAGAAACAATAAGAGCAGTAGATCACTCGGAACGTGTAATTTTAGTGGAATGTTTTGTTTAATCTTGATGGCCGCGGCAATTATGCTAAATACCTCTTTATATGGATCGAGCATGTGCTCGTAGGATGTTTGATAAATCTGTGTCCCAAAAATGAGCAACCGAAGCGCTTATTGGATGGACCGCGTCGGAACAGCAGCTTCTGACAAAATAGTCAACATAGAGCAGGGGCGTAGCTACCATAGAGCCAAAGTAAACTGTAGGCCCACGGAAGAGGAACGTGGATCATTGACCGCTGCGACAACGCTTTCAGCAATAAAATTTGAATTTAATTAAAATTGTCAACTAGAATATACACCTTTTAAAGTAGACAAATAAAAAAGCAGAAAGCATAATAGTAAAGTAAGTGAAAGCAAAACAACTAATCTGGTATGGATATGTCCAACGCATGGCAGAAGACCGTCTCCAGAAGGTATGTAATTATGAACTGAAACTCTAATAAAATAACTGTAGTGTAGCCGAAGAAGGAAACATCCACGGAACACTTGGAGAATAGAAGGGCAATAAGCAAATCAATTTAGGAAACGATTTTAGGAAAAGAAGAAATAAATTAGGGGCATGGAAAACAGCTGCCGCAAAGCGAAGACGAACGCTAAGAAATCCATTTTGTGTATCTTTACAATCTTCATTTCCAGCTGATTGTATGAGCCCATACTACAGCCTCTAGTCAAAAGGCTTCGATAGTTAAGCAACGTCAGCTGCGGTCGGTACTCGAATGAATGATCGACACTTTGTATTTTATTAAATATTACTTCTGTGCCACACTGCTACACTAGGTACGTATTTTTGTCTATAGTATGAGGAAGAAGTAAGTTCATTAGAGAGATTGACAATAATCTTCGATAATAGACTTGCAACAGGCTTGATCTGGCTGACATGGGTGTGTTTAGAATACTATTTTAATATACAGCCGATGTGCACATCTATGTTTATTGTGCCTTGTTGGTTTGACTTTATAATTAGATTTACTTAGTTTTAAAATTGTACCAACGCGTTTGTACATTTGGCGTCGACATCGATATCTCACGCTAATACGGGCCCGCATGCCGGAAGCCATCGGTTTATACGAAAAGCGTCAGTCTGAGCTGAGAGCTAGAGAGTGCCGCCTTGGCTTTCTCCGGCAGAAATAGCTTCGTATTGTGGGTGCAAGTATGAACGCGGGTCGATTCTGTTTCGAAGCTGTCCACCGCACCGGCAGAAAACGACGTTCTTGCAATTTCTGGCAAACTACAAGCGAAGAGAAGCCGTGTAGACAGTGCAGTTGGTGATATAGAACTAGAAAGGGAAGCAGCAGAGTCATTGAGTGCCGCGATAGCGAAGGCATCACCGTAGAGAGCCGTGAAAGCCCACAGAATAGGTATTACGCAACTGACATTGGTCGATAATCAATGCAGGTGTGTGATTTTATACTATAATTAGCCGCACAAAAGTTGCAATAGAAACCGGAATTAAATGAGTCATAGAGTGCCAAAGGACGTATTTTAGTATATAGTTTATTTCAACAGAAACTTTTGTTAACCCCGACTGGGGTATATAAGGTAAGAGAAATCTCATTGCCATTGAATTAGCAGGCAATAAGGGAAGGCCTTGTTACAATTTAATTGCCAAGAAGGGCCTCCTTAGAATACCTTCACAAGAATTATTTAAAAAATGGTCAACAGTTCAATATTGGTGATTGGTTTTATTAGAACATGCTTGCTTAATCGTATTTAAGGAAAACTTTCTCAGTCTGATACAATTAGGAAATTATTTTCTTTATCAATTAGAACGTATTATGATAGCTTTCAGAGAAACATGTATTGTATCCCATAAACAAATTTGAAGATGCGTCCAAGTAGGCTAAAAGGCTATCAAGAGTTCTTTCTACTAGATTTCAACATATAAAGACTTTTGGATATACCAGTCTTCTCTTATTGATATTGGTTTTAACTGAACGAGCACATAAATTCTCAAGTAATACAAATGTGGAGCACTAGGGTGGTTCTAATTTTGCAACCTCGGAATTTTGTTAGTCGCACCCCCTACATTCATTCCAATGCCAAAAAAACTAACTCATAAAAATTTTTAGCCTAATCGAACAATATTAACACGTGCCACCGAGCGTTGGAAGTTTCCGAATTGCAGATTTTAATTGAATTCACTTGTTATCAATTAATATCTTACGAACCGAAAGTGCTATCGAAATTTTGATAATAACATAAATAAAAGGAAATAATACTTTCTACAATTGTAATTAAATGCAATTTGTCCGCAAACCTACCAAATGTTAAAAAAATGCGTCAAGTGTTAGAAAAACGTAATAATTCGATTTTTTTTTCTTTCTATTTTTTTATTTGAAAACGTAGAAGTATTACAATTTTGAAGTAAATTGCAATCCATTATTCAATTTTAGGCGATTTTTGATAATACAAGTAAATAGATTTTATGATATATAAATGTTTGAAATTGAATAATAATTTTTTTTTACCTATTTTAAGTATATTGAAATATTTTTAGAATCAGTTATTTAAAAAAAAAACGAGTCAAACTGTCGAACGCAGTTTCTTTGTTTGTCAATACAAACCAGATGTTTAGAGGGAGGATATACCATTTTAAAATTTTAAAGCATAAAATGGCCTCAACGTCAAAGGTTCTTCGTGAAAAAGACTAAGCACTTTTAATAGGAAATGATGCACATTAAATTATTGGTAGTAAAATTGCTCTCAAACGAACAAGTTTTACAAGTACTTTTTTTAATATGCGAATAGTTAAATTGAATTTACATAAAAGTGCAAAATTAATTATTCAAGGAATAGGTAGTGTTTTGGTAAAAAGCACGGATTCCAGCTAAGGAAAAACATCATTATGTACAAAAGCTGGAATTATTATACTCTGAATGAAGGAGACTGCTAAAACAAGGAAATAAAAGAACGGATTCATAAAAGGAAGGAGTAAAAATTAAATGAAAAATTTGACGACCTGTTCGATATCGCACATGCGAACGCTCTAGAATTAATAGATGTAGAAGATAAACAGGGTAGTATGCTTGGTATTGATATCAGGTTACATCAACAAGAGAAGAGAACTGAATAACGACTGGAAAGAGAAGATGCAAGAAGAAAATAAACTTACGAAGAAATGGAAAATTTAAGTAAGTATATGTAATTGTTTACTTCACGTCACAAATGATATTGCGGAAAGAGTATTAAACTGGTCGAAAAATATAATAGCTTAATTACCAACAAAGAGGACCAAAAACAGTACTTGCTACAAGTTGTTAGTGATTATCGGCGTCAATATCCGGATTCCAGTAAAGTTTCCTTAGAAAAAAAAAGTAATTATTGTGATATGCATTTAATTATTTTACATATAGGTAACTTGGTATATCTGTTTTATTCTTAAGTTTGTAAATATAATTCTTTCAATTTATGTAACTTCAGTAATTATTTAATATTGTTCGTTTTATTTAATTTGTAAATAAATATATTTGCTTAATTATCTTATATTTTTAGTTATTAATATAAAGAAGTAATTTTTCAAGAATTTTTACCTTTTTTTAATACTTAACGCATATTTTTTAAATTCCAACAAGTTTACAAAAAAATTGCATATAACTAAATTAGTAGCAAATTAAATTTCCTTTTATTTATGTCATTATCAAAATTTCGATACGACTTAATGTTCGCGAGATATTAATTGATAATAAGTGAATTAAGTTAAAATCTGCAATTTGGAAACTTCCGGGGCTCGGTGGCACGTGTTAATATTATTCGATTGGGTTCAAATTTTGTATACGTTTGTTTTTCGGCATTAGAACGACTTTAGGGGGTGCGACCAAAAAAATTCGAAAAAGTTTTTTCCACTAAGTATAACGTAGAACCACCCTAGTGGAGCACTCATAACCCACATTCATTTAGTGAATAATTTACATATTATCTTAAAATATGAAAGTGGTTGGGTAGTTTGCCAATGAATAATTAGAGGTACTATATTCTTTGAGAGAACTATAAACGTTGAATGCTATCGAAACAATATTTTAACATTTTTATAGACTAACAGTAAGTATAATAGAGATCTCGTAGATTTCGAACTACTCGGGAGTAACCAACGCTATTTTTAAGAATAGAATGATTTAGCAGTTTATGTTAGTGATGGGCTTATTCGAATGAAAAATAACCGGTTATCCGGTTATTGAAATAACCTATGTAATTCGGTCTTCGTTCCAAGTATTCGAATCAAAAATAACCTCATGCTGATAGCTACTACGTTTTGAATATAAAACCTCAATTCAATACTACGTGCCATATCTCAGCAACCTACGCAGTGCTCAAAATTCTGTAAATATAAATACGTCATAACTCATAAACAAATCAGGTTGTACTGAAAACACCATTTGGTTATCGCGTACCTACCTCCTATCATAAAAAATATGAAATTATTAAATTCTGGGGACCTGAAACCTGAACGCCTAAAAACTGCAAACTCATCAAGCTATAAAACAATTTTTTATTTGCTTACATCTCCAAAGGTTTAAAACAAGAGGCGGCGCATTTAACCCGCCCGATCGATAAAGATAAACGTTTTACAACTGTTTTTATTGCGATTAGCAAAAAGTCCCGCATATTTCTTTCTTTCTACACTTCTTAATAAATACCTCTTAATTTCCAATACATACAACATAATGTACGGTCGGCGGCTTAGAAATCGGGCACTACACACTATTATGATATATTTTGCATGTATTTTTTAAGTATATAAACTGGGTTTTTACAGTTATGGTTTTAATTGTTACGTCAGATTGTTTATTGTTTGTCAATTATGAAATGCCATCTCACATTAATGAAGTAACCGGAGCAAGAATACTCCAAAGACTAGAGGAACATATTACGTGTCCCGACTTCTAAGGCGCCGACCGTACATATTATGTTTTCGTTCCTCTGCTATCTGCAAGTTACGATGTCGATGCAGATGACGGTGAACCGATGTCGATGCAGATGACGGTGAACCGCCAACCGGCAAACCGGCTGACTTAATCGAAACGAATCGAGAGCCAAAATTTATTCGAATGATTATTGAAATAACAATTCGGTTATTAATATCATTCGAATGCAAATAATTCAGTTATGAAAATTGTCCGATTATGCCCATCACTAGTTTATGTATTAGGGAACTTTGTTACCAAAAATTACAAACAAGATTTACGCCATAACCTAGAAAATTTTAAACTATGTAAATATTATAGCTCACTACATATAACTTTGGTTATGTATTAGTAAAAAAAATACAATTTGCAATACTTTCCGAGAAATACTTATTATAGCTTTTGTATTTAAAAAATTTGTAATTTATTAAGATAAACTGTATTTTAAAGTACCCCTTTATTTCAAACAATTATGGAAGCCGTTAGCCAAAGTGTTGACAAATATGAAACACTAGTTTGGACACCATCTGTAAAACACTAACGCGCAATGCAGTAGCAACAATAAATACTCTGTCAAATAGTAGCTTTCCATTGCAGTAAGTTAGTTAGCTACCAAGCGTAATAATATTCACCAAATAAGAAAAAACTTCAAATAAACATAGATACGAAATTGGGTTTGAAAGAAACTACAACGCTGAGAAGGATAGGTAGTAGAAAAACAATACAGTAAAAGCAAATTTGGCAAAACGTGACATATCGACGTGATTTTATATGTTGAAGAATGCGACCTTGAAAAAATGGTATTGAGTGCAAAATAGGTACTTGGGCGCAAAAGCGAAGAGTAGTTTTTAGTGTTCTAATTGATATGTATATACCTATCTATATTTGTTTTTGTATGTTGAGAACTATTTTACAATAAATAAATGAGACAATTGAGACACAAGACACAGACACAGTGCCTCACTTAACTGTTTTCACCATAGGAATCTTCGAAACAGTATAAGAGATACAAACTGGGCAAATGGAATAAAAGCTGCACATTAGTGTGCTCGCGGAAACTAAGTGGTAGCGATAGTGACATAGTGACTAGGATAAAACCGATGAAAAGTTGTAATTTTGTGCAACATATTTGATTGAATTAGTAAGTTGTTATATAATTTTTAACTACGTTTTAAATAGGTGAATGTCGAATATAAATAAAAAAATATACTTACTAGAAATTTCAAACTGCCACTTTGCCATTTCATTTAACAGTATAATAACATTAATAACATTATACTGTAATGATGCCCTTGACTACTATAAGGCTTTAATAAAAATATAAATAATAAATAGGGCAAATCACCACAATTTATAAATCACATAGTTTTAATCAAGAATTCTGCTCATTAAAATGATACTGTAATTATTTGCTTAATAAATAGTTTATTGCTCTTATGTATTTTATTTATTTGCAATTAATTAATTTGAAGCTCCGGTCTAGCATCACATGGGTAAGTTCAACAACTAGTATTACAAATACTTTTGTGTATGACAAATTTGCTAGTATGGCAGACACTTGACTTTGTATCTGAGAGCTTTAACCTCAAATTGACTGCAACCACAAAGATGATCTGCACGTTTTCGGCTAACCTGGTTTCGCTTCAATGACTCAAACCGAAACTCTGATCTGCTTTTGTTTTATTTCCGGCAAAAACGGTCGAAATCTTTGGTCCACATCGCAAAATGGAAAGACGCCACGCCGATTAAAAATCTCTGGAAAGCTTCTGGGATCTGGGGCCTCGTGCTACACCTCGTAGACAGTCTAATCTTGATAAATCCCAAATTTCACGGACCTGCTGCACCGGCTTCCCTTTCAATTTTACCTTTGGAGGTGGTGCTCCGAGGCTGGCACGCACAATGAAGAGACGCCACAGCTCCTATAAACTTGGTGACGGCCTCTGGGTTCTCGTTTCTACTTGTAGGGCTCACTAAAAGGCTTCTACACACGTAGTAAAACGGTTCTGGCCGGCCGATGTCTCGAACTGACCGAAATCTTGTTAGAATTTGGCCTCGCTGTATGAAGAGCTGGTAAAATCTTGCTGGACTAATCCCTGTTCACTGGGATGTGATATCACAACTACAATTACTCTTAAAAATGCTCTGCACGCTGGTAAATATGAACAACACTTTTTGGCTGATACAAATAACTTTATTATTAACAATTTTACACCAAAACTGGGAGCACTTCTTGCACACAACATAAAAGTTACAAGCTTGTTTTCGATATGAAACAATTGACTCTCTCGTTACTTAGTGATTACGATTTACATTTGTTTTTATGAAAATGAGGTTTGATATCATGTTTTAACTTATCAACTATAGTTTTGATATACTGTTTTTGCTTAAATACTGAACTGTCTTTTCTTGGAAATTTCACGTTTACACCTTAAATCTCTGCTTTTTAATCACTTCAGATTTAAATTCACTGTTTCACATGATTATTTTCGCACTGCACGATGTCTGTTTCCTTTGATAGGTAGCCTAATTGCTCTTTGCAATCTTTACTTCCTCGTACTGCTTTGCTTTACCTGTCAGTTGTCGTTTGCAGGTGATACAAACTTTTAATCATAACGCTCATATAAGTTTTGTAACTATACAAACCATCTTTGTATTATATTAAAATTCATATCATTGCATTGATTTCACCCAACTCAAACCTGTCAGCCACATAAATCAAGCTGCGTTTGCCATAACTAGCATCAAACATTGACTGAAATGCTGAACGTAACCCTTCTGATTCCTGCAATATGTAATGCCAACCTTTCTCACTCAAATTATAATTACTGCTAATCATCTGAATTGCATTTATTAGTGTAAAATTACTGGCTTTCTTGCAATAAATAAAATATGTAATTCTGTGCTCATTTTCGTGTTAGTTAGGTAACCAGAATTGCTGTGGCAGTAAACCATAGCAATACGTATACGTGTTACAATTTTACGTAATGTAAAATTTACAATAACCAAAGATAATTTAATTACCATGTAAATGAAGTTGTATGGTTATGAAATTTAGTGTGCATTTCGAAATGTTGGGGAAACACTGATAATTTCTACCCAATCTTGTCATCATGACGTGTATAAACCGCTCTGGACAACCTATGTAAAACCGATTACACAGGTATAGTCTTCTTTTAACGCACGTGCGACATAAGAGCAGTGTCAACTACCACACTTTGCAGAAATGCCTGGCTAGAGGTCCCGAGTTTATATAAGATAACTATTCTTCAAGCAGCTGAGAAACATCCAATAGTTATACTTTACAATTATTACTGCGATATTTTTGCAATGATGATCATAATATCTTAATGTTAAATCGGTATTCCATTACGAAGGATTTATTCTTTCAATACAGCACGCATCTTTCCTTATTAGCACCAGTTCAAAGACCATTTTCTTAAGCCGGTATCATCATGCGACCGAAAAGAAGGTCAAGGAGTGATGATACAACTGAAAAATAATTGTTAACTAAAGGTAATATATTTTAAAATTTAAGTAAATCCATTAATAAATAATTTTACTGATATAGTTTGTACTTGTTACAAAACTACTTTTTTATGTGTTAAAAACTAAGAAAAGTGTACCTACATAATAAAATTATTTACAGTTAGAGGCATTTTTTTCATTTAAAAACTAATTTCAGTATGTACTTTCTATTTTACATTTTAAATAGATACGTTAATTCCATTTCATAGTTTGCAATTTAAATAATTTTTGGAAACCATTTTACCCACCTCTGGTTGAGTGATGCGGCAGAAAAGTTGAGATACGCTGGTCTAAAAAAAAAACAAGTGAACGACGATATAGCAACTGTGATGCTATAGCTGGTTGCATATTACGCTTTTATGTAAATATAGTAAGTTTTACTTCCCTGAAACAACGAGCAACCAACTTTTTCTATAAAGAATAGAAGTATTCTTTTCATCTTTAAAAATTCATGTATTTTTGCTGAAAGGTGAAGGTGGCTACGATATAGAGTAAAACATTCAAAAATTAAATAAGACACCTTATATATAAATACAAAAATTAAGTGTTTCCATATGTCTTAACGATTTTAGTACATAAAATTCACATCTCTAGTGGTAACTACGCTGATATGCAGAAGACCGGTAACCGGTGGCGCCGCAAAATATGGGTTAATAGAGCCATAGAGGCCGTGCCACCCCAAGTCCAAACTAAGTATCTGCAATCTCGCAACCAGTCCCCATTAGAAGGAATAGCGAGTGTAAACAGTGACCAGTTAATTAACGTGTAATTTAAATGAGTAGGCAGTGTTCGCAGGCACCAATCGCAGGAGCCTGTGATAGAGCAATCCGAAGAGATGCTAGTGTTAACCTAGTCGAAGAAGGAGCGGTACGTGCGTGGAGCCAGTCATGCCGCGTCCTTAGCCGTGCGTGCTTCAACCGCGAAGGGTACTTGGCCCACGAGATGCTTGCACCCTTTTGGCAGACACTAGCGGCCTGCGCTCTGCTGGCCGCCGCCTCCGACTTGCCGCGACTCCTGGAGCGCAGACAGTCGCTAGCCAATGTGTTGTACTCCCCCTATTGCAAATTCGACGAGGATGTCATCCAGGACGACCAAAAGCTCGTCGCCGAAATCCGCAGCGCCGATTACGTCTTTTCGGGGAAGGTTGTTAGTGACGTGTACCCCCTTATGAACAGAACCGTCGCCTTCACCGTCTCCGTGAAGCGGTTCTTCAAGAGCTCCGCGGTGGCGAAAAGCTCGTGCAAACTCACAGTGGCGAAAAGCCCGTGCGAACTCACAGTGGTGAAAAACCTCCGCACCGGGGAGGGCTCGGAGTGCCGGCAGGTGGTGCGGCGCCGCTACATAGCGATTTTCGTGGGGCGCAAGCCGGAAGGAGCGCAGGATGCAGACGTGGTCCTTTCCATTAGCCCCGTTACTGTCACGTTGCGAAATCTGGATCGAGTCAACGAGGCAGTTAAGAAAGGTTGGATTCAATGGCTTGCGCTTAATAAGGGTGCCAATCGATTTAATGATTTCTCGAATTTATTTAGCAATTTTGCTCGTTAAAATGACGTCGCGTAAAGCGATTTGGCGCCCCGAACAGCGGTTTTGGGTATCGAAAATAGCTTTCCACTCGGGGCAGGCGTAAAATAAGTAATAAGGGTGCCCTTCCCTAAACGCTTTAGAATGAAACATTATTTTTAAACAAATGTAAATTTGCGTTTCTATGAAACGGCGCCTTTACTTGGTTAACAATTAGCGTATTTTATTGAGCATGTGACAAATGGGCAACATCCCATCTGCATAATCCCATGCCATTACTGTAGCCATTAATACCATGACTGAATAAATTCACTGGAGGTGAAATTTATGAAGGGATATTAGCTTACATTTACACAAACTCATTGAAGTAAGATTGAAATTACATCCTTACTTATTTTTACAATAAACAGAACATGTAATTTCTCACATTTTTTGAGAAAAATTAATGGTATTAAGTATTTATGACACCAAGATCTTTTTATCATAAGTGAGAGACTCGTATTTGGCAATAATTACTTTACTTAAACTTTAAAACAGAAATTTAAACACAAAAAAATACCCCACAGAACATATTTGTTCGTTTTATCAACGATCAATAGCAAACAATAAAAATTATTTCTGGGCTATTACTTCATTTTACGATCATGCTATTATTATAACAATGAGCTGGAAGTATATAAAAACACAACACTTTTTACAGGAATATTATTGAGAAATCTTGATATATATACATAGTTTACATATATAACAACCAATTGCTTTACATCTATAAGGAAATTTAAAAAATACATTAGTACATACAGGAAAATTAATATGTCATTCATTATAAACAGGTGCTTATATTTTTCTTACAAAATATAGGGATATTTCCATAATTTATGCGTTTAAGCCCTTACAGTAGCGCAAACGTCTTATAAACTGTTCAAGAAACCCCAAACAGCTGGTGGAACTGAAACAAATAAAACTTCAATTGCTATACTGCCTGGTACAAAAACAATATAAGGTATTCTGTAGTGAACAGAAATTGTGGAAAAATATATGTAGATCTGTCAGAGATAAATAAAAAGTTGTTACTTCATCATGGCGTATTTCAGTTGGTATTAATTTGATGTTTTCAGTTGCATTTTAATTTTTTTCAAAAATATTTTGAATTTTTCAAAAAGATAATGTTGGGGTGTGATCGATAGAACTTTTAATTTAACTAAAATAATTGCTGAAACATACAGTCTCATATGAAAAAGAAAATAAACCGACCGAAATACTCCAAGACCTGCAAAACTAAGAAAATATATGTGGAAATGAACAATCGGGGAAAATACATAATAGAAAAAATGAATTTTATAAGCCCACAGCTAACTAAAGTTATTAAAAATTAAATTAATTTTAAAAGAAAATAAAAGTCAAGAAAATAAATATCCTAATCAAACTAACACTAAACTTTTGACCACCTGTTGATTACAGTTGCAGTTGTATTGCAATCGAAATACCTCTTCAACGACGTAGCTAGAATATGAACATTCGTATCTTTGAGAGGTTTTGTAACCTGGTTGTCTTTAAAAGTCTCCATTTATAACAACTATCCTACAGCATTTTAACGTAATCTGTAACAAACTGGAAAAATTTATTAATTTAAGACAATGGTATTTCAGCCAATATATTAATTTAAGTTTTGGTATATGAACAATTTCTATTTTATCGAAAATCATACTTAAGCTATAATTCACGACAGTGTGATACACTACTAAAACAGTAACGTTATATCTTAAATTTGTAATATCCCTTTCTGTGAGTCTCCGAAGGTTTTTGATACTTCCAAATTCTTCTAAAAAAACGTAAATGTAAGCTAACGGCCTCTCATGTTAAAAAAAATCTGTGTCTATATTTTTTTAAGTTTGTAGAAAGCTAGGCTCTACTTATAACAACTTATTTTTTAATTAGTCTGAGTAGGGAAGTTTCCTTTGAAATGCTGCTACGCCAACCCTGTTTAGAATAGCAGTAAGAATCGATTAATTTAAGGTTTAATTAGGACGCACAATTGCTACACATCAAAATTTTAGATGACATTTTAATTTTGCGGCTTTGGATAATTAAAGAAAAAATAGGTGTTTGAAAATGCTTTGAGGGCTATAATTCTCCCACCGTTATTTTCTGCAAAGTCTGACATGAAGCACGTGTGTTTGGGTAATGGATTTAATTAAAGTAAATCCGGATCAGTATATATAAAGCAGCATGCGTGATGGACTCCTGTGTAAATATTTTCTTTGTATCTGAAAAAATAATATTGCCATTTATACCTTCAGCTGTAATTTACAAGATTTAGTTTAAGCATTTACGCAAGTTCATTCTAGTTAACTAACTTTTTACTTTTACGGAAGCTTTAACTAGTGGTGTCAGGTGTATACGACACAAAATTAATTATTTTAAGTGAAACATATTCTGAATACATTAAATGATAAACCACAGTTGTTGTAACTCGAAAATAAGTTCTTAGATACATAGGAATCTGAATGAGAAAATGTTGTATAAAATGTAGTTACTTTTTACCACTGTAAAACTTTTTGAAAACTTCTTAATTAATGAGATTTTATAAAAGTCCAGGTTTTTTTCAATCACTTATTGCCGGCTTCTAAAATATAACTATCTGCATAAACAAAAATGTACAAAGTTTGGACAATATTCTTCAGGGACGACATAATAATAAAACAGTTTCAGTCTTTAAAATACGAGGTCATAAATGCTACTGAACTGACATACTTGACCATACAATTAAATTTTACTAAACTTTAACATTCTCACTTAGCCTACCAGCAAAACATCACGTATGCCTAAAAATGGTATAAAAGAACAAATTCTGTGATTGGACCGTGTCATTGTTGAGCATTTAATGTTTCTCCCACTTTCGTAAGGGGCCCTATTATGAGCGTTGAGTTATTTTTTATCAGTTACACTGTCAGGTTTCGAAAGTCGTTTGAATATTGCAAATGACCGTGAAAATCTTCTAAATTACCCAAAAATCCCACATTAACTTTTTAAACAATCTTTAAAACTAATAAAGGAATTAATCTCGTAGCTGCAGAAAGATCGTAGAAAAAATACTGGCATTACAGCATTTCAAAAATTGAATCACATTAGGATCGGAGATGCTCACGAAACTATCTTGTTTTTTTTAGAATTTTGAGCGAGAACACATCTCTTCCTTTAAAAATTCTGAAATAATCTCCCCTGAAACGCAAAGAAATTGAGTATGACAGTAGACGTACGATATTGCTAAAAACTATATTTTTCTTAATACACAAAGCAGAAGCTGATAATGAAAATGAAAATTTAAATCAGTAATCTACAATGTGAAAAATATATGTTTCTATATTTCAGTAGAAATATTGTTTAACATTTATTTATAATCGTTCGTCAAAAGCACTATCGAGAGCAGAAAAGTTAACCACTACAATTTTTTATTGTACACTAAACTTTTAGTTATGGTTACTTCAGTAACAAATAGGTACCATTTATAAATTGTTGTGGTCTTGTCAAATTTACAATACATAAAATAATGGTAGTAACCATAGTAAGGTATTACTCTACAAAAGAGAAGTGTAGACGTTCACCTTTCTGTGCATCCGATGGTATATTACTAAATATTTAAACATCGCCTAGAAAAAAATTATCATAGAAATGCCTATACTGGATGGCACAGAATCTAAGGAACTATTCAAAAAAATATTTATTTAAATTTGAAGCAGTGGCTGCGGAGAACGGCTAGACACGTTTTGACTAACCTAGCATTTATTTCAAAAGCTAACGAATTTGCATTATTTTAAAACGTTCTAGGCAGTAACTTTAATATGGTGTGGTAAATATCGCTTTAATGAAGCCTGTATTCTTGGGCGGGTTGAGAATTTCCTGCGATTAGAATGTTTTTAACAGGCATAACACTTCGACAAAAAATTAATACGTTTTAATTCTTATTTAGTTATAAAAGCCATTTTTACTTCCCTCATCTAAAAGACGAAGGAAATATTGTAATTGGGAAAAAATTACCTTCCGAGATTTCTTCAGATCTTCACGTATCAAGGTCTCTAGATCGAAAAACAGGTTTTCTCAATTCCGTCTGCTGCATGTCTATCTGTCTGCCTGTTGCCCGTGTAACTTAAAAACTATTTGTCGTATTTCAGAAAAATATATACAGGGTGAGCACCTTAAAAGATTAAGTTTTGTTTATTTTTGCGTTAACTGAGAAATAGATAAGAGTAATAATGTGCAGATAAGTCAGATTTTACACTTGACGAAAATAAGATCCAACCAATTCAGGATGATGTTGCCACAGGGTCGACACGTTTCAATAATAAGACCGTTCTGTTAAATACATTTAACATCTGGGTGCGGCTACAATCGCATTCGCAGATCGAATCCCACCGCTGGTAATTTTTTTAATTAATAATAATTGATGTAATTTGCATAACCAAGTGTTTCGTTTTATTGGGCTCGTTACGATATTTTTAACCTTATTTTTCTTTGATGTTTAAAATTGTTTAGTCACTTGTGTAGGACGTTCAGAGTAAAACAATTTACAGTTTTTTTTTCTAGAATTTTCTTGTAATTATAGCTGCTTTATGAGAAAATCACTGCATCATTTCTATGTTTCTATTCGTCCTTTTAAGTTATAATCAATAGATGAAGAACATGAACTACTTACTTTTAATGGTTTTCTTTTTGTTCGGTAAATAAATTAATCTTTAAATTTTTGTTTTTAGTGTTATATTATTCACATATAACCAATCAGCTTACCGGATTTTCAATTTGGTTTTTTTTCAAATTAATTTAGTTTGGTTTCTTTTATTGTTTCAGTAGTATGAGGATATTTTTACCTCTACTTGCCTTTGATTTTTCACAATTTCCACTTCTTTTATTTGCAAAAGAAAAAAAGTAATAGCTCTGGTTTTATCATTGGCGAAAACGAGACCTAACATATACAGAGTTAAAATCATAAATGGGACAGAATAATATTGTATCTTTCTAACGCAGCAGAAACTCGTGGAATTCGAACACGCCTGTGGCTCAGTTGTTCTAGTGGCGTACCAGAAACCCCTTCGAAATATTTGCCTGGAAGCGCAGAGTTCAAATCCCAGCCAACTACATTTTTTATTTGCAAATTGATCTAATTCGCGCAATTGAAGTTCCGTGTAAACCCCTTTACAAATATTTTCTATTTTGGTTTTGTTTGCAACAGGTACATTTTTTATTATACGGTTTAGAAGTTTATCCAACGTACCAAAGAAATTTCTCCCAAATATACAGTTTGTAGCATATTTTAAATGCAGTAAATTATTTTCTTCACAACAACCTAAAACAAGAAGACAAAATTTGTTAATGACGCTTGGCTAAGCTTCCGCGCCATACCACCGACATCCTTTATAAAATACATGTTAAGTGTGTCACTTTAGCATGTGCTCGGCAAAATGTACAAAACTGGGTATGTATGCAGTCGTATAAGTACAAGTGGTGGTTTTGAAATATTTGGATGTGTACAATAAGTTATACACGTGGCAGTCAAAGTGTTAAATATACACTGAACTACCTAACTTAATATTTCTAGGCCACCACGCTGCATCTACCGATGTTCCATTTAAAATATATTCTGCTTATGTACCCCGTGGTATACACGTGGCGGTTTTTAAATCTGTAGGTGTGTATAATAAGCATTACATGTACCACGTGTTAAATATATACCATACCAAATTTAAAAAATATATAAAATGCGCCACTGCAATACACATGTGGCGGAATGTACACAATGTATAACCGTAGTATACAAGTAGCGGTTTTGAAACCTGTAAGTGTACATAATAAGGGATGCACATAGCAATTAACGTATTAAATATACTCCGGGCTAACTTAATATTTCTAAATGCTCACGACATATCTAACGATATCTCATTTAAAATACATTTACGTTTAACAAAAAAAAAAAATTAAAATACATGCAAAGTGTGCCACTGTAATACACACGCGGGGAAATGTAGGAAACTGCACGCCTATGGTGGAATACACGTGGCGATATTGTAGCTTCTAATTGTGTATAATAAGGGATACGCATGGCAATCAACGTGTTAAATATACGCCGGGATAGCTTAGCATTTCCAAGCCTCCACGTTGCACTTCCCGATATCTCATTTAAAATACTGGTAAAGTGTGCCACTTTAATACACACGCGGAGAAATGTAGAAAACTGCATGTGTACAGTGGTACACACATAGCACATTGCAATCAGAGTGTTAAATATATGCTGGGCTAACTTAATATTTTCGAGCATCCATGCTGAACGTACCTATAGCTCACGTGTAGTGCGACACTTTAATACACACGCGGAGAAATGTAAAATACTGCATGTGTGGTATACACGTGGCAGTTTTAATATTTCTAAGTGTATATAATAGGGAATACACATGGCAATCAAGTTGTTAAATGCACTCCAAAATAACTGCACCTATGGCTATTATTTAAAATTCATGTAAAGTGTGCTACTGTAAAACACACGCTGTGTAATGTAGAATACTGCATCTGTAGAGTGGTATAAACGTGGCGATTTTGAAGCCTCTAAGTGAGTATAATAAGAGATACACATGGCAATAAAAGTGTTAAATACACAAGATGTCATCTACACAAGAAAATTAGGGCACTTACGCTGTACTGTAGAAACCCCTATCTTCAATAAAAAAAAATAAATAATGCGAAAATTTGTAGGAAAATTATTATATATAGAACTCCTTCAGTTTACGAAACTAATAGAAATAAAATTACAAACAATCCCATTCAATTTTTTTACTTTTTCTAAGGCTCAGTGCAAAGCAACGTTTAAGTCGAAATCAGAAGTCTTGCAATAGCAGCTAAACGTATGATAATTTAAAGGATGTAGTGGCTATCAAAAACTGCAATATTTTCTATAAAATAATCAACACTCAAGTTAAAGTTGACTTTTAAAATTAAATAAGGATGTCTTAATACATTGACCAATGAAAGAATAAAATATTTTTAAGTATGCCTTCTATTTAGAAATATATATCTGCAATAAATTGCTGTTGTCTAAAGCAACAACGATGATTTAGTGTATGTGTAACCAATTATATACAAAATCAAAGGCGTTCATGAGAAATTAAATTTTGAAGTAATAAAATCGGCGTTTAGTTGAAAAACTAAACCTCAAATTGAGAGCAGCAATAAATATGGTCTGCATTTAAAAATCAACAATATAGTGAAAAGGATTACATTTGCTCTAATAGTGTTACCAATTTGCATCAATTTGCGGGTAATTAGAAACTAATATACGAATTAACGTGTCTAGAGTACTATCAGTAAATACATGTAATTAAATCAATGTTGGGAAACGGTTGACAAAGTCGGCGCGAGTTTTAATGAGAAATTAATGGGATTGTTGATTTTCACTGCTTTTGTACTGTATGAACCATAAATGTCAGGTTTATTAAAAAGCCTGGCAAATGACGCATTCTCAACATAACGGACGAGTGCTTAGACGCTGCAATAAATTATAGGAACATATACAGAGTGGTTGCAAAATGCTGTCTTTATTCTAGGATTTATTTGATTTCAATCTACAATGGTGTTTGAATTTCTGATAGTAATTATGCTAATTGAATCTAATTAGGATGAAACTAATAAACAAATTATTTGGCCAGCTGCTGTAATTAAAATATTAGTTAGTCGATCGGATTTGCACTGGCTAATTCATTAGTTTGCACTAGTCGGCTACTTGAAAACGGATGAATAGCGATTACATAATCTGCTGTCAGCCTCAGAGGTTTCAAAACAGTGGGACAATATGTGCCGCAAATAGAGTATTTATTTGGTTCTCTATTTTTTAAGCATTTGTTCAGCATACCATTTAGACAAACCATATAGGAGCTTCTCACAATATATCATCATATAAACGACGCTTCTTTTTACTATTAATAATAATCTGTGGACGATTTCGAGCTGATACTGAACTTGAAGCCTGAGTTGAAGTGGTGAATTTAGATTACCATAGTTTTCTGACGAAACTGGAGTAATGTCTTCCTAAAGTGTTGACTGTCTGCCTCGTCCACATTTTATTCCGACTTCTCTTCAACATTTCGAAAAAAAACTGCGTTCTTGAACAGTTGTCATAAAATATCCTGAAGACCGTTTCCACGGGCTTGTACAAGAGGATGTCATACGCCGTTCGGTTATTCTTGGTTTCGGAATAAGTAGATGCTAGAGGAGTTTTAAATTTATCTCTTTCATCCATTTATATCTAACGGCTAATTTGCAGGTACTTGTCAACTCAACAATCATTTACAGGCTTAGATTTTTCTTTTCGTTACAGTAGTGTCAAAATAGTGAAGAAAAATAGTAAAGGTCTTCTGGGAAAAAGATCAACCCCTTCACAAAAATATATTCCTCAGAATAACCTGCATTTTTTAAATTTTATAAGAAGTACAAGATTTTTCTCCCAAATGGAAACATAATGAAGTCTATAAAACTAACATTTGATATATAAAGTATTTATTTATCTCGCCAGGGAACGCTTCACAATCCGTCATATTTGTTAGTTTTTCATGACATACACAAACTTGTTTTTCTGACAACATATCAGTTAACTACTAGATATTAGGTGATTATTAATTGAGATATACGTTTGGGAGAAAAACTTTGTATGAACCTCTGCCATAAAAATAGCCTCGGCTCCCTTCGGTCGCCTCAGGCATGACTTACAATCTCCGGATTAGAATCTTAGTTTATTCCCTTGGTACAAAATTAACTATTTCTTACGTGTTATGCTTAGTTCGAATACCAGGTCATTCCGTAATTTATTCGGAATATATTCATCATAGTGATTTTTTACTGAGTGTTTATAATTGTGTGTCTGTGATAGCAGTAGCCATGAAATTAGATCCATACAAATGGTAGCTAGTACTATACAGATTTAAGGTTAGGTGTACAACAAACATAAGTATAATAAGTAATGCTATTTACATAGGTATGGATCTCGTATTCCATTTCGAAACTTCAGAAAAATTTACAATGAAAAAGGAGAAGTTGATGTATTTATGGTGTTTAATAAAATTTTAAACAGATTAAACTTTCAGAAAAATGTTGTGTTACAAATTACAAAAAAGGAGAGACTACAATAAATGTTGAAAATGGTGTCGGTTTACCGAAACACGCAATCAAACTCTTCTCTTTTTATTTTCAAACATATTTACCAACATTTCTTGGTTAATATTGTTACAATAGTTTCTGATTTCTTCGGCAAGTTCATATAAATTTTTAAATGTTCTTTTAAATACACTATCTTCGAGGTAGCCAAAATCACAAGGAGTGAGATCCGGAAAACTAGCTGGGAACGGATGATTAGTGAATCGACTAATAATTCTGTTTCCAAAAATCGGTCTCAAAAAGCTAGATTCTCTTGGGGTGTGTGAGCAGTGGCTAAGTCTTGTTGGAACCAACCACAATTTCTTTCATTTAGATCGACTTGCTCAACGAAATTTTCTAGAATTTGTTTTTTATACCTCTGTCCATTAATGGTAATGTTAAAAATTATTGGTCCAATTAACCTTCTTCTGGAAACCGCTACCCAAATACCTAATTTTTGGGGATGTAGTATAGATTCTAAATATTCATAACCTGACATGAGAAACCAGGATTCATCGGTGTAAAAATTTAAATCTAACAGATTATTGTCTGTTGAAACCAGTGGCAGTCATTAACTTGTGCTTCAAAATGCTAACCTTCGCAGAGAATTATTTGGGTTGTCTTCGATTTTTTCCTTAAGATCTTCTACAGTTTCCTGAGCAACTTGTGGCCTACTTGAAAACTTGCTTTTTATAACGCTTTCAGTTTGCTGAAAGCGTTCAACAGTTGGTCTAATTTTTTGACTTAGACAATGGCGGTCATAATGGTAATTGGAAAATCTAATACAAAATTATTCCAGGGAAGGATGATAAACTAAGTCCAGACCGTATCATTATCAACAATACCGTTTCTAGAATAAGCTTCTATAATGAATTTATTCTGCTCTCAAGTTCCATTAAAAAAAACTGACTTATACTTGACATATTTTGATGTTTATTGCTAGTCCAGTTCAGAATTTTGAAGAGAACATGCATTTTTCAAAGGTAATGCGATAATGGAGATTTATAAACACGCTGTAGTTTAATCCCACAAAAACGTTCTGAGGAGAACTTGACTAATTAAAGAACAATAAGTAAAAATATATCGTCGTTCTCGTCCATATTCGACCAGTGAGCATCTCCAACGTGATCAGGTACATACATGTCACAATGTTTTGCTCTTCTTTGCTTCGTTCCAACATAAATGTACCCTAAGGAAGAATCTCCACGTCCCTTCAATTTATTTCGAACAGAAGAAAAATCAATGGTACAATAATTGTTAACACATGTGAGCATCTGTATATAGTAGTTCTTTATGTTATGGTATCAAGCTCATCAAAACTGATATAAAGATATTTTTATGGTTATTCCGCCATATTAAGAACATGAAACATGACACTAAATATGCATTCAAATATGAATGACCAGTTATTTAATAACACAGCTGGAATGCCATCATTTCAAGTTTTTCATAATTTATAGATATATTAAACCTATTGTCGTCGTGCAATAATAAACAAATGTATTTTTAAGGTCAGTTATAAGTCGCCAGTAAACGCAAAAAGTGTAGTGCAAATGAAACCCTTTCGGTAGTATAACTTATATAATGTCTATTATACAATACCTACGTTGAAATTCTAATTCCGTTTGGTATGAGGTTGATTTGAAGATATTTTTAATTTACCTTTATCCAAAAATATAAGCAAAATTTGTTCTGAAATAGACATTTACTACTTTATAACACACCGAATAATCTCTTTCTTCTATTAGAATAACGAATTTAGTTTCTGTATACCTTGGTTCAGAACTTAACACCCTAGACTTTTCGATTTTTGTACAAATTCCTTGAATGCGGAAAAAATTATAGAAATCGACTTCGATAATTTTCTGCGTCATTTGGCGTTCAAAATCGGTACGCGAAACATGAAAAGTATGCGAAGGTAGTTACCTAAAACGTCGTTTGTCGTGTTTCTCATATATTAAGACCTGTATGTGTCATCGATATGAATAGTAAGAGTTTCTGTGTATTTAGTATTATTTAACCTTTTCTTCGTTTAATGTGGGAATAATACCCGCTAGAGTGTCGTTTACAAGTACTACCTGCCCATGAAATTCGATATTTGCTCACACTGGTGAAAATGCAAATGTCCAGGCAATCGACTTTTATTACTAATAAATATATACCTAAATATCTAATTTTGTTCTGGACATCAACATAAAGTAATCGACATTGTACCTATAAGTAATATAAAAGAGTCAAATTTCTTTTTCTTTGTGAGGACACAAATTTTGAATAATCGGTTTAGTTAGTAGACCAATATTACAAAAAAACGAATATTAAACAAGGATTTTATTCTGCAAATAAACCATTTGTTGATGGTGATGAAAGGATGCTATCTTACCAAATCAAATAATATGATGTCTCTATTCGCCGATTTTTTTGGATTTCTGTTTCTTTCCATTTCCATTTTAAGTAAAACGTTAATAACGTAGTGGAATTAGGATAGTCTGCAATTTGTTTCAAAAACCAAGCCTATTTCATTCTTGCACCGGCAAACTATGTTCTTGAAGAAGTTACTGTATGATTATGCATTTTAATAATTATATTATTTCTTATGACGGTTGACACTGCTAAATCAGCAATAAAATCATTACCGCAAGCTACTGTACTTTGCTTCCCTCATTTATTCAAGACCGAGGAAGTATTGTAATCGCGAAAAAATCGCCTTCCGATATTTTTTCAGATCTTCATATTCCAGGGTTCCTAAATGACGAAAAACATGTTTTCTCAATTCCGTCTGCCTGTCTGCATGTTACCGGTATAACTCAAAAATTATTCGTTGGAGGAATGTGATATTTGGCTAGCAGATTATATGCCTTCCTGGCATAAAACCAAGACAATTTCGGTAAAATGTATACAGGGTGGGCACCATAAAAAATAAAACTCGGTCTATTTTTGCTTTAACTCAAGAGCTATTACTTAAATGAAAATTATATTTTGCACATATCCTAGGTTTTCATCCTTGACGAAAAAGAGTATATTTTGGACACAACATATACAGGGCAAGCACCTTAAAAATTAAATGTTTGTTAAATTTTGTTTTAGCTAAGCTATCGATAAAAGTACTAATTTGCACAAAGCACAGCCGCTATCCTTGACAAAAATTGGACCAAATAAATACAGGGTAAATGTTGTAGAATAAACAACTGCGAGGCGGTCCTGAGTGGCAGCCTTGAAATCGCATTCGCAAGCACTAAAGTTCGAATCCCACCACCAGCAATGTTTTTTTTTATTTGAAAATTGATATAATTCGCATTACCAAGTATTTCCATTTATTGTGTCAATATTATTAGGAACGTTACGATATTTTACCCCTAGTTTCCTTTGATTTTTAAAATTGTTTAGTGTCACAACGACTTGCTAGGAAAGTTCTAAGTAGAGTCCTTGACAGATTTTTTTGTTCCTAACAGTACGTGGACTCGCTTTACTATTTTATAGTTTCTAAACGTAATTCCCTTCTGTGATATAGTTCATAGAAGGAAATGGGCGTTATGCTTAAATTAACGCTATTCCCGATGAAACCAGATATGCACTTATGTTGGCTTGAAAGTCAAAGTTTCATGTGTATCCTTACAAAGTGTCAAAATGATATATTGATAAATTACAAAGTGAGTGGTTGGTCATATGGTCTCATGGCCGCCCAGTGTATCTCGTAACTAGTCGTTTATTTTATTATGGCATGAAAATTACTCTGTTTAGCTCTTTAGCAGGCCGTAGCGCTCTAAAAATTGCAAAAAGCAGTAGTGTAGCGACAGCACGTCAAAGTATTAAGGTAGGGTATAGAAAATCCTGCGCATCGGTATATTTACTTCCTACAAACTGATGATGAATTTAATTATCTGAGGCAAAGCGAATGAAGCAAACTCAATTACTTTTCTGGATATTTTCCCCTGGGTGCGGGCAACATCACAGGATCTGAGCTTTTAAAAGGCAAAAATTGTATCAACAGATTCATACTGTTTGTAGATAAACAACGCAAAGTTAATAATAAACGTGCTTGCCCTGAAGAAGTGGAGCGAAATATTAATCTCAGATTTAAGTAATAGCGGCGATTTCGGCAGTGGCGTTGCTACAAATTTCAAGTCCTTATTTAAAATCCTACAATAGGGGCTACTATCTAGCCATAGCTTTTATAACTTTCTTATTGCAGAAAAATATTCTCAAAAACAAATTAAAATGAATAAAGTCTCAGAATAGTTATTGCATTTCCGTTTTACATTACATCTTTTATTAGGTTCATGTTTATAATAGGTTGAGCTAAATTACTCAGTAGCTACTCCGTGTTCTACATCGAAAAACTTTTTTAATATATAGCGGGGATCAAAAGTATCAAAAGGAAAATGTTTAGCTACCTGTATCATGATTATATTAACATAGAGTATGTATTTATAAGCGACTTGTATTGTTATAGTTAAAACAACTATTGTGAATTTGTGTGGCCTTGACAATAATAAATGGTTTCTTCAAACACAAACACATTCAACAAATAACGCAAGCAACTGGAGGATTAAAATTTATCATTGAGTACATTATAGTAGGACAACAATCTAGTATCAAAGTAGAGATGTTCGGACACAGATAGAAGAAGCGTATCAATTAGGCCACCTTATGGTAAGAGTCAAAATACTCATACTTTTAAGTATGCCGTGTGCAATAGGACATATAAAAAACAAATGGCTAAAAGGAAATATCATAGCCAAAGTATAATATCGATGCACTCTATGGTGGATCCATTTAATTTTTGTATGAATTAAGATTGGTGAACTGCTTAAAGGAACAAGTAGATGGTAGTGTAGGAAACATGTAGAAGAACATAACGCAACAAATGTTTGAAGCAGTTAAAAAGATCTGTATGAAACAGTACAATCCAACAATAAAAAATAGTCAGCTGGTGAAATACAGACATACCTACAATGGTTAGGAGAAGAAAATAAATTGTTTTATAAAAAATGGTTAACTTCAAAAGGTCCCGAAGATAGAACGCAGTATTCTGCTGAAACCGAACGATTAATGAGAACTACACATTCAAATGGTCAAATCCAAGTTATGGGTGCTCCAACTTTAACCTTTAATTTAAGAGTGGTGACCCAGGAGGTTGACTCTAGCAATTCTGTTGGATACTTAACAGAGTCATCATCATTTAATTTTTTCTTTACCTTTTATTTGATTTAAAATAATGTTATTTGTGTAGAACGCAGATTAATTTTTTGGTGTAAGGATCGAAAGTTGTATTATGCCCTATGATTTTAATTATTATCCATTGGATATACATTTATGGTTAACTTCTTTAATGCTTGAACATGATCTCTCATGTAATTGGTTATCTTAATTTTACCATCTACTTCATATTGCCAATTTTTCAAAAACTACCCGTTGGTGCATGCCATTTTAAATAAACTCTTATGTTTACATTTAAAGGTAATGTGTCGACATGATTCCAAATGTCTGTCTGTCTTGGAGGTGTCAGAAGTGTACCTGTCAATGCAATTTTACAGATATCAATATAACAATATTATTTCATAAAATGTTTTGCATGTTTAACATAAGGAGATGTAAGTACTTCACTCTCCAAATTTTATAAACTGCTAAGTAAACGGCTTACTCCAGCTACATATAAATATTTCGATCAACCGTTGACTCCGCTGTGTTCGAGATCTTAAATTACCTGTTGCAACCACGTTACTTTCGTAACCTGGTTTCCTTCCCGTTCTAGGAAGATGTCCTAATCATCTTACCTCTACCTTGTTTTAAACATACATACATCATCAAACGGCTCCATAATTTTTCCATCTGTCGTTTATATATCGTTTCCTCTTATTTTTTAAATATTTTCCAAAGTGAAGTTTTATGGTTCGTGTTTCAGTACTATATAAAGCTATTGATCGGACGACTGCATATATATGTTGATAAAATCTCTTCAGTCATATTTATTTTTCCCAATTGCTTTATCGCAGATATTAAAAATCATACTTCCGGTTTCCTGTTCCTCGAGTTTTTATTACCATTAACATTCATAAAATGTGTCTTCTAATCATTGGCGCTCAGCATACTTTTCTCTACAGCTTCATATGAGTTCTGGAAAAGAGTTTGCCATTCCCGCACTTGCTATTGTTAATACTGCAGTATCATCTGTGTACTATCAGACGTTTTTGCTTCATGCTGGTATTTCAGATTTGCATTATATAATTTCCAATGTAAAATTGAAGAACAACACAGAGACTAGATTCTTAAATTTCTTGGAGTAGCTATCTTCTTCCATCACTTTGCACCTTCTCTTCTCCATCAACATCATGGTGTATCTAATTAATTTGATTGGGATTTACAAACTTTTCATGGCCTTGTACAAATTCTTTCTTCATTGGCATGTTTTGTTTATAAATTACATCAGCTTTTTGATATTACTGGATTCACAACAAACATTCCATCAACCATCGCCCTTCTTCTAAAACAGATACAAGCAATACGGAACGCTACTTTCTTTTATAATAATAAATTATTAGTTTCTTTCAGCAATAGCAGATACATAATTACCATTTTTCTTTTTAAATACAAACTTTCAGTTAATAGAACTGAGAGTTTAGTATACAGTATACGTGAACATTGTTCATTGGTTTGTACACTATTAGAAGTATCGCAGAGATTTTTATTGAAAGTTACTTTCAAACAGAAACCAAACTGCATTAATACTGCTAACCTCAGAGAGTAGATGTCATGTTACCTACATCATATTATATAAAAGCTAATGAAGCTGTGTGCATGCGTCACGCTGCATCGGTATCGATCGGGCTTACTTCGTCGGCGTTCAAGCTTACTTCCTTCAACGTCATCTAACGGCGATGGCACAAAATTGGCTACTGTAGGATGCTGCGTCACTTTTAAGTGTCATTTAATTGGTTTGATAACTCAGAAAACTGATGTTGTGAGTTTTAGTGATCATTTAATCTACTTCAGACCTGAATCGAATAGAAAGACCCATAAAACGTACTTAAAATCAGCAAAGACACTAAATCTCGCCAAATTAAAATTTATAAACTGCAGACCAGAAGATTTTTGTTTGTTAACTCGCTACAATGCCGCAGCGATTGTAGGCATTTTATATAATTTCTAATTGTATACTCTGCGAATAACATACCTATTTGTTTTATACATATTCAATATGTTTTATCATCTACATTAACTTCACTCTTTAATCTGAGCTGCTAGACAAGTGCAAGTTAAGGGTCTGCTAAATGAGGCATATAGAAAAGATCACCTTGCTTGGCAGATGAATTTTTTATTGCTTTTGATGCCGAATTAGAACTTTAAGTTACACAAGAAAGCATATTTTCAAGAAAGGAGATAAACCTAACCCTGGAAATACTAGGGGTAGGACACTGCTAACACAATATTAATGGCATTTAGAAAACTGATCATAATGGAGATGGGCAGTATAATGCAATCACAGAAGAAAAATAACGTGCAAAAAAATAAGAGACCCTTTACATATTTAACTATACAACACAAATAATCTAAATATATGATTATTAATACACAGAAAACTAAATGTATGGTGATTGCGATAGACACAATAAGATACAAGCTAGAAGTAGACTGGACAGTGGCAGAACAAATTCAGGAATTAGTTATCTTGGCGTAGAGATAAATAATAATGGAACGAAACAAGATCGCAAACACGTAAAGTTGCCCGTATTACAAGATTCAAGAAGGGCCTATTCTGGAAAAACAAGAAAATGTCCCTAGATAGTAAAGTAACAATATCCCCAACAGTCGTGAGACTAGATAAAAAGAAAACAACATAAATAATGGGGACTGCAGAAATGAAAACCATTAAGAAAATACACGGGAAAACGTTGGGAGACCGAATAAGGAACGATAATCCATTAGAAAGATGCAATCTTCTAGACATAAAGGAATGGACAAGGAAACTAGAACATGTGGAGAGAATGGATGATGAACTGCTGGCAAAGAGAGAGACAGAAATCAAAGCGGTTAAAACAAGCCGCAGCTCGACTTCAATCGAAGGAGGAGAGATTTTAGAAAGGTTAAAATGGCCAGAATGTGTATGTGAGTAATAACCATCGCGTAGTCAACCAATTTTGATTGAATAAGAAATAGCCTCTCTTTCAGATTTTACAAACTTCCTTGATGATTTTTTACAGGGAAAGAGAAGAAACTTAAAACGGTACCCTTTTCTTTATAAAGAATGAAATGTTTAAGATTTCGTGCTAGAAAATTTAAGAATTTCGCTATCGAGTACTAAACGTGTCAAGTATTTATTTAGAATTACACGTGATATAGAAGATTATATAGAAATACATAGTTATGTCTCCAAGACGAGATTATTTTAGATCTCGTTTGGAGTTCGTGGGAATCGAACCTACGTATTCTAGTTTAGGGATACACTTCTGATCTTTGCCCTTCTAGTACACTGACATAAATATTACCGGGGGAATTCCACAACTTCAATACATCGATCATGTGGTTATTTAAGACGTTAGGTCAATTTGGTACATATATAAAATACCATAATTGAGATTCTTGCGTTCGACATTAACAATTTTCGAGTTCGAGATCGAGAATCAACCTTCGAGAATTTTTAAGGTGAAAATTGAGAATGTGTAAAATCTCGCCTCATCTCAAGACAATACTAGGTATAGTGTAATTAGAATACTTAATGCAAGAGCATCGAATAGTTTTAATTCAACATTTTCATTTAGTAAATTTATTTTTTGTGTATTTTTTACTGGTTGGATATCGCTACTTTTTTTTTCTTTCTTAAGCTCTTCTACCGTTCCCCCTGGAACCGCTTTTTGCATTACATCAGGGGGTGCGTGCGTCACTTAACTACCATGGCTTACCTAAGTGAGAACCGGAGCGCCCTGACTGGGAGCGGAAGTCTCTATCGAGCGCTCGAGTTCTCACTGTGGCCTCGACTGCGAGCTGCAGGACCGCTCGACTATCGAGGCACATCGCTACCTGCCACTATCTAACCTGCAAGCGAACGAGTGAAAGAGAAGGGGGAGGGGTACTACTGTTACTATAAGATATTATATTAAGTTAACCTTTTCGGCCCTAACATGCACAAATAACAGATGACATCTTTTTATGTAATTTTAATTAATTATTTGCTCAAATATCCATTGAGTCCCACTAATGGTTAATATTGTGAACATGTTTTGATTGTATTCTGTGTCGCCATCTAGTTTTTAGGCTCGGAAGTACGAACATAGTTTACTTTATGCACCAGGCCATCAACATGTCAATACTGGTAAGCTCTCCGTCTTTATATTATTGAGCAGCTTCTATGCATTATTAACCAAAATAATAAGTAACTAGCAGTCGAGTGAGACAAATGTCTCATTTAATAAAACAAAAAAGACCGTTTTGCAAATAGAACGCGTATTAAATAAAAACTGTACCCAGACCTGGAAGGTGTCAAAGTGGTTAAGGCGCAGAGGGTCGCAGCTCCGTTTGAAACATTTTTATTTAATACGCGTTCTATTTGAAAAACGGTCTTTTTTGTGATGTCTCGAAAACCGGAAGTGTCACGTGACTGAAATTCGGTTCCTGAGCTGACATGACCATTCCAAACATATAACTTTCATAACTTTTTTCTCTATCTCTTACGGTTTGGCTGCTGAAACAGCGTCCCAGACAGACAAAACGGCGTCCCAGACAGACAAAACTGCGTCCCAGACAGACAAAACAGCGTCCCGGACAGACACGTCTATTAGATAAAGGATGGTTTAATACATAGTTTTATTAATATATTGGTATTGTAGTGTGGTCGAATAATTAATTTTATCTGCTATAAACTCTCCTAAAATGACGTATGTACAATATAACAGCCCTTGAACAACATGGGTTTGTTAAAAAACGGTCAGTCACTACTAATTTAACTCTATTTTGCGACGATGTGAGCAAAGTCCTTGAGCAGGAGGGGCGCGTTGATGTAGTCTACACCGATTTCTCCAAGGCATTTGATAAAGTAGATCATGATGTCTTGGTGCACAAGTTAAGTACATTTGGATTTAGTATGGATTTAATTAAATTTTTTCGGTCATACTTAGACCAACGGTATCAGTATGTACATTATTTAAATGCGACATCTTCTCCGTTTTGTGCTACATTGGGTGTACCACAGGGGTCGAATCTCGGACCTCTATTTTTTATATTATTAATCAATGATTTACCGAATTGTTTATCGAGTAATACATCATGCTTGTTATACGCAGATGATTTAAAAATCTATCGTCCGATAGTGAGCGTCGGCGACATACAACTATTGCAACGAGACATCGACAGTACCTATGCATGGAGTGTGAAAAATAGACTTTTCTTCAATATCAGTAAATGTATTGTTATGCCATATAATTTGAAGCAAAATTATAATTTAGAAATTTATAAAATGAACAATATTCCGTTAGAAAAGAGGTACGAGAGTCGAGACCTTGCCGTACACTTGGTTTCATCTCTGAAATGTGATCTTCATATCGAGAGTATATTCAACAAGAGCTTAAAAATGCTAGGATTTATTGTAAGAAATTCTACTAGCTTTAAGAATGCTCAGAGTCTGCACATATTATACAATACTTTCATTCGTTCGCGACTGGAGTATGCTGCGGTCATCTGGTCACCACATCTTGCTACTAATATTAAAAAAATAGAGAGTGCAAAATAAGTTTATTAAATTTATGTACTTTATGCGCCACGGTGTCAACCCAGAATTTGCATCTTTCCAGCCTATTAGGCAAGAATTTAACTTGCCTAAACTTGAATATAGAAGGAGTATAACACGTACAGTTCTAAGTAGTACTTTGTTTATTTTTGTCATGCGTAGAAATGTGAACACCTAGTCTAGAAGTTTAGATTGTTTTTATGAAGGTATCTCCAACAAATATTCAACGGATTGGTTTCTAAAAAGCAACTAACCGATGCTGAGTTAGAACAAGCTGTCCAAGAAACCCTTCTAGAAAATGGATATCCTTCTGACTTTGGAGCTATGATAGCGAAAATAGAGAGAGATGAGATAGTTGTAGCTATATATGAAGGGAAAGAGTATGCACCAGATGAAAGTGATAACGTGGAAGTTGGTATTTAAAAAAAGAAGAAAAAAGCACTAACTCCTGGGACAGAATGAGAATGGAATGATGATACCCATCATTTTGATTTTGAAATGGGCAGCCCTTATTAATATTTTCAGAGATATACTCCCGACTAAATTTTGGAAGAACTTGCTTTTCAAACAAACTTATATGGCGTGCAAGAGGCTAGGAAAAGCATACAAACAGACTGTATTGGAACCATCTGATGTCAATCATAAGCATTTCAGAATCATTGACAAGGGCCGGGTTTGAAAAAATCCGCAATAATTTACATATAGCCCTTTAGAAACCATATAATCAAGATAGATTATGGAAAGTTTTAGTTAATTCGGTAGTTAACCGATGTTGTTCTTTGAAATTGGAAGAAAATTTATGTATTGCAAAGCAGATGACCGCGTTCAAAGGTGATCTAATATAAGACAGTACATCAAGTCAAAACATAAAAAAGCCTAGCCACTATGTTGCTCAAATGGGATAGTTTAAGACATTATGATATATCAGGGTCAGACAATACCTCTAAATGTGAAGATACTTAAACACCTGGCATGACTCGGACTGTTACTCTAAAACTATGCGAAATAATTTCATCAAACAGAAATTTCAAACTTTATGCTGACAATTTTTATGTCAATTCCTTTGATAAAAAGCTTGAAACAAGGAAGACCCAGTTCAAACAATATACCTGCAAAGTACAAAAAAGGCAACACAACGAAATTAGACAGCAAAGTGACATAACATATGATGGTGTTGTCCATTGACGTAATGCAATTGACAAAACCCTGCGTTCTAAAAATGAGCTATGTATATCGAAATCTAAAATTAAATGCCAAAAATTCAATACTCACTTATGCTTGAACAAAACTCATATTCCTTTATGCGTTTTCACGCCTTCTTTTGCGATGATACGTTGGGACCAATGTTGGGATCTAATATGCATTATGTTAGATATTAAGTTTTTCACTTAAAACGCTCAAAACAAGTGTTTTATTACAAATCTCCGTTTTATTATCCTATTTAAGTATTATTTTACTAAAATAAAATAAGAACGTCGAATTTTCAAGCAATTTAGGGCTGACGGGATTAATTTGTGGATATAATTTGCTCTTTGGTATTTTCAAAGTATTTAAAACATTCAGCTTAAAATAACACTAAGAAACAATGAAACTAGGATCTTGTTCAGCACAGTCTACTTTTTATTAATTGGAATATACAGATGCAACTATGCACTTTTGAAACCCACACAGCCGACATTTTTTAAAATTTAATTCCCATAAATTTACAATCTGTCGAGGGACAATAAGCAAGTGATGAATATGTATAGGTTACATATTACGAACACCAGGTTAAAGACTTACATTAAAGCCTTAACATAATAGTTAACTTAAACTAAAATATTATCTCTAAGTTTGGGTATTTTTAATTACTCTAGTCTTATCTGTTGGGCGCATCTAGCACGTGACATCGCTTTAGACAATACATTGTTTCGCTATTATACAATAAACTAACAGCTAGTGTGATAGGATGTGCTCTAGTCTTTCTAGGTATGGCGCACTTACACACTACACTTCTTCTTTAAGTGAAAGTATACGTAAGTCACGGTGTATTAAGTGATTTCCCACATTTGATGAACTAAACTTATCCCAGAACTATACTGCGTACGTCTACAGTGGTGGTTAAAATCACTATAAACGAAAAGTTTATTTTCAAGAGATAATTTAGATCGTGGACCAATTAGCCAATAGAGTTTAGAATATTTAATCGAAGCTGCTTCCGCTTAGCGAAAATATATTTTCTCCAGCTGAGTCGTCTGTCTAGATCTCCATCTGCTAGGAATATATTTCCAAGGGTAACAAATAATTCTATAAATTTGTCTTCCTTGATTGTGTACCTCGGGGGACAATAAATAGCAGAAAGAGTAATTGGTCCTCTTAGACTTTGCATGACTAAGCTTGATGCTTGAATGGATTCGGTTTGAAATGTACGGGATTCATGACCGGCGTACCACCATAGGCCGTTCCATCTGAATGTTTAGTATCATAAATGCTATAATAATGACTTTTCAGGTAACTCCAGTTGGTGTAATGAGTTTCAGAAGCTTACATTATGTCAATGTCATTCAGTTAACTCGGGTCCATGTTGGTTAGACCATTTGCGTTCCATATAGCTAATTTAAGTGTGTAATCAATTACTTGGTTTTATTCATTAAAGGCGTTATGATGTTTATCAAGGTGTATATCCTTTCACACATTCTATTTATTTTGTCTCCCATATTTTCTACTGTCCTTTCTAGCCTAACAATTCTGTTTTCCGACTGTTGTGTTTCTTTTTCATCTCTCATAGGGATGCTTGCTTCTGCTACTCTGCCGTGGGTAACTGAGGCGAATGATACGCCTTCACTCATTTCTCTGGCATGAGGTCTGGTTGGTAAATCACTTATTGCTCTAGGTCTAAGAGTTGGGCACTTTCTCTGCTGAATCTCATTGAAGACTAGGCAGCCCTTATAATTAGAGAGGTGGTTCCCACTGCACAATCCACATTTAATCCCATTTTATCCTTGACGCTGCACGTTTTGTTATTGTGGAAGTTACCACATATAGTGAACCGTTCTTGCTGCGCGCAATATTTTTAAGTATGCCCGTAACGTTGGCATCTGTCGCATCCCGGAATTTGTCTGGTCTGGCGTTTTGGTTCAATTTTGATTTTACAATGTTTCAGTAGCTTATATGATATAGTTTCTCTTACAGCTGATAATGATTTTCATTTAAGAATATTAAGTTTCGCGTTATATTTCAAAACAAAAGATTGTGCACGTGTATGCCAAGGTCTTGTTAATGCTTGATTCCGATTAGATGTGTATGAAGCATTATCCTCTATTATTTCAACTAAGGAAAATAGTTCGAGATTTTAAAATTTACCTCAACATAAGCATTTAAGCCTCTAAAACCGTATTGAAAACAAGAGATCGATACACATCTACTACTTTTTATTAGTGTATTAACGTAAGTTACGAATTATGCAGTTAGCCTGCAAAGCACGGAAGTTATGAACGCATTATGTCTGTGATCGAGATTAATAGTTATTTCTGTACCAAGGGCACTATGGAGATATTTATGCCCGAGGTCATAAATACCACGTGATGCCCGTGGTGCATACAAAATGTTATGTCTTAATAGTGTTTTTAATAACTTCAATAATGGATCAGGAACTCGATGATCAACCATTGCTCTGTATGCATCGACGCATCGAGGTACTTGATTGGTCGCTTAAGATAAGTGAGCGTTATCAATCATAATAACTGCATGAGCGGGCTCATAATGCTCCGGTTGTTGTGAACTTGTTCATACCCGTATCGCAGGTGTAACAAATAACGCACTAGTGAGACAAAGAATATTATGGAAATTTGTATTACATTTTTGATGTCGATATTCTTTAAGAACTAGTAAATGAAAACAAGGAGGAGTCGCCAATGTGTTACGTTGCCCCAAACGTCATAATTTCTAGATCCTGCGCTCGGCATAGTCTATAACGAAATTTATTTACAGCATAACATAACCTGATATCTTTCCCGTTGCCTTTAAAAAAAATCATTACTATGGTGAGAACAAGGTTCTCTTCAGCATTTTAAAGGTGGTAGTTACGCCACTGGATAAGAACGATAAAACGTTTTCCAAAACGGGGTCTCTGACAATGATTAATTTGTTTGCACATAAATGTGTTAATCAGGCGATACTCGCGCAAGAAAAATACGAAAATTAATTTGGGATTGTCAAATACACGCGAATGTTTCGCGGCGCAAAGTGAACAGCCGCGAAAACAATAAAATTGCGTCCATGTCCATACGAAGTTAAATTTGCATTTTTACATCCCGCGGCACGACTTTGGCGGCTGCTGTCTTTTTCGGGCCTAACCTTTACCAGCGCTAAAAAGGCAATGGCATTGTTTTGCACAGTTCCGCAACAGGTCATTAAATCTCACTTAAATATTAACTGGTGTCCACCATGCTTGGCGGTCATTACAAATTGCAACTGCCCCACGCGCATGCGCCGCTCGAACGCCGTCGCGCTTGTTTACAAATGTAAAATAACGCCTAATGAAGTACTAATATTTTCCGTGGACATTTAAGGCTCATTATTACGGAGATTAAATGGCAACCGCGATTTAATGGAATCCGTAAGAACCTCTGACCAGTTTTTCTAGCATCGACAGATTTACGAGCGACTATTTTATCTCCGCTCTTCAATAATAGAATTTGTATATTGATGGCCTGCACTTCAGCACAGACAGCCGGATTAAGACTTTATTGTGCGTACTTCTTCAGAAACAATCGGAATTGTACTCCTGTCTTGAATCCTTATTATTCCGCTACCTGTTGACGCGATACACTCACGATAATGGTTCTATTGGAAGAACATGACTTGCAGTCCCTCAGCAATTTTGCCATGATAATGATCACACTCCCACACAACAGCTAGCTACATGTGATCGGAATAGATATAACTATTATTATTTTCACTGACTCAGAGAGCTAGATTTAATATTTTCGTTACATGGCAAGCTTTCTCAAAACGTAACTGTAGTAACACTACTATTTAACACTTTTTATCATCCTACTGCGTGTTCTTTAAAGGAGATTGGACATTTGCTACAGGAAGAATCCTTTACAATTGTACATAATAGAAGCACAGCGAAATATAACAAACAATTTGTAGAAGCCAGAGAAGTTGAAAGAGAATAGATTAACACTAAAACTGTAGTTAAAAGCTCCCACATGAGTCGTTGAATGGCAAATAGGGATGCCATAAAAATGTAATAAATTAAATGTATAAAAGCAGATTGAAATGCAATTATTTCTAAAGTGAAGTTTATATGTACGGAGGACAAAGGGCAGCCTATAGAATAATGAAATATCTAATTGGTACAGAAAGGGACGAGGTCCAGCTAACCGTAGCTAAATTACTACAAAGGACTATGGTTCTAGGAATTTGCACCTAAGCTTGATGATAATGTAATATCGTTGAATACAGCGAACGTAGACCATCTCGAAATGCTAGACCTAAATGAAGTCCTCTGTAAGATAACACATGAGAAAGCTACTATCTTTACAGGTTAACCACAAATTTGTCAAATGATTGAATATGTATTATATAGAAAAAAACACATCTGGGTATTTGGAAAACAGCAATAATGCAATCCCAATTTTAAAAAAATCTGTCAAAGGCTTTACGCAGAACTTCCCTCTTCGACATTGTGACAATAATAAATTTTAAAAATCAAATTGAATTAGGAGTAAAAATATCTTCACGTTACTGATAAATTAAATAAATTTTCAAATAAAAAAAATCCGGTACTGGAGGAATTTGAACCACGGCGCTTGCGACTGCGAAAAAAGTGCTTTCACCAATTTCTAACAACACTATGGATACCTGTTGATACAGTTCCGTTACAGCAAGCTTAACCTTCGCTCCGTGCATGTTTTAAGTTTCGCGTGTGAAGTGCGTTTCAACTACCTAAATCAGACAATGGAAAATTAATTATATTATTTAGATCATCTGTAAATATAGTAATTAAAAATATACCAAAACAAGTGCAGGCACTGCTGTGTGCTTAATAGTCTTCGCCCAGAAGTTACTCGCAAAGAACTTTCTTCAAAAGACAAACCACAAATAATTTATTTCTTGTGGTTTTCGCGGTTTATCTGTATTTAAATAAGAATAGAAAATAGAAATTGTTAGCACGTACGTGGTTTGAAGGATCAGTACCATAATTTAAATTTAGCCTTCAAACCATTTCCTTCGTAAAACTTGATTTGAGGGAAACTCATGACAAAATCTTCTCCAATGTGTACATTTACAGGTTGCAATACAACACCTATTATACGTACAATATGCAGAACCGCTTTCTATTTTAAACAACACCAAAACCAAATCGTAAACAATAAAAACGAGTAACTTAATCAACACATTAAACTGTCAACGTAAATAACGTAATAAAGAAAATACACAAATAAACTAGCAGGAAAGTAATAAATATTTGCATCGTAGTCAATTGGTAACAGATATTACATTGCAAATTTGAAATTCCCGCTCGTGGGTATGCAGCACTCTGCGGAGAATCTCAAAAGTTCATATATGCCCAGGCCGTATAAAGTGACGTTTGTCACACACAATTCAGCAGGCCGTGATTTATACATTTGAATTTTTTTGTTTTAAACGATGTACTAGCAAAGCGTTATACTGCCGTGCAAGTGTCACAGGAGTTAAATTCAGAAAATTACGTTTTTGAATAAGGAATTGAACTAAACGGCCAACCTCATCCAACATTACTTCTTTACGTTATACAGGGTGCTGCGTTGACGGACGAAGCATACAAAACCCCCATGCTAATTACGATGCAGTCAAATATTGGCTTCTCTAATGGTATTACACAAAATTCCATTTAGGTTTTTTAAAGAACAGTGCATAGTGACCCAATTTTTGTAATTTCAGATATTTTATTGCCCTAAACTTAAAATCAATAGGTATTATTAGATATTTGATAAAATTAATAGGCAATACTAAAGATGTCGATAATATTTTGAAATTTGGAGTAAACATATAAAAGCAACCTGAGCAATTTATTTGTTGAGAGTTGACAGTAATTTTATGAAATACGTATTACATAAGGGTTGGCTATGGTATATAAAAGTAATGTCAACAGCAAGCTTTAGAATTCATTAACTGTCATCACTGTTGTTGCTATTGTAAGTATATACCGGGTGAGTATAAATGTTTTTCCATAAAGTTCCCTTTGAAATATTTGTTGTACGAATAATATCTTGGTGGCACTGTAAGTCTATGTTAAATTCGAGGTTAGCAGATTAGGTTTTGCGTCAGTTTTGACAAAGACTGACGCAAAACCTAACCTGCTAACCTCGAATTGTAATTTAAAAAGTAATTGATGTTGTATAATTACAATTACTAAGTAATTGGTAATTGAATTACTATTTCATGTCAGTAACTGAAATCTCTGGTAATTCAATTACTTCATTGGGCGATAATTGGTAATTAGTAATTAATTATTTTTTTAAAGGGATTTGTCTAGCTCTGAGCAAAATGCACTATTATCTGTGGATTACGTTAAAGTATTTGAATTTGATTTGAACTATAAGAAGCAGAGTAAAGGACGTCACGATAAAAAACAGTAGACATCTAATACAGGCATAAAAATTAATTTTTAAGAGTAATAACTCTCTACATAGCGATCTCGTAAACCATAAGGGATAGAACGCTACTATAATCCACATTCTAGTTTTATTTTTGAATTGTCAAGAATTTTCTGATAAGGTTTTATTCTGTTTTGTACATTAATAAATATTTTACTCTGGAGCTAACTTCAATGCTTTTTTTCTAATCTATAGATTATCGAACTTACGAATCAACTTTATATGGTTAGAAGAATTGAAGAAAAATATTAATAAAACACAGCAATGACCCGCAAACGAATATTATCATTAAACAAAATTCACAAACGAGTGGGAAACATACTAAAAAATCTCTATTCAAGCTATACATCAGAAGTCAACAACATAAGATATTCAACTGAAGATAATACAGAAGTAGCATTAGAAGGAATAGAAAAAGCAATATTAAAATTAAAAGATAGAAAGACCTAGAAACTGAAGTTCGTATAAGAAAAAGGCATCCCACAAGAATGGACAACGAACATTACAATTCCAATATTAAAAAAAGTGAACCAATCTAATCCAGAAAACTATAAAGCAATAATGCTCCTGAGCTTCTGTCTAATGTTCTTAACATCAATAAACAGCATATTATTAGAATAAAACATAAAATTCAGCAAAAAGTAGCAAGGTATTAGAAATAACCTATCTACTATAGATTATAGCCAAATAATCGAGAGATCACTGGAATTTTTAACTCCAACATTTCTATGCTTTATAGTTCTGACGCAGACGTTTGACGTTCGACTAGATGAAAAAGAAACACCAAGAACTCTTCTCAAATCCCAATAACAGCAGGCGTAAAACAAGGTGACTCTATTAAGTCTACTGCTCTTCAGCGTTATAATGAACAAAATAATTGAAACTGTAAAAACCGCAAATAGTTCTAAAATGGTGGAGAATAACATAAATATCCTCTGCTACACTCTGGTGATGCTCTAATGGTAGCTGAAGATGAGGACAACGTGCAAAGAATCCTCAAATAGACATAACTGGCGACCTTTCCAACTGTAGAGCTGTCCAATCAGCAATAATAATAAATTGGTCTACAACACAAGTAAACTGGTTCAATGTCCTAGGGTTCATATTTAAGAGGGGTTTATATAAATCAATAAAAAAAGTAGATGAATTTAATTGTTATAGCTTAATAGTTAAACGTACATTACAAAATAAGAACATAACAGAAACGGTATACGTAAAGTCAGCAGTGAAAAGTACATCTAGAAGATGTAGACGTTGTACGATATATCTTTTATAGATACAGAGTAAGACGTAGATGTACACAAAGTTTAAAAAATATGGACATACCAGCAGCCAATTTAAATTCAGATTTGCAAGCCAAAATATACAGGGTTATTCACGTATGAAAATGTGTCTTAAAATTTTTAAAATTTGCAACTCAACGTACAGTCTATAGCTACTGGATATTTAATTATAGTATTTATATTTCTTCTCCTTTCATCATTTTTCAGATCATGACAAACTGTCACTGAAATCAAACTGCTTTGTATAATTAAACTAAATATCAGAAAAATGTACACCAACTTTGTTGATTTATGGCGAATGCAGCAAAAAAACTTCTTTGGCTACATGGCTGAGTATCGATGAATTGTTATAAATTAATTTTCCGGTAAAGTACGTTTACATCGTCAAAGGTATTCCAATAGATGATCACCTGCCGACTCAACTGCCAAAAGTTTAGAATATTCATTACCTACAAATTGGCCTGCGATCAAGAAAGCTAGAGGAAGAACTGCAACCGGGAAACAAAACGGATCAGCGGTTATAGAATATTTGGACGAGGATCCTCATGTTAGACACAATCAAATTGTAAGAAGGGTTGGTGTTAGTATAATAAAGCAAACGTCTTTGCATTCTTACCATGTTCTACTGGTACAGTATTTGAAAGAAACAGATTATCTTAAACTAAAAAATTGTGATCTTTTTCAAAATCAACTACGATTGAATGATAATTTCATTGACTTTGTATTCTTCACTGACCAAGACAAATTCTCGGTAGGTTAAAGAGACATAATTGTCACTATTACGTTCTTGAAAATCCTCACCGGATAAGAACAACTCATTTGCAGATAATATTCTGGATAAACGTCTGGTGTGGAATTTTAGGTAACCGTATCATAGGATCTCATTTCTTCTCAGGAACTTTACACAGGTAAGATACCTTAATTTTTTGCGTGAGAAGTGTCCCTAAATATTGGACAAAACATGTGATACCATCACAATAGCACCCCTCCTATTGTCACGGATCTATGAAGGATGATGTAAACAATATATTTGCCAATAAATGGAGTGGAAGAGGATCAGATGTACTTTGGTCTTCAAAAAGCCCAGATCTCACACCTGTAGATTCTTTTTTGTGGGATGCAGTAAAAAAATGGTTTCGAAGACGGCAGTCCTAAATGAAGAAGTTTTCAAAAATCGAACAATTGAAGCTTGTACATCAATTACACCAGAAATGTTAGTAAAAGTGAAGGGAATAGTGACTTGCATTAGGAACAATGCAAACCATTCTGAATATTTGTTAGAACTATTTTAATAACATACGTTAATTTCAAAATGACTGATTCCACTAGTTTACTAAAAGAAATTCGCATCTATTTCATTTGAGTATCTTTGATTTATAATACTTTATTAAAAAATAAATAATAAAGTTGCCTGTGCTTTGTAAATTGGGTTGTAAATAAACAAATTTTAAAGCTCACTATTACTCGTGAATAATTCTCTGAAAAGAAGAAGAGCAAAGTGGAAATGAGATGCTTGAAAACGCTTAGGGATTGTGAATGTCATATAAGAAGAACTTTCAAAATGATACGATAGGAACAAATACGAAGACACAAGATAAAATTATATCGCTAAATACTCGAGATGGGGTTCACAGGCTATAACCTGCAAAGGTACTTACTGGCGCAGCGAGAGAAACAAGATTCTAAACTTCAGTGACTTCTGTGTCACAAAGGGTGTCCCTACAGGATATGTACAACCAGAACAAAATCTTCAACTCTTCTATATCTACTCCATCATAATAGCAACTCTAAGTACCAGGTCGCAAAACACAGAAACCATCATATCTCACCAATAGTAAAACTGAATGGGATACTTTAAAGAACGTGACGATAAAGGTATCAATATAAACATTTATTTGAAAACTACATCAGAAATAGTGCCAGTGACTCGCTGTAGAGAGTCTGACGATACAGATACAGCAAGAAGCCTGGACCTCAGATTTTGAGCAAAAGCCATCTATCAAAGAACAAAACTGTTCTAATGCAGCGGATATAATGATTCGTAAAAAAAGGAAGTTCAGAAAAAGATAGATAGCTACTAGTGCTCCTAAAGATAAGTTTAATCATGCAGATGGAGAATTAAAACGATTACTCCCTAATGAAAAAAAACATCTGCTACCGTAGAATATCTAGAAACGTTAACACCGACTAAGTGACTGCGTAGGTATCATTATGGAATGAAACGGCGAATATAAGAAAATCACAATATTTTCTACCATCAAGGAAGCACGACGGAACATGGGTACGAACAGATAAGGAAAAATCCGCAGTTTTTCTGGAAAATAAGGCTAATATGTTCCAATAATTTGTACTTGAAGCTGCCCAAGCAGAAGATGAAGTTATAATTTCTTTCTCAGATGTCTATATCAAATGGTTGTTCTTATAAAAGCTATATAACTTGCGGAGATGAGAGAAATGATAAAGAACGTGAATCCTAGGAAAGCAGCTGACTATGACTTGATCACTGGTGCAATAATGAAATGTTTACCAGAAGGCGCGTTCGTCTTTCATATACATTTAGTTGATGCAACACTGAGAACTGGCCACTTATCAAACCTAGGAAGACGGTAGAAGTAGAATCCTACCTACCTATCAGTCTTCTACCCATTTAGTTTAAGCTTCTTGAAAAGTTATTGTTTAAAAGGCTACAGCCAGAGCTCGATAAACTTGGCACAATACTAGAACGCTAATTTGGGTTTATTGATAACCATGCGACCATCGAGCCAGTGCAGAAACTAGTTGGATAATAAATAAAATATTATTCAGCTGCCTTTCTGGATGTTACAGAGGCTTTTGATTAGGTGTAGCACCAGAATTTGTTATATAAACTTAAATACAAACTACCTATTATACTACTTTTTTTTAATTTTCTCCTACCTACTACCGTTGCCCCCCGGAACCGCTCTCGCATTACTTCAGGGGGCGCGGGCGTCACTTAAACCTAAGCCTTAATTAAGTGAAAATCTAGACCGCCCGTACCGGGAGTTGAACTCTCAACCGCTCCGGCCCGAACGATCACGATTTTCACTGTGACCTCGGCTGCAACGGCAATCGCCGCTCGCCTACCGAGGTCCCACCTATTATAGTACTAAGTCATAGTTAACCAGCAGTACGTCCTTGCCAAACGTCAAGACGAAGTGACGGACCTATACCCTACCCAATCAGGTGTCCTTCTGGGCAGTGCCTTGGGACTAGTATTGCTTGCTATATTCCAACTACGCTGTACACCGCCACGTTCGCGAATAAGGCTGATGATATGGCAACAACATACATGTCAGAAGAGCTGCAAGAAGCGCTACATAATATCCAGGTATGGTTAAAAAAATGGCGGACCAAAGTCAACGGAACAAAGTAACAGCACTTTACGTTTACGTTGAGAAAAGAGATACGTTCAATTCAGACAGCTTACCATGCGACTTGGGAACAGCGTGGCGAAGTTATAGAAGCGGTTAGAACATCGTGGCTATGCCATTAAGCCCCGATACCAGTATAAACCGCCTAGTAAGACAAATACTTAAATTGACAATTGAGGAGTGTGTTCAGTTTTGGTCTCTCAAAAATTTCCACACAATAAAGCAGTCTGATTCTAATCCTAGAGAAAAATTAAAAATGTAAATTATTCATCCAACAACATATTAAGAAAATACGAATTTTATAAAATTTTCGGAATTCGCAACGTCAGGAATGCTTTTAATAGGTATATTGTTTTTTTATTACTTATACATCTTATTGCTTTTCATTTAAATTGTGTGTATACATGCACCTGCTAAGTTAGCAAAAGCAGTAAGTAAGACACTGCTGGAGCCTGTAGTTACCATCAGACACAATTCGTTGAAAACCTCTAACCACACAAATATTTAACAACCGTTAAATACGTAGGTATTTCGACAGCTAAGCTGACATCTTGAGTAGCCTTGAAGGGAGACTAACCTGATAAGGTTGGCCGAAGATATGCTCTTGACTAAATCATCAGTGAAAGTCAGTAGTCCCGCACATTCTAACGCTTTTTATGGTGTGTGATCCGGAGAGGGTGTTCTAAGCTACCTACCAATCAGGTGTCAACTTTCGACAGAGAGTAAATATCAGAGTGGGGCAGAGGTCTCCCATCTTTGTTCAAAAGTTTGTTACCTCGATTCAAACGTTGAAAAGAATTTAGCTGCTTTGTTGAAATTAACGCTTTTACAGCTTTTGGGCTAGTTTCTATAATACTATGACTACTAGAGTTTTCGAATTTTTTTATTGTAAAATGAGCTATATGCTCTTTAATCGTACTACCAAAATTACAACCTCTTTGTCCGATATATTTAGAATCAGAATGGAAACATTTAATTTCATAAATTCGTAAATTTCTCTAAATCTTACTTTTGTTTTTTGGATTCCTCGACAACTTTTGAATGTTGTGGTTTGAATTATAAACAACTTTATACCCACAACCTTTACACATTTTCTCTAGGCTTTCTGTAGCCAGGTAAAACAGAATTTTAATGTACTTTTCGTTGGGTCCTTGATTGACCAAATTCGTAGTCCCAAACGTGCGATTTTGTTTTTTGTTTCCTAACCAAATTGTCCCACAAAATGGCTGCTCTAAATTTCTTAGTGCATAGACTACTAACCTTTTCTTTAAACAAAGATCGGTATAACATCGAACTTCAAACCATCAAAAACATTGCTGTGTACAATGGTTTCTCTTCTGAAATTATCAACAATTTGGTTAGAAAACAAAAAACAAAATTGCATTTTTGAAGTTGCACAACTCTGGCCAGTCTTACAAGTCAAAGACACAACGGAAAGTACATTTTCGTTTCACTCGGCTGCAAAGGGCCTAGAGACAATTTGTAAGGAATGTTGTTGAGGAATCCAAAAGACAAACGCAAGACTTTAGAGAAATCTGAAAATTACGAAATTAAATATTCCCATTGTGATTCTAAATACATTGGGCAAACACGTCGTAATTTTGGTACTGGGTTTAAAGAGCATATAGTTCATTTTAGTTTCAACGAATTTTAAAAATCTAGTATTGCCTCACATTTTTACGAAAAGGGGCATAGTATTACGGAAACTGACCTAAAAATTGTAGGCGTTAACTTCAACAAAGTAGCTGGATTCTTTTTAAGGTTTGACCATCTTTAAGAATCAAGATAATACAATTTTGAACAAAGAACAAAGTTAAAACCTGATTGGCAGCATAGTACACGCCCTCCGGATTAGATAGTAACATGTGATTTAAAAAAAGTTCATAAAAGAGGGCCAAGGAAGGAAAAGATAGACATAAGCTGGTTGTGCAGTATTGATTCAGAAAGTAGGTCATTTTAATTAATGCCACTGTCACTTTACGTCAGCTTAATTTGACAAGTCCCAAACTGCTTATCAGACAAGCCCTTTAATTTTGTATATTCTGTCATGGTATGCACTGATCATCAAATACGGCACATGCTATAAATGCACATTAGAAACGTGGAATGGTAAAAAAATTAATTGTGATTGAGATTACACTGACAGAGTGCATGCAACGTTAATTAGTTTAAATGTTCCAAATGCAAGCTGAGAGATACGTGATTTTTGTCTAAGGTGACTTTGATGAACTTTTTGTTTTAATCATGTATTATAAATAGTGTTGGAATATGCAGGAGTGCATATCTTCGGCCAACGTTGTCAGGTTAGTTTATTTCTGCAAGGCTACAGAAGATGACAGCTTAGCTGTTGAAATACGTATTTAGCGGTTATTAAATATTTGTGTGGTTAGAGATTTTCAAGGAATTGCTGAGAACCTTAAGTAGTTTAAAGAGTATTGCTGCAAGTAAAGTTAAGACTGCTGATTTCTCCAATATAGAGCTATTCATACTCGTTACACATTTTGGCATTTAATTTAACGTTCTGGTTTATGCAGTTTTATCGCAGAATGCGAAATTTATTTGGAAACTACTAGCACAAAGAAAAAAACAGATGGGTTTTTCAATACGAATCCTATTTTCAATAAAAGATTATTTAGCATGGTTTACGCAATAACAAAGACCAAGTTGGAGAAAGAAGACAAATGAGCAGCACATTTAAGAAGTGTAATGTAGCACAGCAACAGCTGAAGCCAACGAGAGAACTGTTGGCAACTTTGCATAGGTAGAAAATTAGACTGTACCTGTGTTACCATTAGGCAGACTCATTTCTACTCGAGTTAAATGAGTGTTGGTACAAACATTTTACATTGTTCGCAGCTGGATTCAGCCCACGAAATCGTTTGAAATTCTTTGCATTGCTGACTAATGTTTTACAGCAAGGACAAGGACATCGCAACAGTATTATGTCATATTTACATATTTGAATGATTTTTCTCCCAAAAGCCGCAAATCGCTCTCCAAGAATTGAGTTGCGTTTTAACTTTGTAAATTGATTTTTTGAAAATGCCTGTTCGTCCTAGTTGTTATTGCTTTAAGGCCAATATACTGATTCACTTAATAAAATTAATAACTAAATCAGTCAGTAACCACCATTACAATTAGAAAAGTAATTTTAGTATCAAGTTTGAAACTGGAAAAAAAATAGATAATAAATGGAAACTATCTCTGATGAATTTTCAGACAGAAATAAAAATTATCAAATATAAACGAAATTTATAAAACCTTCATCTACATTTAATTTAATTTGTTAAACACGTAGTTGAGGGAATGCTATATTTTGTCATTCTTATATTACGATGTATCTGGTTTTCGAAGAAATGCACAATGCCAATACTGGTGATAACAGACTAGGTTTTTGCATAACTAGAAATCGAAAACGTATAGAAATATAAAAAGAATGGAAAGTATTCTTAATTCAATAGAAACAGATCTAAGGCCGCTTGCCTGACTGAATTGGGAAAGTGCTCGGTTTAGCATGAGACGGCCATGGTTGCAAAGCTATATTTTAACAAAAATTGATCGCTATAAAAGTGTGCTGGAGGCCCGTCCCTAGCTACAGTGAAGACGTCGTGTATCCTTTATTAATGAGATGTACAAATTATTTGAGCGCCAACAAGTTTAATTATTCTCAAGCACACTGATATAGGTAGAAGAAAACTTATAAACTTCACTGTATATGCAGCACAATACAAACCTTGAAAATTTAAAGTTTGAATGAAAGAAGCAATCCTTTATATATATTTATTGACAATGTTCGTTTTGGTCAGTCTATTCTATTTGTACTTATGGGAACAATTATCTATCTAAGCAATAGTATCATAACACGGGGTACCCCATTTAAGCTTACGTCAACATTACTAAGGGGTTATAAACTGCTTTTATTTTTGAGAATATGCGAAATGTCACAAGATTATCTCTACTTCATTTCTGTGGTAGTTTTTTACGCTTGTGGCATCGACGACCAGCCCCTCAGGAGCCCAATCAACCTGCAACACCACTCATGAGGTCGATCCGCTCTACCAAACTGTCACTCTGACATCCGCTAAACGTCAGTTGTCATTTGACCGCAAGCAATCCCAAGATATCCGTAATGAACTTCTTAAGACGAGATTCCCAACCTAATGCATTTCCTTCGCCTAAGACTGATTGCTATAATATCGAATTACGAAAATAGAATCAGGTAGATGCAAAAACAACTATACATACTGTACTTAACAAGCAAAAAACTATGCAACGCTTTCCGTGGTTTCTAAATCGTCAATGTGACCTGGAGCTCAGTCCGTTGGAAAGTGGTACCCGCTCTTAAAATCTGCTTCAAGCGCGCTTCGTTAGTATCCACATACTATCACCGAAGAACGAGAAATCCCGAGTTTACAATATTTTTTACCACGAAAAACCTTTTATGCACAGCTAAATTCTGTCACCAATTTGATATAACAAAAACCTGTTATTATATTTCTACCCTCTTTTCTTTTTTAAAAACCCTTGCAACTCGGATAATAATTTTCACATGCTTCGACTGTGTTTTTCCCACTTGATGGTCTATTCACGGCCATATATAACGTACACTACTAACATTAGTACAATAGGCTTTTAACACGTAACAGTATGTAGATATAGATCTGTTTTTACCAGAGAATTATATGAGAACAATAAGTGTGTTCAATAAGAATGACTTGCGATACTGCTAACCTGCTCATCTGAACTGCATTTTGTGGAACTTTGTTATATTTAATCGTGTGGAGTAACTCTATACCAGAAATCACAAGAAAAAGGTGTATACATTAGGGATATTTTGTGGAGGAAAAGTAATTGAAGTTCTATTATAAGGTGGCCGTGGAATTAACGCGTACCCAACCCTTTTTCGATAAAAGGAAATTCGTAATGTGAGAACTCATTTGCTGTAGATGCAACCACGTTTAACGGCGTCAGCGTGACAACTATCTGCGTATCGAAAATTGGAATCTGCCATCTGCCTGCTGCAACGCATAAACGCACGCGCACTTAAATACAGATTGGCGGGACGTTTGAAATGACTCTCCGGAAATATTTTTCGAAATTTTGTAATTAGGAAACTACCTGTAACTTCGAGGATTTTAAACGACTGTAAAGAGCAGCGTGTGTGTGCTTCCCACCTACACACTAAGGGGAGCCTAGTATGCACACAGGCAGAAGGGCAACCCAGTGAAGCACAGCTGGGCACTTACACAGTCTATTGCCTTCCTATGAAGGAATTTTTCGAGCTTGTTGAGCAGAAAAAAAAACCGATCGAAGAAGCAAACTCGTGCCCGCAGTTAGAGGTATCGGACCAGAAGCAGTCCTGGATAGTATCCGAAGCAAGGGGAGATTTAGAGCTGTCGCTAGAGATGTCGAACCGGCTGTCTGTACTAGTATCCGAGACGAGTTCTGGCAGTTGATAGAGGTGTTGCATCCGAAACGCGTCAGGGCGTTTCTTGAGGTGTCGGGCAGACTTCCGATGACTAGTATCCGAGACAAGCTACCCTTAGCAGATTTCCCAAAAGTTTACCCAAAAAACTGCTTTTGAGGTACCTTATCCCAAGATGACATACATCGTGGGCAACCAATGTAAGCAGGCAAAAGTGCTGCAGTATAGTACAAAATTCTGACCTGTAGCAGAAATGTGCGGTAAAGAGTTCTGTCTCGAAAGTCACTCGTCATACGTTTACACGAGTGCTACGGACAGTTAGCACAAACCTCGAGCATCTCGGTGTCCGGTATTTAGATGCTCGGCTGACTGAGTTAAGGACGGATTCATAGTGGCAGTGGTTAGGCCGTATGCTGGTTAGCGAACTCGGTTTCGGCTGGGGCTTCGGCGGATGAACCCGCAGTAATAATGTCCTGATAGGTGCCCCGGGCAGTCATCAAGAGAGGTGGATAAGCCTCCGAACCATACTGGTTGGAAAGCGTACAGCTCAAGCTGGGTGTTAGCTAGGCGCATTGTAGCAGGTGGATCAAAACGGGTGACATACTTGCTGCCCTGGAGGAGAGAGGGTGATATGATTCATTGCCGTTTTACTCCCAGTCTTAAACATCACCAATATGTGTGTCTTCCCTACCCACACACCAAGGAAAGCCCCGTTTGCAGGCGGCACCGGAGCGGTCTCGGGGAGCAAAGACGGGCGCACGGTTTCTATGATTTGTACACAGCCCATGCTATCAAAACCGTACCCCCTCAGCTTGTTGAGCAAAAAGAGACGGACCTACCTGGTAAAGACGAGGCCGCCGTTAGGGATGTCGGGCTATAGGAGGGATCCTGTCTAGATCTGAGACGAGGCAGTTTCTTTAACTGTCGGACTGGTAGTCTGTACTAGTACCCGAGAAGAGTCTGGCAGTCACTTGAGGTGTTGGACCAGGGGCAAAACTGGCCCTAGTATCCGAGACGCATTAGGTTATTTTTTGAGGTACCGGGAAAACTTCCGATGACTAGTTATCCAAGACAAGCTATCCTAAGCAGACCGCACGGAGTTTACCTAGACAACCGCCTGCGAGCTACCCTATCTCACGATGTCGAGTGTTCTGTGCAACGGATGCAAGCAGGCAGTACGGTAGAAATGCCGAGCTGCAGTATAACTGTGTGGTAGAGAGATCGCACTCGACGCGCATTGACAAAGTTTCGGCGGGTGACCCAGACAATCGCCAAGAGAGTTAGATAGCATTTTTAACCTTACCCGGTTTAAAAGAGTACAGTGCAAGACACATATTTGAAATAAAATTACATAAAAAAGTCCTTGGAATATAGAACTTACATTAAAACAGGAAAATTCATACCAACCTTCTGTTTTTTAGTAATTTTAGTTTAGTAATCTTTTGGATTAGCCCTCATTAAGAGGAAAGCGTACAATTTATACATATTCTGTTAATGGAAACTAAATCAAGTAATACTGACAAATTTTAAAATATTTAAATCAGCCTAAAGGTAAAATAAATTTTCAGGTCTCAATAATTTTTGGTGTCATTGGATGTATGAGTAGCAGTTTTCCCCTAGCGTTTATTTCAAAAGTTCGATTTTCCCTACTATCCACCCGCTGGCGTCGATGAAGGACGTTGCAAATTATGGGGTGGCAAAAACTGATTTTCCACAATTGAGAAATTGAGCGGGCGTAAATCAAATTAAGTCCGTCGATTGCGCAAAAAGATAATTGGGATTTAGTGCTGAATGCTAGTTAACAACAAATTATATCGCGCTGACAATTACAGTATCGGCCGATATTTACGCCCTGGACGTCAAAATAATTACGGAATCATGTGTAAATATTGAGCTGGCGGCTGCTTTATAAAGATATCGAAGTGTATGTTTATTAAGAGCGGCTCTCTCTTTGCCAATAATTGCTATCTCCGTTTACGTCTTTGCGATATCTTAACTGCTACGAGTCGGATTTATAATCAATTTGTTGGCAATTAGAAGGCGATCAGAAAGTCGGAGTTATATAAATGCCCGCCGCTGAAGGCTGGCTCGTGTGTAACAGTAATAAATGGTGGCTTTGTTGTGTTAGCGTCTATGTAAATAGCTTAGCCAGTTATTTATCGAGCTTAGGGATGGCATTTCAACACCTTAAACTACTCGCGCTTCCACGTACGCCAGGTTTATTTCTAATCCAGACGCCAACAAATCTCATCTGCATTAGCGAATGGAAAGCTTTCTACTCCACGGAACTGAATTTGCAAGTTGCGAAGGTCAGGATTTTAATGTCGGAACTCCATTGTGTTCCCGCTATCTGCAGAGATGCGCAAATTTAAAAAACTGCCATCGCGACAGTTCTTTTAAAGAGGCGGAATAGATTTGTGGCGCACAAAATCAACAGTTTTCTTTAATTCTTTCTGAAATTCTACGGAATACTTTCGCTTGTTTGCACACCATTTTTGTATACTAAGTTTTCCCAGACAAAAGAATATCGGATCTGCTTCTTTATGGCGTTATTTAGCCCCTCATAAATGTTCTGATATCAAATTAATTAAGCGCCTATCGAGCCACAGTTTATTTCTGGGTACCGTGGGAAATACAAAGAAGGGTTTAACTGTAAGTGCCATAAAAGCTGATATGGAAAATGTGTTGGAATAATAGTTTTCGTCATTAAAAACAGTAAAAAAGTGGGCTCCTGTGCATAAGCGTGGACGACAGAACTATGAAGATGACCCTCGCAGTGGACGCCCGTTAATCGCGGTTACATCAGAAATTGTTTTAAATATGAATAAGGTCTCGTCCTGTTGGGTGCCGCCTTTGTTGTTTTCGAAGTAAAAGAGTGTCGGTAAGAACCTTTCGCTTCAACCTCTTGGCCCGTTTAAGAACGATCCCGAAGATTTTATACGCCGATTTATAACTGTGGATGAGACTTTGGTTCACTACTACATACCAGAAACCAAATATAGTGGATGCAATGGAAACATCCTGATTTACCCATGCCAAAGAGCGAAGAGCGTTGCATCGGATCTAAAAGTGATGGCATCTATATTTTGGGAGTGTGTTGGGAAAATAAAATTAATTTTACTGCAAAATGTGTGTTTTGCGCATAGTGCATATCTAATAGACTCCTCGTAGCTCCTATAGCCATTACATAGCCATCACTTTGTTGAAACTTTCCTTATTGTGGAATAACATTCTAAGCACCATTGAAAACGTACCCAATTAGTTTTAAATACTTAATTAATATACTCTGAAAGACAAAAATGGGCAATTATTTTGTATTTAATAATTTTATAATTAAACTGTAAGCTGTGCATATTATATTATATCAAGTATCTCAGTAAGTAACGGACAGTTTGCTTATAAGTTAAGGAACTTTTAGATTAATAATAATCAACCGAGCAGGTTCGATTCATTTTATGCACTTTATAATAATATAAATTACATATTCTGTTCTAATGCTAATTTTAGTATTTGAACTGTTCACACACGTTCGGTGTTGATCCCCATCTAATAAGCTAATATCAATGCAAATCAGAAGGCTGCAGTTGTAGCAAACATTAATACGTAATGGAAATGTGTTTTCGCTCTAAAGTTCGTAAGTTAGGATAGTTCCTACTCTCTGAATAAAGCTATATAAACACTTTTGATTATTATAGTGGGACGGAATGCACGCTTATGAACCAATCATTATCCAATCTGTTCTATTGGTTAAGTTTTCATTATTATGTGATTACAGTTGCCGATCGATTTACGTTTTGCTTGGACATGTAGCACAGCAAATCGTGTAGAACGAAGAAATGTTAATCTTGATGGTAATTGAAAATTCAAACCTGATTTATACATTTTATTTTTCAGAACTAGTCGGGATTGTTCTATTTCCATGTCACTTAGTTTCTGTGTTGCTGTTGAAAATATTATATAGGTGTTGCGTTTTGAGGTATGCCGAAATTAAGGACTACAAGGAAGAGAAATAGAACAAACAGAAAGTAATAAAAGAGACGTGGTTAAAAAAGTACAGGTAGCAAAATTCAGAAATTAGTTGATTTATGGATAGATGCAATAAAGATGATGAAAATCGCGGTATATATCAATAAAAGTGAAAAAATAATAAATGAAAAACCAGCGAAAAATCAAAATAGAGCAATAACATGAAAAAGGGGCAAATTAGAAAAAGTAAGAATATATGAATATTTGGGAAGTATAATTACTAAGAATGAAAAAATTAAGGCAGAAGTAACGAATAGCGCGAGAAAGAGGAGCAATATATATTATACACTAAATAATAAAGCAGGAAATAGATAAAAAAAAACATGAGAGCAACATCAAGCTATAGTAATGCAGCATTTAGTAAAATAGACAGGAAGACAAAATTACACAGAATACAGAAAGAGAATGGGAAAAGAGAGTAAACCAGGAGTCAATACCGAAAAAGATAGAAAAGAGACAACTGAAGTGGTATGGACATGTATTATGAATGGGTCCAGGAAGAACATGGAGAAAAGTAATTAAAGGCAGATTAAAGAAAAGAGGGTGAAAACGTAGGAAAAATGAAGCAAATTCTAAAACTATAAAATCCCAGTTTCAAAGGAATCATGCAGGATGACAGATTAAGTTCACTATTATTTAATGTAATAAATAATAATTAACGAAATAATAACTAAAGCCTGAATAATAAAAGCATTACAATAATTTGTCACACAAATGATGCGGTGCTTGTGTCAGAGACGGAAGCTAACCTCCAAAGAATGCTTTTCGAATTCAGAGACATAACTGCTACGTATAATATGATAAGATCACAAAGAAGACTAAATGTATGATAGCGTCAAAGCAACCATCAAGCCACGGTAACCTATATGAGGAGGTGTTACAGACCACTTTTAACTTATGGAGCTGAAGTAACAAAGCAACCCTTGAAAACTCCCAACATGAAAACATTAAGAACAATATACGGGAAAACGGTAAGAGTACAAAACACCAAAATAAGAAAAAATTGCTATATTCAGAATATATTGAAATGAATGAAATAAAGCAGAAAAACATCGGATGATCGCATGAACATTGAACAGGATGAACAACGACCGCATTGCAAAAATCGCAAGAGAAGGAAAACCCCATGGACTCAGATTGTCAGGAAGACTTAGGAAGAGAAGGCGAGGCAGTTATCAGTCGATGACCACAGAGCAAAAATAGGTCACTAAGAAAATACAGGCGTGAGGCTAAAGGCAGAATTAATAAGAAGAATGAGTAGCATGAAAACCAGATGAAATTGGAATACTAGCAAGAAACAGAAGTCAATGGAATAAATGGGTTCAATAAGACACGGAGTCGTAAATACGACGCCTGAAATGCTAGTAAGCTATTTTTCCGATCGTGCGATATTTTCCGATCTTATTGGCAATTCTTCATAACCATTCCTTTCCTTTCGTTCCAACTAATTTTTTTTATTTTTGTTCGACATTATCTTCTCCGCATGCTTTCCCTGTTTTTATATTATTGGAAGCTTCATTAACTTCCTTTCTTTTAATACTTTCTGTGTACTCTATTTGTCTTCATTGTTGCCCATCATTTATCGCCGTTTCTTCATTGCTTAGTTTATGTTAAAGCTTCTATGAATAGTATTCTTTTCATAGTCCAGTATCTGGTTTTCATCTATTTTGATCTCATCATGTAGTTCTTTTACTTTTCTAATTGTTTGATGGATTTGTCCCCATCCTGTTTACTCTAGTTTATCTTATACGTTACGGTTAACTCTTTATCAAACTCCTCCCAACTTTTCTGGTTTTGCATTCTTTGCTACCTCTTTCACTAGGATTCTTCTGCTTGTATATCCCTTCCCCAACTTGGTTGTGCTCCGATCTGTATATTTTTTCAAGCTTTCGTCGTTTCCTCTACCTCCTCTTTTGCGACTTTCTTCTTTTTTTTACTTATTTTCCCTCTATTCCGTAGGTTATTACTGTTTTTCTATATAGTATTTTCTTGACCATTATTCATCATAATTTTCTAATATTTATCATTTATTTCATAATTACAAAAATTATTCAACTTTCATTAGCAATGAAAATTAGAAAAAATTTACATTGCTAACTGTAAAATGCGGTGTCGTACAATAGTAGATTAATTAACGATCTTCTTTTTTTACTTCATTATACTTTAGCTATTATTCAAATTATTTTAACCCCGCTTGGAAAAAGTTTTGAGAAAATGTTACAGCCATAGTCCAGAGGTCAACTTTTCAGAAATGTTTTAATCTACTTCTTGAATAACAAGCTATTGTGTTTTAGATACATGAAAAACAATTGTATATTTGTTTTGCTAGATATTTTTTTGGTAGGAACATTTTGTTACTAGAAATATAATGGTATTAGCATATTAGTGTGATAACTGATGCCACCGAAAGATGAACAAAGGATTTTAAAATGTTTCTAGTGTTTGTAATTATGGCCCCATTCTAGATTTCCTTATTTTAAGCAGTCGAAATATTGTCTTAACTATGTTTTGGTACAGAAACGACTAAGTACAGAAACTTTTAACACGAAATTTTTACTATTTTGAAATATATCCTAACTGAGGCTTAACATTTCCTAAAACTTTAATTAGAATTTCCACATTCACCTTTTGTTTAATTTAAGTGAAAATTCTGTTGACAATAAAGCTCTTCTGTTAGTCAGAGTTTGGAAGATCAATACAGAGCAACCTTCGAATACCTTGTAAAACACAAAGCTAGAATTCTACTCGAATAGAAACTTGTTTCATCTACTTGCTTAAATAACAACGTTGCGCTGACGTACAAGTAAACAAAGTGAGTGCTAATGATTCAATTCCAGCAGATAAGAACCGAACCTGGGGATTTGTTTCAGCTACTAAGTACAGAAAGAAAAGATTAAGCAGTCTTTTTGCTCTTGCAGAAAGCATTACCTGCTAACGTTTGGGAAGGAAAAGCTTCGAGATAAACTGATTACCCGGAGATTAGTCACAAAGGCCTAACCTTCGTTTGAAGTGCAAACCCGATTTTTGAGTTTAGTCCTAGCATGACGTCGTCCAAAGTCCTGTATACTGTAAGAGATAAAGTGTCAGTTATAGTGAGTTGTACTCAGAACAGAAAGTTATTTAAATGGAATGCTGTGCTCGGTATCAAAGGAAATTGCTTGTACGGACTTTCGTTGTCAAATTAATATCTCTTACGCGGAAAAGCCCCGTAATTTTCTCACGAAAGGCAAATCGAGTTTAAGACTTGGCTATAGAGTTTGAGCAAGATTTTATTGTGTTAGCATAAAAGAGGGACTTGGTTACTCTGTAGTATAAGCATATGCATATTTATTTTTGCCTCGCCTAGAGCTGCAGCTATTTCGGTACGGAGTTTATAAATTTAAAGAAGTTATTTTTTAGGTCAAATAACGAAACCATTATTACAATGATACACTGAAACTAAAGAAATAGACAAAAATCTCGCCAATTCTCGTGGAAGTTATAAATGAGCAGCAATGATATGTAAAAGCTTTAATAAAAAAAATCTGTAAAGAGATTTATTCAGAACTTCCCTCCCAAGTGGACGTTGTGACAGTAAACAATTTTAAAAATATCTTCACGTTCGTAATAATAATAATAATAAAAGAAACACTAGGTAATGGGAATTAAATCAATTTCAAATACAAAAACATTACCAGCGATGAGATTCGAACTGCAGCGCCTGCAAACGCGAATTTAAATCCGCCCGTCTAATCCACGGGTCCATCGAGGACTCTCCCGGCTTTGCGATAGGAGGCTGTATTTAACAGGACGGACTTTACTCTGCATCTTTTGGGTTCTATCTTCATAAAGTGTAAAGCTTGACCTATGTGAAAATTATTACTTTTATATATTTCTCAGTCAACGCAAAAATACGAACAGTTATATTTTTTAAGGTACTCACCCTCTATATATTTTTCCGAAATCTTTTCGATTTTATGCTAGGTTAGGCATATAATCTGCATGCAGAATATTGTCTTGCTCCAAAAATAGTTTTTGAGTTATACCGCCAATAGACTGACAGCAGACAGAAAAACAGACAGACAGACAGACAAACAGACAGACAGACAGACAGACACACACACGGAATTGTTTACGTAATCTAAATACCCTGAAACGTGAATATGTGAATAAATCTCAGAAGGTGATTTTTTCACCATTACAATACTTTCTTCGTGTTTTAGACAAGGGAAGTAGAAATGATTATTTAAAAAATGTAATGCTGATATTCTGTCATAGAATGAGAGAATTAAAAATAATCGGGTAATATTCAAAGGTCTTGTTGAAGTTAGATTCTTACACTCTAAATATACATTTCAGTATTTATCTCGCTATCTTCAATGGAGCTCTGAAGCTGTTCTAAATCACAGAACCTATAATAGAAAACAATGATTCAAAATAAACTAATGGCAATATTCAAAGTTTGAGGATGTTAAACTCTTACTACAACGTAGTATCTGCTCTAAATACACGTTTCAATAGCTACGCCGTCACCTTCAATAGAATTTTGAAACTGTTATATAATTATAGAAGCTGTCATACAAAACAACAATTTAAGGCAATGTTTTGGTTGATTTTCAACAGTCTTATTGAAGCCAATCTCTTACCACAACCTGTTTTTTTTTCAACTACACATTTTAATAGCTATGCTGCCATCTCCAAAGGGGTTCTGGAACCCCCACTAAATTATAGTCTATCATAAAAACCAGTCATTCAAAACAATGCAATGGCTATTTTGAACGCAGTTAAAGTCACATCACTTGTTATTTTTTCCAACTACACATTTCAACAGCTACTCTGCTATCTTTAATAGATTTCTGAAACTGTCCGAACCTGCTATAGAAAACGATAATTCGAAACGATTAATGGTGAGTTTTAAAGGTTTTGTTGAAATACACTTTTCCATAGTTATTTCGTCATTTTCAAGGGAATTATGAAATTGTTATAAAATTATAGAAGCGGTCGTATAAAACGAGGATTTAAAATAATACCATGCTGATGTTCAAAGGTTCTGTTGAAGATAAGCTCTTACCACATCATACAGTATGATCAAACATTATTTTCATCTAGTATGGCTATGGAATAGTTCCTAATTTATGAATTCGACTGTTACTCACTTAAAACTCAAATGTCAAGTTTGACACTTATTTATAAATGTAGTTGCATTCATAAATTAGGTAGTATTCCACAGTCATACTAGATGAAAATAATGTTTGGTCATACTTTATAATCTTCTTCAAATACATATTTAACCCTAGAACGGTAGCGTACGTGAAATTTACGTGTTGTTTGTGAACTCTAATACATATCTCGTAAGCCACAAATGGTCCACCCATAGGATGCTAGCAGTGCTTCCATTGGTTCATGGTGATTGGGCCTTTGCAACTATTAGTATGTCACTGCAAGTATAGGTGATAAGACGTATAATTTAGTGTGAGCTACTACGCCGATTTTACGTATCGATACCAACTATCGTTAAGTTTCAATACGCGTAGTTTACGTGTCATTACCGTTAACGTGTGCTTAGCCTTTTTGATCATTTCCGAAAATGGCCAGAAAGGCGTTAACTGACGAGGAGCTAGAACGTTTATTATATGAAAGTAGTGACAGTGAATTAGAAGATAATTTAGAGGAAGCTAATCCTGGAAGTGACAGTGATGAATCTATGGATTCACTGGATGATCCAACATGGACACCCGAGGATGTCGAAGAAACTGTACAAAGAGATTTGGCAAATATTTGGGAATAAAACGAACAGGATGAGATTCCAAGAAAACGCCAAAAAACATCTAAAGCAGGCAGTTCTAGATCACGACCACCAGAACCGCAAGTCGTAAGTACACAAAATCCAATCTCATTTTTCAAGGTAGTATTTTCGTTTTATATTTTCAGGACAATACAGGCGACCACATCATTGTTCTCCCCAATCCAGTTTGGACGCGAAAAACGGTTGGAAAAGGAAGTCTAGCTCTGACGATAATAAGGGTAAAATTCCTGCTAGAAATTTGGTTCATATACGCCCTGGATCTACAGCTCCAAACAGAAATATTTTGATTCCCTTGCACGCATTTCAAATAGTTTTTCCTGATACGTTATTGAATAAAATAGTTATTCATACAAATCAAGAAATAAATAAAGCCAGAACCAAATATAAGGTTATAAATCAAACCATTTCGGAAACAAATATAGATGAAATGAAAGCACTACTTGGATTGTATATCCTTGCCGCTGTTCAAACGGATAACCACTTATCTTCCGACGTGATGTTTGACACGACATTTTGTGGTTCTCGATATAAAGTAACAATGATTTTATTCAAATCTGCAGGGAAAGCTACAAGCCTTTTTCTTATGTTACAATAGACGAACAGCTTATTGGGTTTAGGCGCCGATGTCCATTTAGAATGTATATTCCAAATAAGCCGGCAAAATATGGAATAAAGACCGTTTTACTTTGTGATCTATCCACTAAATACCTCATTGATGCAAGTTTCTACTTAGGTAAATCTACTGATACAGGCGGACGTCCATTGGCAGATTATTACGTCGAAACCCTAACTAGAACAATTCACGGTACAAACCGTAACATCACCATTGACAGTTGGTTTTCCAGTGTCCCATTAGGAGAAAAACTACTCGAGAGGCCTTTCAATCTAACAATAGTTGGCACACTAAGTAAGAAGAAGCCACAAATACCAGCTGAGCTTACGGAAAATAAAAAAGATCTCCAAAACGGATCTTCCATATTTGTATACAGAGATAAAATTGCCTTCGTTTCTTACAAACCTAAGCAGAATAAAAATGTTTTACTTATATCTTCGATGCATCCAGATGGAACTATACATGCAGATAATCACAAGCCCGAAATTATTCAAACATATAATTCCACCAAAGCAGCAGTCGACACATTTGATCAAATGCGTCAGAATATGTGCTGCAATCGTAAAACAAAAAGGTGGCCTCTATGCTTTTTTTATAATATGTTGAACATGGCATGTATAAATTTATATATTATTTATGTTCATAATATAATATCACGTGGAGGCAAACCCATGTCAAGGCAAAAGTATATGCAGGATCTCCACAAGGATCTTACACGACCATGGCAAAGAATTCGTCTACAAAATAATCCCAATCATAGTCGAGAGTTGAAACAAATTATGTCTAATGTCTTAGGCGAAAATGAGTCAATAAGAGTGGATATTGAGAGCCAGAAGGGCCATAGAAAATATTGCAGCTTGTGCCCTTATGCAAAAACAAGGATGACCACCACTTACTGTTATAATTGCAAAACACGCATATGTGGTGAGCATCAATTAAAAATGTGTCAAAATTGTAAAGGTTGATGTATCCAAATACTTATGTTTAGAATTACTCTATGTAAAATAAATTAACTTGTTCCAAATATGTAAAGATGGACTCTCTAAAATAAATAAAAAACAGACCCCCTGACTATTTATTTTACTGAAACTAATATGTTGGAGTTACATAAGAAGTTTTAAGCTGTACGTCGATTTTACGTGGCGATACCAATAATAGACTATGAATGAGCGATACCGTTCTAGGGTTAAATACCTAAGCTACGCTAAGCGATTATTCAAAGGCGACGTGAGTGTGTTTTGATATGTTTTATTGTTAGCTTGATCCTCATCTGAGACAGTTACTTTGTTAATGTAGAGATACATATGACGTAAAGAAACGTAGACCAATTGAAACGTCTAAATTGTAGCAAGTAATCCGATAATCCTGTAGGAAATAAATTAATATCAGCCGCTTATTCTGCGCGATGTGTGGTTACCGAGGGAATTATTCTATCTTGCTGGTTTATGTACAACAATTACCTGGAGTCGCAAACAAGAGGAAGAGGCAGAGTGGAACAAACTGATAAAGTATATCGGATTATGTATCGTTTAAGGTTGTTGTTAAGCACACAAGATTGTCCATGTCCGCTTAAATGTAACAATTTCCAGTCTGCTCGTTGCGTGGATATGTAAAGCATGTGGCGCCGAGCGGGTATGTTGGTACCTTTATTTATCGCCACCATTTAATTGATAATTAATCGTTTGTCGGTAATTACAACCTTTGTAACAGTACTTCCAGCGGAGGATACCAAGGATCGATGTTTCGCGGGACAGTAGGCTCGGCGCTAATAACTTCCTGGAGGAATCCAGGTAAATTTGCGACACAATAGGAAATCGCGCATAAAATAAGAAGTACCGTACGTGTAATATAGCAATAAATTCGCATTTTTAACACTCGCCAAACGTTATTTTACGAGGAGCTTCGGGGACGTGTTTTAAATTTATTTGCCTCTTATCCTTTTATATAGCGCAGCGGGCATCTTTGTTAAGTAGTCCACGAAGCAGATATTTATTTTAGGGCCTGCCTTATTGGACTATCGGGCGCAAAAATCTTCATTTATTCGGGCTCGTTTGTCGTCCGACTTATAAAAACTTATTTTTCCCGCGATCTGCCATTAGTCCCACCTGATAAATACTCGCAGGTGCCCTGCAGCTACAGGGCCTCGCAGGATGCACGGAATTAATCCTGCTGCACACACGTCATTCAAAATACCGGCGTACGAAATTATTCGTGTCGTAAAACACGGCGCAGAAATGCTCGTTGCAAGCCATTACCTAGATAACTGAAGTTAATTGCATCGGTTAGCCGCACTTATTTAAACTTCGTGACACGTCAAGGATAACCCAGCTTACCTGGAGAACAGGGATCAGTTGCTCCTTGGGATTACTCCAGGACGCCCATATGTTCATCAGGGCCGCTCTCAAGTCTTCATCAAATTTTCTACGCTATCTGTTTGAGCAGTTGCTTACAGAAGGGTTGTAAAAGTGGCGATTTAAGCAACAAATAAAGCCACTAATATGAATATCAGAAAGTTGAGTACAATCTAAGAATCTACATCCATAAATTACGGTATCAGGTTTCATCGTATGTGGCTGTGCATTGTTGTCATACATATGGCATCTCAGTAAGAAATTAATAAGATTCTTACGTCTACCACAATCCATAATCAATTTGTATTAAAGTTAAGTTATAGCAACAATTAAATTATTCAATATAAACGCAAATTAAGTGGAAGACATTTATTTATTTTATTCATGTATTTAAATCAAGGTGCATCCACCTATTCGGTTATTAGTACCAGTGTTACATTAGTATGTTACATGATATAGATTAATAAATAATTTATATCTAGGTAGGGTATTGTAAAAATCGGCTATAGTGATCAAATTGATTTCTTATTAGATTTGGAAAAACAGTTTGGAGTCTTTTAAAAAACGTATTAACTTCTGTTCGTTATCCGCACTGTTGTCAAGTATTTCTGATATTTGCACTGGCATATCTAGGTTTACTTTATTTGTGTGTACTTTTGTCACTAGAAAAGTAGATGTTTCACTGTGATTGGTTGATTGCATGTGTCGCAAATGTTTTGTCGTGAAGAGGTATTAGTGAGTGATTCTCGTGTGGCCGATTCTTAGTCTTGTGAAGCATTGCTGTTCTTTTTTGTTATTTGTATACCCATGGTTTTGTTGTAGGTTTGATGTCCCTTAATTTATTGTTTATCGTACTTCTTCATTGCCAAAAAAGCCAATGTGTGAAAGTATCCAGAATAATGTTACCATTTTCCTTTGTTCGTATATATATTATTTAGTACTGCGTGTACCTTGTGTATCAGTGGATTTTTGGTATACATGTTTGTTATGCTGTTGATTGCACTAAGGGAATCGCTGTATATCACATATTTTGTATCACTATTATGTTCAATAAATTTTAAACTTTGTAGAATGCTGTATATTTCTGCTGTGTGGATGCTTGTTATTGGATGGAGTCTGAATTGGAAGGTCTGTTTATTTGCTATAAAGGCTGAACCCACTCCACCGGCACTTTTTGATGCATCCGCATATATGTCTACATATTCTTTCACTTGATTTTTTAATTCAAGGAATGTTTGTTTCAAGATTGCTGGTGATGTATCGCCTTTGTTGTAGCGTGTGAGGTTTAATATTAGATTTGGCTTTTTATATGTTCAAGGGGAAATTGTACTGCGTATAGAGTGGACTAATCATGGGATTGTTAGGTTTAGTTGCTCTTGGATGTTGTATAGTCTATTTGAGAAGTCTAGGGATAGATTTCGGTTCGCAATTGTGGCTTGGTGGTGTGGGATGGGTGGTTTCAGTTGTATTTATTGCATATGCAGGGTACCCGGCAAATTGTTTAAATATGGTGTTTGTTTTGATAAACCCCAGGATATCGTCAATGAATTAGCTAATCACTTTTAATCACGCTAATTTGTGCCTTGTTTTTGTATTGTAAAAACTTTATTCTGTATTTATTGGCTTCCATTTTTGGTAATAATAAATCCTGCACTAAGTACAAATTATTACTTGTATCTATTACTAAGTTGAATAAAAAATTAACAACATTTAATTTTTTTAAGGTGCTCACCCTGTAGATATTTATCTGAAATTTTACCGGTTTCATTCCAGGTATATATAATGTGTATGCAAAATATCCGACAAATATTTTTTGAGTTATACCGCCAACAGACAGACAGACAGACTGACAGACAGACAGACAAACAGCCGGTGTAGTACCGCAAGGTGGGGCACCGGCGCAATTATATTGCGGAATAAATAAATTGTAAGACAGACAGACAGACAGACGGAATTGAGAAAACCTGATTTTCGTCATCTAGGGACCCTGAAACGTGAAGATCTGAAGAAATCTGGGAGGGTGATTTTTTCGTGATTACAATACTTTCTTCGTCTTTCAGACGAGGGAAGTAAAAGATACGGCAAAGGCCTTGCACATTTTAGTGGTAGAATGTTTGTTAGCATCTACCAAAAGCAAATTTTTCTTCCTTTGCAGATTATAATTTGTCTCTGAAAAATTATGTCCGTTTCTAATAAGTCGTAAAATTTTCGAGACACTTTGACCTTCAATTTCAGCACCAGTAGCCATGGGATTATTGGACAGTTCCAGATGTAGTACTGTTACATTAATTGTTACCGCTAGTGAAACGGAAACACGCCACCGACTAACTCGGGAGAAGGGCGGGGTCGACTTACCTTCGAAAAGAAGTAGAACTAAATTATTTATTGGGCTCCAAGTGGTTCCAATTAGCAATGTTCCCAAAGACTTCTTGAGCTAACTAACCGCTAAGTGGCGCAAAACTCGTAACAGACAATATAACAGTGAAAACTAAATCTAAGTAAAATCGTATAATGCGTAATCATCATAGAAGCTTACAACCTTCAACAACTAACAAGTAATTTTTTGTGTGATGCTCTTTCGTTCTTAAAGACGTTACAGCATTTTTTTCGGTTAGTTTTCTGTTTACAATTTCATTTTAAAAGTGCAAAAATCATAGTAAGGCCACCTACGTGGTGGGCTAAAAAGCTACTACTATTAAAGAAAGCATTCGCAACTTGAATTCAAACATACACATGTATAACTTGGACAACTGTATTTAATAATTTTCTCGTTGTGAATTGTAATCATGCATATTGTAATAAAAAACGGCTTTTGACAAATAAATAAGATAGGGATATTTGAAGACGTATCTTTATCGTTACTCTGTAATCAACATGGGTATATACGGGTATATATGGGTATATAAACGCGACTTGATCATCACTGCAATTGCATGGTGTTGTTGAAATTGAAATTTCTTAGCGGTTGCTTCTTTTTATTCATTTACTCGAAATCCATAAGAGAATGAAAACTATACAGGGTGTCCCAAAAAGAATGGGACACCGATTAGTCATAGATTCCTTACGTCATATTAAATCGATTAAACCCAATATACCTTAGTACAAAATCCCTTCAGTAAGAAGTTATAGGGCCTTGAAGTTCAATTTTGTATTTCTTATTTTTTCGTTAAATTTCACAAATGTAGAGATATTGATTTGAATTTTGGTATACATACGCACTATTATATACTGCACTACTACGAAAAATGTCATAAACTAGACTTGACTGTAAAAGGCACTTTACCTATTTTTCTAAACTTTTTTGCTCTAACTTCGTTATCTGTAATATATTTAAAATTTTAGGTTATTATCTGAAAGAGAATTAAAATACACAAAAATAATATACTCTTAGTTCATAAGCGTAAGCGCAACCGTTTACCTTAAAATGCCCATCAAAGGTTTTTGGTTGTCATTAAGACGTGCAATTATCAAGTAGCCATGATCACAATGGTAATGATTGTAATCTAGTAAAGAAATCAATTACTGACGTTGGTGACATCAGTTTTTTGTCTTTTGTGCTTATGAAAATGCTGCGACATAACGAACCCTTCAGCATTGGAGAATTCGTTATGTACCTTTTATAAAACATAAAAGAACCAATTCTTATATCACTAATGTCATTAATTGATTTATCATTGTTGTTTACTAGATGACTATTGACTATTTGTGATCATAGCTACTTGATAATTGCACGTCTTAATTACAACCAAAATCCTTTGATAAGCATTTTAAGGTAAACGGTTGCTTTTAGGCTTAAGAACTAAGAGTACATTATTTTTGTGCTTTTTAATTCTCTTTCAGATAATAACCTAAAATTTCAAAAAAAGTTACTGATAACGAAGTTAGAGCTTTAAAAAGTTTTGAAATATAGGTAAAGTGCCTCTTACAGTCGTCAAGTCTAATACATAAAAAAACGTATTAGTGCAATACATAATAGTAAGCATGTATACCAAAATTCATATCGATATCTCTACATTTTTGGAAATTAACAAAAAAATAATAAGTAAAAAATTGAACTTCAAGGTCCTATAACTTCTTACTGAAGGAACTTTGTACTAAGATATATTAGGTTTAATTGATTTATTATAACGTAAAGAATCTACGACTAATCGATGTCCCATTCTTTTTGAGACACCCTGTATATAGTGACTGCAGTGATTCTAACATGGCAGTGGTTCAGTAATACAGAAAATTTCGAACAAAGTTGACTAAAGATGTGGCTAGTTCAAGGCCTCTTCGTATTGTAACTTTAAATTTTAAACTTGAAATGCATGTCAGTATGCCCTGTTCTTTTCCATAGTTTCTCGTTCGATGCCATCTCCAGCCTTCATATGTTTAATAACGATTGTAACAATCTATTTTTCGAAAGTTTGTAGTATTTGCGTTTTTCAGTTAACTGCCTAATGACGAACGTATTATGCGAACAAGATCTGCCCACACGGAGTCCACTCTGCTCTTCAATGTCTGTGATACGATACTATTTTTCAAAATACTGCCATATAACCTTCCAATAGTGCTAGTTACGCTTGTGCCTCTATAATTTCCACATTCTTTTAATTTATTTTTTATGTGTTGAGCTGAGGTATGCCAATGCATAGGGATATCACATTCTTTCTTCATACATTTGTTATTCGAGTTCGTATCACTTTAATAATATTATTTAAGAATTGAAATAGTTTTACCAACAATATCAAGGCAAATATTTGGCAAGTATCGTTCAACTTTGTGATATACTTTTAGGCTCAAAACGCTGTACATGGTGCTTCAAAACATTTCCAAGCTTTGGCATCATATTTTACGCTGTGACCATTAAACAAGTCAACAGTGTTTCCTAGCTTCTACCATCTGTTAAAGTATGACACTTAAAATGGAGAACGTCACTTTTCGCTGTATAGTATAACTCATTTTAATATAAAGAAATGGCCACCACTTGTATTCCTGTAATATTTTATATAAATAATGGTTGAACAGTTTCGCCCTGCTCTTGGTGTAAAAGAAATGGAATAGGGTCACGATGGAGATAATTTTTCCAAACTTTTCTAAATGGAAACGGACAATGGAAGTGGCAACATGAAATATACACATCCTCATAACCAAATAAAAAGAAGTTTATAGGAAACTAGACAACATATAAGTAGATATTTGCATTTTGACTTAAACGAAAAAGAAGGAGAGAGACAATGAAATTATAGAACCACAAAGTTTCCATAGCAATACATCGAAGACTGAAAACACATATTAGGAGCTGGGAAGAAAGAGACAAGGGGATAACTAAGATGGAGCTGGATATAAAAGAACACGAAATTATTAGAAAAGGAATGGCCAAACATATATATGATGACAAACTTACATCAATCCAAAAAAGAAACAATATAGCTGGGAGATCTAAAAGAAAGAACAGGCGGGATAATTCTTGAATATAACTAAGAGCAAATCATTGAGAAAATAATAAGGAAAGAAATGTTATAACGGGTGTTCATAAACAGTCGTCATCCCAGTAGGTTTTGACTTCAGAAACGTATGTCTATTAAAATTGAGAATAAATACGCTATGACAGTACTCAATGACGTTTCATTGTGTTGCACGAATTAATCAAAGATATAACATTTTGTTTTTCAAAGCAACTGGGATGACGACTGTTTATGAACACCCGATAGTATAACACACACAGTGTCAGACAATATACGATTAAGCTCGTATATCAAATACGATTAGCAAACAAACTGCAAGTATCTCAAGAGTGAAATGTGGAAAATGTACGAGCACGTCAAGAGAAGTCTACACCGTTCCGCAATGGAGGCGTTGGGAAAATAAAATAGTAGAAAGCAACCCGAATGGTGATCCAAGGAACTTGCAAATAGTGAGTGAGTCTTGTACGAAATTTAACTCAAAGTACAAGGAAGTTAAGATAGGAAGGGTTGTGCTCGGGAAAAAAGAGAAGTCAAAAATGAAAACGAAACAATGAGATGTGGGAATATAAATGCAAAGGAGTAAATAGAAAAATGGAAAGTAGATACAAATATATGAGAAGCTTGAGAGACTAATAAGTATCTAAAAAAGAACACTAAGAACACCTGTACTAATATAGAACCAATTAGCATAGGAGAATGGGAAGAATAAGTAGTCTTTCAAAAGAAATGAGTCAAGTTATAGCTGAAAGAAAATAATCGTGAGAAAGCATATAGTTACACCAATTGCTGTGTCTCTGGAAGAAGCCACTAGTGTTTCAATTTCTAAAAATGTATCGCATTGTTTAATATCCTGTTTACCAGAACTAATACCATTTTTAGTGGAGAGATTTGGGTGTCCTGGTGAGGTATGTATTGTATTGTTAACCAGGAGAGTAATAAAATTACTAGTTTGGCTTCCAGAGGTTGCTAGTTCTTTAGCACTATCCAGGGTGCAAGTGTAGCCTAGCTTTGCTACGGATGCGAACTAGCGTTGCACCCCCGCATTGTAATACCACATACGCTAAATAAAAAAAACCAGAACTAGTAGTAATTTATTTTATTGCTAGCCATTTCAAGTTGTGAAAAGCAACTGAAGAATAAATGATAGAATTTTTACTATTGTGAATGATCTTGTAATTCTATGAATTTTGGTTGTGGGAACCTCTTCCTGTATATTAAATTTAATTAATCTAAATAATCCAGACGAGAAATATTGAATGAAGGGTTGAGAACATACGTGGTTAAAGCAGAGCCAGCATAATCATGGTATTTGTCCCAGATAATTTATTTATGTGCATGTGAGTTTAATATCAGCTCCAATTCACTGCCTGGTCGTAAATGTTGTTGCAGATTGTATTAAGAAATATCAGAAGCCTCAGAAAAACGCACATCTTAAGACGACAAAAGAATAATAAGTGTGTGGTATGTGGTCAACAAGTGTACCTTCGAAGAAATGCTTTTCACAGAACTCCACGATAGAATGTTGATGAGCATAACCTTAACGGTAACAATAGCAACCACGATGCATATGGCCAATTTCATCGGAAATGCACTAAATCAAAACCACCGCGTTTCAGAGGTTAACCATCTGGTCACTGGATAGAAAGTACCTCAGCTTTTCTCAGAAGCTTCACTTCTTTCAATTATTCAGAGGTTGCTTCCCCCAGGACGCACTAACAGATTTAAAATGCTTTCAAATTTGAATATAACTACGGCGTTTGTGTTCAACACACCTAAAATACGGTTATAACGGTTATCACATAGCACGCAAGTTCGATCCTGTCGTTCTCAGAAGGTTTTCACAGATCCTTATGTGGGAGTTTGATATTAAAATAAAAGTTTGAGTATGTGTTAAAGTGAGTGTGTTCCATTTTGTGGACTTGTAAAATATAAGTGGTAAGATTAAATCTATAATAAAGTGGGGCATAAAAACAAACGTGCGAAGGAGCTATAAACATGCACACCTAAATGTGTCTGATTTTTTATTGGGTAGTATTTTAGGGATTGGATCGGCCATAAATAAATTCAATTCGAATTATAACACAGAAGACAGTAGACGTTTTCATTTGTAAGGGATGATTGGTGTAGCACACATAAAATCAGAGATTTATATTAATGCTTTGTTGCTGAACGATCCTACACAACATTACACCAACGTGAGGCGAAATGAATGAAGAAATATTCGTGGTTACGCCAACCACTACCATATGCTTGTTGTATTAGATATATTACGGGTATTTAGCTCGACTCGTTTCGCACTGTTTTCTTGCTGTTCGCTTTGTCCATCGATTGTCCAGTTGGCAGTGGGAGCGTATTCGCGCGCCAGTTAGTTTTCAAATCACTCCTTTCCACCACATAAATAGTGAATTATGCTGATCCCGAGTCATTTGACACACTAAGATAAATAAGGAATTCGCGTGGGCTCACGCGTTATATTCTAAAGCGGGGTTTTTACACCTCTAAAGGCTGCTACGGACACTCGCTTTTTATTCCGATTTACCTGCACGCACGGCAGAAGCAAATCGAATGTACGTGGGTAAAACAGGAAGTCTACTCCGCGTCGGCCTTTTAATGACCATTCGAACCGATGTAGACATCAACTTAGCAATTTATATTAGATATTCAGCTTTCAATACAGTGCAAAATTATTGGCGGCCAACCACTCAAATTAGAAGGGAAGTATACTAGCTTACACATTTTTAAGACAAGGTATTTTGCTCCCCACTTCTAATTCGAATTTAGAGCAAAGCAGTTTACCACTCACCATAGTGCGCCCCACAGTGCAAATTCAATATAGAAAAGATTGATTGATTCATAGTCATTTTCCAGTAGGAACTTAGACTCTTTTATCAGTGTCTCGAGTAAAAAACTGCATTTTCTGAGATACTCGAAAAAGTTTGTGATACAACATCAAGCTTTAACATGAAAATTGTCACAGCCGAAATGAATGCTAACAGTGGTAGAAAAGAGAGAATTAGGCAGGAAAAAAAAGCCTTCATGAAACTACCGATAACAAAAGGTAGGTAGAAAGTATTCAACTTTGCAGCTGGAAAAAAAATGGTAGTGAAAATGATATTTTGCACATGCAAGAATATTCATATGGTAACATTGATGGGGGCTGATGGAAGAACATTTAATTACCAACTAATGATAAAGGCAGTGGCATCATAGCTGGACTGAGTGGCGATGGGTAGCACTCTCAGCGATGGCGCCCATAAAAGTGGAGGGAATTCAGTCAAAACATTTAGACGTATCTGTAACCTGTGACCTTTTCCTAAGCAAGTTATGGAAACAAAGTCACTTCAGCTATCTCTTTGTCCTTTGTCGGTAGAATTTTCCGTACTGTGCTGTATATAATAAAGGTCTTAACGCCAAGTGCCGATTTTACCAATATCAAAGTGTAAAACTTCCCTAGTCTAAAAGAAACTGTAAAAAGATTTACCCAGAACTTCCCTCGTCGAGACTGTGGCACTAAATAATTTTAAAAATCAAATTAAGTTAGGAGTAAAAATATCTTCACATTTCTAAGAAATTAAATAGATTTACAAATAAAAAAATCGTTACAGGTGCGGTGATCGAATTCGAACGGCAGGTGGACCGCGTAATGCGCTCCCAACGTTTTGTGGGATATTGCAAGGGAACGGGCTATTTCTACCTGAGCTAAGGAGCACCGACCCTTCGAATTCCTGTGTTGCAGCTATATTAAGTAACGCACTAATTTGTTGCTCCTTTTTGTATCGTACAACATTTATTCTGTATCTCTTGAGGCCAATTTTTGGTAAGAATAAAGCCTGCGCTATTTACAAATTATTACTTGTATTTATTGCTAAGTTAAATAAAAAAATAAACAAAATTTTATTTTTTTAAGGTACTCACCCTGTATATATTGGTCCGAAATTTTCTCGGTTACATGCCAGGTAGATATATAATGTGTATGCAAAATATTGTCTTCCTCCGACAAATAGTTTTGAGATATGCAGCTAACAGACAGACAGACAGACGGATTTGAGAAAACCCGTTTTTCGTCATCTAGGGACCCTGAAACGTGAAGATCTGGAGAAATCTCGAAATGTGTTTTTTTCGCAATTACAATACTTTCTTCGTCTTTTAGACGAGGGGAGTAAAAATTAATGGCCGCAGCTATCCGGCATTACGTCAACACAGGAAGGCCTACCATCCCGTCGGTATTTATAACTTAAAAAATAAGAGTGTCCTGTGCACAATATCAATTCCAAAATTTAATGTAGTCTAAGTATAAAATATAAAACTCGAAATTTGGTTTATCTATTTGTTAACGTACTTAGTTTTCCACCCTTCGCTCCTCTGCTCAATTGATTATTGTTCACTTTACCACAATAGTTTTTAACCATAGTATTGGTTCTAGAGCTAATATTCGTCATACTTTCTTCGTTATAATAATGACCTAAGAAATGCAACACCTCCTCTGTAAGATATTTCAAAGCCAACTCTGTTATAGTTGATGTAATATTTTCTTTAAGAAAATGTAATCCGTATACCTTCATGTGTTCAATGGTATAAGACCTGTCCTTTGTGTAGCATTTTTGGCGTAATGATGTAGTTTTACGAAAATTAAACACATGCACTATCACGTTTGTGTAATATCCTAGACATTTTACTATTAACTTTATTCACCGACAACTTTAAATGCTATTAAATCGCCATGCGGTGACAATGCATTTATGTTACAACTACCTGCAATGGTTATTTAGGTGTTTGTTCGTGCAGTACTGATGGTGCAACACTCACTCGCATATCACCAAACACTAACGAAGACACTAAGTAATTTATCTATCAAAGAAGCTCAAATATAGTTGATAATTTCAATCAACATGTAGCTAGTCTTTTCATACCTCACGTCGATGGCCATATTGGCAGCGACGAACTTCTGCTTAGGTAAACTAGGCAGGTGTCTAGGGCCCCAACCTCGGAGGAGGTCCCGGCCAGGGGCCGAAATGGTACACATATAATACACGGAAAACAATATGTAATTTTTTTAACGAAATAGAATGCTTTCTGGACATTTATCCAAACCTGGGAATAGCACTCCATATGCTGCTGTGCACACCAGGGTTAAATGGTTCTGTAAAACTTTTGTTTTCAGACCAAATAGAGTAAAGAATCATAAGATTTTCCATAGAAAAGCCCAGACTTAATTCACTATCTGGGCTGTACATAGGGACATAAATATTGCAGGCTGTGGACTATAGTGATGTCATCCGTGCATTTTCAGAGAAGAAAATTTGTCGCGTGGCAATGTAATTTTGTAATTATATGTAAATCTAAAAATTATAATGTTTAAAAACTATAGTCCGGGCCTGTATATTGGCCTTCTTTAGCAGAGAGCTGAGACCTGTATTTAGGTGGCGTTGCCTAGTTACGCATAAGTCTAGGTGACAGCGTACGATACGAGTATCATTATTTATGGTAATAAAGATAACAGTAAATGACTATGTTATCTTATCCTTAATGCTATTTAGTCTTGTCGATATGCAGTTTGCACAGTCTCTTTCAAGTTGACAGTTAAAGAGCTTTTGTACCAGATCAGTCCAACTTGTAAGAGATATTTCACGAAGTCGTTATAGTACTAATTTTTTTTCATGTAGGCTTTTTCTGCGTACTTGTCCAAAGGTTAGTTCTACTCTTTTTCGTATTTTCTGTTTACAGCTACCTTCGTTCGATATAACAGCACCAACATAGACACACTGCTTCGCGAGTTAGCACTTGCATATACATGTGAATGCGGCGAATTATTGTTTTCTCTAAAAATGATGATGACCTGCAGTTACTACCAAGGCCATACTCATTGCTGTTAATTTTCAACTTGATTACAATGCTGCAGTTCTTCCCGATTAAAATTTATGAGAACTACATTGTCTGCGAAACGCAGAATTAATATTGTGATGGCGCTAATGAAAAATACCCCTTCCTACTAATCATCTATGATGGGTGCTCTAACGAATTCATTGTAAATATTGTGCAGATAGTGGTGTTCGGCACACTTAGGGAGAAATAGATACATGGAGGGCGAGAGAGGTAAACATTTGCAAAACGTTAGTTCGAGGCAAAGCGGAAAGCAAAAACATCTACAATCCAAAGAGTGCTCTACCAGATATGTTCGAATAATGCTAGATGCTACCATTTTTTTATTGGCAAAAGATACACTACTTTATTTTGGTGCAACAGATAGTTGAATACCATACAGATGCTTTTGGTTTAGTTTCATCCAGAGTGCGTCACTTAACTACCTATTCTATGGCAATACGATGCCTGCACTCTGAAACTTTATGTCACTCTGCGGTTATAACCTGCCTTCTATTGTACGGCTTTTGCGGTTACATAGTAATGAAGTATTACTTTAGATGTGAACAAATAATAAAGATATTGTTAATTAAAACTTAAGTATCGCAATAACTTTATTAAATAAGTGATGTACACCTTATTAGAATAATGCAACGCACTCTCATGCTAGCCTTGGGATGACTGCCTGCCCACGCGCCGCATTTGGTGCTTTAAACCAATATTGTTTCCATATTTTGGGCATTATCTTACTACTCAGCTTTGAAGCACCAACCAATGTTCAACCAATCAGCAACAGCAAACCAATAGTTAAGGAGGTCTGGTTCAGTAGCTACCGTGACATACTCCGTTGAAACATACGGGGTAATTGAGCTGCGACGTAAACAGGTGGTAGGGAGATAATAAATATCCAAGAAAAATAATCATATTTATTCACGACAACGATCTTCGCAGGGAGAACGTATTTTTTCTATAGATAATACGTTCCTTTCTGAAAGAAGACTGAGAAACCCCCAACGAGATTCTTTGTCTTCCAGGAAGTGGATCGTTATTCCTAACGACCAATAGCCACCAATCCCAATACCGATCACATTTATTTGAACCGAGTACTCACTTATTGCACGGCTCGCTCTCTTTTTGCTAACGTCTATATATGGTGACGTTAAAAATCGTAAATTCTAATGAAAATAGAACAGTGTTCTACATTATGAATTATATTCATTTAATTCTGTTTTTCAATTAATAAAAAATACTAGTATCGACTCCATATTGATTTCTACAGATGCAAATGCAGTAGACCTATTTAATTTTCTATTCTACAGGTTTACTGCAATTTTGTGCTTAACCAGAATTAGTATAGAGTGGTCTTAATTCTTTAGCAGTTTATAATTTTTTTATTTAAAGAAATGGTGAGCTGCTTCATAATTTCTATTCTCCTTGTGTAGGTTTAGTTCTATTAATTAGCATTCGTATTGACCGCAAATTGATTTGCAGAGGAAGACTGGTCCATAAAATTAAACGTCCATGGCTATAAACGGCTCGTATATTTATGGCCGGCGCTAAATATCGATATCTGGGAAAACAAACATTTCAAACGAATTAACGCACTAAAGCAGATGCCCAGGGCGCCAGCAAAATTTTTTGCAGACGCTTCCCGTGAAAACAAACCTTGGGCCGTCATGTTAACAGCGAATCCGAATTACCGAAAAACCTGATTGCCGTTTCAAAAACACGAACAAAAACGTTCAACTTGTTGGCCGGGCCCGAAAAAGTGAGCAGGCAATGCTTAATTTAACGACAAATTTAGTTTTTATCAATAACGAGCCCCAGACCAATGAGAAATTTACAATCCCTTAATACAACTGCAGCGATAAAAGCTCAACCCAAAGTGGATATAAAGATTAACAAGTTTCTTCCGATGCTCAAATTTAATTTAAAGAAAGGATATAATTTATAATCGTCTCGTTTCTAAAGGGTACAATAAAGATTACAGTGCATTTTTAAAAGGTTAAAGGCTAATAGGAAAATAAATAATTTAGGAACGTTCGGGGAATTTTTTAACTGCTGTCCGTGCATCACCGACACTTCAATATTGCTAGTCGCGAAATTTAACCAGTTGTGCTAACGAAATTAATACCACGAAGTGTTCTGGTAAGCCGACAAGTAATGAATATTAAAGTGGCAACAACTATAAAATATACAAACAAAAAGTCGCTTTCGTGGGATGCTGTTGTGTTACAGTTACGGTTGTCACAATGGCCTTAGTTTGTTATAAAATTACCTCGTCAAAATGTATTTGTGGCTGCGGCATATTTGTGGGAATATTGATGCTTTCAGCGGCTGAAATCATAGGGGAAATACTGTAATGTAGAACTGAAAGCAATCGTAGCTGCTATATTTCAGGCCAAGTTCGGAACAATTCAGTTGAAACCGTAAACGAAGATTTTTGAGGCAATCCCTTGACACTTGGGCTCGGGAAAAAGCATTTCCCAAGAATTCGTCTGAAATGTTACGATATTTACTTTAATTATTTGGATATAATTTCAATTAAATTGTATGATTTACATATGAGCATCTGTTAAGGGTTTGGACAGTGAGTTTAAAAAACAAAGCTTTTATTTTGCTGCTACAAAGGCTATCATTAAGAATAATAATTACATTATATAAAGTACCAAGTTTTATTATACCAGGAAACAAACACTTACACGCACAGCAAGGAAACGAAAAAATTCAAAGTGATTTTCAAGTATTTGTCGTCTTTCGGACCACGAGCGCCGATCGTCAGTTTCAGAAATGGACCTGCTGGCTCTTATTTTTGCTTTAACCAACTGGAAAGTTCACAATTTGGGTAAAAAGGATAATATCAGATTATAAAGCTGTGCGTTACATGTTACATAAATTCTTCTACGGGAAACAATTTACTCTTAACATAAAACTCTGGAAAAATCAAAAATACTTCCAATCAGTCAAGAAATCCTTTCGGTGTCTCAGAGTGGTTGACGTCGTTATTTCCACATAAATTATCGTTAGAGTGGCGGAATCCCTTAAATTACGTAAAATAAAACGGCGTTAATGTTGTCAAATACCCCACGTTGGGCGCCAAGTTGTAACGTAACATCCGCTAGTGTTTGGATAGTCCTAGATTAAAAAAGCCTTTGTTGGCCGGGCGGATTATTGTGCCGACATAAGATTATGATAAAGTAAATGATACGTATGTGGAAATAGTGGTATAAATCCCTTTAACACAGTTGTTAAATATAATGAGGAGAGGAAGATTCAATTTTCATAATTCTAAGAACAATTAAAGTATGATCAAAAACTATTTTCATCTAGTACGGCTATGGAATGCAACTACGTTTATACTTAATATCAAAATTTGACATGTGCTTTTTAAGTGAGTTATAGTTGCATTCATAAATTAGGAAGCATTCCATGGTCATACTAAATGATTTTTTATCATACTATATTATAATAACATACAAATATAGAAAAGCATTTAGTCATAATGCGAATAATGTGAGTTTGGAACTCCACTCGTTGCAGGAGAACATGGCATTTGTTTTCCTGTTTTATATTAAGAAGTGAACCGTTTTCTCAAAAATTTACTCGAAATGTACATGCTTAAGAGATTAGCACCATCTTGTAGTATAGAAATGACGTCCACTTTATCTTTTATCCGACAAATTCCGTTCGATATTCGTTCCCTTTTAATACCAAAGTAAAAGTTTCGTTCACGTTGAACTTATGGTGGTATTAAAATTCTTATGCAGTTTTTAATATATTTTAAGCAAATTTTTAACTAATTCGTATTCAAAATAACAGATAATATGTATTAGTATACTAAATTTTGATTAGTAACTGCTAATTTCCTTAAATTTGGATAATATAATATTATCTAGAAGGAAAAAGAACGACTGGCTAAATAACATACTCGAGGAAATAGAACAAGACAGTAATAACCACAGCATAACACAGTTCTACAGGAAAATAAAGAACCAAACAAATAAATCCAGAACCAGAACAAGGGGATTAAAAAACAATGAAAGCCAAATAAAATACGAGCCCCAAAAAAATAGGAAAAATCTGGGAAAAATACTATAAAAAATATTTAATGCAGGACCAGATGCTACGGAACAATCAGAAGATAGTAGCACAATAGCACAAGGACAAGAAGACAAATACCCATCAGAAAAGGAAGTCCAAGAAGTAATAAAAAAACTGAAAAGTGGAAAATCTCCGGGAGAGGACGGAATCGAGTCGAAACTTCTGAAATATGGGGCCAGCAATTATATAAACAAATACACACTTTAATAAAGCAGATATGGATACAAAACAAAATGCCGGAAGAGTGGAACACCGGAATAATAAACCCAATCCACAAAAAAAGAAATAAGGAACAGTGTGAGAACTATAGAGCATTAACCCTACTGAACACCACCTACAAAATTTTGGCAATTCTGATAAACAAGAGGCTAAAGCTACAAGCCGAGGAAATCCTCGGGGACTATCAAAATGGCTTCAGGCCAGGCAGGTCAACAATCAACGGAATACATATCCTAGAACAAATATTCCAAAAGACAATAGAATGCAACAGAGAAGCTCATGTACTCTTCGTAGACTTCAAGAGTGCATTCGATTCAATCAAAAGAGGAAAAATGATGAAGGAGCTAAGAACACTGAAGATATCCCAAACGCTGAGAAACCTGTTAAAAATGACAAAACACGAAACAAAGGCAAAAGTGCGATTTCAAGAAACAACAACGGAAGAATTCCAAATAAAAAAAGGTGTAAAACAAGGAGACTCAATCTCTCCTACACTATACAATTTACTACTTGAAAGCATTATAAGGAACGTGAAACTGGACAAAAAAAGTATTATTACCGACGACATCCAAATAGTAGCGTATGCGGATGACATAACGATAGTGGCAAACTCGAGACAGAAATTAATAAAAGCAATAGAAAAAATAGAGGAAGAAGCAAGACAATATGGAATGGAAATAAACCAGAGTAAAACAAAATATATGAAAGTAGGAAGAAAAGAAGGGATCACACAAAAATACTTTAAAACGCAGAGGCACAATTTCGAAACTGTCACCTACTCAACTGTCTGGGAACGACGATACTACAATCAGGTAAAAAACGGATAAAGGAAAGAACCCTCAAAGGAAACCAAGCCTATGGAAGAAACATGAACCTTCTGAAAAGCAAAGCAATCACCAAGAAAACCAAGATAAAAATATATAAGGCATTAATAAGGCCAATTTTGAAATACGCCCTAGAAACCGCAACAATTAGCAAAAAAGAAGAAGACTTGAAAATAGCGGAAAGAAAAATAAGAACAATATTAGGACCCAATATAACATCAAATGGAGAAAGAAGACTAAAAAACAACAGAGAAATAGAAGACGAACTTAGAGGAGAAACCATCACAAGATTTATAAAGACACAACGTTTGAAATGGGCGGGGCACATCATGAGGAGAATCCCGACGGAGTCGTTAAGAAGAATAACACAAGGGATCCCACTAGGCCCTAGGAAAAGGGGAAGACCCAAAATAGGATGGCTAAAACAAGTAGAGGAAGACATAAGAACACTGGGAATAACAGACTGGAAAATGAAATGCAAGGAAAGAGCGGAGTGGAAGAAAATAACGTTCGAAGCCAGGACACACAAGGATCTGTAATAAACCAAACAAAAGAAGAGTAATCCCCCTCAAAAATAGGATTTTAAGACGCGACTATGCGTCAGCCATAATCATAAGGTTGCACGGCTTGATGATGATGAAGCCCTTTGTAGACATTATTCACCTGCGATTCAAACCTTGGATCAGCATCAATAATTAGTCCCAGATTCTTTACATTGTCCACAAGAGATATAATTTCATTATCGATTATGATAGCTACGGTTTCTGCTATTTCCCGAACAATATACAAACAGTTTTTGTTGAACTAAATATAAGTGAGTGTTTTTTTATATATCAGCTAAGCGCATTAAATCGGAGTTAATTATATTCGCAGCACCTTGCTGTCAAACGAATAGTACAATTGAGTGTAGTTGATTTAGACTTTTTAGAATTTAATATTTTCTCAACTTCTTAATTTACAGAGGTAAAATGAAGAGGTTAATCAAAATAGCATTTGAGATTGTTATTGTAATACTGTAATAGATTATCATCTGATATGTTAAGACTAGGTATTGAGTTGACATAATAATTATTAAATTGCCGGGGGCTTTGAGTGCATGCGGCATATTTTTATTTTTTGTTGCTCTAACAATTTGGAATAATTCGAACGGAGTGAATATTGAAGTTATGCTGTTTTTTCTCTGTAAATAGCGAAAGTAGTAAAATTTCGTAGAGTTTTGTAAGGGGCAACATTATGTGTGCGTTTATATCTTGTTAAAGCCTTATCTCGGAGAGACATGATCAATTTAATATTAGACGTGATGCAAGGTTTTGGTTGTCTGTTGAAAACAGAAGTTTTAACGGGAAAATTAATATTTATTAAATCTATAAGTAGAGTATTAAAAGATTGTACCTTATCATCAATATTAGCTAAATTATAAATATGATCTACGGGTAATATTTGAAGTTCTGCATGAAATTCATTAATATCCCAATTTTTAAAACACCTAGAGTACATACTTCACAACAGTTTTCAGTTTTATTCACACTTACATGTTTTCCCAAGTTATAACCTGATGATCAGAAATCGTAGGTATATCAACAATTTCTGTATTATCTATAATGTCAACATTTGTACTTATAACTAAATCGATTAAAGTTAGAGATATTCTTGTAATGCGTGTAGGAGAATTAATAATCTGCACCAGACCAAATTAGTCCAAAAATGATTGCATACTCACAGACGTTCAGCCTTAATAAACGTATCAATATTGATATCTCCACAAAAAATAGTTTAATCATACCTACAAAATGGTTTTGAAAGAGTGTTTTCCATTCAGTTATATATTCAATAACGTTTTGTTTAGAAGCTTATACACAAAAGCAACAAAATTTTTTTTAGATTTGATACCAACCCACAGTTGCTCTATATCTCCAGTAACATCTCTGCTAACAGAATGGAAACTATCGCGCAGGTAAATAGCTACACCGCCACCACGAGTATTCCTATCTCGACAATGTAAGACAAAACCTTCAATATTTACAAATTCAGAGTTAATATTAGGCGTAATTTATTAGTTAAAAGCTGCCATGCACATAATGCTCTATTAAAACCAAGCGCAGTCGGCTTTATATTCCTCACAAACGTTTAGAAAATAGAGTGAAACGTTATCGGGTACTGTAAATATTTCTGCTGCTTATTTAGTTTCTTAACTGTTTGCTATATCGCCTTGTAGTGCCCTACTGTTTACCATGATGCTTAATGAGGTATTAATAAGCTTGTAGTTTAAAACCGGGAACAGTTGAAAAGCAAGAACGTATGTACAGCTGAATCTCAAAAAAGATATTAGTGTAAAACTATTTATATCATACAAAATTATTCTGCAATCTATTATTTTTATAAACATATAACTTTTTATTTCTTTTTATCAAGTGTTCAATTTTTTATTCGCCACACTTTAAAGCTGGTTTCTATATACTGTTGTGACTCCACGTTGTAACGACTATTTAATGTTTTAATTGACTTTTATTATACTTTATTTTATTTTCAATCAATTTTCTTTTAAAATTGAAATTTAGGTAACTGATTTTCCCTTTTATATTATGGATTATCAAGATTATTAAATTGCTAATAACTCCGGTAGAAAAATTTTACTCTTACTTAAATACACGTAGGAGTCGCTGATAATCTAGACTGCTTCTATTCCTGAAATTTGATTCTCTTATGTCATGACAACTTTAACGTCTATCACCTGTCACTTTGAATTATGAAAGTGCAAAATCAATTCCAAATACTTTCCCGTTACATTTACTTGTCACTCAACAAATATCAAATAGTAAGTACATACTTCCCTCTTTAAAATTACCTCACTTCACTCTTTCCATCTTTTTCTTTCAGTTTTTTATTTAAATACCATGTCACCCGTTCATGGACTCGATCCTCTGCTTTACCAAGCCAAATGCATCCAGCAATCTCACACAAATCTCTCAACGTCCAAACAAATCCCAGTTCGAACTTCACCAAAAACAACTGGATCCACAAAGACTTCCTGGCCAAAACACGACAAGGTACCTACCAACTTTCTCCAGTAGTACTGTTAGCAGCAAACACCATCCACGTCGTCCTACCAAAATCCTCAAGCCTCCGACTACTTAGTATCATGAACCTCGACTAGATGCAAGTTATAAGATATCACTTCAATGACAAGCTTGTCGAATTCGAACTCCTTTAGATGAAAAATCTCTTATCTACCCCATAAAACGCTCACTATGCTAACAATCTTGATGTAAACCACTTCCAGTAAAAACCATTCCTTGTTATCCAATTCATATGACATCTTGTATTGGCACTTTTGTGTTCTGTCTCATTATCACATAATATACAATTAATCACAACTGTTTTCTATATTGTTATATTGTTTCATTCCATTGTATTCATATATTTCTATCAAGACTTCGTCGTATGGTTGCTCACATTTCAATTCCTGTATGCCTTTTTAGGTCTCCAAGTATTACAATTTTCGTGGTTACATCAATTTCGACACATTTTTTTAATAATCGGTCTTTAATTCTTATATTTAGTTACCTGAAAATGCATAAACACAAAGTACTGTTAGTTTCGTTTCCAATTGTTGTACGTTTGCTGTTATTACGTTTTGATTTGTTGGTTGTTCCTTTTTGTCTCACTAAATAAATGTATGTAGTTTTCTATCATTTCAGTTCCGATTTCTTTCTCTTTGGTTTCTATCAGTACAGCCACGTCCAATTTCAGCTTTTCAATTTTTCAGTATTTCTTCTAGTTCTCCTCCACTCTTCGTGCCTTTCGTGTGTTTCCATTTGATCCGTTTTAAGTTACGAGCCCTGTGTAGGCTAGTTAGCAGCTAGTTAGTTCCTGGGGTCATCGGTAGGTACCTTTTTATTGTCACGATTAAAGTTGTCCTGCATCAGAACGTTGACCAAGATAACCCGTTAGTCACTAATATCTACGAGAAACCCATAACTATTTTCATATAGCCGCAAGATTTTTTTTCCAGTTATTGAACCTATACTCGATTAGGTTTAAAAACAGATCTAAGGCTTTTAAGTTGTGACGGATGTCATCCCACGATCCTCTTTGTTCGAGTGGTAGGAAAAGAGGATGGTGGGATAATATCCGTCGCAACTTGAAAGCCTCTACTTCTGTTACCTTTCGGTGTCGAGGACCATGCATACCGCGCAGTAAATACAACGGAGGCAGTGAGTGGCATGCGACTTGCATTACCCTCCCCGCATTCAGACACATACCACATCCAACAATCCTAAATCGAACGTACTTTTTTATATAGAATATTAGGATTGGATATGACATTCATTTGTCACAGTAAATGTATAGAGAAGCGAGCTTTCCTTACAAGACGAACATCCCGGACAGACGGATAGACAGCTGGAATTGAGAAAACATGTTTTCGTCGTCTAGGGACTCTCAAACCTAAAGTATGTAGGTAGGTGATTCTTTTACGCATTTTCTTCGCATTTTAGACGAGGGAAGTCAAAACGGGAAAGAACGTATACAGATGGAAAAACTAGGTTAGCTATAAATACCTCGTATTAGACCTGATATAGCATTAAATTAATTTAAATCGGCGCTACTTTTTACTATTCAATCGACGACAGTACATTAAGAGAACGTTTGAAAGGGCAGTGGAAGAAGATCTAGATTAAACAAAATTACATAGTTTAAGGCCAGAAGAGGAACTGCTTATTAACAAACAACTAATAGAAAGACGACAACGAGACGATATATCTCTTCTTTATTGATTTCAAAGGCATTTGACTCTGTTATAGGAAATGATAGTTGAAAGATTTTGAATAAGCGAAATGGCGATAAAAAGTTAATAATGAAATAAAAATTATGTAGTAGGCAATACAAACAGTGCAATCCTTAGAAGAATGTCGACATTTATTGCTACGCAATATCTGGGAAGTCCGGGAAAGCAAACAGTTAAAAGTCTCGACTGAGAATAAATATGGACAAAAAAAATCAAGGCAATATTGAGAAAACCACAGAATATTTGTATTACGATAGGGTACTATTGAAAGAGAGGAACACTGCAGTCAAGTGAAATAATGATGCTTAAAAGAATAGCAGGCTTAAAGTTACTGGATAAAATGAGAAACGACCAAATAAGAAGAGTCAATTCCATGCGATGGCTCGCACATATGGTGACAATGCTAATAACAAAACTAGCGAAGATAGTATAGAAATCGAGAGACCGAAAAAAGAGCAAACGGTAGACCAAGACGTAAACACTTGACACATTGATAGTAGACTGGAACAGAGCAACAGATCAGAAAAATGGAACATGACAAAAGAATGTGGGAAAAATCAACTTTGACACTGGCATTGGTCGATAAAAGAATCCATTGTGCCTCCCAGTCGTTAACAGCCTATACGCCATTGGAAAGAAACAATTATGGTCGTGATTTAGTTCTTTTATTAATAGCCCAAGTTTCCGAACCGTAAGTTGCAATTGATTCCACAACTGATTTGAAAATATTTTTTTGGTCGTTTTAGTCAGTTTATCGCTCTACCACAACTACAAGCATTAGAGATGAATTGTCTTCGACGAAGCTGTAGAGTGTCATGCCTCGAACACGTAATAAATGAAGAAATAAAAAAGTCGAATGGGAATTGACAGCATAGAGAGAAAACAGTTGTCGTGGTACTGTCATCTCAAACAGATGACTGATGATAGATGGCCAAAAAGATTATGGGAATGGGTTCCTTCACAGAAATTGAAGAAGGGAAGATCTGGATAAAAGGGTACAAAAAGCTATGAGAAGTAGAAATCTTGATGATAATCAGTGGGAGAATAGAACAAAGTGGCGCAGAGGGTACGAGAGACGACGACAGTCGTAGGGAAATTCGCAGTAATTATTCTATAATTGAAAATATGTTTTTTTCTTCAAACAGCAGTAAAATGTGCCATTATACTTCTGGATTGATGATGCTAAACTGTCACATTATTGCCATGCGGCAGATAATATTATCTGCCGCTGATTAGCGGCAGATAAAGCTATTATCTGCCGCTGACGACTTTATCTGCCGCTGACGAAAAAATGCTATATGTTATTCGGAGCAAAAGCACGCCACATAAAATATAACTTTTGCTCCTAATAACATAATATACTATTAGCATATATCTTACCATTATAATATAACAAAGTCTATGTAAAGATATCCGGAGGTAGCGATTCGATACCGCTTAAAACATGTAAAACAAGATCGAAGAAGTAATCTTTAAAACATTCTTATGCGCAATATAATTCATGTCCTATTTATGGCGAAATACCCGTTGAAAGAACATGAAGCCAAGAAGTATGTCAACATAACATAAGTTCTGTGTCAATACACTTTCTGCTATTAATGCACCGAGCCGCTGGCAGCTGTTAGAAGCAATTCGAAATAGGGCCCAAACTTATATGCCAATTACCGGCGAAAATGCTGACGCTGCAGATAGAGCTATCACAGTTTCAATGTGAGGCAAAAGCTAAACAACGTTGTAGCTCAACTAGCACTTAAACTTTGTCTTGTTTATAAACAATGTGCTCCCGTAATGTAATACCATCTGAGCGTAAAGGCAACCGACGTACCTATAAAACAAATGCGCAATCTTTCATATTGAAAATGAATGCCAGCGGGCAAGGACGTTCATGCATTCTTCCCGTCTTTGTTTAGGCATAATATCTATTACAGTGAGAGACTGTTTATTTATTTTGGGTGATTTTGGTTGTTTCATGCAGTGTTCTACAAAAAATAGCTGAGCATAGCATAGCTAAGTATTCTAAATATTAATTTTAAAAGCTTTACGTTAGCTGAAACGGTTAAAATAAAAAAACTTGGATTAAAGTTCAACCTGCAAAATAAATTTAAAACTCATAAATTTTGAAGATATTTTTCTGTGGACGTTTACAAGCAAAAAAAATGCAATTTATGGATCTCAAACATGCTCTATTTTTCCATTATAAAACATAAAAATCGTGTTTCGTTTTTTAACACGTATGTATATTTTGTGTTGAGTTTGAATACTTATATATGTTCTCTTCGATTATTAAAATCAAAAATCATTGCTATCAGTGGCGTAACTTTAAATATCGCCCCCCCCCCCCCCCGCGAAAATTTTCTGTGAACCCCTTATAGGTGATTGCTATATTTGAATTAAAACATTGACAGAATGTAGGTCACTATTTGGTTTGCATAGCAATACAATTATCGCGAACCGCCACTAGTAAGTATGTATTCAAATTTTGAGTTAATATTGCTGTAATTTTTAGTACAAGGTCTGTTCATCCATATTTTTATTGTTAGTATTTTTTTATAATCACAAATATTCCGCGAATACGAAAAACTTAAGAACCACTGACCTTCGGCTAGAGATAAACAAAGGAGCTCTGCAAAGCCATAATACTGATAATGGGCAATATAGCTAGTCCGCCCCTGAGAAGCTACATTTTGCTGGTGGAACCAGATTAGTTTTTCTTTATTACTGACAGTTAATTACATAAATTTGGCGCCATTTGCATAAAGTGAGGCAGGCTTGTCTATTCTTGTCTTGTTCGGGAAAAAGAGCAAAACGCAGCAAGGCGGAATTGTAGTGAAAGTCGTTTATTCGTTGCGAAAAATGCGTGGCTGTAAACCTGTCGCACTAAATTCAGAGCAACTCTAGATTTATAAACAGGACGTTATCTCGCTATAAAAGAGTTAAGATTCAAATGTATGCAGCTCAGGTGTCGATCCTTGTGACAACAACTGCCAAGAAAACTGTAATAACACCTCGACAAGGCCGGTCAAAGCATTATAATCTCTGTTTTGCATTAGCCACCGATGCCCTCGGCATTAAACTGGCATAATCTTACCCGTTGACGCAGCATTTCACGCCACACATTATAACATTCCTCTCCGAAGAATTTTAAGGCAGCTCATAATCCTGGCCGAATGACAGATCCGCTTGACACTTGCTCAAAATCGTCGCCAGCGCCATCTGCGCCCTTTTTATAAATTGTAATTTAATTTATTTATTATCGTACGTAATCCGGGAAATCACGTCTGCATTTGTTGCTTTTTACCGTGACTTGAAATCGTAAACGAAGCAGCCGTAATCTTCCCTCCCCACTATGCGATATTTGTGTTTGCATGCTCCGTTCCAGATTTGCCCTGCTCCCCTCCATTATTTATTTTTACGAGACCCGTGCAGCGGAACACAAACAAACACTTTTTGTTTTTTAAATTACGGTCCGTTATTTTTACATCAGGGTATGGTCGTCTCAATTTTGGAAAATTACATATTAAGTGCCGGCGCGCGGTTTCGCATGCTAATCGGACAGATGGAAAGGAGGCAGATGAAAGGTGAAGTGCAACAATGCACTTTTTGCATACATTGTGCATTGTGGCCGCTATTATCCGGGCTTTTGCAGCGTCTATTAAACATTGTTAAGCCCAACTTGCCCATTTGGTATTCTAGGCGTGACGGGCCCGCGTTATGACCCGAACATGACATACCTGTTACACCTACGGAAGTCTTTGCTGCTCTAGATGCCGCAGATGCGTGCAAACCATTACTCGGCATTTGCTTTTATAGCTGCCATCCAGATTGGTTCAGGTCGCTAAAACGCAGTGTTCTAAAAGCTATTACCGGACCCCCATTTGTAAAGTCCCTCGCTTAAATGGCGATTGTTACCAATGTTTTGATTTCAGCCGTCTTCTCTTCTTGTAGAGTGACACTGGCCTTTTATTCCAAGTAATCCTAACTGTCACTTTCAAATTTTATCGGAATTCAGCACTTATTGAAGAATGTAAACTAGCATAAAGCAGATTCAGATCACAATTTTGTATAAACTATGATGAATGATCACTTCACATTTCTAATATCATAATTGATTGAAATGTCATTATTATCATTAGTTATAACCACGGCATTACTTTCTACTAGGAAGCCATTCTCAAAATACGAGGTACTGTAGTAACTGCTACATGCAACCTTGGCGACAATTACTTGGTTACGAAATGTAAATAAACAGTTTTGTTTTTTACTTCATCACATCAAGACATGTGTTTTATTTCCCTAAATTCAATGTAAATATAACGTAGACCCTCAAGCCGTTATAATTTGGTGACCCCGACCTGATTTTCCCATGATCCTGACGTCAAACAACTAAACAACCATATGAACATCTCCCCCCGTTTCGATCCAACTCCAGCAGCAAGCAGCAGACCTGACCTGAATCCTGAATCATCACAAGCAGCCCCAGACCCATCCTAATTGAAGCCACTTCAAAGAAACAGCAATCAGATCGACCTGGTCTACCTTTGAACCCCTTCCGTCACGATATCCTGCAACATGCGACCTGTCAAATAAAGCTAAGTTCTCCTGTCAGTTGTATGTATGAGCGTGTGTTGAATGTTGGTGCCTGCGTCCGTGCTGTAGCTTGGTGGTTGGAGATAACTTTATAATATGTTACCCAACTCCCGCTGCATCCGGGGATGGTAGTTTGGCCGACGTCGATTCGCATGCGTATGTGTGATTGGTGTGGAATTCGTTTGGCTTGTGCTTCCTTTTTGTCAAAAACGCTTCAGCCTGGGGGATGATGACCAATTTATAATAGTTGAATCATTTCCTGGCTAACTTTTTGACGTTTTTTACTATTTGTCTACTATTTGTTTGTTGCAGGTTCTATTTTTTGTCTTGTCCCGTCTTTTTTTCCCTGATTTTTTCAGGTTATGCTTCACCGCCGCTTCGCTGCCACATGTTAATGAAATACTTAAGACTTTGAACTGTATTTACATACATATTGTAATTAGCCCTAAGAATTGTTGAAAATATCTATAGAGTTTTTGTAGCTAAATATAATGTTTTCAAAATTATATATATCTTTTCTCTGGGATGTAATGTACCGTATACAGGTATGTGCTATAGTGTATGCACATACATGCAGTCTTGGCGACCATCACTTAGTTACAGAAATATAAATAAACAGTTTGACTTGGGGGGGGGGGGGGGGGGGGGTGTAATGCAGCAACTACTACATGCAACCTTGGCGACCATTACTTGGTTACGAAATGTAAATAAACAGTTTGGTTTTTTACTTCATCACATCCAGACATGTGTTTCATTCAATGTAAATATAATGTAGACCCTTAAGCCGTTATAGTACTGATACATTAATTTAAAAAACAATACTTCATAACATTGTAATTAGATCCACAGATTCCCTAGTGCCTCTTAGTATATTTTATGAAATTATGTCACCAAGGGAGATATATTAACCCTTACAATACTGTGCGGGGTTCAAATGCTCCGCAGAGACCCTTTTCTCCTCGTATTTCTGAAAATAGTTATTTAAGCAAGTTGGTTTTTCGTATAGCAGCATCTTCTTGAATTTTCTACATGTTTTGCATGATATTGGATTTTGTGATGAACATTGAAATATTGTTGTATTTTGAAGGTAAGGTGCATCTGTACCACCCTTGGTAAGAAGTTGCTAAAAATGTGTGTATTGCGTAACATTTTGCATTCCTGGAATCCGCGAAGTTTTCAGGGGATGTCCCCATTTCAATGTTCAAACTAATTTTTGTCAGGTAATTCCCTGATGTTTGTGTAATGTACCTCTATTGCTACAAAATGTCATTCTTGTGCTTACTCTTGTTGTGAACGCGTGTTTCTTGTGTTGTGAGTTTAATGACATTATGAGTTGGTTCATAAGAATTCGAGATGAAAAGAGTCTCACTGAAATAGCGATGCCTTTGGAAGATGAAGATTCCAAAATTTGCCAAATTTCGGAGAATGGCGTCAGTAATGAAGAAATAGAGGACCATAATTCCGATGATGATTCCGTTACCGACGACATTATAGTTGATGAAAACGAGCAGACGCCCTATGATTCAATGCTTGCAAGAGACAGGTGCGGTGTCCCTATTTTTCAATCTATGAGCAACATCGAATGGAATAAACAACCAACGAATGTAAACAGACAGTCTGCAGCAAATAAGGGCAAGGTTTCACTTAGTCTTTTGTTAGGTCATTTTGGTATTTTAAATAGCCACCTAGGCTTTAGGGCAGCGTGCCCGTATGCTAAACCCTTTTAGTTCTTTATTTGGCTCCATCGCCTAATTCCAGAATCATGATTTCGCACATATTTGGCCCCAAACGCAGCATTTCTCGTCGGTTGGAGCTCCCCTCTGAGGGCGCTGTGGCAGCCGAGCGTATCGCCCGCAAGAATTCCGAATCTTCTAGAAAGCACGCCGTTGAGGCGTGATACCATTGGTGCCGGCATTAATTTGTTTCATTTTATCGCCCCGCGATTGGCTGCCGAGGTTTAGTCACGTGGGGACGCGACCAAGGTGACCTATGCCAGCGCTTCCCTCTGGGCAGTTGACCGCAGCCCGTTGCAGAGAACGCTCGTGTGGTGGTTGTGAGTGTGAGTTTCGAATTGTCTTCGGCGTAGCGTGGGTGTTTTTGAGCCCAGTTCCTGCTTCCGTAAGTAAGGGGTCGTGGCCCCTTCATCTCGACCTTCGAGGATCTGTCCCGCAGAACGAAAGTGGCCCATTTCTCGTCGTCCCGTTGTGCGCGTCCTGACGCGTCGCACGTCGCCATTATGGCGGATGTGCACTCATCCCTATAGCCGTCGAACATCGAAGGTACCTGCCACCTAAGACTGCAGCCTGTCGCAACTCAACTGTACCAGGCTCCCCAACCGCCTACATATTAAGGTATGTGTCTTTGAACTGATTACCGCTGTGAACGCGAGCGAGCCGTCACATCTCTGGTGCCTACAGGCACTGTCGTCATATTTGTCCATGTTGCGAGTGCTAATTTGATCTTTGCTGTTCGCTGCATAAGGCGTCGCGCCAGCATATTTGTGCATTCATTCAGAATTGCAGACTGTCCATGTTGCGAGTGCTAATTTGTTCATTACTGTTCAACATCTGTCACTAGGTTTAGAGCGCGCGCGCCAGCTGGTGTTCTTAGTTATAATCTAGTTATAGATATAGGGCGACGCACTCTGCTGCCCCATTGTAACCCGTTAGTCAATACATGATTTGTTAGCTAAGGGAACTATTGTTTTGTTTCGACTTGTGCATGTTCTGTTTCAGATAAGCGCCCCCTTCATTGTACTGATTATTGTGCGACGGAACGAGGGAGCTTTGAGCGTACAGGTGGGTGAGACAGCTGCGTAGTCGCGGTCGGATTGACACCTAATTACAATCCTTGCATAAGGCAACCCCGAAATTGTTATTTGACCTTGCAATTCTTGAGTAATCCTATCGGCGGAGTATTTTGCGTGCTTCGCTCCCGTCTAACCGTCCAGGCCCGGTTAGCCGGGTTAAGACAGGCTTGGTGGCGCCCTCACGATTTCGACATACCCTATATATATTATGCCGCAACACGCTTGCCCAGAACGTATCGTGTGACTCACGCCCGACTCCCTGAGCGTTCCAGCCGTGGCCTATTAGCCTATTTCGAACCGATTTCAGGGCAAGTGTGCCAGTTTTTCAGGACTGATTCCGTGGTGCGATGCTCACCTTGGGTGGGTGTCGTAAAGTTCTTTTAATACCGTAACATCTTACACAATGCAATTCAAAAATATCTTCAATAAGGTAGGGATGCATTTTGTTATTTTTATCACCACAAATGTTTGAGATAATTGTAAGAGAAACAAATCGTAAAGCTGAACACTTCTTCACTCAGTGGAATGCTGTACATCCAAATAATAAGACAAACGTTCTTCCCACAAATAGGCGAAAAATTGAAGCCTATATGGGATTATTACTTACGATGGGAGCTCTTCAATCCTGCAACACGCGTTCGATATATAGCACCGTACTCTCTAGAAACATATCCCAATTTCAGACTAAATTTTTGAGGTTCTATAATTTTGAAACTAGCAATGGTCGAAAAGCGGTGTTTGACATTATGGCAAGAAAGGTATGTATGCTTGGGTTACATCTATGCGTAGATAAAAAACTAGTGCCATTTCGCAGCAAGGCACCCTTCAGGGTGTACATGAAGAGTAAGCCAGCTAAATATGGCTTGCAATTTTGGGCCTTATGAGACTGCGAATCTGCATGTACAGTCAACATACAAGTTTATCTTGTATTTTGTACTTGGTATAAATATATCTCTTAAACTTATTTCGAAGGAAACAGCAACAAACCTGACAAAATCAAGTAAAGAAGCTGGTACTGGATCTCATGGACCATTTAGATGAAAGCTATGGTATAACGATGAACAACTTCTATACCGGTCTTGTTCTAGCTGATAAGCTCTGGTCAAGGAAGCTCACAGTCTATGGTAGTTTAAGGAAGAAGAAAACGTTCATACCATCTGAATTTCTTCCATCGTCTCAGAACTTTTCTTTTAGAAAAAATAGAACTGTTGCGTCGTATGTGCCAAAGAAAAGCCGAGCTGTTATTTTGCTTCCGCGTGAACATTTTGATAATAAGATAAATGGAGAAGCTGAGCAATATAAACCGGGCATAGTTCTGCACTATAACAGCATCAAAGATCCAGTTGATATAACAGACCTAATGGCTCAAAGGTATACCACACAGCAAAGAACACTCAGATGGCCAATGGGCCCAATTGGGGCAATAAATTCGTGCAAGGTATGGATGCTGACTAATCCTGAGTATAAGAAAGATTTACTCGATGGCAGGGGAGAATTTCTCTTGGAACTAAGAATCGAATTATCAGAAGAACACATCACTCACAGTTATAGTAACACTAAAATGTAGATTCAGTTATAAAGCAACATATGATAGATGTGATTCCGCAGCTGAGTACGTCTGTTGTTCCTCTACCTCCCGCCGGAGGAGACCAAGGGCGTTGCTACATGTGCAGCAGGAAAACCATGTTTTGAATGCGGCAATTTCATAACATTTCAATAACATTTGTATTCGTCATATCAATGTTACCTCTCACAAGTGGCATTCAGATAACTCCCTTTGAAAAACTTGTAGAGTTGATTGAAACTAGGGGAATATATGTTAGAGCTGAAACTAAAATGTCACCTGGGAATGACTTAATTCCAAACATAATTCTTAAAAAACTATGAAGAAGGCGTTTGTCGTCTCAGCCAATTCATTTAATGCGTGTTATCGTCTTGGTTACTTTCCAAATACATGAAAGCAAACCGAGATAAGAATGTTTTAGAAACCATGTCTGTCTGTATGTCTGTTGGCGGTACAGCTCAAAAGCATTTGTTGGAGGGAGGCGATATTTGCACGCGGATTCGATGTCTGTCTTACTCAAGGCCGAATATACTTTTGGACAAATATATACAGGGTGAGCACCTTAAAAAATTTTTTTTTTCTATTTACGCTATAATTCTGGAATTATTAGTTAGATAAAAGTAATATTTTGCATATAGCTCAGGTTTTTACCATTGGCAGAAATAGGCGCAATTGGGAGCCAGCATATGCAAGATCAGCATCTTAACAGAACAGAAATGTGCATCAATTGATGTGAACCGTACATATGATGACAGTTCAGTGTAATACCCTTATTTTTGGTTTAATTAACCTTGATACATAATTTTCTTTATATTGATGAGCAATTTTGCTTAGACATGTATTAGACGCATGGTGCAATACACCAAGTGAACCTTGAAGTGCAAGTTTCTAAACCTTTTCAATTATGAATAGGTACAAGCAATTTTTAACTTAGTTCTAGTTTATCTTTAATTTCAGTTGATCGTTCTTACTGCCGTTTTGTGTTACAATTTTTGTTTGTGATAATAAATGTTTTTATTGCCCTATAAATTTATTGCAAAAGCAATAAATTGATGAAATAACTCCATGTCGTATCGATGAGTAATGGTACTTTATTTCTGATGTCTTTGTTTAATTAATTTCAATTACATCTATGAAATAGTTATATGCAAAATACTAATCGGTATTCTCTTTGTTCGTGTTTAAAGTTTTGCAACCTAATTTAATCCAAAATTTCTGCTGTTTCAATCTATTCCAAAAACCAGTCCAACTCCTTTTCCAGGAAAGTTAAATACCTCCATTTTTAGAAAAACTGTGTTATCTAGTTCGAACTATCGCTTACAGGCTATGCTCGCAACTAACTAGCCTTTTGAGGTTATTTACTGGTCGAGACAAGAAAATAAACACATTTTGAAATGGCATAGCTTTTTCATACTCATTAGCAAGCACGTATCCCGTTTTAATCCCGGCATTTTCGGATCTATGAGCCCTTTTGTGTATACACAAAGGACAAGAAGCTGGTCTAATCCTCTTTTGAGGACAGACCGAATAGCAAATCTCAGCTTTTTTCAAGGCATATGTGACTCTTGAATGGTGGCTAGAGTAATTTGCAGTTTTTATGCTGCACACAAATATCAGTTCCATTTCGAAAATACCATGGGCACAATTTACGTCTTGCTGCAGAAATTTTCATAAAAAATCGAAATTGTTTTAAATAAATTACCATCATAACAATGGTTAAACGATTTTATAGATCAGTTTTTACGAGAGTTCTATGTTCGAATGCGGTACGAATGGCGCGATTCATTTTGCTGAATGGTCGATAAATACCTTAGAATACCTGAGAAAGTCCATTAACTATTCTATGAATGGAGAATTGAATCTTATTAAGTATCCAACTTGCTAATAACTGCAATTGTTATGTTGCTCAGCTCAGCTCTGCTGATTAATTCACGATTTAGCCAACAAAACCGGAAATGGGCTGAAATAATCAAACGGTGGTTTAGTACACTCTCAAACGTTGCTGTAGTGCCACAGCCTATAAATTATTTTAGTGCCTTTGTGCTGAACTGATATTCTTATTATTTTCTGCCAATATGCACGTATCATTTCAAAATTATGAATTTATATAAGGAAACACAAGGTCATTCAAGGATTGACATTTAAAAATGGAACCCTTTGACAACATCCAAAAATAAACAATTTTTTTCTTGAGGTTACGGTTTAGTAGATAATTAGTTACAATGTAAATTCAAAGAGTATTGTCCTAACAATTAATTAAATTTTCTTTTAGCTTTAACCGCCCTTTAATTTCATAAACATCTTAGGTTAGATGACTGCGCTTATTCCCAACATCAAAGACAAAACAAACTGTGTGAAAAACAATTTTAAGAATACCACGATAAATATTCATGAAGCCTATTTCCTTTTGTTGTCTTAAACAAGTTGCATAAATGTTTCATAAATGAAGCAAACACGTGTTCATGGAAGTCTTAGGAAATGATAGAACTTGAGATGATTCATTTGCTGCCCACAAATTAGTTAAAGCTTTAACGCACATAATAAATAACTTTTTCCTAATTGGTTAGCACTGGAACATCGAAATGGGAGGTCTGCGTAATTTTAATTAGACTTCGGGGAGATTTATCGTGGCACCTTTTATTGGGCCTCAATTAAATATACAATATTATTTAGAATCGATCCTTTATTTTAACTAATTAATTAAACTGTCGCAATTGTGAATTACTTATACCCCTAAGTATTAGAATCAACAGTTGCTCCTTATATTGCTGTAATAAATAAGGCCAACAATCATATGTGTCTTGCCGCGCCTTGAAAGACAGAATATTTCACACTCCACCCCAATAACTGAGGCTAATAATAGCTTAAATCTGACAGAAGATATTTAAACAGAATTTCAGAGTTTCAACTTGCATTAAATAATAAATATTTAGCTCAACAGCCACCGCTGATTAAGCTGATAAACCGATTAGTGAAGTTAATTAAAAATTCAGATTCAATCTGCTATTAGATGTTCGCTAACTTTGCAAATAACCTTTGAAGGTTACTTAGGAGATGTGCTCCAACACAATATCATTGTTTAATATAATTTATAAGGCGCTTATATAAAGGGCATCTGTTACACCATGAAGTTATACTAACCATCAGGAATATTTTGAATAAACTTAATATATGATCTTAAGAACGAATTGGCACAGACCGTGCATGTAATAGGACTAATAAACAATAAGGAGTAGTTTTGGATATTTCAGGTATGCAGTTGATATTCGCTTGCTCTTCAATAGTTTTCAATAAATTATCGACGTATTTAAAAAAAGACATTCGAACTACTTGGAAGTTAGCAACAACTAGAGCACGATTCTCTTGAGAGAGTCCCTAGGTGGCGGATCGGAAAATGCTTTCCAGATGTGTGTGATGCGTGAAAAATAAAGTACAACCCTCTGACCCTTAGGTATAACACTAGGCAGCAGCATTGTGGTATCATTTTCAGGTAATATGACCGACACAAGTGGAAAAGAACGCTGCAGATGTGGAACAGACATATTGTCCAAGCGGTGAAAGCACTATAGCACCCAGTTGCTGGTATCTCTTAAATGCGACAGGGGTGCGGAGAATCATCAAGTATAATATGATAAATATTTTAAGAATTAATACTTGGAACAACAGAACTATGCATAAGGCAAGACGACTTCATAAACTTCGAAAGTAAATGAAGACTTAGACGAAGACGGAGCGTTTGGGCGAGATTTTCGTGCGTTCTGTGCACTCTGCGCCTGATCATATACGCAGTTGGCTGTAAGCAGAAAGGTGGTTTAGTCAGCTGCTAGAGTGGATTAATATTATTTTGTGCGTCAGCGCACTGACATATACGTCGCAGACTAGTACTTTGAACAAGTCTTAGAAACCGCTGCCGACTGGGTGAATTAATCAGTGTTAATACAAATGCAAAGCGTAGATTTAATTATTACTAACATAAATTGAATAGAAAAAGGTTTTTCCGCATACATTTATTCCATGATTCAAAAAAGTGCTTAGTAGAAACAGAAATTCCTTTCGTGAGTTACTATTTAGGTTTATTATTTACTTAGCGTTGTCTTTCACAGAAAGGTTTAGCTATTTGTTCTTCATTTGCTTGAAAATAAATTAATTTTACATTTGCATAAATTTTTGAATGCAATATTTTTATGTTCGCACCAGTACAGGCTAACCTCTGACTTATTGCAACAAAGACTTTTCTTAGACAAGACTGAGATAAATAAAATACGAGTAATATAGTTTCTATTGAATGTTCTGACAATAAATCAGGGCAAAAGTAATTAATCAAATCAAAGCGGGGAAGGAGACAACCCATTAGGTTGGCGCCCAACGTGGGGCTCCTAAAAAAACCGCTAAAAAGATCCAACATACTAAGAGTAACTAACACTTCGGGTACTGTGGTAGTTGATTATATAGCAAGTTCATTCGAACGAGGAATGACAGGCTCAAATTGAAATATTTCGCAACACATTTAAAACTATAACCAAGTTATGTGCAGCAAAAATCTTGTAATACACATAAGAATGGGAGTGTTACATAGACAACAACAGTCTCCATAATGTATAGGCTTGAAGGATTCAAGACGTACTGATACAAAAAGGTTATGAGAGTTTCTTGGGCCTCACATACCAATTATCAAAAAATGCTGCAGCTAATGGATAGAGATCTTGAATTCCCAAGATAAACTAAGCGAAGAAAACTAGAAATGGCCATATGTGTCACATGCTACAACTTATAATACAAGGAAAAATTTAGAGCACAATACGAAGTGAATGTACGAATACGTCATGGCTTCATAACCTAAGACAATGGATAAACTTAAACGTAGAATAACTATTTAAAGCTTCGACGGATGGTAGAGTGCATCACAACAGATCACCAACAACAGGGAGTCGCGCGAAAGATAAAGACCAAGAAGCATTTGAGAGTGAATATCAACGAAAGCAAACGACAAAGAAATGGAAGAGAATTTAACTAAATCGTAACCTCGATGTTGTCTGGTACAAGAGAGTCGAATAAGTGAGTAAATAAGAAGACGATACTGGCAATGGCAAATAAATCCTAAACCTATACAGTATACCAACGATAAGTGCAGAATATATTGAGTTATTTCTAAAAATCTCATCTTAGTCAAAAAATTTATATGTATAAAGTGCGAAAATAAAATTTCAAAAGATTTAGACCTTAACTGCAAAAATTAACCTTGTGATTGTTTTCCTGCAGTATTATTTAAGGTTGCAATGTCAAAAGTTTCTGTTCTTGACAACTATATCACTTATGAAGAATTACCTTAACCCTCACGTCATAAAATCAACTTTCAGTTTTTCCTTTTCTATCACCGTTAGCCATTCTTCTTCTACTACTTTAAGCCTTTCTTCTAGACTGGGTGGTGGACTTTTTGCAGTCTCTCCTTTTTACCATCCATCCTAAAAAAATTCACCAGGTTGCCTTTATTTATTATTTCCTGTATTTATCAGTTCCTGTACTAAAAGGAATAACAGTCGAATGAAGCAGTTAGTCATGTGAATTACATTAATTCTCACAAAAATTTGCAGTTGGTAAGACTCGAACCTACTCTGCCAGAGGAATCTGATTTCTGGCAGATACTTTGACCACTAGGCTTACGTAACACACACGCTTATCGTTATATTAAGAAGTGTACGGGACGACTTAAAGAAGTAAGTTCGCGATTACGATCGAAGCAAGTCCGATAGGTGACGATCCATTGTGCCTATTGCTCGCTGGCAGCTTCACTCGCTCTAAGATAATATATGACGGGGGAATTTGTACAATACGGTAAATAATTCTTAGTGAGGATTTCAGTTTGAAAGTGAACACATTCAAATATATATTTATATGTGACCTATATTTCATAGTTTACATTTTCTATTCAATTAGATCAAATCTAACTCTCTGTAAGCTGCCAAAAGACTTAGGAAAGATTTTGTAAAGTTGGTCAACAGATGGACTGCTTGTGTTGTATTTAAACTGAATCTGCTTCCAAATAGTATTTGCGTTGAGCTTTTAGTCAGATATGACTTGTTTTGATAGGTCCAAGCGTTTTACTGCTGTTGTCAGTATATAATATTATGTTTCCGTTATTTCTTTTTATTTCGTATTCTCGTCTTGTTCCCTACACGTGTCGATGCATTTGATTCTTGCCTCATTCTTTAGTTTTCTTGCTTTTTACAGTCTTCGTTGTACCATTCTTTCGTTTTCTTTTTGGTTGCCTTCCTTCCTAGCACTTCTTCAGCCGTTCCTTGTATGTTTTGTTTCATGTCTCTCCATATTATCTCTATGTCCGTAATGTTTGTTAGTTTGTTTTGTGTGTTTTTAGCTTACGTATCTTGATATTTTTGCCTCGTTTCTTCGCACTCGAGGGCTTCTAGATTTACTTTTGTTATATCTGTTTTGGTGTTATAGTGCTTGCTGGTGTCAAGGTTCTTTAGCTTTGTTATTACTAGGTAATGGTCTGATTCAGCTTGTGCGCCTCTCTAAGAGCTCGTGTCTATTGTCTTGTTGCGTATGCCTTTCGTGGCTAGTATGTGGTCAATTTGATTTTCTGTTGTGCCTACCGGATGTCTCCATGTTGCCTTATGTTTTTTGGGGTGTTCGTACTTTGTAGATGAGAAAGTCATGTTGTAGGCTCCTGCTAACTGGCATAGTCTGAGTCAAAAAACACTCACTTATACTTAGTTCAACAAAAACTGTTTGTATATTGTTCGGGAAAAAAGCGTATCGAGCTTCAATAGCGGAAACCGTAGCTATCATAATCGATATTGAAATATATCTCTTGCGGGTAATGTAAAGAATCTGGGACTAATTATTGATGCTGATCCAAGGTTTGAATCGCAGGTGAATAATGTCTACAAAGGGATTATTGTAATTTAAAGTTACTTTACGCTAATCGCACCTTTTTAACAATAGATTTAAAGAAAAGGTTATGTGAAGCCCTCGTGCTTTCTCATCTGACACACTGTAATGTTGTTTAGGGTCCATGTTTTCAAAAATTACAAAATACAGATATGCGGTTTATATTATGTATCATTAGAAGAGAACATATATCGCTGAGACTTCTTGAGCTTAACTGGTTGAATATGTACAGTCGCCGTTTGCTACATTCTGGAATACTATTTTCTAAAATCATTAAGCATAAATGTCCTAAGTATTTTTATACAACAGGATTAGCTTTAGAACATATATACATCATCTCAACTTAAAGCATAGGGGATTATTACCTATACCCTTACATTCTAGTTCTCCGTTTCTCTCTTATCAGATTTCTAAATTCTATAATTCACTTCCCCCTAAGCTTAAGTCAGATAACTGATAACAAATATTCAAATAGGGGCTCAGTGTTGCTCTATTCGAAAAACAGTTGGGCTTTCATTAACTATTCCTAAATTGCGAGAATTTAGTACTTATATACAGGGTGTTAAAAAAATATACCGACAAACTTTTAGGGGTAGTAGGGGACATCAAAGCAAAAATTTTTTTGTTTTATAGACATTTGTCCGAAAACGCTTCGTTTTCAAGATACAGGGATTTTTAGAAAAAAACGCTTCAGCGATTTTAATAAAATTTTCACAGTTTGTTGGTAACTTTATGGGGCATCTTTTGGATCTATTACAGTTCATACAGTAATTCCAGGGGCGCGCTCACGTGGCAACCTGTTCGAGTTTTTGCATTAAAAAATAACACCCAGTGGTTTTTTTGCAATATTTAAACTTGTTGAAGATGAAGCAATTAAAAACACAACTTTTTTTTCGCTTGATGGTTTTGCGTATCCTGCTTTGTTTTCGAGGAAAAAAATTTGAACAATTTTTTTTACAACTTTGAACACCCTGTATCTCGAAAATGAAGAGTTTTTGGACATATGTTTATAAAGCAAAAAATGTTTGTTTTGATGTCCCCTACCACCCTTAAAAGTTTGTAGGTATATTTTTTGAACACCCTGTATTATATGTATGTAACGTCAGGCTACTCAATTATAAGTGACTTATATAAATATATATCTTTTGGTATTCCACAGATAGTATTTTTCTGATTTTAATACATCTAGGTGAAGTGGAAGAACAGGATACCTCCTGAAGTTCGCCTTGTGATGGTTATAGCTTACTCACTGTAAACCATCTGCTATACTCTCTTTTTACAATTGTTTATGTAAGTTGTGAAGCAATAAGCAATGGAGTTATTTACTTATTTATTTATTTTAGGCATAAGATAAATTATCTATTACGGGAATGGAATATGTTTAGTTTAATCATTATTCTATTTAAGCGAGTTGATCATACAATTATTAAAGCAGTTTCTAAAGCAGGCGATGAATATATACATTTTGTACTTTCTCAACATTTTCGTAAACTACCGGCAATATGAGCCAAAATCTGGCGAGCTATCTGGTTATAATTAAAACTTAATGAATGATTAAGCAATGTTTACACGTTTCCGCGGTTTTCTCTTATTCAAGCAGAAATTTTAGGGATAACTGGTATATTAATTTTGCCAATTTCCAATTAATCGCAAAGTGCTCTTCCCTTATATAAATTTAGCGTAGATTTCTTCCAGACTGAAAATACAAGTTTTGGTGAAGAAACAGAATAGAAAATTTATTTAATTTAATCAGCAACTGGCTTTAAAATAAACGTTTCGAATAAACTCTGAAGCTGGATATTGAATATTTAGGTTATAACAACATACATACACGTATTTTGAATTTTATTCATTACTTACTCCTTACAGAGTAGGACAAAGATATTTGTTTTATCGATCGAGGTGCACTGCTGAAACCCTTTTAGATTACTAATTTGGATTACTGCTTAAACTTTAGTTTCTATATTTTTATCATTTTCGTGTTAAAAACTTTGAAGAATAATAGTGATATCTATTAGCTTAAAGTGCACATGGACATTTCATTATTAATGTCACTCGAAATTGAGTTCATGTCTCTTTTGTAGTTGTCTAACGTAAACTGCTGCAACTCTCACACTGAAATGTCGAAGCGAGAACGCCAATTATTTAATTCTCATCTAGATTCCGCCTTGAGATTACGAAAAATCAAGATATTCAATACTGCTAAAGACAAATATCGCAATGCATTAAAGACTTCCATTAATTCAAAATTGTTAAAAAGATTAATGGAAATAAAAGTGTTGCTTAAATGTAAATAGATTTTTCGACAGTTTGAAAATAGCAACTGAAGCTTCTAACAATTTTGTTCATCAGTCACAGTTCTTCATCAAAGTATTATAAACTAAGTTTTTACTCGTATATCGGGCATTGTAGAAGCTATTGCAAATTGAAGAACTGCTATGGGAAATATTGTTTACATTTAAAGATAGAGAATAGGTTTTATTTGTGCCTAATAGCGTAATTTTGCGCTTTTTATAATGTTCGCAAGGCGTAACAATACGAGAAAACTGATTTATGCTTATAACTATTTTTATCGTTATTATTTAATTTTGTAGAAACATTTTTCTGCGTGCCTTATATTTGTCGATTATTTGCATATAGTCTCTCTCTTCTTATGGAAACCATATTATGTCACTGAATAGCATATTCAAATCATTTATGTGTCAAAAACAAAATTTTACTATTTTCTTTAAATATTTTTACAGTAACAATGAAACAAATAAAAACTCCAAAGCAAAATACAGCAAATTAAGTATTTTTCATTTATTGACATAACTGCAATGATATTTTTTATAAACAAAATTAACAAATGATACTGAGAAATACTAGCGAGAACAGTAAACAGAATTCTTGGACTAGTAAATAAATTAATGTAGCGAAATATATTGTTATGATATTGGTACAGGTGTCTAAAACAATTGAGATTAATAAGATTAAAAGAAAACATTAATTGAAAATAATGGGGTTGAATTTAGATGTGAATTGGATATCAAAATTATCAAGATGCATTTAGTAAAGAAAGGAAATAGAATTTATAATTTAATAAAATGAAGTTGATTGAGGAACAGAAGGATTCTAACTTAATTTAATATCTAAAATGAAATTAGAAATTGATGAAAAATACCTTTTAGAAATATAATATTGAACATAGTAGGCGTTAATCAAATAATAAAGCTTTTATAGTGTGTTGGATTAAAAAAATAACCTACAGCGCTAAGGAGATGTATTTATTGATATAGAAAATTTGAAAACTAAAGGGATGTAACCGAATTTTGTAATTAAAAATAAATAAATAAACCCTTTTAAAAAGTTTACAAAACATGTTTGGTGTATGGAGGGGTTGGAGTTTAAGATAAAGTTAGCGTGGTGTAAAAGAAGTGAAATAAAATGTTAAATGGATAAAAGGTTTGCAGACTGTATGGAGGAAGATAAAGAATGTGGTAATACTAAACTAAAACAGTTATAATCTACAAAAGCAAATAAAGGGAAGAGGAATACTGAATAAAGTTTATTGTAAGATTGCATTTTATATTTGCATCGATTGAATTGGATAACGATTTACAAGGAAAGAGGATCGCATGGAAGTTGTTGGCAGAGTGAGCATATTTGTTGGGCTTGTCAAGTGATGTTTGGTGGCTTGTCTCTGGTCAGGATTCTTCGTGCTAAGCTGTAACGTACTTCAAATGAGTAATTTGGATTGAATATTAAAGAAACACAACTACGACTGGGGTCTGTTTGGATCTGTGCTGTGATGAGCCTGTGTGTGCTGATTCATGGGGTGGACTGGCCCGTGTAAATTCGGATCCTGATTCTGGACATTTGGCAGTTTGGTTGTCAGTTTAGGTCTTCACTGTGGTTTTGAGTGGAGCGGTTGTGGTATGGTCAGTTACAGAGTTAGACGAATTGGATACAGCAGCCGAGAGTACTAAGTTCAATAAAAGGTAAATGAATTCAGATATTAAATAAGAACTGATAAAAAATAAAGTGAATTAATTTAATTAACGGAGTAGTAAGCATTTGAGATTTTTGTATGACCAATGTAACGATCAAGTATTTGTGATTGAATTTCTCAAAAACTAGTTTGACGTACCATTTGACAGAAGTTTAGAATTGTCATAATTAAAATAGGAACATCAAATTTCAGAATAAGCAATCTAGATAAAAAGAATCCGCTCTGATTTTCAGTCAAGTGTATCTACAGGAGCTAGCCGAAAGTAATTATTTTATATCTAAAATAAATAAATAGCTCAATTAAATTAATTAAAATTTAATTATAAACATAAAATTATAGGCAAAACAATGTGGAGCCTTAACCTTAACAATATATAGTTAATTTTTTATTCGTGTCAGAAGCATCATAAAAAGTATATAACGCGTTGCGCGCTCCTCCCCACGTTCACATAGCGCCTTTTCGTCTTTGAAGGTTGTCCTTAGATGTGCTTGATAACAATTATAAGCACATTTCCACGAAGTAGATTTATCTCTAAATTGCTCAACGACATTGTTTTAGAATACAAAAATAACGTTTTCACATATTGATCTTGTAACCTTCCGTCAATTTGAAAAAAATAGGTTAAAAGTTCGTATGGCTTTCATTCTTTCATACGTTTATCTATTTCAAAATATGTTTCCAACAAGTGCTTTTACAGAAAACGAGATTGCTATGTATTTTTTATTGTATGGATATTATGAATATATTGTGTAGCAGCTAATACAATACAATCTCCCTCTGTATTTCACGTTCATTGATTGAAGCCTTTGACAGCGTTGTGTTTTGGGCAGTAGAAGAGTCTTGTTAACTAGAGAATCGACGAGCGATATCGGGGCCTCCAAAACACTGCAAGGCGATACAATTTCCCCTAAATATCAACATCAACATTAGTAGAAAAAAGTAATAATATACGATTTACTCACGACGTACTTTTAATTATAGAAAAGTGGGACAATATAAACAGGATAATAAGCGACTTACACTATGCTTCGAAACTTTTACATGGATCCAGAAATATCAAAGATAATGACAAACACCGATGACCTACGTCCAATAGTGGTTGAACACATAATGCTGGAAAGATTGGTAGAGTGCATATACCTCGGGAGTCTATCAAGCCAAGTAAGGAGAATCAAACTTCACAAATCAAACGATAATTCCAGTTAGGATGGTTGATTTTTGGTAAACTCTTCTTTCGTTTAAAAAAATAAAAAATATACACTCGACTCGAGAGCCAAAGTATTTAATAGCTGCTCATCTAAACCTACGGCGCACAAACATGGACCTTCGCCCAATCCAATCCAGACCAGACAACTCAAAACTCCACGTAAAATGCAGCATAGAATGCTGGGACTTACTCTCAGAGACCGTAAGAAAAACGAATAGGTTTGAAGTGAAGAAAAGGTTACCGACATAGTACAACAAGGAGCCAAACTCACGTGAAAATCAGCAGGACTTAACGAAAAATACCAGGACGGCATCGGCAGGTGAAATTACGAAATCTAAATATGGAGGGTATACTACCGCCACAGGAACAGGGAAAGGCCATCAATCCGATGGGGAGATGACTTGAATCGCTTGGCAGCTTGATTTGGAAGAGAACCACCCAGAACAGAGAAAGATCGAAGGAATTAGGAGAGAGCGATATCCAGACCTAGGGGAGAGAGATATCCAGAACTGGACTGAATGACATAGGGTAAATAAATGAATGAATGAATGAACTGAGAAAAATTAGGGCTCATATGTACTATATAACCTTGAGAAGTAATACTAGCCGAATTGAAACAACTTAGGAATAATTTGTGCAGAGTGTATTTTCATACTACCACCGACAAACAAAAATTGGTGATTAGTATATCTTCAAATAGAAGAAAGAAATTTTGATAGTTTCCAAAAATGCTTGCTTAACCATGTACAGGGTTATTCATTATAAATTACCCACCCCTTATCATCGTTATTATTGCCTATAGAAAAAAAAGTTTTAAATAAAAGTTATGTGGTTATAACTGAATTTTGTGAAAATGCTATCAAAAGTACAGTGGCGTGCATAATTAAGGGGATACAAAAAAGTAATATATTTTTTTAAATGGAACACCCTGTATATTATTAAATTTTTGGAATGATCTTTTTTCCTGATTTCAAAAATATACCATATGTTACCCCTATCTTATACCGTTTTTGAGTTATTAAACGTCGAATATCATTAACATTATTAAAGTAAGCTATGAAAATAACAACTACTTTGATTGATAAGTGACATTTCTTTAATGAAATAATCAAAATGGTTTATAGTGAGGAAGAAAAAGTTCAAATATTTACTTGTTATATACAAAATAACAAAAATAAACGTGCAGCAAAAAGAGCATACAGGGTGTTGTATCCAAATCGTCCAACGGTAGGGGTAACATATGGTATATTTTTGAAATCAGGAAAGAAAGATCATTCCAAAAATTTTATAATATACAGGGTGTTCCATTTAAAAAAATATATTACTTTTTTGTATCCCTTAATTATGCACGCCACTGTACTTTTGATAGCATTTTAACAAAATTCAGTTATAACCACATAACTTTTATTTAAAACTTTTTTTTCTATAGGCAATAATAACGATGATAAGGGGTGGGTAATTTATAATGAATAACCCTGTACACCTAGGCTGTTTAAAAAATGTTAAAAAATAAATTAATAGTTACATCGAAATATGGTCCACTCAAATCTCTAATCAAATATAATTAATCAGTCTAACTTGAATTGGCTTGTACAATCCAGGGGCGTAAATTGGCTTTCACTTGTTCGGTAATAAAACTCAATCAAACATCCTAAAATCTTGCTAAATTTATTTGGCGGCGTCAAATTTGATTTGAAGGGATTACGAAGAATTGTATTTCAACTCCAGAAATCTCTGTAACTGAGCGCAGTGTTTATTCCCATCAACATGTCCATTGCTATAAAAATTGCCACCTACGTAGGTAAGTTTGTTTGAAAAAAAATATTCCCCCAGGAAACAAAGAAAAGATCAAGAGAGCAATTCATATTCTCAGAATTGTTAACAGGTTAACAGGGCTTTCAGAAGGAAATACGTAATAATTTAAACGTATTCTACAAACTAAGTTCTTATTTTTCTGAAGCCTGGTTATAAGTTAGGATAGCATATTGTATTCAGTATCATTATCGGGTGAGATCTTCATATTCTCCACAGCTGCTATTGGTGTAGGTTTTGGAGATACTGAAAGCATTGAAGAAAGAAATTCACCTTCACTACAACTTGGCTTTTAGGTTTATTACTCGAATGGAATGCTCAATTTGTGTCATTGAGTCCTTTTAAGATTCTGAGTGAAAATTTTTCCAAAAAAGAACATCAGTTAGTGTCTGGTAGTTTTAACATAAAAACATGATTGAAACACCAAACAAAATTTTTCCCTAGCAAGTGAAAGTTGTGACACTAAACATTCTGAAAAATCAAAGGAAAAAGGGTAAAAACATCTTAATGTTCTTAATCATACTGAAATAGTAAAGAGAAACAATTGGTAATGCGCACTACATCAGTTTTAAAATTTAGAAAACATTGCAGGAGGTGGGATTTAAAACAGAGCGATTTCACCGCCTACGAAAGCGACTTCAACGCTTAGCGGCACCCTGCGCGAAACCCGCCCCTTGGTACAATATATATACAACAGGCTTATCGTTGCCTATTTTGTCTCTTTTATAACATTTACCCTGTATCTGTTGGGCCCCCATTTCGTCAAGGGTCAAGCCTGAGCTATGTGCAAATTATTAATGTTATCTATTATTCAGTTATGTAAAGCAAAAATAGACAAACTTTTATTTTTCGAAGGGGTATATATTTGCCCGAAAGTATATTCGGCTTCGTGGCAGGTAGACAAAATATCGTATTCCTCCAACAACTATTTTTTGAGCTTCACCGCCAACATGTGAACAGACTGATGACCAGACAACCAGACAGACGGACTGACAGACAGAATTGTAGAAAATGTATTTATTTATTAAATAATTGAAGTATGTTCTTTGTGATTTTTATACTTACTGGCCATATGTTGCAATTACCAAACCATCGATATCAACACAATTTACTTGCTTCGATGTCACCTATCACGAATCTTTTACAACAAACTTTTAGTAAACTGTAATACCGAAACTTTGGCATCAAGTACTGAAAAAGTAAGCTAGATGGTAGCATAACGCAGGTGCACTGTGCGTGGTTTCACCAGAATGTAACTTTGAAGTATTTAGCACTGAATTTGAATTCGTGGTATCACTATGAAACCACTGGTCCTGAAAAGGATAAAATTGAATAGTAATTTGATAAACAGTTTGTAAACTTGACATAGTTTGGTACTGATACTTGAAATCTGCTAGATTTGCTATTTATTTATTGAATTTGCATTGAAGATGTAGACATTTATTAACATTCAATAGGTATGCTGCTGAACTGAATTCTTGTTTGTCAGATGTAGTAACTCTGCATTAAAAAATTTAGTATGCACGTTTTATACATTTTCTCCAATATCAAGATTTGTAAACTGTAATAATTTGGGTTTAGTATTCAAATTAAGAGATAATTAGTTAAGCGGATATTCATCTCAACGCACAATATCAAAGACTCGATGTGGACTCATTATTTTATATTAGCAGGCACTGTCTCAGTTATGTGGTTCGCTAAAAATGTCGCAATCCGGCCCTGCAATATTCTTTTAATGTTTACGGTTTAGCCCGCATTTAATCAATCTTATTAATGATTTAAACTGCATGGAGCAGACGCGTCTTATTGTGAACAAAGAAAAATGAACCCACTTTCATATTCATTACAAACTTCATAAATAAACGAAACAGAACGGTCAAATCTTCATAACGAGCGGTCGCCGAAAATTAATCGTCGAACTATGGGACGGCGAGTTAAACATTCGTACCGCGTGTCCAGATTTTTAGGCTTTCATTTTTTGTACAAACATATGGCAAGGCCATTTAAATCAACTTGTAGTAGGCGTCCTGATAATAACCGCAGCTGCTATTTGTGTCGGGGGAAGAATTACGCCGCTATTGTTAATTTTTTGTCGCTAAATTCGCAGGTTGGGGAAACGGGACGACCTGCACATTATTTACAAAGCGGGGACAAATAAGACAATTCCCAGAATCTCCGGAAAAAGGTCAAACTTCGTCTGGTGACTACGCTATTTGTTTTGACCAAAACTACCAAATTTAATTATCCTGTCTCTATGCAACCAGCTATCAACGCTGCGATTAAGTTAAAATATGTATACAGCAAAATTTTAATGTCATGGAAAGGATCAGGTTAGCTTTCAAAAAAGTAAAAAAAAATAAAAATACGCACAACCGGGATGCAGACTTTCAGTACGACCTTCCAAAAGATGGACTAAGCGTTTAGTTCTAGCTATCAATGGAGCGTAGGTCACTCCAAAGAGCAATTATTATTAATGACAAAAAAGAAGAATAAAAAGCTAACAATTTGCGAGTAAAGCAAACAGTTTGCATAGGACATGTCTGTGAAGTTCACTTTCACTTATCAAAACTCAATAAAAGCAGACTAGAAACCTCCAAGGAACAAATATGGCTCCCCTCCCTAACGTACTAAATTTATAATATAATTTATATATGACTAAGAACTGTTATACGCAGTCAGTTATTTCCAAAGTCCACAGTTTGGGTCTGGGTCTCATGAAGAAATTTCAAAAATGTTTCAGACATCCTATATATATTGTAATGGTTCACTGCCCATGGAAATTCTGATTGCCTAATTAACTAAATGAGTAAGGTCAACAGCGCAGAATTAAATATTTTGTCTATTGCAAAGTAATCAATACTTTACATTAATAAGTGCGCTTGATGTGAGCAGCAATAACTAATCATTTGAGGGTTACATTCAGAGTTTCAGATATGATAAATGTTCGGAAGGGCTAATGCAATTTAATTTGTAACTGAAGGAATTGAACTTATTAAGGTCAGACATAATGTGATAGAATAATACAAAATTATTTCTTAAATGCAAAGAGAATATGAGGTTTATGTAGTAAAACTGTATAAGCCAGCAAAAGGTAGATTAGCTGAAAGGTAAACGAAACCGTGCTAGCAAAATAATTATTGCAAAGAGCAATGAAAATGGAACGCAACTGACCGAAATAAAATTAGTGAGACGTTAAATGAACTCAATGTGTATCAGTGCATTATAAACAAAAGTAATTTAAAAGCAGAGCAAGTGTTGTAACAATTATTTCAAGAAAAAGACAATATTAGTGGTTAGGCAAAGACATGACATCAAACCTGTAGTCCATAAGGTTTAAAATGTTATCATTCCTAATTTTCTTTATAAACATCTAAATAGCTAGTTGCTAGGTGACTAGACTGTCATTTATATTTAATAACTAAATAAGCTTGAAAATTGTGTGTTGGGGGCCACATTGAGCTACCCAATTATCATGTAAAATCATAAACAAGAAAGTTCTTAGTTACTTCAATTGTGTGTATAGTTATTCACAACTGTCCTGTGCATCTGTGGGTGTAATTTACCATGTGTTAAGAGGTCCAAGTAATTCAGATAAGCCAGCAGAATAAATCGTCCAAGTGCGAGTGACTTGTAAGGACCAATTCCATATGCAAGCTGCTTCGCCCAGCGAGAATAGCGCCTGTTACGAATAGGGAGGATATTCAAGAAGCAGTAAGTACAGAATTCCCAACCAGCAAGCAATTCTCAGGTCGATTACGCCCGTGGCGTCACTTGGGAAGTGTATCAGCGTCCAAGAGGTCTCCGATTAAGGTAGATTTTCACAGGGAGAGCGTTGGCGTAGGTCTATAATTTTTGGAGTTCTGCAAGATAAGACTGTCTACGTGTTGGAGAGCTGTATTCCAGTGGCCCAGAGACGTCCAGTTTCCAGAAATGTAAGTAGCGTCTCTTAAAAATGCGAGATAACGCCGCATTCTTCAGTTTTGTGCCGGATATGGAGCAAAAACCAGTCGCGCGTCTGTTGCTACATTACAGCTAGAAAAAAACAAACTTGTTAGTTGCTACGTCACAGAATTAATGCTTACCTGATGCGTCTTTGCCATTTTGGTGGTTGTAGAATTCAAATTAATCTGTATTCTGCACCATAGATAACCTTGTTGTTGAGTCAAATTTATAGGTTAGCTAAATGTCAGATAAAATTGTGCATTTTTCCGAAATAGATGAGAGTATTTATCATACAAGTTATTTGTCATACCAAGTTTTTTCTAAATTTTATGAACCTACGACCCTGAAATAAGATTGTCTCTAGTTCCGAATTGAATGCAAATCTTATATTATAAGCGCCGATGCCGCCGTTCGCCGGCCGTCCAGGCGTAAGCAGGCACGCGCACACGCTGCATGAACGGCCTGCATGCTAGCAAGTAGCGCGCGCGCACGAATGGCGAGACCGTATTTGTATTATTAACGCTGGCAGGGCCGGACGTAGGCTGGCTGCCGCCTTGAGCAAGTATTTTTATTGTTAACCGTTTCTTTACGCTGGCCGGGCCAGACGTAGGCTGGCCACGAGTTCTAGTAGGTAAAATAAGAAAAGGGCAATAAACCATTTATTTGTTGTAATTTTAGTACACACTTTTAGTTTGCCTTGAGTTTGACAGGTGAATTTCGATTGAAACTAAATAATTAAAAAGTGATAATTTCCCTTGCCAGTACTTATTTAAAAACCCCTATATTTTTTATCATATAAGGGCAGGGTTATTACAATTTCTCCAGTTGCATAGATCTACAAGGTTTCCAGTTATCAAGCTCGTATCCAGTTTCCAGATACAAACCTCTCCTTCTTTTTCTTGGCCATAATTTCTTTGCAGAAGTGTTGTAATGTTATAGTCTGAAATCAGCTTTGCTGTATCCGACGTAGAGAAGAATATTCTCGAGAATGTTACCGAGATTATTCTTGAGTATATTCTCAAGAATTATTCTTTCGCATTCCTGCCTTCAGCATGGTTAAACCTGCCAAGTTTTATATTAATTATGGGTTAGGAAAATAATCCTTTAACTGATTTCGCTTTGTTAATAATTAAAATCTATTAACTTGTCGTAATATGCAATTAAAACCTTTCCGAAACTATGTAATTTAACAATTTTAACTATGTTTGTATTTATTTACTGATGAAGCTAACAAAATGAGCCAAACGTTTAACCAAATTTGTAATTATTAAATAATATTTTGAGACATGATTTTTATTATTCAAACAAAAACCATGAATAATTAATAATAATTGATATCAGCAATTTGACATACAAATTTCCAAAATAATGCTAATTTAGGGATTTTTGTTAATGAAGTAATCAGTAGATACACCAACTCACGGCACAAGTAATGCATGAACAAAACAGAGTGCCTGGGATTCTCATACAAGGTGATCGCAAATCAGCAGGTCAACACCCAAACACCCTACAGATAGAAACACTGGGATTCCCCTGATAACCACAATTGTGCTAAGCAATTTTCTGTGCCCACTCACTGAGTCACCTTGTCCTTGTAATATTTGAGAATATTCTCGTTTACGAGAATATTCTCTGAGAATATTCTTTTGCTTGCAATACTTTATTACAAGAGAATTTTCTGCCTCCGAATATTCTCGAGAATATTCTGGTTTTCGAGAATATTCTTTTAAGAATATTCTCGACATCTATCAGTAATCCGAGGTACTGCTTCCTTCCATCGATCTCTGTCCAAAGCCCATCTCTTACATTGGCTCAATGTTTAACTGAGATTTTAATTCACATAAAATTTTAGGTGAAATTTAAATATTTACTTCTTTGCCATATATAAGTTATATTTAAAAAAAGTAATAAGTGGCGTGGTGGTTTTTGCTCCTTGCCTAACTTTATTGAATTTTGGTAAGTGAGAGTGTAAAGTTTGTGAACGTATACCATTTCAACTAAAGATGGGCGCGTGGGTGAGTATTCACTCACGTCACGCACGTTTCACGCTTGCTTTAAACACTCGCGTTCACGCACGTTTACGTTCACGTTCACGGCGTGACCCGCAGCTTGAAATTCAAATTCAGATAGAACAAAACGTTCAAATTTAAAATCAATAAGGCGCCCGCAACAGAACTAAACACTGTAAAATAAAATATGTTTTTCACGTCAAATAATTTACGTGATGTATTGCAATCAAAGAAACCGCGTAGCGCAGTTGAGAAAGCGCTAGGCTTAAATTACGCAAGTCCTCGGTTCGAATCCAGCGGGGGTCGGAATTTTACCGCAGTCTTGGCGATTGAAATCGGGCTCGGTGAGACCATTTACAGTTGGGCACCAAATTAAATGTGCTATACTCAGGACCAAAGACCTAATAGGTAGAGTAACAAGATCAACGCGTCACGTAAACACACACCGCACACAATGGTAGCTGCGCAAGCACAAAAGGTGAGCTCCAACTCTGTAACCCGAATCCGGGGCAAGTTGAGCATCGTACCGCCAGATGCTAGCGTACGAAATACCCGCCTCTACACCGCAATGTAGATGAGGTTACAGATAATACAAATACATACAGATATACATCCACATGTTGCGATGAGAATAGTAGACACAAAAAGAATTAAATGAAAATTGACTACTATAGCTTACAATAAATAATAAATACTGATTTCTCACAAAAATGTTTCTTGCGATCTCCTACATGTCTAGCAACGCGGCTGTGGGGCATCCTACAGTCTTTTATTCGTTACTAACTATTTAACGTGAAATTAACGTGAAACGTGAATCACACCTTGGAAATTTTCACTCACGTTCACGACGGGACCCTCTGTGGCCCGGCGTGACCCAACTGTTTTCACGTCACGCGCCCATCCCTAATTTCAACTAATAATGTGTATCCTTTGTCTGAAAGCAAGTACCTTTCCTTGTGGTATCTCCAAAGAATATTTTAATTTGCTCGTTCTTCTTCTAAATTTGTAGATTTTTTTCTCATCTATTTCCTACAATTATTCCTGCTTGGCTTGGGTTTTGTTCCACTGGTGACCAGAACCTGTTTTCTTGTAGTCGTATTTTAAGTCTGCTACACATTTTTGCGTTTTGCGAATTTTTATTTCTAAAACTAAGCTTAGAATCGAAAATATTACATAGCTAATAATAGTAATTCATTATTTTAAAAATAGTTTTCTATAGGAATAGGTTTCCAAAAATTGTATTTTAGCGACTGTTGTTGCAGTCACGTTTAAAATTATTACTATCATCGTAGGAATACATTGTATCGCAGTCAGTAAATATCAAGATAAAATAAGCTCTAAACCTACAGTCAAAAAGTCGAGTCTGTTTATAGCTCAATATTAGTTTTTATTTCAATTTTCACGTAACAATTGATATCCCAATGTTCGTCATTTCAAATAACTATTCAATTACAAACATTCTTGAACAAGGCCGTTCTATCTGCGTGTATCTCTCGAACTGAAAATGTTTCTATAGCGCTGGCTGTAATAATGAACTGGCAATGATCGATATTCGTTTAAACAGTAATCAGAAAGAATTTAATTTTGTTGTAGTTTTCTACCGACGACGAGCCCATTTTCAGCGAGTTTAAATTATTCGTTAATAAGTGGAAAAGCGCCGAGTCTATATTAAATTACCTGTTGATGCGTAAAAACCACAGGTGTTTAAATTTAAAAAGCATCGGTGCTGTGCTTTTGCACTAAAATTACACTTTTGATCTTAATGATATGTACAATCATCCACAGAACTAATGTCACCCCGAACGCCAGCTTGGCTATTTCGATAGGCAACACATTTAACGTCACTTGACCGAATGTTTCCTAGAGGGTAGTACACACAAAGCGTGTCACCGGAAAGCAATTAGGCAGAGAGAAAGTAGACATTTTAGAAGCAAATCCTTCCTTTTAATATTTCGGTGGTGAATCACACGGGGTTACAGTTTATTTGTATTAAGCAGATTTTATTTCACTGCTGTTGTTAATATTATTTGTTATTTATAAAATGTAGAAACAAGACATGAAGTCATTCTGGTTGAATATAAACTTTAACAGATATTGATTAATGAAATTGTTGAAGAGTTTAAAGATTTTCGTTTATTGTTAAACGTTTTAAGTGATTAAGGAATCACCATCGCTACCATCTTCCCGAAGTTTAATTTAAAATTAAAATAGTTTTTTCTACCGCTAAAGGCACAACACTGGAAACCTAGATTTGACAAACAAATATTTATCTTGTTTTCACAATTTGAAACACAATTTAGTAGAAACTTGAAAAATAAGAAATCATTTAAATTGTTCTACTTGAGGAACGTGAAAATTTTTGCGAAACTGAAAGATTAATTAAAAGGTTTTAAAATTTAAACATATACAGTGGAACTTCTATTTACGAAGTCCCCAAATTCAAGAAGAAAATCATTAAAAGGAAATTTCGTAAAACAGAAAATCATTTAAAATAGCCTAATAAATGCAACTTCCGAAACGTCTTGTGATAAACACCCTAGACTGTGGAAAAAGTCCGATAAAACAAATCATAATAGACCACTGCCAAAAATTATATCATTCAGAGAACAACTGCAACTGGTTGTTTTCCAAACAGCATTTTATATATGTGAATGTGAGCAATTTATTCTATATTTTTATCTACTCTAGTGGGGTAACTAACTCATTACGTCACTAATTTGACACTATTTCCGTTAGGTAATGAAGCTCATTACACCACTCAGTTATGTAATGGCTTCATTACTTTCATAACGTCAACTTTAGCACTTGTTGCATAAGTAGCTATTATATGGTCCTCACTTGTAAACATCAATTTATCTGTATTCTGTATTCACCTTGAAAATGTCTCTTAACTGGCTAGCCTGTAAAATTTTTACTGGCTAGCCTGTAATTTTTTACAAGCGTGCTCATAGATAAATGATAGCGTGCAAAACCAGAGTTGTCTTCCTTAGTATGTGTCATATTGATGAATTTAGTTGCTTGTCAGTTTGACATTGTGAATAAATGGTAAATTTATAGTTATTTACAAGTGAGGAACAAATAAAATATTCAACAATATACGCAAGGTAACGGGTTTTACTGGTTCCAGAAGGTGACTGGCTCGCCAGTCATATCCTTCTGTCCGCCAGTAAAAACCCTCTTACCAAGCTAGTAATGTTAAATACTATAAACATGTATTGTAACAATTTCATCATTGCTTTTCATTTTCACTTAGAATAACCTTATTGGTAATTTTCAACCGTATCTTTTTTTATATTGTGACAAGTGTTTCATAAAAATCTTTTTAAAATTTCATTTAAAAAAGTAGGCTTTTTTAAATTAATTTCGGTGTGTGGTGCCACTTTTTTCATTCAGTGAAAAAAGTGACATTTTGCTTTTAATTTAGGAATGAACGATTTTAAATAGACGTTTTCTTAGTTACCAGAACTGACCAACGCACTTGACTAAAATGAGGGCAAATAAAATTCTATACAAAATATGCTTGGATTTGAATATTTAATGAAATTTTTAAAAAATCTTATAGGCAACTCGTGTTAGCGTGCTTATTTTTCACGCGCGTGGATTATTAACCCTCCACACTTGTGAAAAAAAGTTGCACTTCTAACACTTGTGGTCTAAATAACTATTATATGGCTGTAAATACAATTGAACGAGTTCTAACACTCTCTATAAAATGTATATTTCGATTTAAATAAATTTCGATGACAACCATGGTATCAAAAGCGAAAAATTTTAAATAAAGTTAAGCGTACCAGGTTTTTTTCAGGACGAAGATTCTGGATAAAACTATGACACTTAAATTAATTTAATGTTTTTTGCATCTTTTGGCACTATAGTGTTAGAAATATTATCAGTATTTGAGATATGACGTCATTAACATTTCGTTTAAAATATAAACATTACTATTTTGTAGTGCATTAAGTAAATAATAAAAAAAACAGTTCCATAAGGTTAACTTTTATCGCACAAGTCCATGTTATATATATCCAATTTAAAAACAACACTTCTAAGAGGTCCTATAAGTTTTTAGGTTACCTACTCTAGTAATTTTTATTTTTTGTTGATTTTTACTTCCTTGCACAATAAAGGAAGTATTTGATCTACACCAAAAATTCGAAATTGAGTTTTTAACAGATCTTCACGTTTTAGAGTCCCCTGAACCCAAAAAACATGTTTTTGTTCATTGGTCTGTCAGTGAACAGAATATCTCAAAAACGAAAAGAGGTATGGCGTTGAAACATCATATATAAGTTTTGTGTACTATCTAGACGCGACGGAAAGCTTTTGAAGAAAATCTCATAACTGGAAGTATGGTGTTTACTTTTTCAAAAACGGCCCCAAAGGTTTTTTTCGAAACTTTACATTTTTTATGTGTATTGACGTGAGATAGTTGATTTTCCAGTTGAATACCTCTAAAATGGGTTTCATTTGTTTGTTTTTTTCTTTTTTTACTAACTCCTATTTTAAATAGAACACCCGATATATTATTATATTTTTGAATTCTGCTTACAATTTTAGAGAAAATTTGTCTCTTGAACTAACGCTCTATTTTGTACGGTTTCTGTAGAATTCGTACCTAATTTTTGAAAAATGTTGACAAATACAAACTTAAAAATTAAAAATCAAATTTTTGGCTAATTATAAGATCACTGTAAAAGGAAGTTGCGTGCGTGTATCACACCAGATTTTTGAATAACTTTTAAGGTCCTGAATTTCTACATACAGTGGAACTTCTTCTTAAGGAACTTCAGTTTTACGAAGTTCTCTGTTTAACGATTTTTTACAGATATTCCGCCGTTCGAATAATTTACCATATGATTTTTGCTCTATTTTACGAATTAAAATTCCATTTATGGTAAGTAAAATATGAACAAATTTTTGATGAAATTAAATGAAATACATTTTAAGGACTAGTCATGTAATAGTTATTTACTATACAAGTGGGATAAGAGCATTATTAATATACGTGTGTGTAAGTTACAAACGAGTGCGTAGCACGAGTTATGTAAGCACACAAGTATATTAATGATGCATTATCACACATGCATTGTACAAATTTTTATCTACAACTGCCTAAAATTAAGAAAAGTGCATTAAGAGAAATGTCAGATCTGTCATTTGTAAAAATATTTTAGTGGGCAAATGCCATTACGTCATTCATTTGACACTATTTCAGTTAGGTAATAAAGCGATTACACCACTCAGTTAGGTAATGAAACCATTACATAACTGAGTGGTGTAATGAGCTTCATTACCTAACGGAAATAGTGTCAAATTAGTGACGTAATGAGTTAGTTACCCCACTAGAGTAGATAAAAATATAGAATAAATTGCTCACATTCACATATATAAAATGCTGTTTGGAAAACAACCAGTTGCAGTTGTTCTCTGAATGATATAATTTTTGGCAGTGGTCTATTATGATTTGCTTTATCGGACTTTTTCCACAGTCTAGGGTGTTTATCACAAGACGTTTCGGAAGTTGCATTTATTAGGCTATTTTAAATGATTTTCTGTTTTACGAAATTTCCTTTTAATGATTTTCTTCTTGAATTTGGGGACTTCGTAAATAGAAGTTCCACTGTATATGTTTAAATTTTAAAACCTTTTAATTAATCTTTCAGTTTCGCAAAAAATTTCACGTTCCTCAAGTAGAACAATTTAAATTATTTCTTATTTTTCAAGTTTCTACTAAATTGTGTTTCAAATTGTGAAAACAAGATAAATATTTGTTTGTCAAATCTAGGTTTCCAGTGTTGTGCCTATAGCGGTAGAATAAACTATTTTAATTTTAAATTAAACTTCGGGAAGATGGTAGCGATGGTGATTCCTTAATCACTTAAAACGTTTAACAATAAACGAAAATCTTTAAACTCTTCTACAATTTCATTAATCAATATCTGTTAAAGTTTATATTCAACCAGAATGACTTCATGTCTTGTTTCTACATTTTATAAATAACAAATAATATTAACAACAGCAGTGAAATAAAATCTGCTTAATACAAATAAACTGTAACCCCGTGTGATTCACCACCGAAATATTAAAAGGAAGGATTTGCTTCTAAAATGTCTACTTTCTCTCTGCCTAATTGCTTTCCGGTGACACGCTTTGTGTGTACTACCCTCTAGGAAACATTCGGTCAAGTGACGTTAAATGTGTTGCCTATCGAAATAGCCGAGCTGGCGTTCGGGGTGACATTATTTCTGTGGATGATTGTACTGTCTTTAGCAGCAAGCAGTGCAGTTTTAATTTCTCGAATTTATACTTAAAGAAAACTGATAATTGAATCAATACTACATTTACCCAAAGACAATAATGTTCTAATTATTGGGCACTTCCAACAATGAACAAGATTAAATAACTAGTGTTTATTTTATGTAGCCATATTGTTCTGTATTTGAAACATTGAATTCGATTGCATATGGAGCTTTAAAACTATGAATGTCAAGGGACTTTTGCTCAATTAAGCCTATATCATTTGCACATTTATTCCCGAAACAATCTCTACATTATCCAATCATTTATAATGCTTATTATAGATCAAAATGGAATTCTGAAAATCAAGAAAAAACTCTTTCTCTTTACTTCGTCTACGTCTACGATTAAAAGAAGAAAGAAGTATGGTAATCGCAAAACAATCACCTTCCGGGGTTACTTTAGATCTTTAGATAATTACGTTTCGGGGTTACTAGATGACGGAAAACATGTTTTCTCAATTCCGTGTGTCTGTCTGTCAGTCTGTTGGAGGTATAGCTCAAAAACTATTTGTAGCAGGAAGTCTAATGGGTTATAGTTTTTTAAGCTGACTGCAAGTTGATTCGTATGTACACTAAGTTTTTCACGATATTTCACACTGTTGGTTACTATTTCTTCGTTTGTAGAAAGCACAGGAATAGCATGCTGTGTAACCCAGTTTGGGACGTATCTAGGTGCATGGACAATGTTCCTAATTACCTTGTTGTGGAACCTTTGAAGGATCTTTAAACTTGAATTGCTGTCCGACCCCCAAATTTGAATCCCGTAAGTCCGTATTGACTCCATAACAGATTTATAGTAGTAAATTGTTTTCAATTGAGACTTTAGAGGTTTTTTCCAATAGCCAATATATTTGTTTGTATTTCAGACCTAGTTGAATGTTTTTCTAGATATTTAGCACTGTCTTCTTGCGAAAGTTGCTTGTTGTTTAGTGTAATTGGAGGGCAACTCTTATTATGCAATGTAAAGGACACATGTACTGATTTGGCTTCGTTAGTCGCCTAAAGTTTTAAACCAGCTTTGTATTTTATTTAATTTAATTGAAGGGGCTGGGATGATATTCGCGAGTCATTATGTGAGATTAATACGGCGATGTCATTCGTGAAGGTATCTATCATTGCTTGTCTATTAGTTGGAATACCTGATATTTAGACATCAGATAAAGTGTACGATCTAGAACACTCCCCTGTGGAACGCCTGAATGTATAGAATGCTGAGATATTTGTTCTTCTTTGAATTTTATTTGAAAATCCTTATTACTTAAGTATGACTTCAGAATGTCTCTCTTTATCTTGTAGTGCAAGCCACTGAGCCAGACCTTGTCAAACACCTGGCATATATCTGGACATGTCGCAGAACAGTATTGAAACTGTAGATCATGGTTCATTTTAGTGACTACGCTGTGGATTTGGTACCATGACCGCCTCTGAAACCAAACTGGTATTTTAAGAGATATTCGTCGGAAACTATTGGTTTTAATCTTTGGAGTATCAGCTTTTCAAATACTTTCCCCATTACAAGGAGGATACTAATAGGCCTCTAAGATGAAACTTCGTTCTGATCCTTGCTTGTATTTGGAATCATTATTTACTAGGCGACTTTCCTTTGTTCCGGGAAGGAACCTAGTCTCAAGATAGCAAGATAGCATCAAATATTAATGTTGAATCTTCTTTTAGTATTTTCTGTTATTACATCATACTCGGGAGATTTGTATAATTTTAAGTGGTTAATCACTGATTGTACTTCAGCAATTTTATTTTTGTTCATATTTATTCAGTCTAAATAGGTTCTTCAATAGATTGTTGGATTGATATTTCTTCTTCATTAGAGGATGTTGCAGTAAATAGCTGAAAAACATTTATCACGTGGTTAACGAATGCATTTGCCTTCCCACCAGAGCTTCTTGCCCAAGTTCGAAGAGACGGAATTATTAACTGTGGACTTTTTAACCTCTTGGTAGCCTTCCATAGGGAAAAGTTGGTATCTTCAGGGCGTGGCAGCTTTGACAGATAATCGTAAATTCTCCGATTCTTTAGTTCATACAATATAGACTTTAGTTTACTGGTACCTGTATTAAGTTTGGTTTTATCTCTGGGGTGTCTCGTGCTTTGACAAATTCTTCTCAGTTATCTCTTCTCTGCTATCTTCTGCTTTACAATTGTAGGGATGTGTCATGAAGCGGCATGGTTCAACAACTAAAATAAAGCGTTAGTAAACAAAACGAGCAGCATATCTCAAATAGAAATAGACTAGAAGTACTGCGTAATACACATAATCCAAGAGAATTAGAAACAAAGTAAATTTTAATAGGCAATTATTATAAACAGATTAGTAGATATTGCTATAGAAAACAAAAACAGAGTAAAAGCAGTAGCAGAATATGTTAAAATTGACAAAATAGAAGAACATAAAGTGGTTTGGAAAATACCAACCTTAGAAGATCCCATATGAAGAATAGTGGAAGTAAATGAAGCAGAGATCAATGACGCAATGACTGATTACTTTAAAATGTATGTGTTGACTATTTGTGAGTTTTTAAGTCCAGGGCTAGTCACAACTGAATTCCAGGGAATTTTTGAACTTTCGTTAGCCCTGTTTTTAATTTCGGTCTGTATGTCCCCAAAATCTACAAAAACCGACATTGCTGAAAAAAGTCCCTTCGTAGATTGGTTATATGGAGCGCCTTTGAAGGAAAACTGATACTTCGATATTAAACCGAATCGAAATCCGAACAATGTTCTTAAGCCCAGAGATCTTTTATGGAAAAAGTTTGCCAAAGTTAAAAGAAACTTAAAAGTATTTGCTTTTATGTGGTGACGATTGAAAACAACTAATCAGTTTGTACAAAAGCACTCGTGAGCTCAAACAAATTATCAAGAATATTCAGTGCACTAGGGATATTACAAGTGAAAATCATTGGATGCCAAAAAAATGAAAAAATAGACGATATTTATAAGGGCCTTTACCACCACTATGGTGCAATACGCACGATTATTTTAGAAAAAGTTCATTGGACAAAGTGTGAGTAAATATTCTTGGAAGGTTTCGTGAAGCTTTGTATAGTTGTATCTAAAATATTGTTAGTTCCTGTCAGCAATGCGTATGCTGTGCGGCTTTTCTTCATTATGAACAAAATATATTGAAAATCTAACTGATTAAAGTAAATTCTTACACCAAATTCAACTTCAATGTGACATTTCAATAATTTTATATGAAAATGAAAAACAAATTGCCATTGTAATTTTAAATCAAGTTATTTGAGAGTATTACATTGCTTTTTATTTACGTCATGCTTACGTGTTATAGAAGAATATTTGTTTTATGTTGTATTTGTATTCGAAATATAAATATTAAAAAAAATAAGTAGTGGAACAAAATCTCCGGGATGAGCTTCTAGAAAAGTTGGCAATTCTGATCACAAATACCAGAAGATTGAAGAATTAGTCTAGTTATCCCTACATTTAAAAAAAATGAGGTTTTAGACGGAACTTCCATCTCAAGTGCGATCACACAATATGTGCAAATATCTTAACGTAGTCAATAATACTGAACCAATAAAAGGAAACGCTTGGTAATGAGCGTTACATCAATTTTCAAATTAAAAAACTGTAGGCTATGGGATTTGAACTGGCGTTCCGACTCGAATTCGATTGCTAGCCAGACGCTTTAACTTTTGGACCAATTCAGGCTGTTCACCCTGTATCTGGGGGGTCCAAAATATGCTTATATTTGTCCACGGTTAACATCTCAGGTATGTGCAAAATATTATTTTTACCTAAGCTATTAGCGCTCTTGAGTTAAAGCAATACCTCCATGTTAGCAAAAGTATATTCGGTTTCGAGCCAGGTAGACATATATTCCCAATGCAAAATACTATTATTATTATTAGAACGTGTTTTTCGCTACCAAATAGTTTTTGAACTATTCTGCCACCAGACAGGCGACAACATACACGAAATACAAGCTATTTGTAAATGGAGGAATATAAAAGAAAACTAATCGTTTATTAACTCTAACTTTAATCCCACCTACAAGCTGCAAACGACGTAGAAATTCTTCTTTCAAAATTAAATATAAAAATTATCCAATACTGTACACGAGAGCTGGCGTAGGTGCAAATGCTACCCAGATAAAGCTCTATGCGAAGGTCAAACCGACCTTTCGCCCCATAATTGCCATGCGAATGTCCGCTCTGTGTCTAACACGAAGGTATGTTTTTGACAAGCGGAATTAGCTTACACGCGTTACCGGACAGTTACAAATCGATTTCAAATTGTATTAACAAATCCCTCTTGAAACAATCGTGTTCAATCTTGCTCTATTGGCAATTAAATTTCCCATTCAACTTTCGAGCAGGGCGAAACTGAGCTTTATGTTGTTTCCAAATACCGACCCGTAGAGATTTGCTTCGATAAGAGATACATTGTAAGTTTTAAGCGTAACAATCATATTAAAACTTCATAGAATCGGCCTAATTGACTCATTCGTGCTTATAATTGAGTTTAATAGTCCGCATGTTAATCAACACGCCATTTAGATGGTATGGGGGCGATTTGGCGTATACAGTGACGCAGCGAGTTATTGTGTCAAACGAGCTTGGCCATTGCTGTAAAGTTTGATAATAAAACTAAGAGCTTGCCAGAAAATAAAAACGAACTTTTTTAGTTAATCTTTGTAAGACATATGTTACACACAACTCTTTTTATTCGTTCTTTTATCATCTTCCAGTCAGTACTGCTTTAAATATCAATAAATACCTACAGCTCGTTTCTTTTCGAAATAATTTCTACTTAAAGATGTAGAAAGTGTGGTAAATATAAAATATACTCATTCTAGTATTAACTTAGCCCACGTAAAAACCAAAAACAAATTGGAAAATTCGTTTACTAAAAACAAATTATGCTTTTGAGAGAAGTGCCAAGTCATCCAAGAAATCCAAATTGATTCTGAAGAAACAGACAATGGCTTAGAAAACTGACGACAAAGTTGAATATGATGATACATATGTACAATAAATACGATTTAGAATTTTACATGGTTGCTGCATATGCACCAAACGATGATCCAACAGTTATTTCGAAAGGCGATGATGTCTAGAATAAACAATATAGTAAACAAGGAAAGGTTAAGATTTAGTAATAGTACAGGGCTAAAGTGAAAGAATAAGAACAAGATTTAGCCATTCTACGTTCTAGATTTTAGCATAAAAAGATACATTATTATATATTGGAACAGCACGTCAGAAACCTTAGACCGATACTAGACATAATTATAATAAATCGACAACGAACTTGTACCTACAGTGAAAGATGCCATTATGCTAACATTATGAAAATTTAGTATAGCAAGATAGAGAAGAATACCAGAATGTAGAAGAAGCTAATATATAAAGTAATGGACCCTGAGCAAAATAAAGTTGAAGAAGCTATTAGAACATCCAGAAACAGGAAAATATTTCGGGCCAGGTATGATAAAAGTTGAACTAATTAAGTATGGAGGCGAGAATTTACTAAAACTGTTAACGATAATTTTCAATCAAAGAATTGAAGGAGATAACCGCCAAGAAAAATGGAAATCAGCATATACAGAGCGATCCAAAATAAAATTGATTGGGGAAACCCATGAAAAATACTGTCTATACTGTACTTTGGAGAACTAAGTACATTTGACAATTAACTGAATTATTAGTTCATGTAACATTAACACCGTTTAATAAGCTACACAAATATGTAATTTAAACCACATATATACATTAAACTGCTAGGTAGCATTAAAATAACAATAAGATAAGTTAAATAAGATGCTGAAAGTGAATTTTAAACTTAAAAAAATGTAAATTCTATGTCATCAAATAGCATGCTACAGATTAGGCAAGTTTTACTGTTTTCAATGGCTCCCGAGATTAAGTTTATTTTTGATCTCCCTGTATATGCTCGATTTACGTATCAAAACGGGATAAGAAACGATGTCAAAATGATAGAGGATTACGTATAATAAAATCCATAAGAACTTTAATAAAGTATTAAACACCAAAATGGAACCGATCATAATAACACAAACATCCAAAGAGGTCTTACTGCTGGGAAAATTGATATTGACAATTTTTTGTGTCTCCAAAAAATCATAGATGACTACAAAAGCAAAAATAATGAAGTTAATTTAGTGTTCGTTAGTTCTTTTCCAGTCTACGAAAACCAGATGTGTTTTTCTGTTTATTACTTTTCTTTACTATGTGGCTTAGCCTATGGTAAATATATTGTCTATACATGACCTTTCAGCCGTAAATCCACCTTGTTCTTCGGAATCTATGTAATTTGTACATATTTCATTTATCTCCTTCTTTATTTAGAACACACGTGTGTCAGAGTCTCTAGCTCATTTATTTTGGCGAGCGGTTTTTAACAGTTCTATTTGGATATCTCCAGAACCAGCTGCTTTGTCGTTCTCCATTTCTTTCATATCCTTTCTTATTCCTTCGCGAGTTATATCTTCCCCGTTTTACAATATTGTCCAGAATGATACTAGTATGTTAATTTATTTGTTAAACGCCTATAGTGCTAGAGTAGTTAACCAGCAGGTTTCAAAAGTTTTTATGTGTTTATCGTTAGTCAGAAACGGATACGGATATGCGCTGGGCATTGGCTTATAAAACCACCATTTGTGTGCGTTTATGTGTGAATAATAGGCTCTCAACCTATATTAAATGAAAGGAGGAGAAGAACTAGACGCATTCATTTAACCTCACTTCTAGTAAATTTCTTTAACTAAATTGTTGGAAGGCCTTGTGATCGTCCTGTGAAAGGATATTATAATGTTATATTATATGCACATCCGTTTATCCGATCTATTTCCAAATGGAGTTTATCTTAGTTTTCTTGTATTAATATCTTATCATCAGCAAATAGCAATGTGGGCAGGTTAGTATGTCTGTTAGCTGGATTCCGGGATATGTATCTGATTTCCAGTTTCTAAGAATGTCGTTAATGTATATATTGAAAAGTGTAGGTGACAGGCTCAAACCTTGTCTCTCCCACTGGTTCGTCTCTATCGCATACCTTCTCCCTTTAGCTATATTAGTTTATTTTTGGCTCATTGTACAAGATGCTAATTGTTTTTATGAGGTGTAGTAACTATTCTAAATCATTAGGATCGAAGGCGTCTTCAAAATCAGTGGAAGTCATGTGCGGTTCAAAATCAAAATTAGCGCTGCATGAACGCCATTGTCGAAATCTGCACTTTTAATGGATTGTTAAAGATTTTCGAGTAGATTTTGTAGGCGACTTTCAGCAGGTTAATAACTCCATGGTTTTTATAGGTATATTAAAATTTATCTATAATCACTCCTTCATTGTGATTCTGAAAAGCCGTAGAAATATCATTAAACAAACCTGTTATCAAAAGAAGAATTCTTCAAATGAAATTCGTATCCACCAAAATAGCCAAAACATATTAAAATGAAAATATTATTTGAGAGGTATTAAGCAGGGAGCAAATCGTAATAACAACGTAAATAAATATCTATTTTATTTTTCCATAATCTGAAGGTTAAATAAATTAGAAAAAAATATATATTATACTTAGGTGATCCTGACCACATTCTCGGGTTTGTTCACCATTTTGTTGCAATAGAACTTCTAACACATCAAACTTTGTGTAATATCTCGCCAACGTCAATATTCGGTTTTATTTTATTTAAAACTATGTTGGGGCTCTCCTCAACTTTCGTTCCTGTTATATGAAGCAATACATATTAAGGACAACATTTAAACATTCATTATATTCGAATTTTAAAAGTATTCATTTTTCCTCGGACTGAAAACATTGTAAAAATTTTGCTGACGCAAGTTTTAGTTTTTGTTCAAAGGTATTCCTGAAAAACAAAAGTTTTTGGACTCGCTCGGTTATTTTTTGCACTCACGGGTATTATATTCAAGATTTAATCGATGTCTTTAGATGAAATGAGTGACATATTTGGAATCAGGAGAGAAAACTACATAAAAGTGATATTAAAGCCTAAAATGTGAAAATTCGAACATTAAAGTCGAATATTTCGAAAACGGGTTGAGATATCAAAAAGCCAGTGGTGGATTGGGATTCAGGGGACAAAAATACATAGGAATCCACCATCAGTTGTATTCTGCCTTAACGGGAACCGTGCGACAGACACACAGACACACAGACACACAGACACACAGAAAGAGCGATCATAGTAACCAGTTACTTTGTAAGTTTGGTTGAAAATATAGTAAAGACTACTAAACCCTAAGAACTATTAGAATCCATTTCAAGCATAATATAGATATAGGAGCAATCGCTGAGGAAATGACTTGGAGGAATTAAAAAAAATAAAATATCGCTTTTAAATGTACAAAACTATAACTATATAATTCAATCGCCGACTAATATATTTATTGCCAGTAGTATTTTGCATATTTTTTTTTGAAATGAGCTCTTAGGATATAAGAATTTCTTTCAAAGGAATCGAATTTTGTTTCATATTGTACGAGAAGTTTGACGAATACTCTGAAGTTTGTGCACTTAAATCATTTTTAAACCATAGTAAACTGTTATACTATGTCGAAAACAAAATAGCTATAAATAATAATAGAAAAACTAAACTGTCTTTAGCAATATTCCATACTTACCTTTCACATTTATATATTTAAAATATGTGCGTTGCCTGAATGTGTGATACCGATTACGTTTTATTAACAACTTTCCGGATATCCTTTTACGTAAACTTCCTTCCCTTTAAAACGAATCAGTTATTTTTGTGTTTCCTACCAAGCCAGCAGCTACTACGTATAACGTTTAACTAATTTTTTTATGTATTACTTTATATTTATCAATGTGTACCATTGTTAGTTTTTTCGCAGAGCTACCTTAATAATTAAATTAGCGGCATATACTAAGTTATTAATTATTAAAAACATTTAAGAAGAAACGTCACAATCAAATCACATAGCCACTCATACTATTTCGTGCAAAAATTCCCCCAACAGAAATTCCTGGTGTAATAAAAATACTAACATTTGTTCTGATACTGAATTAGTTACATTCAATACCTATTTTTATAAATAAAAAGTTCATTCGATTATTTGTTGCAAGAACACAAATACATTTCAAGGTTTACATTTGAAGCTGTACTGTAGTACTGTAGTTCTACCGGTGGCAACAATATAAGGCGGTCAACTTAATTATTCACCAATTTACAGATAAATAGCGTTGACCATATCTCTTTAATTTGCAAACCCTAAACTTACATTCAATGTTGGAATATTTTTCATATCTGAAAACAACTCTATTTTTTATTGTGTAGGTATTTCTAACGTGAAATAAAAATTTACAATAGGATCTAGGTAACTATGTTATTTTAAATGTGACTTAAACCGTACTACCTATTATAATAAATTATCTAATTAATTTTGCTGTATTTTACAACATTCATCCTAAGAATTGTCATAATTTTACACTGTGAGAAATTTCTGCATCAATGTGCATACAGGGTGAGCAAATTTCTATGCTTTCAGAGAGAATCTCAATAACTATAAGAGATACGGAAAAATAAACCATACATACTCGATCTCTTTTTTGAGAAAAGCTTAATGGTGGAAACCAAAATGGGCGAACCGTCTTTTGTTTTCGAATTATAAATAAAAATCAGATTTTTCGACTTTCCGTTTTGTGTGTATATTTCGCTTATTTATATAAGTATAAAAAAATGTTTTTAAGTTCTTCACACTTTCTTTTATACAAAAGCAGTGGCAGAGTTAGTTTTTCAAAAAAAAAATGAAATTCGAGTTATACCATATAGTTGTATTTTTTATATGGAACGCAGAGTTGTTTGGGGCATCATAGAAAAGAGGATTTTTAATTATTTTTAGTTTTGAACCTCTTCCGTATACGGGAGAGGTTCAAAAATATGAAAATGGTTCAAGAATAAAGTACCCTTATTTTTTAAAATAGTCAAAAATTTTAAGAAGTTGCTTAGAATTAAAAATAAGTATCAAATATGAAGTGACACCCACTTGCTCCGAAAAACAATTTCCACTGGTTTCTTCAATTTTTTCTGGCCACCCTGTGTATTACCAAACGAGATACTTCAACGAACACGATAAAGGTGTACTTTCGAACTTGAGTTTTCCTCACTTAGCAACCAGAATATTACCTGTTTCGAAATTGGTGCTAAAAATCTCATTTTTGTGTCAAAAAAAAACAAACAGCTTCCAAAAAATTTAATAACAAACGATCCAAACATCAATCAGCAATTATAATTTTTAATAGAAATAGTATTACAAATATTTTAAATTAACATGTTTGTATTCTCTAATAAGTAACAACTAACTTCAACGGTTTTCTTATTTTCATTAGAGACATTATAAGATTTTTCTTACAAAATTAATATTTAAATAAGACTGTAGCAATGACCACGAATATTGCAATCCCTTGAATAATTTCGACATCTCTCGCTCATTGTCTGGGAAACCAGGTAGATGAAAGTTTACCAAATTCCGAAGATACTAGGCAATGTATCGTATACGTTTGAAATACAAACTAATGTTATCTGTTAGGTGATTAGTTAAAGCTTACATTCAAAAACAACAACGGCATCAGAAATGTACAGTTAAAATTGCAAGGCATATTCATAAAGATAGGGATATCGATTGGAACAAAAATAAGGTACAAAATGTGATCTAAGCGTTTCCTTAAAAATCAGTGGCAAAAATTTCGAGTAATGATATTTTTTTTAAATCCTAGAAAGCGTTGTAGCTGTTCAAAAAAAACTATGACATGAAATTGTTTTTGTTCAAAGAGCATTTTCCGCGTTTGAGCCTATAATCTACACTAATGAAGCAGCATATCAAGCCAGTTGTTTATTTATACTTACTTTTCAAGCAAATTTAAATAAAACGTTTTGTCGTGCAGTGGTAGTGAGACAAAATTTAATGTGTCATCGCAAGTACAGGGTAGATTTATTAGACACATTCTTCTTTCGAGGAAATCTTTTTGTTTAAGGAACAATGCAAACAAGCAGAATGTAGCAATTTTCCTGTAGAAAACTTTGTGGAAGCGCATATTCAGCCTTTGTAAATGACTTGCGAATATACAGGGTGTTACGCAAATGAGTGCAAATATTTTAACGCGTAATGGGACTCGCTAAACTGAACAACTTTTCCATTTATTATTTTTTCCGAAACGCCCCCAAAACTGAGTTAAAATTAAAAACTATGAAATAATATTTTAATTTAATGGCACAAAATACGAAATACATTTCTTTGATATGCAAACCAACACAAACTGCATAGGTACTGATAAAACCTTTAGTTCACATTTGACCAGCAACGTACTTTATAATTTGAGGTAGGTAAGTTATTGACCGCATGATTTTTGTGCAAGAACTTTGCAGTTTTAATGTACTTGTGTCGTCCACCTTTAACTTAGATTTGCTTACCAAGCGGCTCGTCAAATTTAGGGGAGATAAATGATTGAAAAAATATGCGATTAAATTAAAAACGATAAATAGAAAGGTTGTTCATTTTGGTGAGCTCTATCACTGGTTAAAATATTTGCACTCATTTCCATAACACCCTATATATGAGTGGGAATTGGCCAAATTTTTGCAGGACGAACTAGACGGTTTCCAATTTAGGAAGGCTCAGATATTTTAGATATCAATGTTTGTTATCAACAAGATGGGAAACAACTTCATTAAGCCAGACAAATTGCCATGAGTGGTGGACAAGATCTGCGACCCCCGGTTTTCTATAAGGAGAAACGTATAAAATAGAATATCTATTAAAAGACCTCAGAGTGTAGAGCTAAGAGGCATTGAGGATCCAAGAAAGTCATTGTATCTTATTAAAACTTTATTCCAAACTTTATGTACATTATGTAAACAGCTGATTGCAATTTTAAACATCCAAATTATATTAAATAGTAATTATAACGATAATAAAATCATTTTATACTTCACTGGGTTTACATATGAATTAAGTAATGATTTGGTCATTATTACAGAGGAAGCGATTCCAGTTTTCACATGTATATGAAAGTTGTCGGTCTATATTTTTGGGACATTTCCAATATCTGCCCTCCTTTCTGTATTTGAGAATCTTGTGACTGTATTAGTGACTGTAGTGATCGTTTCAGTGGTTCAAGAATAGTTGAGAGCAGGATTTTTTTTTCTTTTTCGAACAGTAGGACACTAACACAGCATTGTCCAGATAGCTAAGTTTGGTTGAATATAGATATATTCTATGCGAACCTACTAATTCGTTGGAAGCTCTGCTTTATTTTGCCGTATAGTACCAATCAGTGTTAGATTCTTCTCTTCTAAATCTGCTGCCAGTTCAAGAAGTGTGAAAAAATATCGGTTCTACAGATTTCTAATTCCTACGTCGTGAGAGTTATAAATCCCTGCCAAAATCAATATATCAAGAAAACGTAGAAACTCTTTCGCTTTTTGGTCTTTCTATAAATCCTCCCGCTTTATTTTCCCTTCTGCATTGGCCCATGTAACGATGCAGTTTATAACATTGTCTCTTTTGGAAATTGTGTCCACGTTTCGATTTGCGTATCTAGCCTGCCCTCCTCCAAATTTTCATTTAGTTTATTTTCATCGGAAACATTTACGAAGTCGTATTCTGATTGCAGTTCAACGACAGCTTCTTCGCCATCATCATCTAAATTTTTATTAACATATTCGTCACCCTCATCTTCACTTTCAAAATCTTCAAACCAATTTAGCAACGTATCTTCGGCACCATTATCACTTATATGAACTGCACTTCTCCCAGTCATAATGACCGAATGAATGGGCAGAGTCACACTACAGAGAACACTAACTTGACTATATGCGATCAAAAATAACGGAACCATGAAGCTTAGATCAGACATAAAGCAAGGAACTAGGGGAATACTCACTGGCTTATTTGATGGGTTAGTAGGTATTTAGGATACGTTTTCATAAGTCACTGAACAGAATTATACGACAGGCGAAAATTCAGCAAAACAGGACACGCGTAGGCAAAGCACCACGATTAGTATTAGGGGTCACTACTGACCCCAGTAGTATTACGTGTAACCTTTAATTTTTTTAAACATACATTCTACAAAAATTTCACTTAACCATTTTTTTTACAATTTTAAGAAAAACTACTTTAAACATGAGGGTTAATGTGCAGCTAAAAACATTCGACTTTACTTTAACCACGCTACCAGATATCTTTAATTTAAGTGAAGAAACAATTGAATATGGAGGAGATATATCGACGGAGTACAAGCGAAAAGACCTCCTAAAACTCTATTATCATTGTCAACCAAAAGGCAGGAGGTCTGTAGCCAAGACGACCAAATGATCAACTGGTCAACCTTGATCAACTCCTTTGAATACGAAACACGCCGAAAGACTTAACCTTCAATGATGCTGATGATGATGTTGCTGATGTTATTCATTTGCAGGTGTTGACGGTATTTCTTCAAAAATTGAAGAAACAATCAGTATGAGATGCAGCTTTATCAGTTTCGACACAAGTTTACTGTGCTGTAAATATACGTTTGAAATTAAGGTATTAAAGAGAAACACAACGCCTACTATAGCTACAGTAAAATGTACATATTATGGAATACGTCTGCGATAAAAATAACTTAACATTATGCGATCATTTAAATCCTTTATGTGTTCAAATATTTTCATGAAAATCCCAGTAAATGTGTCCCATATTTTTATTCATGTACAGCTGTTGAAATTTCTTTAAAATGAACGTGACGTTATGCATGCCAGTAAGGCTTGCCCAAAGAATTCGGATCAGATTTAAATATTACCGCAAGTGCAGGTTGTAAATGTAGAAGTAATAATTTCCCAATTTGCTTAATTTATGAGAAAAATGTATTTTTGACTGCTCATGCACGTACGACGTGGAACACAAGCTGCATAACTATTGCCATGACTCAGGAAACTTAGGAATGGCCGACAGTTGTTCACATCCTTCGTACGAAATCGCACTTGGCGATTGTTGCGCTCACAGAAGGCCGTGAAAATTTTCGGAAGCTCGGGAAATTTACATTTATTACGCGCAAGGGTTTGCCCTCACGCACAATTACGACTGAAGATTGAACAATTAATGAACTAATAAATGGTCTTGGTGTGAGAATAAGCGCTTCAAGCGCTGTCCTACTATCTGGGCATATATTTCCTGGTAAATCGTCGTTCTTAAATGGAAATCTTAATTTTACATGCACATTGCAGGCTATTCTAGTAAAATATGACCCATTCCAATTTACATACCACGATTTGTCTTACGCCTTGTATCCACGCACCTAGCGACTCGAATAACTATGTTTTATTCGCGATAAGGCATCTTAAGTAGCACCGTGCGATATTTCATTTCACAAATACGTAGTGCACACCCTTGTCTTTGATCTAAACCAAACTAACCACAGCAGCTGCAATCACAGTTTCGCTGTGTAATGGCTTTTACTCACGAAAAATTGGAGCTCGCCACCAAAAGGCGGGGGAGTCTCGAATTTAACGAACTGGGAGACCGGCATAAATCCGCGACCTGAGCAGCCTCCACGCGTGGATCGCAAAAACAATCAGCAAGGTGTAATCTGAACACGGCGCTTACAAGTAATACTTGTAAATAACATAATCTATACACAAGAAATGGGAGCAAATCGCGAAGTTGCGGAACAAAGCGTTTTCCGCCGCCCGCTCGAGCAAGTAGGCACTGGCGGCGAGATAACTTGCAACTGCTTTGTCGACATGGAACGAAACAAAAGGAAATTTCAAACTGTCTCATTAGTGTCCGGAGTTAGTATTACTTTTAAGCCCATTCAACTAATTATGTACTTATCGAGAAAACTAGAAGTGCCACCGGTTGTTGGAAGTCGAGCATCGATCAGTAGCTTGGTAGCTAACAGGTTCGGCACGACGATTTAATGAAGTGATGATTTTAGTCTGAGACTAAATTCAGAAAACTACGTGGCCTAATATGCTAACACACGTTAGGCATCAATTACAAAAGTTCCACATAGGACAACTTCTAGACTGTATTAATCAACTAACTGTAGTTATTCAGGTATTCTCCCTCAACAAAGAAGTGTGTTCAACTTTTACTAGTCATAAAATTAAAATTGTTTATAAAGTAATGGCGTACCGCCACAAAAAGCTATATGGAAGAAGAATACGAGTAAAACCATGTTTTACAAACAGTGAAAAGAGAGCTGGAAATCAGTCTCTCAACAAGAATACCGAAGCTGGAGGTAATAAGTCTCATACCTATACAATGTACAATTCTATTATGGGCAGAAGATACGACCCACACTTAGAAGCACCTAATATTTATTTAATCTGCAGATATTAGATTTTAACATTACACGGATGGACGACTATTTTACCCCAAAACAACTTTTACATTATAAGCCACGAAAAAAGAAGGTTAGAAACACTGAAGAAACGCTGGAGGGACCAATTTACACGAGACAGGAACAAACCTTTTTCTTCCACCATGTGATGGAATTCGCCACGATCTTGAACTAGTCGTATGGGTGTAGCTGCCTCCCGTATCTCGAACCACTGCTTGAAATTCCTCAGCTAGATTTTTTTTAAATATCTATGCCGTGTTTTCGCACTATCTTCTCTTTTATGATAAGCTGTAGTAACCCATATTTGTCGTTTCCAAAGATATGACGGAAATAAGAACGTTTTCTACGTTTCACTATTGTTAACAGTTCACCGCCTTTGTTCATCCTCTTAAAAACGTCCTGATTTGCAAGTCTGGCCGTTCAAAGTATCTTCAGTATTTTCCAGGTCAACCACGTCTCAAAGGCCTCCAGCTTATTCATAGATGACTTTTTTTAGCGTTCAGCATTTGACAATTCTTCATTGCGATTCCAATGAGAGGTCTCTAATACACAGCACAGTTTCGTGCTCATCGCCATCTCTATCCTTGATTGTATGTCAACTTCTGGATCCCACTTTTCTTTGAGCCAGCTTCCGAGATTCCTGAATCATTGAACTCGCTGAATATGTTCTCCGTTAAATGTGACAACAGTATCATCGGCAATCACCTTCTTACCGATAATCACTAGTTTTGCCTTGGCGGTGTTAATCTTGAGACGGTACTTAGTGCTTGCGTTGTTCACTCGATCTAACAAGAGCTGCAAGTCTTCTGCGTTATCGGATAGTCTCACGGAGTCATCTGCGTATCGTATGTCTTTCCTTTGATTCCTTTTTCGCATTCCTTCAAGCTAGTTTGAAATATATACTCTAGGTGTACAGGAGCGGCCAAAGGATACATTTCTGTTTTACACCCCTCAAGATTTTAACTTCTTCCGTCAGATTCTGATCCACTTTGGCCTGCGCAGTTTGGTTCCAGTCACAATTCCTGATGATCTGGATGAAGCAAGCAAACATGGTCTTGATCTAAGTATTTTTGTGTCAACACCAGCATTAAGAAAAGTGTTTCTCTTGTTCCGACCTCGTTTTTAAAACCAAACTGATCTCCGATGTTATCGCCTATCTTTCCCCAGATCCGTGTGTGAATGATTGGTAGGACTAACTTGAGTGCGTGGCTTAAAATGCTTTTGAGACAATAATGTCACTGCTTAGCATTCGATTCTTTTGGAAGAGGTATTAAAGTAGAATTCAGCAATACGGTCGGTGTGTCACCAGTATCATGAATTTTTATTGAATAGACAAAGCTGTAAGTTGATATGTTCTTCATCCAGGGTTTTAAGTACTGCAATAACTAGCTGATCGGGTCCGATTGCTTTTCTACCGTTGGCATACTTGTTCGCGTTCTAAATCTGCTGTTATCCATGTTATCGTCCATGCGGTTGATATAGGGTCTTATCATCTGCAAACAGTTCTTCCGTACATTCCTTCCACACTTACAACTGCTCTTCATGCTCCACTACTAGTTTATTATTTTTGTTGAATAGTTTGTGAACAACTCTTGTCTTATAAGTATGGGTCAAGTCGTTTATCTTTTTATTTATGTTGAAAGAATCATATTTGCTATATGATATGTTTTTTGAACTTTTTCCACTGTCTAGGGTGTAAATCACACAATGTCATTGCTATGATAATTCCCAATTTCAAGACATTTCTCTTTTAACCAAACAAACCAAATACGCTAACACTGGAAGTTGTTGATGATGGTACCATACAACTATATACACTCCTTATAATTATCAAGTTAGAAGGATGCCTTTGTTTCTTTGGTCTTGCTGAGGAAAGGTATTTTAAGACACTTGGTGTGATTAGCTCGCTAAACCTGTTCCTATATCTGTTCATCTTTGCGACAGCTTCGTGGAATTTCCCTATTTGAACGTGGGTATATTGCAGAAAGCAGTTTGGGGTTTCCCTTGCAGGCCTACAGTTTTTCAACTTTGTTGTTTCTTTTTGCTTCAGCAACAATAAATTATTTAGTGGGTTAGCAGGTTATTGGCCCACGCCGTTCAGTGCCATGGTGAGGCTGCCACCTTTTGGCCAAAACGCTGGCTTATTATATTTGCTGTCGATGTATCTGCTTATGTAGTGTAGTGTAAGAAGCTGAGGAGTACATCCTTTCTTTATATATAAGTTATTAAAATAAGCGAACCAGACAGTACAGGTGTTTGCAAATGCAGTCTTAGCTTAATATACCTGTAGTCTATTGTTTTAATATAGCAAATCAACATATTCAATATGTCGTAAATCTTCAATCATCCTGAATACGGGCAACAATTGGAAAACTACATGAATAAACTGGCGTGATAGGTTATATCTCTGGCTGTATAATTAAATTAAAATACCAACTCGCCCTGGATGAGGAAATAAACGTAGAAAAATATTAGTAAATTGTTATTGGCTTTAGATAGCCAATGGATTCAAGCCTCTGTTACATGGAACCCCAGTTTTTCTACCCTAAAGAAAGATATAGATACAATACTTCCAGATGTATAAATTCTAAACCTACAATTTAAGGGTTGCGATAGTCAAATATTATGTAAGGGTGACCAAATAATAAATATAAATGTATCTTTAGATTCAGTGATTAGAATGTTTCAAATTTTAAGTTAGAAACACACGGATGTGAAGCATGGAGAATCACTGAAAAAACAAACGGTGTACCTAAAAGCAACAGAAATGGCGTACAGAAGACGTAGTTGTGGCTTAACTAAGCTGAACGAAATTCCAAACTGAAGTGGTGTGAGTATGTTTTGAGGATGGAGGATGCAAAAAAAGAGGAAGGCCGTAAAACGAACTGAGGGCAAATAAACAGTGGAGAGATAGATAATGTAAATTCTCAAAGAACAAAAAACAACTTCAAAACGAGTAAAAATATAAAACCCCACAATCCCTATATATAATATTGTTTTAAAACTATTCACGTTCAATAGATTATCACAAAGAAATCAAAGACAACGATAAACAGTGCGGTACAGAAGGGGTAGGTTTACTACCTACTTACTATTAATTAACAAGAACCGGAATCCAACACATATTCTGAAACAATATCTTCGTCACCATTTGATGGGGTAAATTCAGTTGTTTCCAAACTTTCTTGATGAAAACCCCAATAATACATTTAACAGATCTGAATTGATTCAGGTATGTTGGAATTTTCTGGAATTGTGTAATATTTAATTTATGTGCGCCTCGATTCTTGTACATCTTTCGATAATTTTCCAATAGTAAGAAGAACGGAATCCATTAGATCTTGGAAATGAACTAAAATTTTGTGGGCTGTAGGTGGCATCGGAAACAGATAATAGTGCAGTTTAAAAAGCATACTGACCGAACAAACCCATTGCTTTGCGAAAAACAGAAAGAGTTTTCTTACATTAATTGAGTTTCATGTCACCAAGAGCTTCCAAAGATTTTATGTCTAACCTACATGCGACGTGTAAAAAGGTATTACAAAATCAGACGTAATCATGAAGCAACAAACGGCCAAGATTCAGGAAAGCTGCATCACAAGAATTGTTCTAGCCAAGTTATGATTTATTACATACTGAAGACTATTCATTTTGATTTTAGTTGAAGAAAGTATCATCGGTTTCTTTCACAAATGGAATCATACCAGACCTGTAAAAGTGAGCTGATGATGTTCAAGGATTTTACCACAGCACTATATGTCCACCGTCAGTGTTGCCGTGAAAACTTATACGTAAAGGTGCCACAGATGTTGATAAAACACACATACAGTTGTTAGAATAAGTTCTACTTTGGACCTGTCCGAGCTATGTTTGTTCACTGTGTGATGAAGAGGAGTCCGAAGGAGTAACTTCGACGCGTTACGACGTTATAAGGACTTCTGCTAACTACTTCTGCTTGACTTGTTCGAATCTCTAGTAGAACTAATTAGTTGTCTTCCACTTCCGCCAGTAATTCCAACAATCGTGATGGTTCGTCTAGGATTTTCTCTGTCATTTGAACTAAGGCGTAGAACTACACATTGATTTCTGGAGAAGAAGAGAGTAAGAGAGGTACTGGAGTATGGTGGAGAGAATTTTCATACAATGTAGCAAATCTGAGTATAAAGTTTCTAATCGTCTCAGTAAAGTGAAATAGACAGATAACTTAAGAAAACTTGTTTAAAGTACTTATACTTACCTCCTAGAATATGCACTATGATTTATAAGACTAACAGAAGAGTGCACTAAACGTCACGAAGTAATGAAATTTCGAAAGAACGCTCTAATCACACTAGGATTTTAATTAATAAAATGGAAACTAAACGCATCGAATGTGAATCCTTATTGGTTATTACTTATAATAATTCAAATTGAGTTCATAAGCATTGCAAACCTATTTGTGTAAGCCTAATTTATTTCTTTGAATCACTGTGCATCGTGTAATTCTGTAAATCTTGAAATCGCACATCTGAGATTACCAAGAGTGAGAAGTGAAGGTGGATATGAATTGTAAAGTGCTCACTTCATCGAACATCTTTGATAGAGATGTGGTCATTACTTGATGATTTAGAGTTACTGGTAGAGTTTATAATTTCTCATTGATGATACTACTTTAACCATCTAATCTAAAAAATTGCTCTGACCTTGAAAATGTTTACTTATTGGACGTATTTCTCCATAATTTAGTATTTCCTTTAATTAATATAATGTGTGAATGTGTGGTGTTCCTACAACATGGTTTTCAAACGTGTAGTTTATCGTCGCGGTCATATTTGGTATTTATGCATTATTTCAAAGTAGATCCCACTTGACAGTAAAACTTTTTCGGCAGTTACAAAATTATACAAAACCCCGAGGAATATAATTGAGCTATGTTTTGATCATTAAACAAATCGCTCTTTGAGAGAAAACACCGATCGATATTTATTTTTCAGTTAGCAAGTTATACATTTTACTGTGCAGTGTATTTTTGGTTCTGTATGTACAAGCATACTAGTTTCGGTGGACAAATATTTGGAGTGTCACAGAAGCTGCCGTTTTTCAGCTATTAGGATAATTATGTTAACAATCACTAATATTGACTACTCTGTCAGTTACACGGGAAGGAACATAAACATGTTAAGCTGTTGAAATAGGGCATCGATCAACACTTGGTAGCTTAACTACATGCACATATAAATTCTTAATAGTATTTGTATTTTTAAGTAGAAATTGCGCACTGATTCCTGAATACTTCAATTAAGCAAACTGTACTGCTATAATAACTGAGGCGTGTTAAGTAAAAAGGGCTTAAGTCCCAAAAACCACTCTTGAAGATATATGCAAAAAAGTGAGAATCCCAAGTACTGACTCAATTTTCGGACTGTTTGCTCATCGTCTTACATAACCAACAATTGCTTTGTTTGAATTGTACCCTAAAATAGAGTACTAAGTCTGATTAATAAATAAAATTTACTTTAGAGAACTAACCTCCACACTTTACAATCCTCTTCAACATTTTCATCCAATATTCTAAGAACTACATTAGTACTCATAAAAGTGGTTAAAATTCTAGGTGTTGTCAAAACTAGCTACAAAAAAGGTTATTTACTGAAAAACTTGAAAATATTTAACTTATGAATCTTCTCTTCTCATGGTTGTCAATCCTGTAGATTGGTTGGGCTCAACACAACGGATTTCCACTTTTTCCTGTCTGTGGCCAATCTCTTCATTTGTCCGTACGTGTTACATTTCACGTCTTGTATAATTTGTTGTTTCCAGTAGATTTTTGTGCCTAAGGATGTGTCTGCGTTGTATATTTTCCATAAGCATTCTTTCTTCTTGTGCCCTCGCCAACATTTCGTCATTCGTCGTTCGGTCTATCAATTCAATTCTTAGCTCCTTTCTGAGGTACCACATCTCGAATGCTTGAAACCTTTTCTCCTCTCTTTTTGGCTGTCGTTCATGTCTCACACCCGTATAGTGCAATGCTCCAGACAAACGTTCTGAAGAATTGTTTGTTTGTGTTAATGATAAACTGTTTGAAGTTAGCGGTTTTTTTTTGTAGAATGCTAGTTTTGCTTGCTGTAATCGTCTTATTATTTCTGTAGAGCTTCAACTATCTTTTGTGATTGTACTTCCCAGATATTGAAACTCTACTACTTCCTTTATCACCTCGTTTTCTATTCTGATGTATGTTGCCTGCGTTGGAGTTTTTGCACATACTTGTATTTTTGTTTTCTTTATGTTTATTTTGATGTTGTATTGCTTCAGTATGCGCTTCATGGCGTTTAAGGTTAATTCTAGGTCATCTTCTTTTTCCGCCAGCAGTGCTATATCAGCGGCATATTTTATCATTTTTACTTTCTCGCCATGAATCTTGATAGCAGTGTCTATTTTCGCATTTAGTTCATTGATGGCTGTTTGATTATAAACATTGAACATTATTGGTGAAAACGAGAATCCCTGTCGCACGCCTTTATTAAAACTCTCTTCCCTGATTGTATCCCCCACCTTTATAATTGCTTTCTGTTCTTTGTATAACGCATAGATAATGTGTCTACCTCTGTGGCTAAGATTTATTGTCATCAGTATTTCAAATAGTTTAGACCACTGAACATGAGCAAAGGTCTTTTCTATATCAATAAAAACGATGTAAGTGAAAATCTTTCCTTATCCTTTTCTCAATTAGTAGTCTGAGTGCTAGTATTGCTTTCTTGTGCCGGAGTTCTTTATGAAACCAAATTTTTCTTCTGTTAGTTGTTCTTCAATCACTTCGTTAATTCTCGCTTGGATGATTATGGTTAATATCTTCGATGAGTGAGAGACTAAGCTTATAGTACGGTATGTTCGGATTTGTCTATGATTTTATTTTTATTTCCCTAGTCTGAAAGACGAAGGAAGTATTGTAATCACGAAAAAGTCACCTTCGGAGAGTTCTTTAGATCTTCATGTTTCAGGGTCCCTAGATGACGAAAAACAGGTTTTCTCAAGTGCGTCTGTCTGTCTCTGTCTGGTGGCGGTATAACTCAAAAACTATTTGTCGGAGGAAGATGTTATTTCGCATACACATTATATATATACCTGGAATAAAATCGTAAAAAATTCAGACAAATATATACAGGGTGAACACCTTAAAAAATAAAATTTTGTCATCATGTAACTTAGTAATAGATAGAAGTAATAATTTGTACATATTGCAGGCTTTACTCTTACCAAACATTGGTGCCAATAGATACAGAATAAATGTTTTACGATACAAAAAGAAGGCACAAATGACCGCGTTACTAAATATAGCTGCGACGCGGGAAATCGAAATGGCGGTGCTTCATGGCGCGGGTAGAAATTGCCCAGTCCCTTAAAATATCCCACAAAACTTTGGGGCTGCATTCGCGGTCTGCCTGCTGTTTTTTTTATTTGAAAATTTATTTAATTTATTAGAAACGTAAATATATTTTTATTCCTAACTTAATTTGATTTTTAAAATTATTTAGTGTCACAATGTCGACGAGGGAAGTTCTGGGTAAAGCCTTTTACAGAGTTTTTGGTATTGGAATCATAATTGTTTTACTAAAGTTTGCAGTTTGCAGGGATCTCACCTGTTTCGTACATATGGCATATAAGTGAGTGTATTTTCTTGTGGTTCTCACTCCCTAAACTTTTAAACAGCTCCGCTGGTATTTCGTCTCTAGCTTTGTTTGCTTTCAGTCGCTGTATTGCTTTTTCGCTTATGAATAGTAAGGAAAAACTAACAAAAGTAATATATTCTACAATTTTTTTTTTTTAAATATTGCTTATATTCTTCAGTATCAAAGAAGCTTATCATAAAGCAGCCACGTTTTTTTATTTTCTTTAATTTTTCAATGAGGTAGTAAAATATGCACTTCTATATTTTTAATGTCGAAGATGGCCTTGTTCTTTTTGATCACATTAATCGCCTGGTATGATTCTCTTTCGGAATATCTTTTTTCTAACCACTGCAGGGTTTTGGAAACCATTCAAAGCATACAAACTTTTCAAATTTTAATTTTCTTGTGTCACTGTTATCCTTTTCAAAATTTTTAAGATTCAAGAATCCATGCTGTGACAAATCGGTGACCTCAAACAGTGGATTATGTTTTGCTGTTTGAACAATCTTATGTAGATCCTTGCGCACAATTAGATTTGATATACTTTCTTCTATATGACCAAAGTCACAGTCGCATTGCATGAACCTGTGGCCACTTACCAAAGATGAATGTTCCATAGATTCAAACACATCATGAGCTATTAGAAATAATATATACAAAAATATAGTTGTATTACTTTTATTATATATCGGTCACTACTTTATTTTTCATTATGATAGAAGCGCGTTCTGCTTGATGATTTCACTTTGGAACCTGTACTATTCTTGAACTTATAGTCCCTGTAGCATTTTATTGGAAACAGAAAAAATATTCACAAGTTGTCTTGCAGACGCGAACTTTTTTTCCATTTGCATTAGGTATTAAAATGTAGTATATTAATCAGATTCATCAAGTAGGTAGTTTGAAGCTGTGCCTTTGCTTTATAAATCTGTTCTGACAAAGCAATCTTTTTTTCAAAAGAAACCGCTTTGCATTCAAAGTAATATTTGCAGATACATTTAAATAAAAAAGATAAAATGTCCAGGTTTAAAGAGCATGAAGAAAAATCTAACCTCATTTTTTGGTTGAAGACTTGGAGGCCGAATGTACAGCTGTGTGTATAGTATGAATTGCCAGACTCCTTCTTCTTCTCATATTTTTCTATCAGATGACCACTACCCCTTTTCTTTCTTTTGTACATCATACATACTTTTATTATTTTAACTGAAAATCACGTGCAACTTCTTTACGGTGCACATTTACTTACAATGCTACATTACCATCTAGACTATGCTGCCGCAACTACATTACTGATATATTTGACACTTAGATCTCTGTGAGGTATAATCATTGGCATACAGAACCCATTTTCACAAATAACTTCATTTTAAAAATTTTGACACTTACCAGTACTGTCTTAAATACAAAGGTCTAAGTTTTCTGACGTGACGTCAGCACAGAAGGTCGAATGTCGGTTAATGCGCATAGGCGCAGGGCGTTTATATGGGTTTATAACTTTAACAATTATTGACTTTCTGCGGAAACAATGTTACCAGTCGTAAACCGAGCCTTTAGTCGTATCCCATTCGCTTGTTTTGTAATGGAAAACGAATCTTCAAAGCAAAAACCATAAGTTTGCATACGAAACTCTAGTATTGTTAGCGCTATATGAATCTGAAAATTTAATAAATTACGTTTTAATCTGGGTAATACTTAATATAAAGCTTGAAATATGGTTTATTACCTGGTTTTGTACCATTATTTCTTTTACTCAATCGATTATTATTTATTTTACCACAATAATGTGTTTGTGGTGTCAACTTTTGTAAAAATTTCCAGTTTTCCAAATATCCAGCCAATTTGCCATTTTGTCCAAAAAACGTTAATTTAGGATGCATCAAATTTGTTGCTACAATTGGTTCTTGATATATGTCATCTAATCGTTTACCTTTAAGAGGTGTTTTCACATCAGTAATTTTCCACCATGTCAATATATTTTTTTCAATATTTATTATTAAGGCTTGGATAATAAAATAATTACAAAAACAGGGCTAGATTGGTTCTTGTTTGGAGTAAAATTGCTTGTTGCTTTACTATTAAATTGTTTATTATAGTTTCAATAAATGCATCAATAATTTTATGAGTTAGTTTTGATGTAGGTGATATGTGTGATTATGAAAAGGTAAGCTGCAGTAACCAAATAATTTCTTATTATTACAAGTCCTACCTTATTCTTGTTTGTATGATTGGCTCCCCCATTGGCTCGACCCACAGATATTGTAACCTTATTCATATGATGAAAATATCTCTCTGCAAATACTTGCAATATACCACATATACCATAGCAACTCGCTACTTTATTGTGCGTTGAAAATGCGATGATCTGCTTGTAACGGTGATTTAAGTGTGTAATTGTGCAATACTGATGGTAAAATACTCCCACAAACATTAGAAAACACTAATAAAGGCACTAAGTGACTTGTGTATTAAACAAATCCCAATTATAAATGAACATTGTGACATAGTGGTTAAACACAATTCAGGGCCGGTAGCCATAACCGGCCTCATTCAGCTGACGTCACGGACTTATGATGTGAGAGACTTCCAGTCTTGTATTTAAAGACGGTAAGGCGCTTCCTCCCTTTTTACCTGACGCTCCTCAATTGTATCACCTAGGATGAGTTACACTTTCGGTATTTCACCGGTCGGAGTGAATTCGTCTTTATTGTCTTCCAAGCCGTTTGTTAGATTATTTAAAAACATTTAATCCATAAAAAATCTTTGCTTCGTCACTATAACTAAAATCGTCGTGTTTACTAACACATGGCATCGAAGACTGACTCATCGAGAACATAAAATATGGATATCGTCGGTCAGCCTTTTGGCAGCTAACAGGTTCAGCGTTACGTAGATGAATACATTAGGAATATTTTGGTCCTGGACATATGCACCGTAGTTTCCGAGTTCAAAAATTTGGTGTTCTAGAGGTCCTTGGCTTTTTGGGTCAGTGTAACTCCGTTAGGCGTTATGTGAAAACAATAAATATTTGTCTGGTGCGAAGAGACCAGCCTTCGCCCATAATAATTCCGGTTTAGCCAAGAGCAAAAGTAGGTGTGCAAAGGCTAAGCTAGTACGAACGCTAATAAGCCTACTCGCGCTGTCGGCGTAGGTTTGATTTGACGCCTGGTCGACGACTGGTCTGCATGTTCTCACAACTGCTAGTCGATTTCGTCGGCAACGGTTGCACCTTATCTTAATTTTAAAGAAGCTCTTCCTCGATGGAATTTGGTGACCGAATGTCGACCAGCGACAGTTTACCTTGACAGAAGGAAATTCAGACAATTTCGTGCTGAACATGCCTTTTCAGCGTTTCCGATCGCTCGTTCGCAGACCAGTTAAATACCTGTTGGTGCGGATAAATGCGCTTCAATTTAAATTAACAGTTGCATTTAAAATAATCGCGCACATACATCGGCTGTAAATGAAGCTCTCCTACTGCGTAAATAGATGAAGCAATGCTTGGCGATTTTGCAATGACATGTTCATGATGACATTAGAACAAGTTAACCCACACATTGTTATGACTAATACAAACACGGAGCTCCTTGGACACTTCTATTTTTTCGAAGCGCAATAATTGTAGTAAATGAATTAATATATCCATAGGCGTCGGTTGCGCAGATCTTTGGGGTGAGCCCTATGGAAAACGATATTTGGAAAAAATTGGAAAACTTAATTATACAATCAATGATCATCTAATATTTAACGGAATTTATTTATTCCCCAGTTTGTGTTTTAGAGAATACATACTTTTGTTGGGTTAAAATCATCCTCACACTAGTATTGACTGCTTGGTTTACCAGATAAGTACAGCGTGATTATATATGAATGGTGCAATACAAGATCGCTGTAAATAAACATTGACAAAGTGCATCGTCAGAATTCTTTAGATATTTGTTTGATGGCTGTAGTGTGAGTTGAAGTTAGTAAAATTAACCTCAGCAAATAGTAGATTTCCAGCACAATATTGGTGCACTTGTTCGTGTCCAAAATTTCTTTAGAGAAGGTTTGGAGGGGAACTAACTACCTCATAGAAATTTGTTTAAATAATGCTACCTATATAAAGATAAACTGGAAGTTTAGTTAGCAGAAATTCAACTGGAAGACCAAGACGAGCTTCAGAAACGAATCTTGCCGTTCGAAGTTCTTTACAAGTCAACATGTCAGAACGGAGGTGTGTTGCCAAGCTTGATAGTCAGTATTCTGCAGTGCACAAAATTCTTGAAAGCCCTCAAAATGAGAACATACGATATTTGAGTTTGACATTATCTTCGTATAGAATCATTTTACCACGGTATGTACACAATAGCATTTTTCTCGAATTATTGATCTTTTTTACTTACTGCTGACTGTTAGTAATTTCCATAATGACGAATATACACTCAAGGACCTAACACATTGTCACTAAAGTTCTCGAATATTACTCTGCTAAATGCTTTTTGGTGGTAGGGATGTTCCGAATATACAAAAATTCGTATTCGCGAATACGAATACCGAATACAAATACTCTTATGAATATTCGCGAATACGAATACGAATACGAATACATGACCTTGAGTGAATAATATCAACATCAACATCGTTTTTGTAGGCGCTGCAAATTTTAGAAATAGTATGGAAAATAGTTTTGTCTTTTATTTAATGTTATAGAATGGTTAATATTTAAAAAAAAATGTTTTATTTAATGTATGAATACTTGTTTTATATTTTTATTAAAATTCTTATCTATATTTCTATAATTTTAATGTCAAATACTCGTATAATATTCGTGTTAATTTTAGCGAATACGATTACGAATACAAATATTGAAATTATAGCGAATACTCGCGAATACGAATACGAATACGAGTATTCGAAACATCCCTAGTGGGTGGATATGAATTCAGTAATTACTGATAGCAAATCGGTTCACAGTGTCTTATATTGCCTTACTATTAATATTCTCCCAGTTGTGTCTTTCGATTTTTTTTCTATTAAATTATTTTGATCTATATATTCTAAGTCCTCCCCCTTTCCTTTCGCCTTTTCTTTTCATTCTAGTACTTACTTGGATAACATATCGTTGATCATTGTTCGAACTCACAAAATCAGCTGTGCGTTTTATTTTGCAGTTAATATTTGTGATTCGCAACCGTGAGTTCGTTTTCTTCTGCCTCTTCCAACTTATTCATAGTTAAGTTAATCCATCTTTTTCAAGATCTTCTTACACTTCGATGACTTATCGGCGACTTGTCTCTAGTTCATTCGATTGACGTGTTAATTTTATTTTATCCTCTTAGTCGATTGGTTTATTAATATCTTCAACTTTTGTTGGCAATCTTGCACTTTCATTTTCTTGTTTCTAGGAGTCTCTTTCCTTTTATTGTATCAAGTGATGAAGTGGTGAAACCAGATACCGGTATAGATCATAATCGGTCTAGCGAGTGTCTTGTATATCTTGTATTTAGTTTCCTTTTACAACTCATCTTGCTATGATTGTCTAGGTTATTATCTCTTGGATATTTTGACGTCCAAGTATTTTACCTTCATTCTTTGTTCTACTGCAACTACAAGTTATGAAACGTTTTATTTTAGTATCATATCGTATATACAGAAAGATTCATGAAAAACGGCTAGACATGTAGGACTATTATGTGTCTTAATTCATTCATTCATGCATTATCTATAGCCTATTTTACATTTGGATATTGAGGACCATTCATATCTCGCGGGAACTGCAATGGAGGTAGTGAGTCGCATGCGACGTACATTACACACTCAACCACCTTAAACCTATTTTATTTGTTCCTCACTTGTAAACATCAATTTATCAATTCACTGTATTCACCTTGAAAATGTATCTTAACTGGCTAGCCAGTAAAAAATTTACTGGCTAGCCAGTTATATTTTACAAGCGTGCTCATAGATAAATGATAGCGTGCAAAGCCAGAGTTGTCTTCCTTAGTATGTGTCATATTGATGAATTTAGTTGCTTGTCAGTTTGACATTTTGAATAAATGGTAAATTTCTAGTTATTTAGAAGTGAGAAACAAATAAAATATTCAACAAAACACACCAGGTAACCATTTTTACTGGCTCAAGGATATGACAGGCTCGCCTAACGGCTCGCCAGTCATCCCAATCCTATCGCCAGTAAAAACTGTTTTACCTGGCTTGTAATGTTATAGTATTTAACATTACAAGCCAGGTAAAACAGGTTTTACTGGCGATAGGATTGGGATGACTGGCGAGCCGTTAGGCGAGCCTGTCATATCCTTGAGCCAGTAAAAATGGTTACCTGGCGTGTATTGTTGAATGTTTTATTTGTTCCTCACTTGTAAATAACTAGAAATTTATCATTTATGCAAAATGTCAAACTGACAAGCAACTAAATTAATCAATATGACACATACTAAGGAAGACAACTCTGGCTTTGCACGCTATCATTTATCTATGAGCACGCTTGTAAAATATAACTGGCTAGCCAGTAAAAAATTTACTGGCTAGCCAGTTAAGAAACATTTTCAAGGTGAATACAGTGACTTGATAAATTGATGTTTACAAGTGAGGAACAAATAAAATACTATTACAGTTAACTTAACTAATGATTTCAAATCCATTACCGCTCCGAGAACATTTTCAGCTACGACCAGATTTGAAGCCATGTCCACCTGGTTGCTAAGCAGATTGCTAACCCGCTCAACCACCCATGTGGCCAAAACACTATATTCAATGGTTCAAATTCTCTACAGCTCTCTGACTTTTAATGCAATACTCTGTATTTTTCTTCCCTTCGCATTATTCTTTTTGATCCAATACTCTTGTATTTTTTTTGGACTTTCTAGTTTGTTTTAATTTTTATTTACCATTAAAAAGTGAAGCACAAATATTTATATTAATGGTATATCTTTCAGCATTCTTTCAGCTTTTGGTGTTCTTGGAGATCTATGTGTGTCCATTTCTGAAGCTAATGTTTTTTATTACCGTTTCCAGTTAATGCGTCTCTTTTTATCTTTTGGACAACAAATTCTACCTATACTTTCACGCAAGTATTGCATCTAAATGTGCTCTACTTTAAGTTGTTCTCGTTCCTATTCCAATTTTTTCCATGCGTTCCAGAAGTATTTTTTTATTCGACTTATGCCTCTTTAATTGGAAATTTCAATTATTAGAAGAATTAATAAAATGTAATTTGTTTAAACACTCTGATTAGCTTAAGAGAAAACAAATGTACACGAAGTCTCTAAAAGATGTTTATCAAAATTACCACAAATTTCTGGAGTCAAAACAAACCGATTTAGCCAAACAGTTTCGAGATTCAGAACGATTGAAAAACGTATTTGATTAATGGTAAAAGAACCACATTTTAGCCTCATTTGCCCTGTTATCGCTGTTAGGCTAATAGTCGATTTTCAGGTGCTCTTCAACAAACGTTATTGTATTTTTTACGGTGCGGTTAAGTGCCACAGAAATTTTCAAAACTTTCATCTCAATTGTTTCATTTGTATCTCACGGTTTATGCATAAAAATGGAAAGTACAAACTCCTACCATATAGTAGCCGTCTGTAGACAAAAATTAATAGAAAAAGAGGAAAATTCCTTCAACGAGTAGAAAGTTTTATTAAACCAGCCTTTATTTGATATGAACAATGTTAATAACAAAGTAGATCATCTTACAAAGCACATACTTGATTCTTTAAGAAACACGCATCTATGCATGACATTAAATTAATGATGAATCTTCTCAATAAGCTCTCAAAAGGACAAAAACGCACTAAATATCAGTCTAATTGAGATTACTATAACAAACTTAGAAATTATATCACTCAATCTTTTATATAATAATAATAATGGTGAGGCACTAACACCCCATGAAGGAGATTGGCCTGCAAGGCGGAAGGTCAGAGCTTCCGTATCCTCGCTCTCACACCCGGCTGTCGCCTGTCAAATTCATGACAAGTGGTGATGTGGTGAGCATCGCGCATTAGACAACCGCATTATTACCCCTTTTTCTTTCAAACGCAGGTGCCCAATTATTTATAGCGACTGGGTGGGCCGCCCGCCAGGTATCGATTCTGGGATTTGAACTCCAGACTTCCACACCGCAGTACAATGCTCTAACCACTGAGCTACACTGGCGATATACTCAATCTTTTAGAAATAAAGAAAACGTTGTTTGAACATGAATTGCAAACTACATATAGTAAAGTTTCTGGGCAAAAGCTTTCAAAACTATATATATCCATCTAAACCTAATGAAATCGTCGCAGAAAGTGTCAGCCAAATTAAATATTTTTTTTTAATAAATTCTGTACCAAAAATGATTACTAATACCGATTCGATCCTGAACTTTTATAATAACAATAATAACTTGTTCGTTCTAAACTCTGCTCAATTTTAATGAAGTTAACGAAGATCGGGTTTTACAAATAATAAGTACTATTAAAACCAATACATCTGGTGTCCATGGTTTAAATATTACTATGAATAAATTATGCCTACCTTATAGTCTACTATCTTTTATTTTAACCTTTTCAGCTAACGGTAGGCTTTTAAAATTAATGTTAAGGATATTACTTAGTTATGTTATTCTCCTCCATTTTTAAACAACTGCAACCGATATTATGTACAAACACGACCCACAAATTTACAAGAACATTTTCATTGACCAAGCTTGCACCATATTTATTACTGGCGCGTGGCATTTACCCTTCGCTCGGGAACATATTTCGGGAGCACAATATTTGTAAATATGACACGATACGTCTCGGCTGTAACACCGGTACCATTCGCGTCACATTGGAACTACTATATTTCCGATTCTGCAGCGACAGCGTTTTATCCTGTAATTTTCATACACGTTTTGAGCACATTTCGGAGCGGTCTTAGCAGTTGCCAGCTGCTTGGTGCCTATGACACCAGCGCGTGTGTTGACACGGAACTCATATTATGTTGACGTACTTTCTGGATATTCTTTTACTTGTTTTAAGCGACATCGAATAGCGATCTCAGAATCTAATTACTTGTTAAATTATAACGGTAGAATAGATGATAAAATATATTTTCAATTATAGAACAGTTATTTTTTCTAATGGCAGATAAGCTGTTTAAGAATGGGAGGCTAGAACCCCTAAGCCCATAAGAACAGCCACCGGTGTCCTGTGAATTAGTCTATTTAATAAGTGCTTGTAAAAGAGAAAATCATAATTACACAACTAGGGAATATTCTTTCACAACATTTATTAAATGGCTAAATCTTTAATTCCCCTGCGCTTCATAATGTTAAAATTCGCCACAATTTTTCTTTACATTGTTCTGGAATTTATATTTTATCATAAATTGCTAGCGCGACAAATGTTCTTTTATCATGGCATTCCTCGAGGCGACTCCCCTAAAAATGTAAGGAACCGGCGCCCATGCAGTATTAAGCTCTTTTGCGCCAGTAACGCGCCAACTTATCGCAATACCTTGCCATTCTATCACTGTCAAATGTAGTCCATCCATTTTAAATTAATTAAGCCAATAAAGAACCAGATCGGGGAGATTAAAACCCAGGTATGCAAATTTGTCAACAGATTATTATTTCAGTGCGGTAGTCCATCAATTTTAAGAAGTTGGCCGAAATTATCAAGAGGAAATTGAAGCGGCGTTTTGCATTAATAGCGGCAAATAAAATTTAAATTTTCAGTAGTTTATGCGCCCCATATGCATAACAAATGAATCTCCCGATTTATTATCCTCATATGTACCTACGGGTAAGCAGCTTTTATTTTAATGAAAGTGGCGTGGCCAGTTGTAGTGTTCAGTAATTATTACGGAATCCGCCTCGTAAATAGGACCGCTCGCTGTAAACGTCAGATAAAACTCCACCAAAGTGTACCATATGGTCCTGGGTCCGCGCCGCGCCGACTTACTGGCATGTGCGAACATCCGCGCGGCGAAGGAGCGCGTAAAAATATCTGTAGTTCCTAATCTTTTAATTTTTCCGTTTGGGTTCTACCTTGAGGAGACCTCAGCATTCCGAACCCGACCGCTGAGATGAGACATTTCCGTGGGCGTCGCTCCGCATTCTTTAGACCGTACCAGCGCCACTGTCAAACGCCATCTCATTTGGAAAGAAAATTCCCTCTTCGTGTTATGATCCTCACCAGGGCCGGCCTGAATCCGCGACCAAGATAGCCCATATGGGTTCTAAAAGGGCAGTGACACAGTGTATTGGGACAAAAGCAATAATGATACAAATGCTATTTATTAGAACTTATAAAACCTCAGCGTTCTGAAAAATATAATCTACATTAAGAACACCGATTGTTTGTTTTTCAGTACAAATATAATTTTACATAGTTTTTGTAGTAAGAAATACGGGGAAAATATTTTAAAACAATTTTTATTAAAAAAATAGACACCAAATGTTTCACATTTAATATAAGTATGTCAGTTACCCAGCATAATTTGGTAGTTCGCATCTTTGTCTTTGTCTTTGTCTGTTCTTTTTTCTGGGAGTATTTAATCCACTGACGCAGACGGTCTTTCACGCGTAGTCTTTGTGGATAAACACCCAGCATTCTCTGGCCATTTTGACTATATTTATCGGTCAATCAGAAATTATATCTAGTATCTCCATATAAAATTTATCTAAATCGATTCATAAATAAAGAAGATATAAGCATGGCCCTATTCTCATTGTCACCCAGTATAAAATGTCATATTTAATTTTCTTAAATGATTATACATGGTAAGGCAGCACTTACGATATTTGCATATACGCATTGTTGATGCCATACGCTATAGCAAAAGAAACTCCGCTACTCTCTATCAACAATAAAAGGTCTACAAAACTGTCTATAACATCACAAGCACCTATTTAGTTGGTGCAATTGTTGTTTGAACAAATCACAATCATAACACTTGTTTTGTTAATATTCGTCGCTAGACCATATTCTTTACTGATGTTTTACCTCTTCAGCAATTCTTTTAGATTCATTTGGTTTCCTGCAATTGCCGTTGCGTAATTGGTGATGTGACTATTTGAGATGCGCATTCCTCCAATTGACACGCTACCTAGCCAGTCATCAAGTACTTTATGCATCAATGCTTCTCCATACCTTAAATACAGAGGGGACGGAACACACCTTGTCTGACATAATGATAGTCTTTAATGTATGGTTGTTTAATTATGAACAGCAACCGATATTTCAGAACACCCATCATTAAAAGAGTTGACCATAGCTTTTCTCTGAGTACATTGTCGAAGGTTTTTGTGTAATCTACAAAACAAAGGTATAGGTAAAAATTAAATTCGAGCTCCCTTTCACCTGCTAAATTTTAAAGATTTGCTCTCTTGTGGGTTTACCTGCCACATATAATACTTGTCATAACAAAAAGTTTGCATTATGAGCTAATTTTTTTGTGTGGAGGGACAAGCATGGAAGTACCACTTGTTAGTCCATATACTAGTTTTCTAAATTAGATCACAAAATGTCTCTACAATTTTAACAATCCCTGTACTAAGAGCCCTGATTGCTTCGGCACATTCTATATCGGTTTCTGTCGATTTTCTTATTTTTAACTCGTTATGGCAGCTTATTGTGCATCTTCATATATGTTGAAAGTGTAGAGTGTGGTTTCGGTGTATACATTTTGAAAGAAGACTGTTCATACTTGTATTATATCGTTGGTTTCGTGTGCGAGCACATTTAGGGTTTAAATTTGGGGGTGATCGGGTGATAGTTCGTATTTTAGCCAACATATCGCTTGCGTTAATTTTATTTGAATATTTTGACACATCTTCTGGATATATTAATTTTTATCTCTTTGGCACAGTCGCTGAATGCTTTTCGATAGTTATCGTAGTCGATCTGCTTCCGACTTCATATGTACTGTCTGCTTTTATTTGCCTTCTGGACTCGATGACATCTACAGTTTTCGATGTCACTTAGGTTTGTTCGTTTTTCGGAATAATATTTTGTGCATTTTTATGGTTTCAACAATGGCGTTTTATGTTCACCCAGACTTCCTTCACGTTTTCTATATTCGAAATGATTTCCTTGTTTATATTTGTTGCAAAACTGCCTGTAAGGGCTTATTTCTCAGTTATTGGTGAAATGGAAGATATTTTTTTGTCACTTAAGTTCAATTTTGTAAGTGTACACATTAGCAGTTGCTGTTTTGAACCACATTCTACATCAGGATAAATGTCAGTAAAAAGTGACATCTTCGTATCAAGATCCAGTTCTTTAGGTCACCTGAAAATTATGCTTCAACAATTGCAAGTTATGTGAGTGATCTCGCATCACCATGTAAAGGAAACATCGTCCTTAAATAATATAGTCAGTGCTAAATATAGTTTTTATTTCCCATACATTTATTATTTCTGTACATGCTGGTTGATACTATAGTTTTTAAGAGTGTTATAAAAGAAGCTGTATTTTTTTTAATCGCGGCTGATGACACTTGATAAAACAACTTTTCTTCTTATGAACGGTTAACTTTTAACTCTGTCTTCAGGGCTTGTATACAACGTTAAGCGTTAATTGTATTTGACCAACTTTTGGTTTGCCAACAACTATAAGTTATTTGTGCTGCTTTATTTATACGTGGCCTGTTTTGTTGACTATTATCGCTTTTCGTTCCGTTGTGTAATTTCTACAAGTCTGAGATGCTTTTAGCGAGAAAAACTGTGTCGTCCACGTAGCATATGCTATTAATAACGGCTTCTCCTTCAGTACCAGCACTTGGAGTTTCTGTAAATATATTTTCGGAATAAATTTAAAGGGAATGGGCGAAAAACACACTTCCATCGCTTAATCGACATGTTTGCAGTTACTACACTATCGCCTGATATTATCATTTCAGTGCCACAAAAAGCTTAATAGATTACCTCGATAAAAGTTGAGCATCACAAGAGAACACTGTAAGCCACAAAATTATGAAAATTCGTTCTGCCCTCTAGAGTTAATAATAGTGACTATTATAATTTTCAAGTTTAAATCGGCCTCTAAAGAGAACTATGTCACTATGCGAAACAAGTTATGAAATCTAGTAATCTTATAAAAGCTGCATGAAAATTAAATAGTTCCTTATGAATTACATTATTTTTGAAAGAAATGCTATTCAAATTGAAGTAATTGCTTTGGTATTGCGACACAACGTTAAAATTATATGTGCTATAAAAAAAACTTACTAATGAGCTGACATCAGGACCAGACAAAATACCTTCAGTGTTTGTTAAAGACTGTGCTCAGACCCTTGCTCCTCCTCTACAAATCATTTTTAACTTATCTCTAAGATTGAATATATTTCCAGATAGGTGGAAAATCGCCAAAATATGCCCTATTCTAAAAAGTGACCCCAGCAACATCGAAAATTATCGTCCAATAGCTTTGTTATATAATGTTGCAAAGGTCTTTGAAATTATCTTGTATAATCGTGTCTACTCAAGTGTTAAAAGCCATATATCCCAATCTCAGCACGGTTTTATGGAAAAAAAGTCAACTGTATCCAATTTAGCATGCTTCACGCAATATATATCGGAAGTATTAGACTCCCGTGGTCAAGTAGAAACGATTTACACGGATTTTTCACAGGCCTTGGATCGTATTGATCATAACTCACTGTTGCAAAAGCTTTCTTGGTTTGGATTCAGTATATCACTACAACACCTATTCGCATCTTATTTATGTAACAGACAGTTATATGTCTCCTACAATGAGTATGACTCAAATGTATTTCTGGCTACGTCTGGAGTGCTCCAAGGTTCTAATCTAGGACCGTTGCTCTTTCTTTTATATATTAATGATCTTGCTCTTCAAATTTCCAGCCAAAAGTTATTCTTTGCCGATGAGTTAAAAATCTTCATGAAGATTAGTAGTAGCGAGGACTGTTTACACTTACAAGAACAATTAAACATAGTCGAACACTGGTGTATATCTAACAAACTCCATCTAAATGTTCAAAATGCAAAATTATGACATATACTAAGAAAAAGGAACTAATTATATTCAACTATACCATTAACAACACTTCTTCAGCTTTGACAATGCTGGGATTTGTCATACGTAATTGTAAAACATTACTTTATTGTTCTTATGTTCGGTCAAGGCTAATCTGGTATCCCATTTACGCAGTTCATGAGCACCATTTAGAACGAGTACAGAGAAGATTTTTAAAGTTCCTTTTCTTCAAAGAGATTGGACATTATCCGCCCCAAGGAATTGCTCAGGACTATTTGTTGAACAATTTTAATTTTCATAGTTTTGATACCAGACGGAAAACTGCTTCAGTAGTGTTTTTGTACAAATTATTGCATAATAGAATTGATTGCCCATCATTGCTGGAGGCAATACACTTTCAAGTTCCTAGAGTCCAATCTAGATACCATACACTTTTTTATTGTTCCACTCCCAACACGAATATAATGATAAAGTCACCGATTTATACGATGTACTGTAACTGTAATCATATTGGTTCGGTATGTGATATACATTTTTCTGGCCTGAATCATATACGAAGTGTGGCATTAGCGCGCTTTAAGTAATGATTAATTATAGTTATAGTTATATTTCATTATTTGTCCTGTAAATAGGGTGTCCTGTTGGGCAATAAAGGTATATATTATTATTATTATTATTATGTGTTAATACTAGCATAATAATAACAAAGCAATAATTGAAATATAATACAAAATAAATTGAGAATAGAGGCCACTGATTAGAAATATCAAAATGAAGAACTTAACCACTTCAGTCATGATTTAATTTCTGCATATATAATTTTTTTTGTGTTTATGATGCTAGAACACAGTTTTTTTTTTATTTAACTAATTACATCAGCAATCAGAATTACAAAAAAGATTCTATGAGCTAATTGTTTGATTAAGTTGATAGACTTGAAGAGGTTAGTACCCAACAGTGCTACCCCGCCATCTCCCCCATCTGTGGAGGATGTTGAGATCATTCAGGTGGATTCACATTATTCTGTAGGTCCCAGGGCCATTTTCGTTTAAGTCGCCGAAAATTTGGTTGTTGATTTAGCGGTGCTACGGTGTCGTTTGGATGACCTGCAAGTCTGTCATGGTGTCTGGTCGCCCGGTTCGAAATTACGTCACGCACATATGAGATGTTGGAATCTGTATGAAGAGTGTGGTTCGTCACATACCAAGGAGCTCCCATAAGTGTTCTTAATGTCTTGGACTGGAATCTTTGTATGATATCTATGTTAGAATAGCTTGAACAGCCCCATAGTTCACAGCCATATGTCCAAATTGGGCGTATGATGCTTTTATATATAAGAAGTTTATTTTCTGTTGTTAGTGGAGACTTCCTGCCTATAAGCCAGTACATCATTTTGATTTTGAGATCCATCGCCTTGCGTTTCTTTTGTATGTGTCGTTTCCAAGTTAGTCTTTTGTCCCAGTGCAGGCCCAGATATTTGACTTCTTCTGATTGTGGTATCGGGATGTTGTTAATGGTAACTGGAGGGCATATTCCTCTTCGTGTTGTAAATGTTATGTGTATGGACTTTGTCTCGTTCACCTTGATTCTCCACTTGTCTAACCATTTCTCCACTAAATGTATGTGGTCTTGTAGTAGGCTGGCAGCTGTTTGGGGATCTTCACTGCACGCAAGAACGGCAGTATCGTCTGCGAATGTTCCCATATCAGTATACGGCGTGGTTGGTATATCAGCAGTGAACAATAGGTACAGCACTGGACCCAAAACACTGCCTTGAGGAACCCCTGCGGTAATTGGCTGTAGTTGCGAAGTTTTACTTCCGAATTTTATTTGGAAGTAGCGGTTAGAAAGGTAGGATTGAAATAGGAAATAATACTGATGTGGAAATAATGCTTTGATTTTGGCCAGCAAGCCTTTGTGCCACACCTTGTCAAATGCCTGCCTTACGTCCAGAAATACTGCTGTGCAGTACTTTTTATTTTCAAGAGATGTTTGAACAATGCTTGATATGCGATGACACTGCTGAATGGTGGAGTGGTGTTGTCTGAATCCAAACTGATGTTTTGGGATCCATTCATCTGTCAATGCATCTTTATTTATTCGATTTAGTATAAGTTTTTCTAGAAGTTTAGACATTATTGGTAACAGGCTAATTGGGCGATATGACTGGACTTCGTTTGGCGGCTTTCCAGGTTTCAATATTAATATGATTTGCGCCATCTTCAGTTGCGGGGGCCAATGCATTAAGCGCAATATTGCGTTAAATAATGCTAGCAGTATTTTTGTTCCTCCCTCTGGAAGCTGTTTAAGGATAAGTCCCGTTATGAGGTCGAAGCCTGGTGCTTTCTTGTTACTCAATAATTTTATCTCCTTATGTAATTCACCTATTGTAAAATCACGTATTGGTGGTGATAATTGTAGTGGAGCTTCGAGGAATGTGTCGACGTCTACATCTATTGCGTCCGAGTTAGGCGTAAATACTTGTGCCAGATGTTGAGCAAATAGGTCGGCTTTTTCTTGTTCTGATCTGGCCCACGAGCCAGCTAGATCACGTATAATAGGGTTTCCCGTTGGGCAATAAAGGTATATATTATTATTATTATGTGTTAATACTAGCATAATAATAACAAAGCAATAATTGAAATATAATACAAAATAAATTGAGAATAGAGGCCACTGATTTCTGCATCTATAATTTTTTCTGTGTTTATGATGCTAGTAGAACACAGTTTGAAAATATATTTTATTTAAAAACAAAAAAATTCTTGACTACAATATTGGAGTAGGTCCATAATATTTTTATTTAGTATACACATATTGGTCATGACCTTATATTCCAGCCAAGAAATGACGACAGCTAAATCTATTGCTTGAAAATCATTCTTTGTATGGGAGGGGTGGACAAGATGGACTTTTGTCCACCCCTCCCATGAAAAGATTGTATTCTTATTTACGGTACGTCTATCTGTATATGTTCCTTGCTCCCTATCGCATTTTTTGATTTTATCACTTGTACCAATTTGTATTAACTATGTAGATGCTAATGTCACTGTTGTCGAGTCATTTTACCATTACCACGCCGTTACTAGGAATTATTTCCTGCAATGTTCTTCTAACATTTTTTTAATTATTTGTCATAAACGGAAGGCAGAGCCGCAATACGATTACTTCTCATAGTGCAAGCCGCATACATTGTAGCTGGAAAAAAAATTATAAAAAAAAACTTTCACTCAATTTCCAAACAACGGCAGGCCCATGGCCAAAATTCCTCTGGGTATTTGCATCTACGTCTGTTGTTTTATCTTGGTAAATTAAGAAATCGTACCGCAGGCCACTAGCACGACACAACATAATTATATAATTTCATCTGACATACTGCTTAATATTTGAATGTCCTTTAATAGAAACTATCTGCTTGTCAACACATACGTGGCTTACAGCATGCGGCTGTTTGCATCCATTCAAATTATATCTAATGCATTTTTATTTTTAAATTATCTACACACTGAAATTACGAGTAGTTTGGAAATTCGATTTATATTCATTGTTTCCGTAAATAAGTCTAGTTGTTCCCGTACATCCTGAAGCGAGCAAAGTCGGTAACAATATGCAGTCCAATCAAACTCTCTATTTCATGGTAATTTGTTGAGATAAAACTTACTTTTTGGTTTTGATTTGCATAAATATTGGTGCAAGTTACGAATTGTTGTATCAGAAAGACTTCATTGGATAATCTCACTCATTTTCTATAACATCTGTAAAAGGGTCTACTTTTGGCAGTAATTCTCTTTTCCAATATTTTATGTTATTTATCCACTGAATATTTTCTTTCTTAGTATATTTGTATTGGGTTTCTTCTCACTGATAGTGGTCTCTAGTTCTGCGTTAGGCAGATTATTTATATCTTGCTCTTTTTTTAACTTTTTTCTACAACGTTTTCATTCTATTCAGCTGGATCCAGCAGTGGATTTCCTTCACATCTTCTTATTGTAAGAATTGTATTATCATTCTTCATCCTCTACGCTTTTTTCCAACTGGTCAATTTTGTATGGTGTTCACACACTGAATAGCTTCTTTCCTAGTATATTCATACCGGGTTCCTTCTCATTAAACGTTGTCTTCCAGTTCTGCCACAGACAGACTATTTATATCTTGCTCTTTCGCGGCCTCGTTCGTAACATCTTCCTCTATATTGTTTTCATTATATTCAGCTGGATCCGGCAATGAATATCTTTCAAGTCTTCTTATTGTTGGAATTTTATAATCATTTTCATCATGTTCTCTTTCTTCCCAATTTTTCAATTCGTTCAAAAATTGTTCATCAGTTAAGGGGAGAAAGAATAAGAAGAGGAAGGCTAAAATATATGCTCCATGCTCCAAGTGATATGACGATGTATTTCAAAAAACCACAGCCACATATATTAGTGATAGTACCTGCAATTATTGTGCGCATCAATTTTTAGGAGTAATTTACAACTATTATTTTAAACGTATTTGCCAATTATTTCTCCTCAACATGTCTAGACTAGTCAGTAAGTAAAGTGGATGCCATTGCAGCAATTCACAACTGAAATTTTATTTAGTAATTTAACACATCTTCTTCTTCCCATAGCCAGCTACGCAGCATGACAGTACTATTATGAATTTCCGCAGTTGTCCACCTATCTTCTTCATTCTTCCCTATTTGGTGCAGTTTGGATATAGGTGTATATACTGAACTACCAGTGATTTTCGCTATTTGAGCCATGTAGCGATATGATGATCGTCTTTTGGGTCATTTGCCATCAACTTGCACCACTATCTTCCACAGAAACACATGATCTATGCGCATAATCTGATTAAAATACCGTAACAGGATTTATTTGTAGCCGCACTGAGCCATTTTGTGATTTCTAGTTCCTCTAGTTTGAAGGTACTGGTGCATCTTTCTACCCAAAGGATTCTGAGTGAGCATTCGACGTTAAAAATCCATTTCGAAAACATCGATTCGAAATTGGCAAAATTAAAGTTCTAACAAGTTGTATCTTGGTATCTTTAGATATTAGGTGATCTTTCCATATACGAATTAATTTAAAAGTTGCAGTTTTTGGTATGGCAATTATCTCGCAGTCTCGTGTACTAGATTATACACACTCTTAAGTAGATCATTTCCTTGACTACCTCGACACCACTAATCGATTAGGCGGCAAGCGTGTTTTTATTGTGCAGTTATAATCATCTTGTTCTTATAAGTATTAAGTTTCAAACCTGCCTCTTGACTGAGGAGCTCAACACTGTCTAAAAACTCAGCGATTTGGTGTTTAGATATTGTTTTCCTGTCTATACAGATTTCTACCGTCTAATCTTCGGTTCTTTGCCGATTATCCATATTTCGTAAATGTTAATAGTATGGGAACAATAATTATACATCATTGCCTGACGCCCTTTTTTATTTGAAAGGAACTACTGAATTACTATTGTAGATATATGACGACCTGGGATACCCATTTCGTCCATTGTGTTCCAAAATGTACACCAATTCACTTGATCTGGTACTCCAGAAGCATAAATACCCCGGCAGGTTGTATTCATGCATCATTATTTTGATAGCATGAGAGATAAGAGCAATTAATCTATAATTTGAGCAGTCGGTTTTCGTTTCCTATTTATAAATGGAAACAAGGCCAAACACCCGAATGACAAATTTTATTACAGAGAATGTGCAGCAAATCAACTCCGATGGCTACCATAACTTTTAACATTTCCGCCAATATTCCATTGGGACCGTCTGATTTTACAGTTTTTCATTGCTGCTGCAATTTACAATCTTATGAACTCAGGTTTATGTTCTTCAATGGAAAAGCTGATATTGGATTATGAATAGTCTTCGAAAAGTTGTTGGCAATATCTTTTCCATATGCCAATGTTATTTGATGTTAGCCTAAGGAGGGTTAGAAACATGTATTCTACGTTGTACAACTTTTAGAACTTCTTCAACTTAAGTCATCTTTTGTTTATAAACAGCGCCTTCATATGACGCTGCAAAGTCTGAAAAAGCAGATTCGCAACACATATGGTCGAATAGTAACAACACATACTATATGTAATGCTTCATGTTTGAACAATGGTTTCTCTATTCCAACGTCTAATCAAAATGTTGCGAAAATGTCAATATTTTTTGAAAATTTTGGAAAAACATATTCCCAATTTATACTTCGAAAGGTTGTCCTTTAAGAGGAAACCGGGTAGCGCAGTTGGTAATGCGATGGGCTTGCATTAAGCAAGTCCTCGGTTCGAATCCCGAGGGGGCTGGAATGTTTCCTCACTCTTGATGATTGGAAACGGGCTCGGTGAGACCATTCACAGTTAGGCACCAAATTAACTGTGCGCTACTCAGAACCACAGACCCAAGAGATAGAGTAACAGGGTCAACACATGACCAACACACACACGCACACATCTGACACAATGGATGCTACGCAAACACGAAAGGCGCTCTCCGACTTTGTAACCCGAAACCGGGACAGGTTGAGCATTGTACCGCTAGATGCTAAAGCGTATAAAGCACCAGTCTCTACACCGATAGGTAAAAAAGGTTACCGATAATACATACATTATACAAGTTTTCCTTTAGACTTTGTAGATTGTTATGACCACATAGCACGTTGAGTTACTGTGCTTTCTGCTTACCACCCGATGAAGCCCCTTATGAAAGTGGGCGAAACGTTGGGTTCTTCGATTTGATTAATGACACGGTTCAATTTTGGAAGCCGTTCGTTACATAATAACAATGGCCATGAAAGCCTCCAAAATCATCATTACAGAGTATTTAAAAAACTTTTCTGGTGCTACGAGACAGTCTAGAAACGTGTACATTATAAAGACTCTCTGTAGTTATGTATTCGTGGCGCCGTATTGTTGGAATCACATGGCTTCTTCGCTTTTTGGATTCTCTATTCTTAACATAATGTTTTACACCAACAGTATGACTCTTTTCTTCGAAACACAAGGGTCTAACTACCCAGAAATACAGACACCATAGTATATTTTGTGTAGATGCTGTGTACATAACAACATATTAAATAAATCTGCTGTTTGGATAATGGATTTATTTGGTATAGAACATTATACCACCAGAACACATTGGTACATAGATCGATCATCGACTCATACCCAAATTTGAGTTGCAACGCACGCTTAATTTATAGGAAATTATCATCTCTTCGACAAGATGATATTCATAACGATCAACATCTATAAAGTAGTTTAAACTTGCAGTTAAGCTTTTAAAACATTGAATCGGCGGTGCATTTTGTTTTAACTCACTCTTTATATAACCAAGAGAAGTGTTACACCTACAGGTTTAATTGATGAAAATTCAATGACCTTTTGATATTTTTACAGTCTTCTTCTTCTTTTTCAATTAGCCATCAAGTGTTCATTTTTGAACAAAAGCCTCCCTCTGAATTCTCTAATGTTCTCTGTGTTGTGCTTTATTTATTCATATTGATCCGACTGTGTTTATGATGTCATCTTGCCATCTAGTTTGTGGACAACCGATTGATCTCCTGCTATTCCACGGTTTCCATTTGATGACTCGCTTTGCTCATTGGTCATTGTTCACCTTTGCCACGTGGCCTTCCCTATTGTTTGGAATATGTTAGTCATTTTTGTTGTTCTACATATCCAGTAGTTTGTTTTTCGATCTCGTAGAGGTGCTTTTTCCACAGCCCTTTGTGTTGTTCGGAGTTTATTTATAATGCTTGTATTCTTAGATGTAATTGAATGTTTATCTTTCCGAAAACTGTCTAAACCAAGCTTATTCCTCGTTTGATGTCAGCCCACTAGTTTTCTTTGCTGATTTTTATACACTGTCCTAAATACATATACTCATTGATCAGTTTATAATATTTCCACTTATTGTTACTACCTTTTCATCGTTTTTTGTCGTTGTTGTTGTTGTTGCTGTTGTTGTTGTAGATGGTACGATATAATTTTTGTTTTATCCAAGTGGATTTTTAGACTGTTTTTCAATGCTTCTTCACTTAGACCTTTAAGTATGTATTTAATATCATCTATAATGTTCGATATAATGGTGATAGCATCTGCAAAACGTAAGATATTCAGAATAGTTCAGTTGATATTTCCACCCTTCCCTCCCAATCCATTGAAACATTTTGCCAGTACAGTGTCGCAATCTGTAAATTAAATTCCTTTTAAATATATGGCTTGTTGGATGTACTTTATCAGCTGTTAAATCACTGAATACTTGATTTGTTTAACATAAAAGTTACAGATGTTACTTCAAAAATTATATACGATGATCATAAAAGTAATGCGGTGCCACGTCTTAGGGTCCCTTTCTCAACTTAACTGACCATCATAAAAGTTGCCAGGCCGCCGCTGATTCACGCGGAATGAATCCGGAATGAATTTTCGATTTTGGATGATAAAACCTGAGAAACACCGAGCAGTTGAACCGCCCGTGCTTAATTTCTGCTGCATGGTAACTACGCCCTATCAGCTTTCAACTTTCACGGAACCCACAGTATGTTAAGATTGTTAACTCAGTAAACAATTCAGAAAATGGGGCCACTTGTAATGTAATCAAATCTATGCAACTTGTCGGCGCATCCACGTTTATCTGGGTTTGAACCTGCTGGCGTCGATCTGATAGGGCTACTCGCTGCCTTGCATCTAATGATTCACCCACACCTTTTCTTTCTTTTCCGCATTAAAAGCAAATACGTGCATGCTTGCCGAGCTCGTGCGAACGACTTCCTAGCAAATATCCTTACAAATATCCTGGCATTATTGCTCGTTACTCGGTTTAAGTGCAAACGTTGGCGAAGCGCGGCGTTTAATTGCATATGTTTAAAGAGGACTTTTTCGGATCCGGTCCCAAGTTGTCGCTCGTATTTTTTCCGGTCCTCCGTGTGATATGTTAATTTAGAAAGTTAAATGAGTTACTCTCAACATCAAACATAAACAAGCGCTAAATAGACAAGTATAAATTAGTGGCAGGAATTGTGCGGGCCCGTTCTCGGGTGTTCAAAGGGGCCTGGAACGCTTTTTAATCGCAATAATATGTCATAATAATCGACCGTACGCAGCCGAAGCGCACAGATTGCTTCCTAGAAACCCGAGATCCCAAACTTAGACTGGGAAATTAATCATCGGCCTGTGAATTTGAGAACGCCCGGAAGATTTACTGTCCGGCTGTCTGTCTTTCTTGGGATCAACGTCGGCCTCCCTCATCTTGAACCTTCTTATGGTTATGGGATAAACTTAATATTCATAATATTTTTTTTCCATCCCGTTTATGTTGCTATATTCTTAATTATTTCGTTTATATTGAAACCGTAAGCAAATGTCTACTTAGCATATGCAGCAAGGACCAAAATACCTATTTATTTCAGAAACCATACATAAATACATCCTTTGTCTCTTGCGGTATATTGGCTTCTATCGTCACCTTCCCGTTCCCAATCTTGATTTCCACAATTCGCGATTCATGCAGCCGTTTCATTTAACCTTCTTGCTTTTACTGTTTTTTGTATTTGCGGCTAGTTTTCTTAGTACATTCCAGAGATAGGCGCGTGAGTGTGTATTCACTCACGTCAAGCACGTTTCACGCTTGCTTTAAACACTCTCGTTCACGCCCGCTCACGCTGACGTTCACTCACGTTCACGGCCTAACCCACCACTCACGACGTGATCCCAGCTTTTATTTGAAAATTCAAATTCAGATAGAACAGAATGTTCAAATTTAAAACCAATAAAGGACGCGCAACAGACTAAAAACTCTAAAATAATAGTATATTATGTTATTAGGAGCAAAAGTTATACTTTATGTGGCGTGGCTGGACGGGTTATCTGCCGAGCTTGCGAGACAGCTAAGTACAGCCGAGCCACATAAAGATACATTTGCTCCGAATAACATATAGTATTTTTTCTTCAAACGTTTTTATAACAAATTATTTACAACTTTGTGAACAAAATTCGAAGAAAATTACTTGATCTCGTCAGCGGCATGGCAATCAGGTGACAGTTTAGCATCATCAATCAAGCAGTATAATGTCACATTTTACTGCCGTTTGAAGAAAAAATATGTTTTACAAGTGAAATAATTTACATGACTTGTTGCAATCAGAATAGTACACAAAATGAAATTAATGAAAATTTACTACAATAGCTTACAACAAGGAATAAATACTGATTTCTCCCAGAAACGTTTCTTGCAAGCGTCTTGAAAGACATTACTTTTAATACCAAAAGCTGTCGTTGGAATTGACGTTTCCCTTACTGATACGAGTACAAGAAAGTATATGTTGCTTGGCAACAGTTTCAGTTCCTAGGTTTAAAAGTACTTCTACGTCCCAGGAACTAAAATTAGGTTCTACTTGGTCACCTATAGACGCAGACAAGCGATTGACTGTAGACACAACATTCACAACACAACACAAATGCGAAGCTCTGTCGCTGCAGGCTGCCACACAGAAGTACAATGACCTCCCTCTCCAGCTCTAGATCTTCCGCATGTCGAGCAGCGGGGGAGCGGGGCACCTTGCAGTATTTTATTAGTTACTAAATATTTAACGTGAAAAACGAGAATCACGCCTTGGAAATTTTTACTCACGTTCACGGCACGATTTTCAAATATTACGCGCATTCACGACGGGGTCCGCCGTAACTCGGCGTGACCCGACTGTTTTCACGTCACGCGCCCATCCCTAGTACATTTGGTATCCATTTGATTTTTTTTGGGGTATACTTTTTTCGTTCATCTTTTCTACGTGACCATACCATACTAGTTGTCTGCGCTCTATTTCTTCTACTATACTTTCTCTATTCCATTCATTAGTCTTCTAATTTCGTCATTCTTATAATTTGTATTCGTGAAACACGTGCCGACCGGCTTCAGAAATCCATATCAAGTGATTGTAGTTGATATTGTTTTCTTCGTGATACTGCCCAAGCTTCTGAACCACATAGAGTTATACTTTGCATTATGGTATCATATAATTCTTTTTGTTTCTTTTATTTTTGCTTTTATTTCTATGTCGTAAAATCTTTCTTTCGCTATGGTTACTCTCAAATATTCATATTTTTCGCAACCTTTTGTTATTGCTACATTATTTAGCACTAAACTTTCTGTCATATTTTCAATGTTCACAAATTTGTTTTTTTTGTATTTATTGTCTATCTCAACTTTTGGTATGCTTGAAATTATCTGTTTGTCAATTGTTTCAAGTCATCGTAATCTTGTGCCAGCAGGACCTGGTCATCAGCAAACGATAAAGGTGTGTCATCTCATCTTCGATTGGAATTAAAGTAATGTAATTCCCTTTTTCATTGCTTGAGGGCGACATCAGCATATAAATATTTTAAAAAGTGTGGGCGAGATACAGCACCCTTGTCTCAACCTTTTTGTTACTAAAAAGCATTTAGATAGCTCTGCTCCCAATTTAATTTTGAATATTTGTCCATCATGTGGATATTGCAAGGCTCTGACTAAAGTTCTGTCAATGTCTGCTTCCTGCAACATCCCCACAGCATATTTATAGGTCTATTCCTTCATAAGCAATGCACTTCGTTACCTGTAGCTGTTTTCTTTTGAATTGATTACACTAAATCAAAAATATTGTCGATGCAAGATCTACCCTGTGCAAAGCCACATTGTTTTTTCGACTGTTCTTGTTTATATTGATTTTCCATTATTTTCTTTACTATACGACCGTAAGCCTTACTTAGTGTGCTAGCTACTGATATGCCTCGGTAGTTGCCTGCTACGTTCTTCCTTCTCTTCCTATGAATCGATGATATATACGCTATCTTCCATTCGAATGGAATCTCCTTTTTTATTAATTCAATTAGTATTCCTCCATGTCCAGATGCTTTTCCAGGCTTGATTGATTTTCTTAAATATTTCCTAGCATCAGGAATTTTAATACATCCAAAGACAATTATACCATATAGCAGTGTTTCTTATACGGCTCACGAACCAAATTTAGACGCCAAACTACTGACTCGGACATTTTCAAAATTTTATTACACTTGCTAGATATTAGTAACTACTTCCATTGTTAATATTTTTAAATAAGTTATTGTTATAATTTAAATTTCATTATATTTAAATACAAGGTGGCATCTCACGAGAACAATATTGCAATAGACCAATTCTTTGTATATCAACATATTCTTTACCCTTAATGCTAGTTATATGAACGATGCCAAGCTGGCTGATATACAGGATGTAACAGACCATGTGCACCAGTAATTATTATAAAAGCGTTAATGGCAGAAGGCCGGCAAAAATATAGATAACCAAAATCAGTATGGAGATTCTATTAGCATAGACGGGACTATGCGGGAAGTAGATCCAACCGAACTTAAATAAAATCAAAACTGCAGTCAAGTTGGCCATGATTGGGTAGAGTCTTAATATAAGTAAGTATTGTAGGATTTTTAAAATTATTTCTTACCGTTCACAACCGTAGGTCTTCCTCTCCTTCTTATAGTTGCTGGTCACTTTTCAAAACCAATTTTTCACTCCCGTATCTGTCAGTTTATATATACAGGGTGTAGAAGTGATTTACGGGCCTTAGGGTTCTTAATGATAATTTCTTTATATAAAGATATTTGCTTTTCTTAATATTTTGGAGCAAATGTGTAAATACGTTTTTTGTAGAGAAAAAATTATGCACTATTTATGCCGTCTCTCATTTTACATTTCAGAAAACCCAAAAATTAAAGAAATTTAAATTAATATTTTCACAAAAATTGGTGGTAACTTAGAATTGTTGAAGAAAATTAGTTTGCCGTTTATTTGTTTGCTTCTGTCAAACTGATCCTTAAAGACTTCCGTTTTCAGGCATTTGTTATGCTTTACATATAAAAAATGCATGCTGTCGCTGAAAAAGTGCAAATTGTCAAATGGTGGTATGTTGGTAGCAGTTCACCTGAAATAAGTGCAATATTTTCAGCCGCATTCGACAGATGCAAACAAATATACAGCAAACTAATTTGCACCACTGATTATTCCGAAAATGGTAATTGGAGTTTCGTTAATTTTTAAATTTTCCCAAAATTTAAAATTACAAATTATGCCATACATAGATGCAGAATTTGTTTATCTAGAAAAATCGTATTTAACAGTTCGCTCTAAAATAATTAGGGAAAAAATTTCCATATGAAAAAATGATTGAAAGCCCTATGGTGCGTAAAGCATTTCTACACCCTGTACGTTTAAACCATCTTAACAGATGCATTTTTGCCACTGTAGCAACTCTAGGTTCTTAGTCCAGTTCCAATGAAGATCATTAGTAATGGTAAATTATATTCATAGGCATTAGCTATTATTTGCTTCATTGTAAACAATTGCTCATCAACTACACCTATTCTGCCTTGTAATTATTGGCAGTAATAAAAATAACTGAACGATTGCAATGTTGCATTATTTACAAATGCTTGGTTATCAACACAAGTGTCAAACTTTAAAAAAGTGCTCTAGCTACCTTATCAGGTGTAATTGCTTGTTACAGTTGAGTACTTCTGTTAATTTTTTAATAATAAATCATATCACATAGAAATTGTCTTTTATGTTAATGTTAGCTGAAAATTTATAAATTATAGGGCCACTGAATCTTTTTACGCCACGAGGTATTCAAATTGAACTCGTCATGCATCACGTCTTTAAACGTTTGATAAAACAAATACACGAAACTGGCCACGTTTTTTGGCGCTACTGCTTTTGACCTTCATTAGTTACAAAAATTATTGGAGGGCAAGATTCCATTCCCGGAAGGATACTTCAACATCTCTAGTTCTATTCGTAGTTAATAATGTAATATCATAATCGTTGTATTATTTTTACGCCTACTAAAACAAACAAATGCAATAACAAAAATAATCATGGTCAACTTCGCCACAGTTTCTATTTAAATTTGGAAAGTTAGGTAAGGTTGGATCCATTTGCTGTTTACGCTAACATCCTAAGTATATCCTCCATACCGACTTTAGTAATTAGAATTTTCTCAACCCTCTGCGATTAACGATTTTCCAGAAAAATTTCTGGTACGGGTGGTCTGTTACAACGTTTTTTGTGGGTAAAACGTTGTATTTAAGACGAGTTGTTACTATTCACAGTATCTACATAACAACGTTTCATGGCAATACGTAGTTTTGAACAATAAGGTGTTGCACTCATTGGGTGGCACAACTCGTGTTGTTTGTAGTTGTATGAAAATCGAAAAATAGATCCAGCTTTGTGTATTTGCTGACAAGCAACCTTATCGTTCCTGGTCAGAACAAACCAATACCCAAATTTTTTTTTAATGAAGAAGAGTTTAGTAAAGTATACTGTTCGTGTTTCTGAGGTACTTGAACACGAAATAGAGAATAGATTACTAATGACATGAAGAAGACTGAATATATGATTTCAACAACACGGTGCCGTGGACACATAGGACAGAAGATCTTCCTTTTGTTCAAGCTGTTTGTCCACTGTTTTAATTTCAAATTAATGAGATTGCTCATCGGACAAATATCTTTTAGCAGACTTGCAATGTAGCCACAATAATCTACAAAATGTAAAAAGACTGATACATCCCATATTGTAAATATTAAAACATCCCAGGAACAGCTTGGCGATATATCTTTTGTAATTTTCATAAAAATATTGACACTTTAGCTTAGATATTATAAAGGATAAACCAATTACAGAAAATGAAGCAGAAAATGTAATATTATTTGTTAAGTACTACATATGTGTTTAAAGTTTGGTTTTTTAAACATCGTCAACAGAAATTAAGTTGCTAATTGTAACCAAAAAATTATTGCTTTTTTTTACTTCCTTTTACAATAAAGGAAGTATTGGATTCACCCCAAAATTTCGAAATTGAGTTTTCAACAGATGTTCACGTTTTCAAGTCCCCTGAACCCAAAAAACATATTTTTTTTTATTGGTCCGTGTGTCTGTCTGTGTGTGTGTCTGTGAACAGAATATCTCAAAAACAAAAAGAGCTATGGCGTTGAAACTTCATATATAAGTTTTGTGTACTATGTAGATGCGACAGCAAGCTTTTGAAGAAAATCGCATAACTGGAAGTAGGTGTTTACTCTTGTAATTTTTCAGTTTTTTTGGATTTTTTCAAAAACGGCTCCAACGATTTTTTTAACTTTACATTTTTATAACATTTTTAATGTATATTGATGTGAGATAGGGAATTTTCCAGTTGAATACTTCTAAAATGGGTTTCTTTTGTTTTTTTTTTCTATTTTTTTGTTAAATCCTATTTTAAATAGAATATCCGGTAGCTTATTACATTTTTAAATTCAGCTTAAAATTCTAGAGAAAATTTGTCTCTTGAACTAACGCTCTATTTTGTACCCTTTTTGTAGAATTTGTAATTTTTTTAAATTTTTGACAAATGCTTAAAAATTTAAAATCATATTTTTGGCTAATTATAAGATCACTGTAAAAGGAAGTTGTGTGCGTGTATCACACCAGATTTTTATTATACGAATATAAAACATACACAACTTTGTTCTATAGATCTCCATACCAAGACAGTTACTCCAATTTGAGGCGCGTCTTGGAAAGGTTAAGGAACCCTGTATTAGGCGAACGTCAAGACAATGGCAGCGTATGTTAGCTGATTATGTCCAAACTTAAACATTGCTGCATAAGAATTTCCCATACATATTTTGTAGCCATATTAAAAAATAATATTTATGGTAAGTCTAGTATTGATTCACCATAACATAATTGGCGCTGTGGCCACGTTCGACAATTTTGGTTTAAAATTTTCAAAATATTTTCTTCTTTCCTTTATTATAGGCCACTGGCCTGTTTTTAACCAAAATAATTCTATGAGCCATCGTTACTCGTAAGCCGGGTAGATGGCTAGCCTTGCCCGTCGAAAGTGAGGAAGAGTTCCTTTATTAGAACCCGGTCTGACGGCCTGAGACTCAAGCATGTTGCTTGCTCGGCTATCCGCTCTCTAGCTATTGATTTTCAAAATCAGTAGAGGGATTTTAGTGAAAATACAAGGGGGTACAAAAAACGGAATTAGAATGTGAACCGGGAATAATAAGAAGTTGTCGCCAGGCAACGCAATTCTTGCTGGTCGACTAGTCTATCACGTGGCTTGGTTCTGAGTTACCTGGGTTTTTGTGATTTTTAAAAATGTCAGAAAGCACGTTTAGCGATTTTCGTAATGACTGAAACTAAGAACAAAAAGCACAGAATGAGTCAAAATGGTGTTGTCAAATCAAAAACTGCATAGTCTACATGGGTATGAAATGAAGATTTACAACCACCTAAGGTAAATTGCTATTCCAATCTGTAAACATTGTTTAAAAAGAAAATCGTGGTCACCTGCCATACATCGTTATAGTTTTTATGGAATATCATATTCTGTGTTTGGTTCAAGATTTTCGATTCAAAGTTGGTTTTCTACATATTGGAATTTTTATGAGAAGATTATGATTCTGAAAAAATACATTTTTTAAAACAAATATTTATTTAGGAACCGATTAACCAGGTATCTTTATTTCAGGTTGCATCAGAATTATTCAAACTAACGTTCACCAGCATGCAGTTGTCGACATTCAAATAATGCTTTCTTTCGTAGAAACTCTTTAAAATGTAGCAATCATCTTCAAAAATGCAAATATTATTAAAAAAATTTAAAAAAGCTGTTTTGAACTTTATGAAAATGGTTGTGATGTGCCATTCTAGACAATTCCCTTTAATAAGGATTTTCAATGGTTCTGTACTCCTCTTATGGGTAAAACAAGCTTAAAACATAATTTTCCCAATCTTTACCTAAATATAGCTAAGTCCATTCGTAAACACACACTGCATAAAAGAATATTATGCAATTCTTGCTTTCATGGGAAACATTTGTTATTTTTATATAAGAACAAGAATTCCGAATGACTCCATTGTATTCCGCAAGTGGTTAACACAACAGTCAATTATTTAGCAATACATCAATTTCATAGTCATTTCACATATATGTATAGCGCCGCATAACAGCAGCAAACCAAATGTTTCTTGTCATTTGTTAAATTGAGATAGCAGCTTCTGAAACCTATTACTAGTAAGTGATAGTAAATATTTAAATTTTTGTGTAGATTTTCAAAGAGATTTAATGGATTTTAGTTTGAAATAATAGATCAGTATAAAGATGAACTATACAACATTTCCGTAAATAAAGCAGCAATAGAATATCTTTTTATTTTATAATATGGTCTTCTTGGAGATTAGTATTTAGATTGAGAAGAATGCCTTAATATCATTATGCTATCGAGACCCTCAAGGTCTGAAAAATATTTACCGCTAACTTCACATTCGTCACTGGACGTAACGTGGGAATCATGGAAGCCCTACGGTGCGAAATGCGGCGAATAGAGTGAGTGTGGTAGCATTTTTGGACGCCACGCTTGTGAATTTTTCTGTATCAGTATATTTTCTCCAGTAATCAAGGCCTTTTTTCTTGAATATTTAAGTCTAATTGTCCCAGTGCTGGTGTTACTCTTTGCTAGGTAATCTATTAACGAGATTCCTTTAGCGTCTCAAAATACAGTTGCCACTGCCTTTCCGGCCGATGTAATCGCTGTTGCCTTGGTTGGTGGTGTCTTCATTGTTTTGAACGTTCTTTAGTTTCGGGAATGTGGCGGTGGATTCGTGTTTCATCGGTAGTTATAAATCATCGCACTACCTTTGATAGTAAGTAAGCAATAATCGCACGCACTTTGCGAAAAGCCTTTTCATATCAAGTAGTTCGCGACAAATATTTCCTATTTATTTTTTTGAGCTGCCAACAGTTCTAGGCATTTTGATCGATTTCAATCGGCGATCTATTATTACGATAGTGTGAAGTTTTAAAATTATTTCTGGTGTTGTACACTGTCTTCGACTTATTATCGACCATGGTTAAATTTGCTGGTGTGTTAAATGTCAGGGTTGAGGATAAACTTTTTTCTAACAAAGATCCTATTACTGCATGAACTTCAGTTTTCTTCATTTATGACATTTCTCATAAATGCTAATTAACAATATGTTCTAGAGCAGAAACTTTAACTGATAGTATGAACTGTCAAACGAACATCACATATTTCATGTCAGCGCACCATCCATAGTAGATTCCGTGAATATTTCGACCCAGCTTGGCTTTATCTATTTGTATTAACAACATATAAACAACACGTTTTTTATTAATTTTTTCCTACTCAGGAACGTAATATGGACTTAATCCGCTATTTTTCCTGCACTCTGTATAGATTAGCTCTGTAAAACTAGTAGATTGTAGATGTATGGCTTCTTGGACTATTTTTTTCCATTGCTTGCTCTCTGCAATTAGCTCCTTCTACTCTCGAATTCCCAGCTTGCACAAATCTTCTACAGCTTCCTTCTTCCACCTCGTTCTTGGTCTTCAACGTCTTCCATTTCCTTTCTCTCCACTTGTAACGCCTTTCTTGGTATTCTTCCAACCCACAATTTCAGCGATAACCGGTTCCTTGTACCTATCGTAAAGCTTTCCGTTCGACGTTTTTAACTACATATCGTCGATGTTTTCTTTTCCCAACGTTTTTCTTAGTATTTTACTTTCTCATACATACATTATCTTTTGGTTTTGCTTTCTCTTCACCCTCACTTTAAACTCAATGACATTTCCGGTCTAATTACTGCACTGTAAAAGTTTTACTTTCATATAATGTTTTAGGCTTTTACGGTTACTGAAATTGTCAATATCAGAATTAAATTTCGGCTTAGACCGCGTCGTCTTTGTAGGTAAACGCCCAGCATATTTTGACTTAATGGGCCTAATACCTTGTAAATCCAAGTAAGAGTTTATGTGATGGTTATGTTCTTTGATGACCCCTTTGTAAACCCTTACAAGCCACCCATGATTTGGTCCGTGTTATTAAAGTATACTACTAACATGCTTCCCTCTCAATTAATCCCCATTTCTTACCTGCTCGCTGATGACTTAGTAATGACTATTTCCAACTGTACACATTTATTTACTGCTTGAAATGTATTTTTTGTGTTTATTTACATTCACTTGTAGGTACAGATTTCTTATAGATGTTCTTTACTGTCCCATATCATGTATTTTTTTTCTTTGTTGGTTTATTACCGGTTCCATTTTTCCTTGTTACTATTAATCTATGCACGAATGACTAAGTTCCTTTTTTATTTATGTTACTAGTGATTTTTGTTAAAGATTAAATAAAATGAAAAAAAGAGGATCACTCTGGTTTATTAATTTTCTTACTTCAAATTATCTTGTCAGTGTGCGGTTTACTCATATTTGTGGCATTTATTTCGCTTGGTGTCATTTTGACTAGCCTTATCACCTTTATTGGTAACCCCAATTCTCTTATTGCTTGGTATAGCTCTTCTCTTTTGATGGTGTCATATGCCTGACTGAAATCTGTTATTAGGCGGGCGCATAGATTGTGTTCGTTTCCAGAGGTCTGTATTTCTTTTAGTGTGCATATTTGATCTATTTTTATGAAACCCACACTTGTAGCCACCTATTGCACTTTCAGTATATTGCTCTAGTTTGCTTTTTATGCATATGGCCAATCTTTGTATGTAACACTAAGTTTTCAAGCCTTTCTCCTATAATGGACACATTATTGCTTCCCACGAGGCCTGCAGCATCTATTATTCATTCTTTGTATCTTCTATACTTCTTCTGTATTTCCTTTTTTTCTGTCTGCGTATTTTTTTACAATATAGACTTGGTTCCATTATTTGTTCTCATTCTCCAATGATCCACTTGGCAACATATTGTTACGTTCCTAACGTTCGGGCTATTTAAAATTATACGACAAACATGGGTTCAAATATTTATTTACACAATGAATTACTACGATTATTGTTTACAAGCACATGCGACTATCGGTACACGTATTCCTATTACATACGGATTTATTTATATCACTCTTAAACACTAACGATTATATATTTATTTATTTCTATTAGTTCACGAGAGATTATGTACACGCGTTTTTATTTATATGGGGGCTTCTAACAAGCCTCGACGTGAGTTCGAACTGCCGCAGAATTATTTCAGAACTGAACTGTGGGTGAACTTCGCCCGCTTATATATCGCGCCAGTAAATTCTTCCAGAAGCCTCCAGATAGTGTCGATATTCACTAGAAGATCCAGACGAAAGCATGACGCATTTGACCTCGGGCCCGTTCTCAGGGCATCTGTTCGAAGTGACTCATCGCGCACACCTGCTTCTAGATCGATCTGGAAGTCGTTCTCGCATTCGTTACACTGCCCCCGCCTTAGGTCGTTCTGTCCCAGAACGAGTTGCGTCGGGTGCCTGTCTTCTCGCTCTTGTGGGGGTCCGATGGCGGTACTTGCAGGCGGTGCCCGTTTTGCACATGGACTGGCTGAAGAAGCAGCAGCCCACCGTGGTCTCCAGGCTTCGCAACAGCACACCTCGATCTGGACGCCGGTTGTCTCATGTACTGCCGATCGGTAGGCCATCAGGAACAGGTGCATGTACTGGCCCCAGTCACACGGATGCTCGGAAACCCCCTTGGACAGATGCTTCCCCATGGTTCCGTTCATCCTTTCCACCATGCCGTCCGATTGAGTATGGAGGGCAATGGTCCGGGTCTTGCGTATCCCCAGTATCCTACAGACGTTCTGGAACGGTCCAAACTCGAAATTCCGGCCCTGGTCGAAATGTAACTGCAGGGGGACTCCAAAACGGCTGAAGCACTCCTTCACCAGAACATCAGCGACAGTACCGGTCTCTTTCTTCGGAACGGCGTACGCTTCGGGCCATTTGGTGAAGTGGCCCATGCACACCAAGATGTATTTATTTCCCGCTTCGGTTTCGGGGTATGGTCCGGCGATGTCAATTTCTATACCCTCGAACGGACCACCGACGTTGTACTGCCACCTCGGAGCTCCACGTCTTCCAACAGGTCCGTTTCCCGTAGCGCATGCTTCGCACCTCCGGCACCACCCTCGGACGTCACCTTCGCAGCTCGCCCTGTAGATCCTTTCTTGGACCTTCTGCAACGTCTTCTTCAATCTGAAGTGTCCTCCAGAGAAGCAATCATGCAGGTAGCGCAGAGCCTCGGCCACTCCTCTTCTTGGAACCATCGATCGTGATCTCGTTGCCTTACTGTCCTCATCTTCCAAGATTCTGGTCAGGACGTTGTTGTCCAGCTGCAAGAAGTCCCATTGCGCCCAATAAGTCTCCACTGTTGCGTTGATGGCGGGGACCTCCTGCCAGGTAGGTCGACGGCCATCTTGCTTCCAGGCTATAACCGCGCCTAAGTCGGGGTCATTCTCCTGGCTACTCTGTAACTCGTCTGGCTCCCACGAGTCGTCGACCGCAGTGGTACGATTAATGGGTACCGCACGACTCTCCAATCTCGAACAGTGGCCGCAGTCCGCAGGGCAAGGCCTCTTGGATAACGCATCGGCGTTGCGGTGGACTGTGCCAGGTCGATGACTTATTCCCAAGTCGAACTCTTCTAGGCGCTCGATCCACTCAGCCACCTGTCCTTCAGGGTTCTCGCACTGCAGCAGCCATCTCAGAGCAGGATGGTCGGTCCTCAGCAAGATTCTTTTGCCAAACTCAACTGATTTATGTTTTCCTACATCAGTACGGCCGCTGGGATGATCTCCGCACTCGACGATGTCTTGGTACCGGGCCGCCAAATCTTCTATCTTCTTCCGTTTTCGTTGGCTCATGCCCCTTCCCAGTATTGTGTTCCTCCTGACGGTTGCCAGTTCCCTGCTGACGTTCATCATCCTTACTGGGACCCCAAGCCCAGTCGTCACCAACGTCTTCCCTACCAGGATACCATGAGTGAGCTTCTTGCCACCATCAGGCTCGACCACGCGCACCACGTTGCCCCGGAGATCGCCATCCAGGTATGCATCCACGACCCTCTCGGTTCGTCCTTGCAGAGTAACATCTTCCGCCCATACCACTTGTGCCGCGATCTCTCCTCTTGGGTGTCGGGAAAGCTCCTCCCCACCCACGTGCAACTCGCCGCGTCTCAGGTCCAAAGCGCACTTACACTTATCCACAACATCCACTCCCAGGATGCACTCGTCCGCAATGTCAGCATAATCGGGCTCAACCACGCGCACCACGTTGCTCCGGAGATCGCCATCCAGGTATGCATCCACGACCCTCTCGGTTCGTCCCTGCAGAATAACATCTTCCGCCCATACCACTTGTGCAGCGATCTCTCCTCCTGGGTGTCGGGAAAGCTCCTCCCCACCCACGTGCAACTCGCCGCGTCTCAGGTCCAAAGCGCACTCACACTTATCCACAACATCCATTCCCAGGATGCACTCGTCCGCAATGTCAGCATAATCGGGCTCAACCACGCGCACCACGTTGCTCCGGAGATCGCCATCCATGTATGCATCCACGACCCTCTCGGTTCGTCCCTGCAGAGTAACATCTTCCGCCCATACCACTTGTGTCGCGATCTCTCCTCTTGGGTGTCGGGAAAGCTCCTCCCCACCCACGTGCAACTCGCCGCGTCTCAGGTCCACAGTGAACCCACTCTTATCCATAACATCCACTCCCAGGATGTACTCGTCCGCACTGTCAGCCATCAGGTCCCGATGCTTGAGGGTTTGATTCCCAATCTTCAAATCAGTTTCCCCATGTGTGGTCACCGCGCCCCCCGTGGCAGTGCGAAGGCGTGTCTCGTTGTGCAGCAGCTGACCCTCGTCCCTTACTACGTCAGACCTGGCGATGGGCTTCGTCGCTACAGTATCCAACAACAGAGACCGAACTCTTCCATTTATTTTCCCATCAAGTTTTTGGACTACTTTCTCTTCTGCGGCTTCCAGCTCTTCCTGCCCGACCTTCAGCTCTTCTCGTGCTTTCTGCCCGGCTTCCAGCTGTTCCCTATGATCCTCTTGTGCTTTTTCTGCCTTCTTTCGAGCGGATCTCAATTCCTCGAGTATTTGGACTACTTTTTCTATCGCGGCTTCCATCTTGCTGCTTTGCGATCTCGTCAAAGGCATAAACACTATTCACTTCAATTTATTTATCTGACTGTCGTTTTATCGGCACTTGTTAAATTATTTATTTATTTTAGGTTTGTTCAATAATTTTCTTATAGCCCCCGGTTCAAAACCTCACACCGACACCACTGTTACGTTCCTAACGTTCGGGCTATTTAAAATTATACGACAAACATGGGTTCAAATATTTATTTACACAATGAATTACTACGATTATTGTTTACAAGCACATGCGACTATCGGTACACGTATTCCTATTACATACGGATTTATTTATATCACTCTTAAACACTAACGATTATATATTTATTTATTTCTATTAGCTCACGAGAGATTATGTACACGCGTTTTTATTTATATGGGGGCTTCTAACAAGCCTCGACGTGAGTTCGAACTGCCGCAGAATTATTTCAGAACTGAACTGTGGGTGAACTTCGCCCGCTTATATATCGCGCCAGTAAATTCTTCCAGAAGCCTCCAGATAGTGTCGATATTCACTAGAAGATCCAGACGGAAGCATGACGCATTTGACCTCGGGCCCGTTCTCAGGGCATCTGTTCGAAGTGACTCATCGCGCACACCTGCTTCTAGATCGATCTGGAAGTCGTTCTCGCATTCGTTACAATATGTTTTCTAGTATAATCCCTTTTTTATTTCTTGTTGACGTTGGAAATCATACCACCCTACTTCTCGTCATATCTTTTACTGCTTTCTATGAATTTCCATTTTTCTTTTATAGTTTGGTTACTGCCATATTCTGTAAACTAATTTTGTATTTCTTTTGCATAATTTTCTGTAGTTGTAAATTTCCTTTTTCTGCGTATTGCCCTTTTCTTCACTATTAATTGGAATGTTTTAAAGTGTACAAATGCCCACAATAAAATGGTCTGGATCTGCATCCGCTTCTCCATAAGATCAGTGTTCGTCACATAAGAAGTATGTTTTTATACTTTGCTGTAATTAACTTGATCTTTGCAACAAATATATTTTTTGAGATGTTATATATTGCTACGGTCCTTTATGATTGTAGTTTAATTTTATTGATATGAATATTTTTTTCGCAGGGTTTGATCACTTTATCATGTTTTATCTTACCTTTCTTGATCCCCAGCTATCATGCATTTGTAAACAAATCAATAAATTATTCGACTCTCAATCTCGTTGGGTTATTGCAGAAATTTAATTAGGAGATACACAAACATATAACACTATAAAGATGAAGCAATTCACATTTATTGGTTATAAATATGTATTTTTTTAATGTTTGTATGTTTGGTAAATTTTATTTGAAATTCAATCTTAAATAATTAATACTGTTTGTTTACATGCAATTTCATTTAATGTTTATTTTTAAATTGTTTCATAAATACTTTGCTTGTCTTTAATTTATTTATAATTTACTTTCTTCAATTTTAAAATTTGTCAATTAGTATTTTTGTTCATTTAAATTTTTATAGTTTCACTCAGATCTGGTATTTTTAATATTATCTTTGTTTGTCACTTACATTCTGGCTGTTCTACCTCCAAGCTCAATTTATCTTCATTAACATAATGGACTTGAATTTACTGTATGGACTGCTTTGCAACGTCGTCAGCAACGCCTGCTACTTATGCTACACCCATACCACCAACATCTTCATATTTCTTAGTCCAAACTTATGATGACCACATTTATTTTATATAAAACACTTTTTCTGTCACATACAAGTATTTATTTTTAATATAATTGATTTTTTATACCTTTAGCTTGATTTTAAAGATGGTGTAATTTTAATTCAAAATTTTTCACACACAATTTGTTATTATTATTTATTTATATTCGCCAAAACCTTGGAAATAAAAAAAATTACAGATTCCTACTTTTCAACTATTATGACATTTAGCTAAACATGTCATATTTTAGGTTAACTTGTTCTCAAACTGTGATTGTCTCCAATTAGTATGTATCATTGTGCAAAAATATCCCTTTTATACAACAAATATGTAAGAAACAAACTTACGTTTTATCATTTCTAATAATGTTTACTTTTGCAGATAAAAACTGACTTACTTTAAAATTACCGTCATCAACGAAATTTGCGTTACATTTTCAATCAACGAATGGACAATTAGCTGATATCCTTTACAATTTCACATGTAATTGAGTTAATAATTACGATACTTCCTGACTGATCTTTGTTTCAGTAATGGACAGTTAAATTTGCTAAAGAAACTGTCGATTCCATTGTATAACATAGAATTTTTAATGATAAAACCGTACTGCTGGACTTACTGTCCTTTCTATTTGTTTTATAATTAAGTTGCATGTTAATTATATTTTATTTAAAATGCTTTGTCATTTTAAGACCATATATATATATATCAGATCTTTAGGCCCTAAAGTCTCATGGCTTCAATTTTCTTGACCACCAGTCACCATTTCTTCTTATCTCTGGATTTTTCTTCATGTCTCATAGCATCCTTCACTGCTTCGAACCATTTTCTTTTCGGCTTCCTTACCTTCTTTTTCACCCTTGTCCTTTTAGGAGCACCCATTTTGTATATGACCCAACCACCGTGCTCTATTTGATCTTACTATTGGTGTAATACTTGTATGTTTATATATATCCATCACTTCCCTGTTTGTTATTAGTCTCCACTAGCCGTCATTATCTTTCACTTCTCCATTTATATCGCATCCATTACGAACTATCGCTTGAATAACTGTACTATAAACTCTGGTCCAAGTTCTTGCCGATACTACTTTGGATCTCATCATCTTTGACAGTGCGCTCACAGCTTTACTCTCTTTTCCCCATTTCTCCTCTATGGCAAAATTTTTTTCGTGAGAAAAAGCATGACTTTCTGAGTGCGTACAGAAAACATGCAATTTTAAATAGTCAAGAACTGGGTTTCAACGGGCCTCATCGGCGGATCTATATTAACGATCATCTCTCTCCAGCCAGGAAGCAGCTTCTTCATCAAGCGAGGGCGTTATGTCACGAGAAAGGGTATAAATATATATGGGTTCGCGACTTCAAAATACTTGTGAAAAAGGCCGACGGTGCAAAAGTTTTCCAAGTAAGTTCCTCGTCTGATTTGTCAAAGATAAACTAACAAACGAGTTTTAATTTACTTGCTACATTATCTTGTTTTAATTATAGTTTATGGAGATACATACTTTTAACGTTGCACACATTAATGCGCATTCGTTAATTGGTCATATTATTGATTTTAGAAATTACGTTTTGTATTCTAATTTTGATGTATTAGCTGTAAGTGAAACTTGGCTCACACGTCTTGTTTCTGACAATGATATTGCAATTCAAGGTTATAACATTATCAGAGCCCACAGAACTCGTTGTCGGGTAGGCGGATTATGTCTGTATATCAAAAATACTGTTGATTCTGTTCGGCTTAATTTTAATCACACAGATACATTCGAGCAACTCAGGGTTCAACTAAAAATTAATAAAAAAAGTAATCAATATAGGAGTTATATATAGGCCACCTAACACCGACTGCAAATTGTTTTTACATGAATTTGAAGACGTTTTATCAAATATCATTGCTCAATTCGACTCCATTATATGCATGGGCGATTTTAACATAGATATACTTCAAATAAACAGTAACAGCGTATTGTTCGACCAAGTGCTTCAGAGTTTTGGCCTAACCCAACTCATTGTCGAACCAACACGTGTCAGCTTCACGACTTTTTCATTGATAGATTTAATTCTCGTCAGTAACGATGTTGACGCCAAAAAATCAGGAATTTTAAATTCTCTTTCTATCTCTGATAATTTTTTAACTTTCCTAAGCGTGGCTGGGGAGAAGGGTAGGAACGCTTCACGGATTGAGCACATCTGTCGAAATTTCAAACATTTTAACTATGAAGCTTTTCTAGGTGACTTGCAGGCCATACCATTGTTTGAAATATTGGATATTGACAATTGATCACAAAATTTCTTTTTTGAACAATAATTTACTAAATGTATTTAATTTTCATGCTCCTATTCTGACCGTAAAATTTTCAAAACCTAAGCAACCCTGGATTACAGACAACATCAAACTTATGATCAAATTAAGAAACAAAGCCTTCAAGGAGTACAAAAAATATAAAACTGTACCTACCTAAGTGGGCATATTATAAATCGCTTTGGAATTTGGTCACTTCTTCTATTCGCAGAGAGAAAAGTGTATATCTGGAGTATTCGTACACTAATGATGATATAAAAGATATTTGGAAAAAAATGGTAAATTTAAACATATATAATAAAAAGAAAAATGGCCCTACCAATCTCCCTCCTAACTTACAATATCTTGATCAAATGAACAATCCTCCAGATCCAGCATTACTGCGTTTCTATGTTGATAATCTAAGGGACAATATAAATGAGGCCTTTAAGTTCTCTACAGTTGCTGAGAGGGAAGTAGACCGAATTTTAAAATCAATTAAATCTAAGTCTCAAGGTGCTGATATAATCAATATTACTATGTTGAATTACTGCTTGCCTCATTTGCTGCCTTACATCACACACATAATAAATTCTTGCATTACTACTGCCTCTTTTCCGAATATCTGGAAAGTAGCGCTTATTATACCTATCCCTAAAACACAGGCGCCCAAAGAATATAAAGATGTATGCCCTATAGGTATTCTTCCCACTTTGTCTAGAATTTTAGAAAAAAATACTGATTCACAATTGCGTAGCCACTTAACAAAATATAATAGTCTTCCTAAGCTTCAATCGGGTTTTAGAAAAGATTATAGTTGTACCACTGCTTTGCTCAATGTCATTGACGACATTTTTAAAGCCATTGATAATAGTGAGCTCACAGCACTTGCGCTAATTGACTTAGCAAAGTATTTGATCACTTAAATCATGAACTTTTACTAGCAGTTTTACACTACATTGGATTGGACTCTAACACTGTTGCATTTTTCCGTTCATATCTAACTAATCGTTTTCAACAAGTAATTCTTAACAATCAAGTATCCTCTATTCTTGAAATTAAATCCGGCGTTCCACAAGGTTCGATATTAGGTCCTCTGCTCTTTTCAGTATACACCAGTAATTTCTTTCCTTCTTTTAAAAATGTCTCTTCACAATATCACCTTTACGCAGACGATACACAAGAGTATATCTCATTTTCTCCTGCTGAAGTAAACAGTGCAATTTCTCAACTTAACAGAGATCTAGCTACTTTAGTAGAAATATCAACAAAACATTGTTTAAAAATTAATGCAACTGAATCAACCTGCTTACTTTTTGGGAAACAAAAACCTAGAACTGAAATTCAGAATTCAGTTCAAATTTACATAGACAACAAACACGTACCATTTTTTAATTCCGCTAGAAATTTAGGTCTCATAATCGATAGTAATTTAGGATATAAAGAACATGTCACAAAACTAATTCAAAGTGCTTATTGTAAACTGAAAATCCTTTAGAATAGTAAAAACCTACTTAATAGAAAACTTAAACTTATGCTATGTGAATCTCTTGTATTATCGACCTTTAATTTTGGTGATGTTGTTTATGGTAGTTGCTTAGACAGTGTAGATATTCGTAGAATTCAGAAAGTACAAAATTCTTGCCTAAGATTCATTTATGGTATCAAACGTAGACAGAATATTTCTCATACACTTATCAGAGCTAAGTGGTTAAATATGTCTAATAGACGTTTAGCTCATTCCTTATGTTTATATTACAAAATTATAAACAACAAAATACCACCTTATCTATATGATCGTTTGACTTTTCGCACGGATGTTCATAATCTTAATATAAGATCTCGTGGCCTACTTACACATCCTCTTCACAGGTACGAAATTTTTAAGCGTTCATTTTTCTACATATACAAATTATTCAATTCGTTGCCTATACAATGTAAATCATTTTCATACACAAAATTTAAAAAGAACATTCTAACTTACTTATTTAATATTCAATCAAACTCTGATTGAGCTATAGGTATTGCAATTTTTCTACGTGGGTTTTTGTTGAGCGTCAGCATCGACATGGCTATATATAATTAGTTTTTTAGTTTTTAAGCCAGGTCCACATGGTAGATCAGCTGTTCATGTGTTTGTACGAACATGCTAAATGTGGACCTTTTAACCATCGCCAAATAATCAAGTATCTGTACGAACTTCTAATTTGTTGTCTAGGGGTGGTTAATAAATACAATTATTATTATTATTTATGTGTCTTCCTGACTCTTATTAGTTATCGTCACTGTAAGATTTGTGTTTCCTTCAGATGCTTTCATCTCCATGTTCTGTTTTGTCTTCATTCACGGACAGTTCATATGCCTTTGATGCTGTTTCTAGTTTTTTAAAACTCTTTCTAGTTTTTTACCCTGTTATTAATGCTATATCGTCAGCATATGGGATTATTTGATGTTTTAAATAGTCTACTCGACAAGATTGAACAGCGTTGTGGATAACGCGTAGCTTTATTATAAAACCCTGTTAGTTGTACATGGTATTCTTACCTTTGCTGCTACTATAACTTTGTTTATAGGTTCTTGTATTGTCATTTTCACCAGGTTAATTAACTTTTTTGGCACCCCCGTTTTCTCGCAGTGTACAATTGTACATCCTCCCCCTGTCAATAGAGTAATACGCTTGCTTGCTTATAGTCAATTTTTATACTAAATTTTGAGGTGCTTATAACTATTTACTATTTACGGTAGTAATAATTATTCTGCTTAACCCAATTTCTTGCGGATATCGACGATTTCCAGCTTAAAGGGTGATATATGCTTTGGTGTGTATCTTCACTCCGAATAATACAGTTTTAAACAAGGGGGTTTGCACCAGCTTGTAGTGAGATTAAATTTAGAAATACACATTGTGTGATAAGCTTGCAACAAGAATGTTTCATACTTAGTTGTTTAACTGTTCTAGTGAACCCTAACATTGTAGAAGAAACGAAAGGGGCAGATAAAACACGATGGGCTTTGCTCTCTGGAATGCACACAAGCAGCCAGTCGTCGGGTGTTATTGTTCAATAATCCAGAACGTGACAATTTTGTTTGAGTACAGGTGTTGTGTGGCCAACGCAGAGCGAGCACTAAACGTGTACAATATGTTAAGACATGTTGGATAGCAAGGAGTGGTCGCTGTGTTCGCTGAGACGACAAAGCGATTCCCTCAGTTTTCTAGATGCATCTCCCATATGGTAACCCCGATAAACAAATGAATAAGATTGAAATAGTTTCGGTGTGTAGCTGCCATAAAGATTACTTGTGGCCGATAAGCTAATCCAATATGGGTGTAAACTAAGTCACAGAAACCAATACATCACGGGAAGAATTCACGTATCGTCCACGCTATCGTCGTCAGCCCACGAATTTACCTTACTTGGGAAAGCTGGATTTTTATTCGGGCTTACAATAAAACGATGCCTTATTTAAGGCAAGGCTTAGCGCTGCTGGAGCGCAAGGAATTCGACTTAGCCCACCGCGTCCCGTAAAATTAATATTCGGGCATGGGCTTATGTTTTATGATAATCTTTATCCAATTGTATATCTGTTCCGCTGTTTGCGGGAGGGATTAGATCAGAACCGAACTTAAAATCGCAGCGTTCTTGCAGCTAAATTGCAGTCGTTTCCGGGGAATTTTAATACAAACGAGCTTGCAGTTTACGTTACCACCTACAGTAGAACAAACAACCTTTTTCAGATTGTAAGCGCATGTTCGCTCAACTTGTCGTTCCTCTTGCTTAATTTGCAACTTATGGAACTTTCCGGCTAAATTACGTGTCACAGAAATGAGACATGCTTGAAGTTAATATTGCTTCAGCTCCATTTGCTCGGGAGAAGTTTCTGCAAAGAAATCAGATTTGCTTAAACATCGGGATATTTATGTCTCTCCGTAGCCAAAATTTAAGCAAAGGTCTAAATTTAATATTATTTAGGCTGTTCGACTGTTACGATGCCAACATCTCCGTGTGCATTAGATAAATTGTTATGTATTTATACCAGCTGGTTTAAGACTTGCTAAAGAATTCTGATTGGTAAAAACGGAGTCAAACTATTTAGGATCAAGGTCATCCAACCAGTTCTCGCCAAAAAGGGTTATCAATAACTGGAGCAGGCTTTATAATCCTTTATCCAAGCGTTTTCATTTTGTCAGATCTTAGAAGGAATTCCACTTCTGTGAAGATTTTATAACTTTAGTGAAATTGTATTGATACCAAATTTGAATCCAGAATCAAACCATTGTGACTATATGGGCAAATTTTAAGGCCGACTAGCTAAACACATAATCATTGTGCAGCAATACGCAATGTTAGTAGCTCTTTGGTCAAAGTCACCTCTCGTCAGCTTACGGAAGGAGTAAACTAGACCCTGAGAGCACGTGTACGATACGGAACGGGAACATGATAAAATGAAACAGGTCAGTATAGAACTATGGCCAGATCAAAACAAGATAGCTCGGTAAGGAAACATTCGTGGATTGACCAAAACAGCTGGAAATAGCCCGAAACGTTAAAATACTTTGGCAAGAATAAGAAAGCTGGCTCAAACAACCACGAGCAACTTATCCGTCACGATAGAAATCGTGCTAACACAGGACAGCACTTACACGTTGGCAGACATCGGGGTTAAATGCCAAGAAAACGCCAGCAACTTTCAAAGACAAGGAAGAGCACTCCCTGACAAAGGCGGACAAAATCAGAAAGACAGCGCGGACCATACAAAAATTTCGCCAAATGGCTAGCTCGAAATACGTTGTTTTTTCTCGTATAGTATCTGGTTTTGTTTGTGACCTTTTTATAATGATTCTCTTGACTTTTTTCTTATTTTCTTTTATTTGACAGTTTGTCACTTTTTCACTTGTTTTGCAATATGTCGTGAATAAAATGCAAACAGAATGTCTAGCAGAGTTCTCTAGTTTAATTTATACAGCATGTAGTGCAAATTCAATGTCCAACTACAGGTTAATGTTGTCCATAAAAATCCGAAAAATCAGGCTGTCTGCTATATAGTAAGATCTTGAAATGTATTTTGCAATGTGTTGTATAGATTTTGTTTTGAATCAAGACAGTAATGCTGATGATAGTGTAAAAACAAGAGCAACAATCCAATTTATGTACTAGAAATTTCTATATCTTAAAATAATAAGTATAAAAAATAAGGATACTAGTAAAGTCAGGACACGTTTAATGTTTAACTTGTTTTATTCGATCTTTTCCTGAATCGTATTTTACGCTGTTTATTTATTTAGTTGTTTTCTTTCTCCAGCCCTCGTGCACCTATTTCAGTATTTTGCATTTTTAGTTATTTTGCAATGTGTCTCCTTAAGAACGTTCTTTTACAGCTGATGAATTATCGAGAACTAGTTATGATGTTTTTACTCGCTAAATATTGCTGTACGCCAAGACATTGTCAGCATGAAACTCCTTTTCCTTAAGTGTGAAGAACTTGAACGCAAGCTCGTTTAGGATCTTCATAGTGTCTTATATCTTTGAGGCCTTTTATAACACTCAATAACTTACGAACGTCACAATTCTTCCAAATTGTTTATAATATTTAGTGGCATAGATCTTCATTAAACCTGTTGTTCCAGTTCAGCTTGCTAAACTTCAGTGTCAAGCTTGTTTATCATCCTCGAAAGCTTGTGACATACAGCTCTACCAAAATTCAGTTTTTTAATCATTCTGCCAATTTTATGACTTCATTAAGCTTATTGAGATTCAACAACAGTCCTTTGAGTTTAGTATGAAATTTCAAAGTTAATCGTTGTTTAGTTTTTGAGTTGAACATGATGCTGACTCGCTATGAACATGTTATTTCCCAATAAATGAAACATGGCAAGTGTACGTGTAAATAATACGATAATACGCCATGCTTTATTCCAGCAGTAGAAGTAAACAATTCGTTATTTATAGACGCATTTCGTATGTTGAGTATGAGAATAATAGAATACAAATTTAAAAATAAAATGTTTCTTTAGAAACGCCCTACTAAACATGTAACATTTATTTTAGTGAAATGCCTTATAGAAAAATTTGAACGTATGTAATAAAGCATTACAAACTTACAATTTTTTTAATTTTTTACTAGTGGGTGGCAAGCAATTTATACAAAAAAATTAATAAATATCAAAATTGAGTATTCAAACCACTATTGTATATATGCCACAGCCAGTGGAGCTGCGTGCGTGCATGCGTCACGCTGCATCGTCAGCAATCGTATTTGCTTCGTTCCCAATCGGGTTTAATTTTTCCACCGCCTTCTAACGGTAATGGCACAAACTTTAACACTTACAGGATTCTGTGTGTAACTCCTTTTGGTTTTCATGTAGTTAAAGAAGTTACTCAATGTGAACAAGTCGTACAATTGTAGAACACCCATTTATTCATTTTAATCAACAAAGATTGAAAAGTAGGTGTAGCACCTAGCTTAGAAGAAAGATTAAAATCGTAGAAGGAGAAAGCTACAGATGGTTGAAGAAGAAAAACTGCAAATAGTCGAAAAACCCTTGAGGTTAAAACAATTGAAGATTGTCCTTTTTTCTCTCATCTTATGACTGGCGTATCAAAGTACTTTTCCTTAGAACTGTCAATGTCAAGATAGGTTATCCTCAGTAGTGCAATTATGAATATAAATGTGAATTTTCGATTTTGTTATTCTACGAAATTGCTTAATTTTATTTGTTCCATTAAAACTATTCAAACAATGGAAACTTGAAGTGATGATTTAAGTTCTTGACATTGATATGATATACTAACTAAAAAAACAAGATAGTGTTTGTCTTCAAAGAAAAATTATTTGATAATGATAGTTACCCTCCTGGCTCCCCTTCGCTTCCAAAGAAATATTAGACTGCAAACAAAAAATGCATGCAAAACACATTTACCGTTGAAAACGTTAAAGATATAGTAATTATAAACTATGAGTATGAATTAAGGTTTAAGTTTATTGCAAATAATTATAGTTATAGCCAACGTAAATTTATTATTATTCTTTAAAAAAGGTTGCACACTGTAATATTTTTTGGTTCACAACAAGCACGCTTCACAAGGAATTCGCATTAAAATTAAAATATTATATATGAAGTGAGTGTAAATATATGGATACTAAAAACTTTATAGTTAATAAAATGTATAAGTAGTGAAGCGTCATCGTTGGACTTTACCTACTTGTGATTACACATGGGTTGTAAGAATAACATGATGTTGGCATTTTAATAACGATAACTTTCAGTGAATCTACTGCCACAGATCACGTTGTTCTAAAAAATGAATTGTGGTTTAGCTTTTAGCAACTAATGCTAAGTTGAACTATTTCGTGACTTATTAAAGCTGTACGTTCAGATACAAATTCATTAATTAATTATGTAAGATCAAAGTTTTCATTGCAGTTGTGCAATGTTAAAAATTTGTAAATGGGTTTACACTGAACTTCCTTCGCGCGAATTACACTAATTTGCAAATTAAAAAAAATATATATCGCTGGGGTTTGAACCCGCTGCATCTGTGTAGCGATCGTAACCGCATCGGTAAGTCGAACTGCGCCATCCAGAGTTATTGAAATGAGTGCGGCGCGCGCCTCTATTTAACGGAACGGTCTTATTGTTAAAACGCTTCGACTCTTGTGACATTATCTTGTATCTGTTGAGTCCTATTTTCGGCAAGTGTAAAGCCTGACCTATTTGAAAACAGACAACAGACAGACAGACAGACGGAATTGCGAAACCCTGTTTTTCGTCATCTAGGGACCCTGAAACGTGAAGATCTGAAGAAATCTCGGAAGGTGATTTTTTCCTGATTACAATATTTCCTTCGTCTTTCAGACGAGAGGTATATTATTGTCGCACGTATATTTGAAATATCATGTTACAACTTGAAATGCAGCGTCAGTGCAGAACTGGTTTGTTCACTTTTCTAGATTTAGCAAAACTAGTCGATAATCGATGTTTAAAATGAAATTATAATGCCGTTACGATAATTTTATGCAAAAGTCATTTTGCAGGTTCCTTCAATTGGACGAAATTAAAATCAAGATTTTGGTTTTTAAGTTATTCCTACTGCATTTTTGCTGTTTTGCATTTCGAAGCCACTTTTTCAGATAATCCAGTTTAAAATAAAGCCACCAAAATTAAGTCAAAAAAGCCGACATCTTAAATCTTCGCCATGACTGTATTTATATACATTTTATGAAACCGTTCTAATAAAAGCATTTATTATAATAATTATTATTATTATAAATGAATATCGCTGTCATTCGGGTCCGAACTAATTCGAATTTAACAAATACGAGCATTAATGAGAAAATAAACAATTTCTGCATAACAAATAATTTGGTTCGACTTAATTCCATTAGAAATCTAAGGAAACAATTCTTTAGTACAGGAAGATTCTGACCGTCTCCGAGTTTTAAAGTAAATTTAACTGTTTCATTTAGAGGAAAGCCACTTCTTAAAACCCTTTTAATAACAATTTAATTTTTGTCTATACCAAATTGGTTGTATTACCTTGTTAAAAGGCCTACTGTAAACTATTTTTCGTCGCATAAAATCACAACTGCAATTCCTGATTTTATAAAAAGATCTAGTTTAGTGGGACACATATGTCCCATTGCATGCCAGACATGATACACCTCCAGTTTCAAAGAAAATATCTTATTGCAGAAGTCACAAATAATGTTGAAAACAGTTGTACAAAGTGGAGCAGTAGTTCCACACAGCTACTTACAAATTTGTTTTGTACTTCTTTCTGTGAGCATTATTGAACGTCATCTCGATTGAGTTTCTATGGACGGATGATCTCCCACGTTTTATATTTGCTTAGTCTTCTTCCATAGGTTTTCAGTACTGCCTAGTCTCAAATTTGCGTGTGTTGTTGCTTTTCCTTTTGCAATTGGATCCTCCAACAAGATAATTAGGAAATTAAGCAACGGTTCCTTTGTACGACGAATATTGTCACAAATTACTGAGCTGCCAACAATTATAACCATCGCAGTCGGTAAAATACTTCTTTGTAAATCAGCAGTGAAATACTTCCAAATCGTCATTAAAATACGGGAAATCGGCAGTGAAGTAATCCATTGTTTTACAACTTCTTGTAGGCGGCTGGGCGATAGGTAAACGTCAACCGACGTTAACATAACCTACAAAAGTTGGTTAAAACGTTGTAATTTCACGATTTATCGATTAAAAGAAAATATATAATGTACTCCTCGGCACTGAAGTTCCTATTTATCCCTCATGTGGTTTATTTGCCTTGGTCCTACGAGCCTTGGAAACTAAATCGACATTCGTGATAAAAAGCTCAACTTCAGGGCCTTGGTATGCAATACTACTATTCTCCACCATTTACATGATTTTCAGTTTTTACCATTATTTCATGTATTCCACTTATTCGGTCAGTCAAATCTACTCTACCCATTATCTCATGGTAAAATGCAACTCCTGGAGGATACGGAACGTCCATTCAATTGCTATATTTGCTCTTTCGTTTAACGGATGTCATTTCAGTAGTGTGGCAGTTGCTGAGTACAATGGCTGGTTTTGTATATTTGTATCTTACCATTTCGTTGCTGTGGTAGCAAATCTTTCTGTATAAAACATATTTTTTTCATATTTTATCAGGGAAAAACTGCTTTCGTGTATTTATCTAGTTGTCACAGCTGGAAATTTAATGATCCATCATGTTTACAGATGAATTAATCTATTGAATGCAAAAACCATATTGTCATGTTTTACCGTTTTTGCTCCAGGTATTCACTGCTATTTCTCCCATAGTTCCAGTTTGCTTTGATAGCTAATTACCACAATAAATGTTCATATCATACGTGCATCCCAACTTAGCTTCACACATAGCCTATACTTTCACCGCTTTTTTGAAAGGTTGCGCGGTCAATTACAAAGCTTATCAAATAAGGCTATTTAGTAAAGCTTAGACATATGAAGCATACATCGGCTTCTAGATATTAATAATATTATCAGTCTCTTTCCCACGGAGGGTTTCGAGGACCAGTAAATGTGAATTTGGGTACTGAGTTAAACCAGGTTACTAAATTTCAGCCGACTAATAGCTTGTTTTTGTTGATTCATCAACAACACGTTACGATTCATGAGGAATAATAAAGAATTAAAGATATCCTGATCACCTTCAGAGATGTCATTATCGTTTTCTTCATAAGTACTACTCTTATTTTTGCTGTAATTGCCGTTTCTACTTGAAGGTCTAAATGATTCAGGGTTTTGGCAATCGCTACTATGAAGTGGGTCCTGTTCTAATGCTGATACATCTAATTCCTATTCACTTGACGCAATTATTGACTGAATATCATTTTAATTGGCCAATTTCTCATTTTTTCACTGAAAACAGAGATCGAAATTTGATGACCCTGTACAAGTAAGCGATACAAAATGATATGGTTTCATTGTAGGTGAATTTAAGGATATTGTTGTCAAGTCCTCAAAGAACAAGTATCAATTTGTTTTCGATTTGTGCAAATACTTACAAAGTGTTCATTTTGACACTCGAACATATATCAATTTGAAAGATTTTCTTGATTCGTGTTCGTTATTTCAACTTACAGAAAAGGTAATAGTATCAATATAAAAATAAAAGTATTGTGCATCAATCCATACAAATAATAATAATAATATTATTGATATAGTATAAAAATAATGGAAAATACCTAAAAATTTATTGTACAACGTTAATTGGCTATGGTCGACATGAAACTTTTTTTTAGATTTTACAAAACATTCCAGCATTCCACTTTCCACAGTTTTGCCCTAGTCAATATTCTGACGGGGTTCAAAATACGTCTGGTGTAGGAAGTGGTGTTCGAACTCAATTTGTCGCATTAGAATTACGAGCTATTTAGCCATTTAAGTGCTTTTCTAACACATAATTTAAATTTGGTTATTCAGGATAGCGCCCAGCTTCAAGTAAGATGTCAAAATGCTCTAAATTTTGCTAGTGAAATTGATATATTTGTGAGAAGTTGTTCTAAGCGACTTTAAATATTTTTCCAACTTCAAGACGAACAGAAAAGGAAAAACCAACATGGAAATCTTCATCCATTTTGCCCAATAAGGTGGACTATAAGATTTGCTTCCATTAATTCTATCGTATCAGTTCTTGGATTCTTTATGAGGGTATCGGAATGCAAAATTAAATAAACTGAAGTAAAAGTTAGTGCCATTAATGTCAAGATTTTTAGCAACGTTGATGCTACTAATGCAACTATTTAACAAAAGTCCTTGTTACTTCAAAACGTGTTTACTTGGCTTGTTTCTTTAAAAACGTAATGCAAGCATTCAGACAAAAAGAGTTTTATATTAAAATCACAAAAATGTCAAAGTTGATGGTGCTGTGACACGATATAACCCCCCCCCCCCACCAGTGCTACATAAATCTTTATATGCACCCACAATGTTTTATACAGTCGGCGCCTATGGTTCAGGCATTATGACCCTGTGCTTTTAAGTTTCTAAGTTTCTTATTTGCGCTACAGTTCTAACATCTGTTATTAAATCATACATTCTATATTAATTTATAATTATGTAACTGAGAGTCGCATGGTTCCTAAAGAGCTCATGTTACATTTCACGCTTTTATTTCGTAAAATAAAAATTTCAAATATAAGCAATTCTAGCAAACTTACCTACCAAATCTATTGTCTCTCCAGAGTCTCTTAAAAAACCCAATTTACAAAATGAATCTTATAAAATGTATTTACTATTACTTTAATTTAGAACTTTGAAGCACACAAAATAACTTTTTAAAATAGTGCATTCGTCTAAAATGGCGGAATTTTAATGAATAAACAAAATAAGAATATATTCTTTCATAGGTACTTTGGCAAAGTTTTAATAATTATTTATAGAAAACTGCAATTAGTTTGCCAGCTTCACGCTAGATGGCGTAGGTGAATGCATTTAACTTCATAGCGTTTCGCATACATACTTAGATCTGTATGTTTATAGTATTAATGCTTGTTGTTATATGTGCTTACCTTTATATAGAATATGCTGTGTCGCATACAGGATATCATCCCATATTGATATTTTTTGTGAACCATAATGAAATTGATCAATGGTATACAAGTAACTGTAAATTATGTGTATTCTACATCTATGTATGTTTCTCAGCCCGTACAAACCTCAACATAGATTTATACTTGATATACTGATATTTTATTTCCTAAAAATTATTTTGTTACCTTCATCTAATATACTTTACCATAAATATCCATGTTTGTCATAATACATATGTCAATTGTAAATGTAATTATTATTAACTAGCGTTCTGCACCCAAATTGGGCGCGAAATAATTCATTTAATGCAATTTGTACAAGAGTGATTCATTTTGTGTGTCGAGTTAATTTTGAGGTTAGAAAATCCACATAAAAAAGTTACTTATAAAAATTTGAAAACCCTGCTACTGGCTTACTTGCGTCGCCCTGAGTCGATTGACACCAAAATCAGCCAATTCGGCCCACGGGTTCGCTCTCAAAGTGGCGTCAAGCAAGCAAGCAAGCAATGAAAATTATTATGTCGGATATTGCTTGGCAGGAATTAGTGTTTTCAATTCTTGTCACTTTTCCAAAATTTGTTCCCGTCTTCAATTCACTAGCTGGAGGAGAAAGTTTTTAGTAGAACCTGAAAGTCATATAAGTCCCAGTGCGAGTGTGTATAATGTACCCCGAAATTGTACAATCAAAAATTTCCTGCCGTCCCACGACAATGGGCCAGACCCACCCGTTATTAAATATGCAGGATATTTAATTCTGAGTGGCGTACACACGATATTGATCTTTTATATCTGACAAATATCTCAATCAAAGCAGGTGTGGCTGGCTTCAATGCGATGCTGACAACGGGAGTGTGGACCTCTGCTGAAGCTGACAAGAGTCCGACTCTCGATTCTGCTCTATTGGCTGTCACTTTGACAGCTAAAAACCTATTATTAACACGTCGTCATTTTATGGATATCGCTTCAGCTTCGCAGTCCGTTTGCGTATAACTCTTCTGTTCGATTTACGATCGAAGTGCCGCAAGAAGTCCTCGATGTCGTCACAATGGCGTTTGTTGGTTATGCGGACAGTTCGCCTGCAAGGTTATTAGTTCTACCGTGTGCAAAGCGTGTACGTCTATGCACTCGACTCCATATATGCCCACTTTATTGCCACTAAACTTCTAGTTTGCCAATATCAATTAGCTTTTTTGATATTAACCTTGTTTATTGCTCGCTTCGCGTTCTTTTTCTCAATTATTTTACAATTACTTTGCACCATTTATGGTAAAATTTATGTCGCCGTCCGCGCGTGGGACGCCGAGCAGATTATCGGCATTCCTCTCGTACAAACCTACCGGAGGAAAATGATAATACACTTCGCAGCTATGCAAATAAAACATTGCTCGGCTATTTCTAAAACTAGTTCTTTTTCTCCAGGAAGCTGTTGCTAATTGACAGGTCTTCAAATCGGCGCCCCTCATTAACGTCTCCTGTTTTTAGAAAACTCAGGACGCAACTTATTTTGATCAGAGGAAAGTGATAATGCAGTTCCATCTATGCGAACGGAATTAATCTTCGCTATGAGAAATATTCCTATGCAAAACATGAGAAGGAAGCTCCATGCTTGCTAATTGGACTTGATAATATCATAGTACAGTTACAAGATTCAGTATACTAGCTGTGCTAGTTTAAAAATGCGAGAAAAAGATTTCCAATATGTGTCTCCAACTAGTCTTGCTTTAGGTAGATAGTTTCAAGGTAGAAAAAGTTGAACACCACTCCGTAGTTACCAATCCATTATGGAAAGCAATGGAAAATTTGGAAGGAACGTACTAATTAAAGCAGTAAATCCTCTCTATAAGAATAACACAGTATATTTTGAGGTAGAACAGAAACTAAGTAATAAATTGCAAATAATAGAAGGTTTCTTCAAAATACATATATCTAGAACAAACTACATACAATAGAAAAATATGTGAAGCAATAAGGGTGCTACTACGAAACGATTATATATACTTCATAAGATTTACAAATCGCAAAGCTCTCCTAGCACAAGATGAGGAAAATCTCAGCTTTATGGTTAGGAAGCTCAGAAAAAAATTCGTCATAGCGATACTGCAAATTAACGTCAAACGATCAAAATAAACGAACGCGAAGGAAATAGGTGAAGATGCAATAATCAAATGATAGAGAAGGTTATACATGTCAGTTATCACAACCCATGTTTTAGATATAGTATTATGTATTAGCCATAGAGGGGTGTAAATCTGTTACACTGTCCCCGCCAGTTAATTCTGTTAATTTTAATATTGAACATCTCAATAATGTATAGCAAATGTAATGCTGAGCTGGTTTAATTAAATTAAAAAAAAAATAATAAAAAATGGAGCAACCAAATTGGGACAAACTAGAACTTGTATAAGATAGTTAACCACAGTACAAATGAAAAAGTAAAAATATACAAATGTTAGCAAGTTTCATGATCAATGAGAGCAAAAACGTGGGTACCAAATACAAGAAATGAATTCTAGTAGATTACTGCAGTTAAAAATGCTATAGATAAGTATGAAAACATAACAAATATAATAGGTATTGAAAATGTTGTAGTAAGTGGCATAGAGCAGACAAAGTTATGATGATGTGGTTATATAAGAAGAAACGATGACAGGATATTACTGAATAAATCAGCAGACCTAAATAATCTTGAAAGGACAAGGTGGATAAGGCAGTGGAAGAAAGAGGACTGCAAGACGAAATTTGGGAAAACAAACATGTGTAGGCGCTTTGGTTCAGGGAAGAAACACATCGTTACGTAGAGGAGATACTTAAGTAGTTATATATACATATAACGATTTAATTCGTTACTAGCTTCTTGTGATTGCATATTATCTTGAAATAACAAAACCCAAAGCCCATCAATAAGACATCGGACTACATGACACTTTTGAAGGAATGCTTTTTGTTTTGATTAAATCTGGGTAAATGAAACATTTATATATCAATCCGACCACTTTTGACATAAAATCGAATATCAATCAATGGTCAAGTCCATCGGATATAATTATTCGTTTACATGATATAAGCGCTGCAAAACTAAAATAGTAACTACAGTGGAATATTTAAGTTATATTGTGTTTATTCCTTTAACAAAAGTTTTGAAAAGGAAACTCTTGAAAAAAATCGTGATAAAGGTGATGCTATTTTGGAAAGCATCAATATGGTTTAATCGTTTATCGCTTATGCGTTAAAAGTTAGGAATGTAAGAAATAATATCGCCTTGCAAGAATTTTAATTATTATGGGTGATCCATTATTATGGGTGATAAATTATCACTGATAATGATAATGTATATTTTTGCCTAAAACCTAATCTCGGTGTTTCATTCATGTATAAAATATACATAAGATAGGCTTATAGTACTTTAATTACCTCCATTGACCTGTTTCATAATGTTTCAGATATTCACTAGGTGAGTTTTTTAAAGTGTTACAAGGCGATATCTCGAAAATGGTATAAAACATTTTGATGAAATTTTGGTGAGGTAATAGGGAGATGGGGGGAGAGGGGACATATTTAAACATATTTTTAACATTTACCTCCTCTATTGTAAAATTAGAATCTACGTAAAAAACTACATATGTGTACATACAATTATGATTTATTAGATTATAAAGTGAAAAAGAATAATAATCGTTAAAACGTCTAAATTCTCGTCTGACTTAAGTACAAATAACTCATTTCCATGAAAACGAATAATAATTCTGAAACAAGTGAACTTGATTTATTCCTAAAACTTATTTATTTTTTAAATTTAACCAAAATCTAGTTAATCATAATTCCGTAACCGAAACAGTAAATTCAAAACTGCCTTGTACACATACATATTTTTTTAAGTAGATGCGAATATTCTAAGCAAAAGTACATTATCCTATTTAAATTCCAAAATTTAATGTAGATGTTTGAAACCGTTTTCGAGATATTGCCTTGTAACGTTTTAAAAAACTCACCTAGTATAGCAGCTTAAACACTTTATTATTTTTATTCGTCTTCTTCTTCTTTCTTCTAATACTTTAGTAAATGCAATTGGCTCTCCTTGTTCATGTTCATGTCATGTTCCCTGGTAGTAACCAATTTTATCTAGTTTCAATATTTTTTTAAAACCCGAATCTACGTCAGCTTTCGTATACCAGATATACCGATATTCCATTTAGAAAATGTGAAAATCAATTCCATAGTAGTTCCATAATTTACCTTTGGACATTCTAGTTCATTTAGATCTAAATTATTCGTGTCTAATACTTCAGACGAGTTTCTGTTTCTGATTTTAATGTAGTAATGTTATAGAAACAATATCTGTACAGTAATACTCTACTGCTGAACGAACAGTATTGAGACTTCTCATTTGAAAATCATGCAGCTGGTTTGCATTTGTTTTAGTGTAAAACTAAAAACAGTATCAATGTATTTCAGTAATTTATGTTAGTCAGTCTTTATTTCTGACGTTAGACATTTAATTTTGTTCTCTTACACTAAATTGGCTGTTTGAAAATATATGAAACTTCTGTAGGCTACCCTTAATTATCCAAACCACTTCTTTCCATAATTTAACCTTATAGATATTATGGATTTGTGTACTGCTTTAGCTTTGTGGTGTAAAAAAAGTCATCACTGTAAATCGTCCTTGATTATTGATAATATTATTTAAACCGGAAAGAATTCCTTTCTGAATTCGTTGAAACATTAAATAGACAGAACTCAATACATTAGGTACACCGAACTCTGTCGACTAGTGGTTACTACGTTGCTTAGCATTCGGGAGGTCGCGGGTTGGATTCCCGTGGCCGTTTGTTCTGATTCAGATTTTAGGTAGTTTACCTGAGTCAACAAGGTACCTTCTCCGAGGCGAATGTCGGGGCAATACTTCTCCAACTTTCCTGCCCTCTCTTCCATTCTCCATCCCTCCTTTTTCTCACTCATCCTATAATTCCCGTTCTTGGCTGAAGAGGGACACAAGGTCCCTGTATTAGCCCGCCCCCCAGTTGGGGGAATTGAAATGCCCCTGAGCCTTTACGTTTTTCGATTAGGTAGTAGCTTTTCCCATAATTCTATACCTTTCAACAGTTTTCATTTCAATTGCACTAAAAGAAGACCCACGATTCTTATCTGCTGGAAGAAACATAGCTGTAGATGAGCGGTTAGCAACATTTAAAGTTTATTTCAAAGTAAAAGAAAAATGACGATCAAAGTGTTCGCGAAAATGTCTACCTTGCGTTGAAACTGATATAGCAACAGTGTTTTAAACCCAAAAAAGTTTGGGGTAAAGTATATAAGAATATTCGGAATGCAATGTGTTTATCATTGATTAATTCTGAAAGCTACATATAAGTTTAAAAATCCTCAATTTTTATTGACATTGTTTATACTAAATTGTGACAACTAAATATTGGAAAAACTAGAATGGAAACGTAACCAAAACAACATGGTTTAAAAAAATCAATCCCAAATGATGAACAACATAGGAGCTTTCTATTTATTACTGCCATGACCAAACAAAAAAAGTGAAAAGTGTCTTTCAAAAGTCTCTTATATGGCTCATGAACCTCTGAACAGAATATTTCTGGGAATACACGATGAAATCAGTGTTCATTACTGAACTAATTTTTCAAAGAAGAGGGTATGCCATTATACTTAGAGAAAAGTTACATTTAATCTTCCCTAAGAATGCGTATGGTAATATTTTGCAGAATTTACAGAAAATATTCGTTATAGAATGTGCGTAATGTTGAGTATATTTACAGACAAGTGATAAACCATACCGTGTCGAATTCAACCAAAACATATGGTAAATATCTTCATTTCTAGATATATGCCTCCATTAACATGTTGCGATGTCTTCTATCGGCTATTTTTACAATATGGTTCCTCCACCATTAGTTCTGGGTCTACGGACATTTCATTTTCCTGTTCGTGGTCTCCAGGTGTATACCGTCCTAATCCAGAGTGCATCCTCAGGTACGCCATGCTCCGCTCATTGCCATTTTATTAATTATCTGGGATACTTCTATTTTCTGTGCGTCAACAATATTTCCAGCAGCTACTCTTGGTTTTTCCTTTGACCCTTTCATGAGCGTTAACGTTTCTGCAACATATGTCGTAGTCGGAAGCATGCACTAATTATAGACTTGTTTTCAACTGTTATGAATATCTGCCTTTAAATACCCCTCGTAGCTTTCCAAACGCAGTTCATGCCAGTCGGATCCTTCTTCTTATTTCCGTACATTGACTTTCATTACCAAATGTTAGAGGTTAACCTTGGTTCATAATGATTATTACCTTTGTTTTCGATAAATTCATCCTGAGTCAGATTTTTCGGCTGCTGCTGAGCTAAGGTATATAACCATCTGTTATACTTTTCGCGTTTCAGATAATAATACAATGTCGTCTCCCAAACGTAAGTTTATAATAAGCTTACAATACGATCGACCATATTTTTAAATAAGACAAGTGATGCCAAAGTGACAGAATTTAATCAACCCTATTTATGATATTTCTAGATTACGAGATCGCACATGAATAGACACATATGTAAGCCTCATCAAAAATGTGTATGAAAACGTGACGATCTCTGTAAAGGCATTGGAGGATACATAATCCATTAAAATAAAATGGGACGTCGTCAAAATTGCGTCTACTTCACTTCTGAAAGTTATATTTTCTTGGTGGAGATGAAACTGATATAAGCGGCTATGCAAATAATGTACTAATCCGCAAAACCTGAAACTAGTTCTGCTCCTGGACAAAATTCAATACCTGCTAATTGGACGGATTTAAAATCGGTAGCCCTCATTAGCATCTCGTGTTTCCCATTTTTATAATTCCGAAGAACATATACAATGCTCATGTTACTTTTATTGCCGCGGTGTTCTACAAGGTAATGTTTATAGCGCCTTCCAGCTATACAATCATTTTAGCCAACCCGCTGGTGTTGCGAACCACCATAAGATATACTGTTCGTTATTTATCTTCAGCTAAAGTATAATAAAAGCATTTACAAGTTATCAACACACCTAGATTCTCCATGACTTTTGTTGGCTCATCGCCTCTCGTTTAAATGGAACGGATTTATCTAAACATTCTGGAATTGATAATGGAAGGAAAGTGGAAATTTTCAATAACGGCCTAATATGTATCGAGTCGTTTGAGAAATATATGTAGCTCTAGCAGCTGCAGATAACTGTATCTGCTCCGAGCCTTTTGTCTTTGAAATTAGTTCTACAATAGTAAATTAATTGCTTGTATCGTCGCAGCCAGATGGGCTGTTGCTCTTCAGTCCATACTAATCCCATTCACTTCATTATCGTTCAATTCTTCCGGTACTTGAGTTGCCTCCTACACTGCCGTTCCATTTAATCATATATATTGATAATTTTTAGATTGATTCCTTTTATCGCTCCTGTGTATGTTCTCTTTCCAAGTTTCGGTGCCCTATGTAAATAGTTTGTACAATTTATTATTGGTTGCATTTGGTTTCCTTCTGGCATACTTTATAGTACAGGCAGGAAATCCCACGTTTTTAGGAGCGGCGCTGCCTTTTCTACCTAGAAGGAATATTTTATAGTTCAATTATCGCTGTTTTTAAAAGGGTTTAAATTTATATCACTTTGGATGGTGGAATACACTATTGAGTTTATTTGTTAGCTTAACTATATATTAAATATTTAGACATTCATCTCGTTATTAATTTCTGTAAAATGGGCATTCCTTAAAATATAACAGTAATAGTTACGATTAATAAGGCACTTACAATGAGGAGATGCTGTTGTGCTTAGTTTTATAAATATAATTATTTCTTGCAGCTTTCGGGGACTCTACAGGGTGTCCGTATTTGAGTATGTGCATAGAAAGATATGGTGTTAGTTAAATTGGGGAAAAGTTGCCTGATATACCCATGGTAAAAATTCGAAAAGGAAAGTTGACATAGCATACTTAATTTTTAGGTATTTTTAACAGAATGACAATTTGGAATTTCGTTTTTGCGCGTGCTACATGTAGTTAAAAAAATCTGAAAAATTGCCTAATGTTATTATCCTTAATTTAGTAAGATTGCTCTTGCTATACTGATTTCAACGATATATATCACAGATAAGTTTAAAGTCATTTTCGTTTATGGTTCATAATTTTATATTAATTGGTAGCGTTAAAATGCCAGTACAATCACAGTATATAAACGTGTGTTGTGCTTGTGTCTTTGTGTGAGGCTATAAGTGACCTTTTCATGGGCAACAATGGGGCGCACTTCGTCTGCGGTCGGCCGCCATGTCGAGTGTCCTTTATAGTGAAACGACAAACGAGCATGATGTGTACGCCTGTGTAGGCGAGTGGCTACAGCGTCTGACCACCAGTCGGATCCCCAGGTTCGAATCCCACCGAGGACAACTTTTGCTCTTTCAGTATTAGTAGCAGCATTAAGACGTCTCTACCTATTTTGTACATAATTTTGAAAACTCTATATTAACACACTTTCTTTTGCAACATGTTTATTTTCAATTCAATTTTTAAAGTGCAAATGTTAGTTTACGTAGAGTAAGGCTAACTATGTGGTGAGCTCAAAAGCTAGTAAGTAATTGCACCCAGAAGTACTGTTTGAAATATATCTATATTTATTTTTTTATTTATTTATTTATTTGGGTAAATACGCAAAAGCATCAACTCAATTACAATTTACCACTACATACATTTATAACTGTAATATTATGTTGAAAGTCATGTCATTCAATGAAAAAAGCAAAAGTTTGATACTAATGACAAGTGAAAGCAATAAAATATACACCAGTAGTAATAATAAATATTAAAAACTAAAACATGTAGGAGAGGAGTGCAGGAGAAGTAAAAAGCACATGTGATATGGCTTGCAGTAACAATATGAAAAGACTCAAGATGCCATGGAAATAAAATGCATGTCACCAGGGTGTAGGCTAGGCGATACGCCCTGACCCCCACAGCACCCCGAGACACCGTAATTCGCAAAAGCAAAATAAGTTTAAAAATATCAACTGAGACATTTTATACTTAAAATTTCTGAAGGTCGAATTAAATAAATCAGGACAATTTGGAAATTTGCAGTAACAATTATAATACCAAGACAAACGATAAACCGGAGAATTTATTGCAGCGTTCGTATTTTTTCATTGTAAAGCAAAAACGCCATTGCTTCGCATTGGCCTAGATGGAACTTTTAGAGTGAACAGAATTGCCTGAGAGGCTGCTTCAGGATTCCGTTACTTTGCGCTGATTCTATCCCTAATTTTAAGCGCGTAAATGAGACTGCATTTACGCTTTAAGCCAGCTTAGTCAATGGCACTTAAAGGGACGACAGTAAAACCACTCCTGAGATGCAGCCTCACATCTCGACAGTATTATGGCTTGGTATAGGAGTGGCGACGTAGTGAATGAATCAAACATTAAATGCAGATTGTTTTATTATAAAAATAAACTGGTATTTATACAAAACTAAAATGCTTAACGAAGTAACAATATCAAAGTTCATATGTACAGTTTACTGGGTACAGTGTTTAAATTACAAAACAGCAGTGTAGCAATTCTGCAGTTTTTATTTCCTGCTAGAGCGAAGGTCGCCCGTTGAACTTGCTACTGTAGGTCGGTATTGTGCATGAAGTGCAGATTTGCATTTTTCCTGGTCTTTAACTCGTCTGATTGCGTAATAACACTGGCTTTTAAATTATGAATAATGTTCCGTAAATTTGGACTGAAATATATATTTTTAATCTAATTTAAACATATTAAATTTAGTAATGAGGCAAAGACTGGTGATTGCAACATTAAAATTTTCTTGCTAATAAATGGGAATTGCATTTAAAAACGTGCGACTGGATTTCGTAAATTTTAGAAAATAAAATTTATGTGTGTTTAAATCAAGTTTAAACATAGAGAAAATTGGAATAACAAGTCTGAACAGTAGATTTTCTCATTAAAAAGTTTAAATAAAACACACAAATCCAACAATTTTCGTCTTGACTGTAAGTTCTGCTGCCTCTGATTTAATTGAACTGAATTATGTTTCAGATATTTAGCAAACCTGTTCTGTTTTTTTTCCATTTTCCCGGGTGGTGTAGCTTGAACAAGCGTCCACGTTCGATCAGCAGAGTTAAGCAACGCTCTCTCTGGTCAGAACTTGGATGGGAGTTCCACGGCTGCTTCTCCCGGCACCTCGTGGTACGGCTGCCACGGAAAAAAGTTGTTCCCGGTTGTCATAATAATATAATGACAGTCGTTAGTGGGGTTGGAAGACCCCATAAAATGTACAGTGACGCCTATAATTGGCCTAACGGCTGTTGGCGGAGTGCGGAATAAAATAAAATATAGATATTATACTGGGGATTCTACACCGGAGCGGCAAATTTTAAAACACTACGAACCATAGCAAAATACAGAAGCTGCAAACAATGGGCACTTTTGAAGGGCTTGTAGCACCTCATTATAAAACCAAGTGTTTTATATGCTTTTTGAGTTATGTTATCTATGTGTGCATCAAATAACGATTGTCAAGAATTACACCCAGGTCCCTTATTGTACTTTGTTCGGAAATTGCAGTTTGATTAACGTGATAGGCGAATAAAATTTTATGACGATTACTCGTAAATTTAATTGAATAACATTTATCAGTATTAAGCAGTAAAAGGTTATCAGTACAGTAGTTAGAAAATTTATTTAAATCATTTTGTAAATTATAACAGTCGTTAATGCTGTTAATTTTTGAGTAAATTTTTAAATCATCCGCATACAACAGAAAATTGGTGTTTTTAGAAATATCATTAATATAGAGTATAAACAACAATGGCCCTAGATGTGAACCCTGAGGTACTCCGGAGGTAATGGAGACACTATTTGATGTATAACCGTTAAACGATACACACTGAGTTCTATGATCTAAGTAAGAAGAAATCCATTGTAAAAGATCACCATGTATACCGACCATATTTAATTTATCAATTAACAGAGAGTGATCGACCTTATCAAAGGCTTTGCTGAAGTCGGTATACACAGCATGTACTTCTAATATTTTATCCACACAGTTTTTTATAAAATTTGTGAAAACAAGTAAATTTGATGAAACAGATCTATTAGAACAAAATCCATGCTGCTGCGGTGTAATAGTTCCCTTGAATGTATTGAAAATTACTCTGTAAAGAAGTTTTTCCAATATTTTGGCGAAGATGCATAATTTAGAAATATGCCTGTAATTCGTTATTAAATTTTTGTGTTTTTACTATTGAATTTCAAATAAAAAAGTTGCAGAAGAAAACGTTTTTAGCGTATTCAATAAATAATACCACTGCAAAAGCAACAACATTTACTAGATCGAATAACGGCTAAAGATTTTTCAAAATGATATACAAACTGGCCAAACATATTTTAATGTTTCGAATATTTAGTAATGCGCATGGCAAAAAAAACATCGCAGTTGGTGGAATTCCAACGTGCGCTTTCAGAAATGCACGTTTGCACTCAGACGGTTTATGTGCTGACGAGGAATGCTAGGTAAACGCAAATGCTTATAGTTGCATTATGAAAGTCGCAGTGACAACAAGACGAACTACACCATATAGGTGACGATGAAAACGTGACAGACGCAGACACGCAGAAACAATATACGTCAATACTTTATAAATGTTCTGAATATTTTACACAATACGCACCTTAATTTAAATTGAAAACAATTGTTCACTTCCTCTATGTACAATACGTCCACTGAAAAGCGATATACTATAGTACATGAAAAAAATCTCGATTTTATATTTGTAAAATAATACTCTTATGTAACTTATTCTATTGTTCATCGTTTTATAATCCATTGCTCAGTTTTTTAGCTTCGCCTTTTAGAAATCTTGCACTTAATCGGTTCTCGCCTCTACTACTGAAAAATATGTATTTTTTTTATTTGATAATACTTCTACCTTCAATATTTCTTTTCTGTAATGGTATTGCGTCTAACTCGTAATTTTGTAATAATTCTACTGTTTTACAGGACCTTCCTTATCTAATCTTCTTACATTCTAAGTTCCAATGTGCCTACTGTTTATTTTCTTCCGATTAGTCGTTGTCCCTTTTATCACTTTGGTCATTTTCCTTGTTTACTTGTTCTTCAGATTGTTGATGCCCAAATTTACAATTTATGGTCTATCTTTATCTCTTAGTAACCAACCTTGGTCTTGCCCTCTTTTACTAATATCCCTATTGCTTTAGCTCTTAGTGATTCTTGAAATTCAAGTTTTGTTTCAGTTAAATCATATTTTATGTGGCGGAGGAGGAAAATCTCATGAATCAGCATGAATTTGCCTACTAGTCTGAGGAGTGGCGGAATCACTCCAGTCGCCTACCGTCTAAAAACGTCCTCCTTCTTTCTTACGTCGCACTGGCCATATAACTTTCCGATAGTGCTTCGGTACGGAGCCCTCTGTTTTTCTTGTCTGCCTTCTCCTGTTCTTTAGTGTTCATTATGTTTACTATTGTAGACTCCATCAGATCCCAGTTGTCCTGATTTATAACATGTATTATGTTGTTCGTGTTTACTGGTTTTGCCTGGCTCTGCACAATTGTATGTTTTTGCATCCCCAGCGCTCACATTGCATTACTGTTTGTTGCAGAGTGTCTTCCTCTCTACATTAGACGCATGACTCTGTATCTATTAAATGCATTTTGTGCAGGTACTTGCCAAAACCACCATTCCCGGTTAGGAACGGCGTAAGGTACCTAGTAGTTCAGTTCCTCATATTTACGCAGGACCCACGGTCGCCGTTCCTTTGTCCATCTTGCCATTTCCGTTTCCTGCTCCCATTCTCCATGGCATTTTTGAAATGTCTCCTCTATAACTTCTTTCCTCCCAGTCCGTCTGTTGTCTCCGATTGAATAACTTTTCTCCATTGCTAACAAGTAGATATGTATGACGCCCGCAATTAATTGTATGGGGCGGTCGATGCGGTACGATAGGCACTATTCCATATCTATATCGACTATTCGTATCGCAGCTTTTCTCTGTACACCTTCTAGCATTTCGTTGCATCTTCAGATATGTGGCACAAATTGATGCACTATATAGAATGCTAGATTGTTCGACAACAATGGAGTAAGGGTGACTACCTTACGTTTTTCCTTTTTACTGTTTGGTCGATGGGTTGGCTCAAATTCATATTTTTACCCAGTACTAGATCGAAATACTTTAGGGAGTTCTGGCTTCGTATTTAGTGGTTTCCGATCCTTACTTCCACATCCTTTAGGGTTCTTTTATCAGCCAGTATCATCATTTCTGTTTTGTGGGATGCGAGCTGTAGTCCCCTCTTCTCCATCCATTGCTGAATCCATACGAAGGACCACTCTATTTCCTCCTGTATTCCCGTCCTGCTGTCTCCACACATGACTAGCATCAAATCGACCGCGTATTCGACATCGTAGCTATTTCCGATAGCTCCACCCTAAAGACGTCGTCGCAATAAAGGTTCCACAAAGTATGTCCCAGTATGCATACCTGTGATACACCGTACGTCACATTCAACCACTGCTCGCCCACCTGCAATGGTATATCCTGGAGGTATCTGCGGGGTCATCTTATCAGATATGCAGCCACCTGTCTATTGTCCAGTACTTCCATAATGCCTGCCCAAAGCACAGAATTAAAGGCATTACGCACATCCAGGGTTACTGGGTTACTGGTTAAGGAATTGCCGGTCTACTTCCTTTGCAATTCTGATGTCTATCTGAATGGGGTCAATAACAGACCTACTCTCGCGACAGCTATACTGTTTCTCAGCTAAGCCGCCATTTCTGTCTATTTCGTTAACTAGTCTGCCAATTATTATAGGTTCGAGAAACTTCTCCACCGCGATAAAAAGACATAGTGGTCTGCATGCCCTCTGTCCTCCAAGGTTTTCCGCCTTTTGAATGAGAGCTAGCTTTCCAGGTTTCCATACAGTGAGAAAGTTACTCCCACGCATTAATTGGTGAAAACATGGCAGGATGTGAAGGTGTTTTTCTCTGCAACAAGCTTAGCGATCTGAGGCGGTACCAGGGTCTGTCTCGGTGCCCTCTAGGGTTTGATTTTTATGCTTAATTCTTTGATATCATCTTCAGTACACTCCTGGATTTCTTCAAAGCTCACACAGACAGCTGGCCACTTCTTGATTGTATGGTTGGGGAATACTTCCCGTGCGACTTCTATCTGTTCGTCCTTGTTTAGTGACAGTGGTGTGCGTAGCCCCAGTTTCCAGTAACAGTTTTGTAGCCAGTGCCCCATATGACTTCGTCAATCTCTTGGCAAAGGTCGTTCCAAGCTATCTTTCTTTCCATTTTCATGACCTTTTTCAACTCTGTTTTCCTTTCCTTATATTCTTCCCCTAGTTCCTTTTTCGTCTCCACATTTACATTCTGGTTCCTATAGCTCGTGATATAACCTTTCTTGCGTTTAGGCAGGCTTGTTTCAATACTGCAATCCCATCACACCACCAGTACTTTGCATTTCTCTTGTAGTTCGTTTCTCTCTTGCGAAAAATTTTATCGGCCGTCTCCACTATGCCTCCCATTAGCTTCTCCGAGGTGTGTTGGCTATTACTGGAACTCATTTGCTGTAGGAACAGCCTCAAGAATGGATGACGCATTTTGTATCTAGTATTATTGTTCAATGATACATCTTTTACTGCTATAGTCCTTATCTTCTTTTCCTTTTCTTGCTTCTATATTTGATATTCTAAATTATCGATTTTTTCGAATAGTTCTATCTTTCCTCTTCTACCAGTTTTCTTTTTTCTTTACCATTTCTATCTTTTGTTTCTTAATTTCTTCTCCAAATGTGTTTAAATCGGTCCTGGTCGTTTTTTGCGTAGCTGCATTTCTGTACTGTATCAAGTTTCTAATTCCTGGTAGCATATTTTCGATTGTCTACCTCATTAATTCCTCTATCGGGCGTGTCTCTTTATTCGGTTCCATGATACTTCTTCTACCTTTGCATCGGTGTTTCTATATGTCCTTGCTATAATCTCTCAGAGAAATAATAACAAAATGAATGAAAACATTACATCCTTGGCATCTCTGTGTAGGTATACAGGCTAGGGACGGAAGTTACAGATATGATAAGATTTTTACATAATTGCGGTTTGATTATTTATTTCTGTAAATAAAAGGTAGGTATCACAAAAAACACAAGAAATCAGTTTTCCAATTTAAAAATGTCGAATGTACAAATGTTATAATTAACTAATGCAACAATTACTATAATTATTTGAATAGAGTGACTGAAACGTATATAAGTATTCGAATATCTTTCTGCTGTTGTTATCATTCATATACATATATGTATTTTCACTACTTTTATGCAGTCCTGCTATCAACTCAGTTTAATCCATTTTTTCTTTACAGGTAGGCTCACCATACGGCAGAGTTTGGCCAGATTTCAAGATGTGGTCGTGTTGTCTCCACCGATCTGTCATTTAGTTAATGTCAGAAAAATAGCAAATAGGTAGGTTACTTAAAAATCGGCTTTGAAGAACTGCTACAATTTTATTGGTTCAATTCGTGATTAAGCAATGATAACTGTGAATGATTTTGTATGATTTTAAAGCATATACTTTTGTGTTGCTTGTCGCAGCTTTTGAATAAATATACAATAAAAAACAAAAATGTTTAATATTTGAACAAAACGCCTATATTATAACAAGCCTAGGATCACTCTCAATCAAACCATGTACCAACTTGCAATAAAAAAATCCGTTTCCATTCTGTCGAGATTAATTTAGAGCTTTCATTACATCGCTGAAAGTAACTCACTCTCATGCAACAAATTATTCAAAAATGCACCGAAAATAGCTTAAAAATGTCGTAACTCCGCAGGCCCCATTTGCCAAATGTGCCTGACGCTTGTTATTCCAATAAAGGACGTAATGAGATTTTCATGGCCCGTAAAATACTGTGTAACTTTACAACCTATAAGTTGTGATTTTTGCAAAAGAACATATATAGCAGCGCTCATAACGGGATGAGTTATATGAGGATGGACGTTATCGCTCGCATAAATTCAAAGCGCTTTCTCTTTATTAGTGCATGATATTTTAAGCGGCACTTACAGGGCAGCTGATCAAAATTAATATAAAGCAGTCACGTTCAAACTACGTGAGTGGAGTGGTACAATGGGATTATCGCTCATTTTACAGTAATGTAGAATTGCGCACCCACATTTCATCTCAAGGAGGAAATGGTTTCTTTGTTTGTGTACATAAAGTTATGTTCTTATATGGAAAAATAAGGAATATTTTGAGATTGTTCCTGAGTTCTGGAAAATAAGGGGAGGTGAACAAGATTCACGCACACTTACGCTTTAAAGTGAGTACGCGTTGCTGATATTAACTCTTCGACAGCCACGATGTTTTTGCTTACGTGAACAGCCAAAATGGGTCAAATGTGATTCGGTTAAGATTTGCTGTGTTTGGAAGCGAATAAAGTACAATAAATTGATTAATATAAAATGATGACGCTTATGGTAGCAACTTTATTATCATTTTCACGTCAAAAACACAAGGTAAGGACGTAACTAAACTAAACAAAAATAAATGCCACGCCATCAACGTGCGCTGTCATAGTTTGCGTGGTCGAGTACCTATACCGCTACGAGCCGAAATGTTACGGACAATTATGAATACTTTTCATTTTACATATACTCGATTGCATTTATTGCTAAGCGTAATATTATATTTTGGAACGCTGGTAGTCTTTGCTTTTGAAAACAGAAATTGTAGCCGATCAACAAAAATTATTTATTTTTACTGTGTTTCGAATCTAATTAATATATGTTTAATGTCAGAGGTTATGAGTGTTTAATTTTATATTATATAAGGGCAAGGTGTATTTAAGAAGTCGGGATAGATTGTAGCTATCGAAAAAGTGTAATGTTTGTAACAGTACGTTTACTTAGCTCTATACTCTACTGTACTATTAATCTATCTTGCCATAGGTTCGCTGGCTTAAACAGTCGTTGAGACATAAAACTCTATTAAAATCGTTAGTGCGGCTGAGGGTTAACTAATATTGTTCGAGGTTTGTTCCCTTGTGACCTAGAATGCTGACAGCAATAAAAACCCAAAAGTTTACATGTAAAAATATATAATATGTAAGAGAAACATTAATACAGAAAAATACATGTACAGGGTGGCCAGATAAGAATGCAAAGTGCTGTATCTCGGAAACTATTCGTCGTAGAGACTTACGGTAAAAAATGTATTACAACAATAGCAAAAAGAAGACGTGGAAAATATTTTAAGATTTCCAAGATGGTCGCCAAGGGGCGTAACCGCCAGCTTAAACTTTTAAAGTGATTTTTCACTGAAATCCACCTAGTAAATGTTACCAAAAAATATATGCTTTATAAAGCTAAGCTTTACTTGAGTAATTCTTGTTTAAAACTTTTTGACGTGTCTATTAAAATAAAGTGGTGGGGGGTAATTCAATGTGTTTTTAAATAAACAGCTGTATCTCCTAAACGACTGAACGGATTTTAACAAACTTTGTCTCGTTGGAAAAATAATTTATTGTTCCATCAAACCCATCTTACTTGTGATATGTCCAATTCATAGTGATGCCGCTAGAGCGCGTTTTTTGATATAATAACAAAAAATTGCTAAATTCTTTAAAACATTAAATGCAATAATACGACCTTTTTATAAAAATGTAGAGAAATGATACCTAAATAGGCTAGTGAAAACCGTATCTCGATATCTTATTCGTAGACTGAAATATCAAAGAACGAACATTTATTTATCATATAATTTTAAAAAGACCTTATTACACCGGTATTTATTGTTATTTATTTGTCTTTTTTCAAGATTCAATGATAAAATTTCATAATTTAATAATTTTTAAATAATAAAAGTATTCTTAGTTAAAACAAATTTAAAAAAACGTGTAGCGGCATAATAAGGAAAAAAGACCGATTTTGAAATAAAACTAATGCCTTCTTAAATGCTCGAACTGTCTTCATCACACTCAATGCATTGTTCTAGCCGCTCATGTGTGGACATTACAGTAGCTTCAATTTCTTCTCTTGACAGTCTACGAATGGCCTCTTGTATTCGTATTATCATGTCGTCTCTCGTAGTCGGTGGAATTTGGTAAACAATATCTTTCAACCGACCCCATAGATAGAAGTCCAAACAGGTGAGGTCTGGAGATCGAGGTGGCCAAGGAAATAGACTTCCTCGCCCAATCCACCTCTGGTGGTATCTTAGATCTAAATGTTCTCGCACATTTCTTGAGAAATGTGCTGCGCAACCGTCTAGTTGCAAAAACATATTTTTCCGTAATTGCAAGGGCACATCTTCAAATAAATAGGCAATTGGTTTACCAGAAAATCAAGGAACACGGCACCTTTTAGTGGTTGATCAAAGAGATAGGAACCTATAATAGTTTCGCCCAGGATGCCACACCACACATTGAGACTCCAATGGCCTTGATGTTGAACCTCGCCAGTGAGGATTGTTGTCAGACCAATAATGCAATTATGCAAATTAACGTTTTTATCACATCTAAAAGTGGCCTCATCCGTCCAAAGAATTTCGGATAAAAATTCTCTATTTTCCCTAATCATGCCCAACATCCAATGACAATAATCTATCCGTCGGTCAAGTCTTCGTGATTTAAGGCTTGATGTAAAACCATATGATACGGCTGCAGTCTAAAAATCTGAAATAACAAACACATTGTGAGTAGTATTTTTAGTGATATTAAAACTTACCTGTGATCCTTTAAAATGTTTAGAATAGTAGTACGTGATATACCCGACGCGCGAGACATTGCTCTCGTACTAACGTGGGGATTCAATTCCACGTCTGCTAAGACATTAACAATATTGTCTTCCGATTCTCTAGCCGAGTGTCTTCGCAACTGAGATCGAAAGCTGCCAGTATTACGCAAATTTCGCACTAAACGCGGAAAAATTCTTGCATCGCGTAAACGCCGATTTGGATATCGAGCTCTGTAAACTCTTTGAGCCAATACCGCATTTTGAAGACATTCAAAATATACCTCAATCATATCGACATCTTCATCATTTGTAAAAAGCATTTAATAGTTTTAAGGCCTTACTTGTGTGTGCAACGAACACAAATTACACTGCCTCTGTAAGTATAATTTTAATATTTGTTGACAAGTTGATTTTAGGCATTTGTTTTTCCCCCATTGGCCTACTCTTCATATTCTGCCTAACTTGCACTTGCATATTTTATATGCATTGATTATTATTTTGCCCCTAGACGTCCTTTTTTTAAATTGTTTGAACTAAGAATACTTTTATTATTTAAAAATTATTAAATTGTGCAATTTTATCATTGAATCTTGAAAAAAGGCAAATAAATAACAATAAATACCGGTGTAATAGCGTCTTTTTAAAATTATATAATAACTAAATTTTCTTTCTTCGACATTTTAGGCTATGAATAAGCTATCGAGAAACGGTTTTCACTAGCCTATTTAGGTAACATTTCACTACACTTTTATGAAAAAAGGTCATATTATTGCATTTAATTTTTTAGAGAATTTTGCAATTTTCTGTTACTATATCAAAGAACGTGCTCTAGCGGCATCACTAAGAATTGCACATATCACAGGTAAGATGGGTTAGATAGAAAAATAAATGTTTTTTCCAACGAGACCACGATTGTTAAAATCCGTTAGTGGTTTAGGAGTTACAACTGTTTATTTAAAAACACATTGAATTACCCCCACCACTTTATTTTAATAGATACCTCAAAAAGTATAAACTAAAATATCTCGAGTAAAGCTTAGCTTTAAAAAGCATATATCTTTTGGTAACATTTACTAGGTGGATTTCAGTGAAAAATCACTTAAAAGTTTAAGATGGCTGTTACGCTCCATGGCGACTATTTTGTAATTCTGAAAATATTTTCCGCGGTCTTCTTTTGGCCACTTTAGTAATAAAATTTTTTACCGCAAGTTTCTACGACGAATAGTTCCGAGATACAGCAGTTTGCGTTTTTATCTGACCACCCTGTACATAAAACACCAAGAATAAACCATTCCAAAACATATACATATAGTAAAGCTGCCAACAGTATTTTAATTATCTACAGGCAAAAGGTGTTTCTACCCGCGATGATACCTGTTAAAGATAGGTAAGCCTTATATTATACCTAAAAAATACATATAATACACAAAGTTCATATAAAAAGACTGTACGCTACATGCATGAAAGCACCTTAGCTAGTGCGTTAATGTTCAACTGTCGACGGAAAGTTAAACTCCGATAGTGCGAAACGTATTTAAATTCCGTACACAAATGCATTAGGCGAAGCTGTCTATTCTTTAAACGCGAATGTTGCTGGAACGCACTGCCTTGGCACGTTCAATTCAAGCTGCCACGCTGCGTTAGCAGATGAAGTAATAATTTCGTGTTGGTTGCGGGTAAACCTCCATTATCTTGGGCACGAAAACAATTGACCCCGATATTGCAATGATTCGTTACTTCGTATTGCAATTTTCACTAGAAACTAACCTTGCATTCGGTTGCTCCCAAGTGCCCTCGAGCTAGGACAAGAGAGATTCTTCTGTGGCGTTAAAACAACGGCTTCCCTCTATGGAAGATGTAGCAACACTTTGAGGATGCTGCACAGGTGGTTTGATGCCTTCGTAGTCTGGGTTCCTACTCAGGAACCTCTTTGTGTCTGCGGCGAATAATTCAAGCCAACGCCTCACTATTATGTGCACTTTGGAGCCTTTATTAGCAAGCGTCGTACCTTGGGTTATCTAGGACACACGCACGGGTCGCTGGTTTGGACGCTACTCCTAGTTTCGTTGCTCCCGTTGCATTAAAGTTCTATTTTTAACTCCGCATCCTTGATCTGCTGCATTCGCACATTCGATACACTTATAATGAGCCTCAACTTAATTAGTACATATAAGGAATACAATTCAGCTTTATTACTAGCAGTACCGTAAAATGGGGTGAAGTTGACAGCTGGGGTGAAGTTGACCGAAAAATCCAAAAATGTTCCTAGACTGCGTAATTTCTGTGCTTATCATTAAAAATGAACTACATGTTTATACTGGCCTTGAAAAATATATATGATATACAGTTTTACCAAAAAAATATGCTCGATTCTCTTTCCAAGCAAAAATCACGCCCTCAAACTCATACCGTTATTATATCAACAAAAAGATAGTTTCAAACTTTCATCTAAAAAGTAGCAAGCAGAATATTGAATTTCAAAGAAAGATTTTTTTCTCAATAAGTTATTATGTATAAATAACGACCTTAGGTGAAAAATGTTGATTAGCTTTATCTCTTTGTTATATTATAAACATTTATTAATTCGTGCATTTATTTTATTAATTTGGGGTGAACTTGACAGCCTGGGTGAATTCGACCGACAAGCAGAAACTCCCAGATTCTGGCATATCTAAATAATACACTCTGCGATGTCGATGAGTACGCATGAATGCATTTGCTCCTAAATTTTAAGTAAAAGATATTTTAAAGATGCCGAGAGTTTACAGTCTTAAAGAGAGCACAAAACGCATTAAAGAATATAGTGAAGATATGTTAGAAAAGTGTTTGTGTGAGGTTTTAGATGGAAAAATGAGTGCTAATCAAGCTTCAATAAAATATAAAATTCTCAAAAGAACTTATCAATAAAATACATGGTAGATTATCTGAAAGGAATGCAAAATCAAAAAAAAACGTGACACTACAACGAAGAGAAAGAAACTTAATATTATAACAAAAAGAGCGGTTTTATTTGAAGACACGCCAGAAAAAAAAATTAATGAAGAAACTCTCAAAGAATCAGAGACCGAATCAAAAGACGAAAATAGTCAAGAGAAACAATAATCTACCAGGAAATATAAAACAAGATTCATGGGTTGTGATGGAATATCAAACCAAAAGGCGGTGAAGCATTTTATCGGAGAGATTGTGACATTAAATAAGGAGGAAGCCCATGTTAATTTTCTCAAAATGTCTGAAGCTGGGATGTTCATCTGGCCCAAGGTGAAAGACGAAGATACTGTTGCTTTAAATAATATAAAACACCAGTTAGGTCAGTTAGGTGAGCCCAAAGTTTTACCGCAGAGGCCAGTTTCTCATTTGACGTTAAACATTCTGCTTTTAATTTTATCTAGAACTAATGTTCTAATTCAAAGAAACACATAATTATGTTATAAATTTATAATATTGTAGGTTGGGCTTCTGAAATTTATTCATTATTTCAATTTTCTCCACAAAATGTTCAATAACATGTTATAAAGTATTTTGAAATCTTCTTATTTTGGTCGTCTTACAACCCAACTAGCTGTAAATCATTTCAGTAAAGCAAAAATAATTATGCGGTCAACTTTCACCCCATTTGGTGTTAAGTTGACCGATAACTGCATTTTATTGTTTTGTATAGAAATGGTCCACAATAATGATATTTCTGAATATGACAACTGAAGATTACACTAATACCCATGCATCGCAATAAAAATCCTCTCCTATATTGTTTAATGATAGTTTTTCTTTGGTTAAAGTTGAAAATTTGGTCAACTTGACCCCATATTACGGTATATTGAAAAAAGGATATGGAATGTATGTATAGGGTGACACGAATTGGTCCGTTACATGTTGAGTGTAACTTTACTAATATACTTATGTTATTCCCTGTGAGCCTCTTCAAGTTCATTATTTTTTTATTTTATGAATATGATTTTGTTAATTCTTCAGTTAATATTGAGGCCAGTGCAATTAAATATGCTTAATATGAGTATACTATAAAACAAAAACTTTTATATATTTTTTTATGTCGTAATGTAACAAATACCATTTTTATGGGTGATCCAGTTCATTTGTGGAGCAGTATAGTTTGTCGTAATTTTTTGATGTTGCGGTTGGCATTCCTTTTTCAAAAATATCCAGGTGAATAGCTTCAGGTGAAAACTGTTTTTTTCGGTTCCAATTTTTGGAAATGTTCGAATTCTTCACTTTACTTCAGATGCTGCAAGACGTACTTTTCGGGTCCCTTGTGATAAGCGTTTAGTAAATAGTTAATCTTGAAAATCGTCAGTAATCATGTGCGGATTTTATATAATGGTTTAGTAAATTGTTGCACCTGTCTGATTAAATCAGGATTTAATGGCATTTGGAAGTTAAACCAACCTTTGCTATCCAAAATCGTAGATACGGAAATATTATCACTCTACCTTCAGGTGGTCTAACATTTAGGGCTTTATAAATGTAACCCTCAATATCCTTTACGTTATCTCCAACAGTCTGTCGCCGTACACTGTTGTCCACCGTCTGCTGGGTTGTACGTAAAAGAAACATACCAACTAGGTAGCACAGAATTCGCTGATTGCCACTTCTGTATTTCGACAAACGTGGTCAGCAAATGTGGGTTAAAGGTATTTTATTCAACCTTTCGTGTATCGGGGTCGCAGCCCTTGCGCTTCCCGCTGCTATTCAAACTGCATCACGTCCATTATGAAAGTTACTTATTGTAAATTTTAAATTCCCTCTCATCTGTAACTAGCAAACCATCATCAGTGGTTTACCAATTCTACTTGCTTGTAACTTCTTAGTAAATACTCCTCAGTTGTTGACTTGCTCGGTGTGTTTTCTGATCTATGCTATATTTTTTATTTGTCAAATAGTACACGGGAAAGATTAAGTGATGCTTGCGCGATTGTGTAGGAGACTCTTAACGGTAAAAACACTTTTATTTTAGTTGTTGGTTATATTAATCCTGCTATTCTTGTGACAACTGTCACCAAGAGTGCTTCACGTTTTTACTAGTCTCTTGGCGCCCGCAAATTTTTATTAATTTTTTGTTTTCGAATCTAAGGTTGCAGCTAGATTTACCCCACTCTAAAACTGGTCGATATCACTTCTTCTTAACAAGAATCCGGTTAGCTACCTATGAAAACTGTAGTAGGCGGTAGATAGTTTTTCTAAAAAATCGAACTTAAACATTGAAATACGCTTGATTATGAATGCAGGGTGTTCTAAAATACATGGTAGAGAAAATATCTAGCATGGTATAGAGTAATATAACCCATACGTATTTGAGGATTTTTATTTTTTTTAATACATTTATTATATTTATTTGGAAACTCCAGAGACCAATCTGTAACAACCGCAATTTCTGATAAAATTACTCGCCGGTCCAGCAGATATATTCTGTTTATTAAATCACTTATGTACACACATTAATGTACAGTCTTACAAAAAAAATCCGGGATCGTCTCTGCTTTAAATATTTAACAAGAATGGTTACTGTCGAATTTATTGTGTCGCGTTTTCCACATTTGCAAATATTCGATGGAGTTAACGTAAAAAAGCGTTTTATGTGACTTTATAAACTGTTTTTCAAAGACTTTGTGATCGAAGGTTGTTTTCACTGCTTTATTAAATCCTATTTCTGTATCATTCTAGACTTGGATCCTCTTCATCTACCTATTCGTTCTTTCCACACCTCCATTCTTTTAGTTTAGGGGGGGAGCCTAGTCCCACTCTACCTACGCCCATGCGTATGGAGCAAAAGACAGCAAAAATAGTGCACTTTGCAATGTCCTTACATCTAGTTCATATTCAAAAACTAAGAACCCATCGAGTTCTCTTAAATAATAATTCACGTTGGTTTTAATTTAATATAATTAAAGATACATTATGATACAGAATGTCTAACTTCAACTAAGAACTTATAACTGGTGGACTGAAACTATCTTGTTTTCTAACTACACCTAAGTATATTCAGTGATCGCCAAAGAGTTGCATCGAATGGGAAATATTTTTATTTATGTTTTGGAACATCAAACCCTGAGTGATGATAGGTTGAAAGGAGATTAGAAATGGACAAAAACAAATGTTGTCACGGAAGTGATCAGTTACCTCTCAAATTTAATATATATTTTTAAATAATTCCGAAGAATGCATTTAGTAGCAAAGAGAAAAAAAAATACCAAAGAAAGTTGTTTAAAATCTGATTTTGTATCTAAGTACAAACGCGGACGTGAAAAAAAGGTTTTTAAAATTTGATGTCCTCTCTAAATACCAACGCTGGTGAAAGGAAGATCCTAAATTTTTAGAAAGCGATATTTGTTAAAATAATAATTTGTTGTTACTTTAAGTAGGTATTCGAAACGTTCTTTGAAATAGTTTGTTTAACTGAAAATATTTCTTATAAACGCAGTTTGTCTCAAAACGTAAAATTGTGGAAAAAATATTACTTTTCGGTAAATAATAAATTTTTAAAGTTTTCCCAAAAACATTTGAATTTTGAAATTTAGTCTTGGTATGTGAAATTTTGAAAATACTTCAAAAACTATAAAATCTTATTTCTGCGGATGTTAACGAAGAAAAGGTGTTTAAATTTGATTTCCTCTCTAAATCCCAACACTGGTGAAAGGAAGGTCCTAAATTTTTATAAAAAAGATATTTGTCTATTAATAATTTGTTGTTGTTACTTTAACTAGATATTGAAAAAGTGCTTGGAAATAGTTAAAGCAATTCTCTTTTGTGTAAGTAATTCATTAATAGGGGTAGAAAAAGTTTTAAGAAGCCATTTTAATGGTTATTTAACCAACAAAGTGTGTTAATAAAGGTGATTAATAATCGAGAGATTTTAACGCAGTGAGCGAGTGGAGCGAGCGAACACGTTAATGAGCGAGATTATTAATCACCGAATTAACATAAGAGTTGGTTACAAGACTTTTCCGTCAATCGTACGTTTATTAAAATCCATCAAAAATATGTATTAGTTTTGACATTTCAGATACATTTGACGTTTTTAGTACGTATGGTTGCCGATGCCAGAGCGGATTTTGCGGCAATTAAAAGACTTGGCGGTTGAAAAATCCGCCTCTGTTGCCGAAGGATACATTGAGAACTCGATAGGAAATAAAATAGAAACTGCCACAAAGATATTGAGCGAAGCGTTTTCTAATGTAAATATTAATATTAATAAATCCACGGAGTAATTTAACCTTTAGTTTTGACATTTCAGATACATTTGACGTTTAGTACGTATGGTTGCCTATATAAAATCATTGCGAAAACGGGTCTATTAATGCATGATTTTTTAGACAAAATCATGCATTAATGCAGGGGTCGGCAACCTGCGGCCCGCGGGCCGCATGCGGCCCTTTGCAACTTTTTGCGCGGCCCGCCAAAGCACCAAATATAACTTTAGGAAAAAGCAACAAACTTAGAGCCGTAAGCGTGCCCGAAATGTGGCCGGTGACAAAAATGCAGTGACAAAACAGGAGCATAGTGGGAAACCTATTTTACTGCGCAAGTTTAATCCCCAACTCCCCAGCGAATACGACGTCTCGCTTAGCAAGCTGTAGCATTCTTTCTAGTGATGGGCATAATCGGATGATTTCAATAATCGGAATGTTCCAGTTTCGGAATGTTTATAAAATCGGAATATCATCCGATTAATTTACATTCCGTAAATGCAAGCAAGGGAAAACGAGCGAAATAACAACAAGTGGAAGGAAGATGAAGTGCGTGCAAATTTACGATGAGAGCACTCGCCGTCGCGCCGTAAGCCCTTATCTACGTTGGCATCTATTGTTTGGGTTTGTAGAACGGTCAGTAATAGCTATTTACGTTATTAGACCGGTAGCAACATTTTTATGGCCGCGCCAATACTTTACAGGTCGAACCGTAGGGCGAGACCTTGTATGTTTGGCAAGGCCATAAGAATTCTACCGGTCGTGTATCGTATAAGATTTTTTAGGATACTGCATTGGTAACTA
>OW679202.1:25905156-26136973 GCA_940337035.1 Agriotes lineatus | reverse complement strand
AGGGTGTGCTAAAATACATGGTAGAGAAAATATCTAGCATGGTATAGAGTAATATAACCCATACGTATTTGAGGATTTTTTTTTAATACATTTATTATATTTATTTGGAAACTCCAGAGACCAATCTTGTAACAACCGCAATTTCTGATAAAATTACTCGCCGGTCCAGCAGATATATTCTGTTTATTAAATCACTTATGCACACACATTAATGTACAGTCTTACAAAAAAAATTAAAATGCTCTCCTTGATTTGCAACACAAGTCCGAGATCGTCTCTGCTTTAAATATTTAACAAGAATGGTTGCTGTCGAATTTATTGTGTGGCGTTTTCCACATTTGCAAATATTCGATGGAGTTAACGTAAAAAAGTGTTTTATGTGACTTTATAAACTGTTTTCAAAGACTTTGTGATCGAAGGCTGTTTTCACTGTTTTATTAAATCCTATTTCTGTATCATTCTAGACTTGGATTCTCTTCATCTACCTATTTCGTTCTTTCCACACCTCCATTCTTTTAGTTTAGGGGGGAGCCTAGCCCCACTCTACCTACGCCCAAGCGTATGGGGTAAAGACAGCAAAAATAGTGCACTTTGCAATGTCCTTACATCTAGTCCATATTCAAAAATAAGAACCCATCGAGTTCTCTTAAATAATAATTCACGTTGGTTTTAATTTAATATAATTAAAGATACATTATGATACAGAATGTCTAACTTCAACTAAGAACTATAACTGTGGACTGTGAAACTATCTTGTACACCTAAGTATATTCAGTGATCGCCAAAGAGTTGGCATCGAATGGGAAATATTTTTATTTATGTTTTGGAACATCAAACCCTGGTGATGATAGGTTGAAAGGAGATTAGAAATGGACAAAACAAATGTTGTCACGGAAGTGATCCGTTACCTCTCAAATTTAATATATATTTTTAAATAATTCCGAAGAATGCATTTAATAGCAAAGAGAAAAAAAATACCAAAGAAAGTTGTTTAAAATCTGATTTTGTATCTAAGTACAAACGCGGATGTTAACGAAAAAAAGGTTTTTAAAATTTGATGTCCTCTCTAAATACCAACGCTGGTGAAAGGAAGATCCTAAATTTTTAGAAAGCGATATTTGTTAAAATAATAATTTGTTGTTACTTTAAGTAGGTATTCGAAACGTTTTTTGAAATAGTTTGTTTAACTAAAAATATTTCTTCTAAACGCAATTTGTCTCAAAACGTAAAAATTGTGGAAAAATATTACTTTTCGGTAAATAATAAATTTTTAAAGTGTTCCCAAAACATTTGAATTTTGAAATTTAGTCTTGGTATGTGAAATTTTGAAAATACTTCAAAAACTATAAAATCTTATTTCTGCGGATGTTAACCAAAAAAAGGTGTTTAAGATTTGATTTCCTCTCTAAATACCAACGCTGGTGAAAGGAAGGTCCTAAATTTTTATAAAAAGATATCTGTTTATTAATAATTTCTTGTTGTTACTTTAACAAGATATTGAAAAAGTGCTTGGAAATAGTTAAAGCAATTCTTTTTTGTGTAAGTAATTCATTAATAGGGGTAGAAAAAAGTTTTTAAAAGCCATTTTAATAGATATTAATTATTACCGAAAAATATTTCTCTTAAAAATCATCTTGCACCAAAAACGTGAAAAGTATGCAGAAATATTACTTTTTGGTAAATAATAAAAAATCTAACGGAACAATTACCATTTGCCATTGTTTCTTTCAATACTAATTTTTTCGGAATGGAACGTTTCGCCCCCGCCGGTTCGCCACGGCCGTTTCGCCGCCAAGCCGTTTCGCCACCAGCCGTTTCGCCGCCGGGCCAGTTCGCCGCCAAGGTTAACGATTTCAAATTTACAGAGTGTTAATATCTACATATAAGATTATTTTCAAAACAACAAATTCCGGGTGAAATTCGGTACACGGCCCGGTCTATTCCGCAGGCGCTGCCAGCGAAGTAAGGTTTATGGTACGATCAGCGTCCGTCAAAATGTTGTGGGTGCCGCTATCGTCTCGTAATTTTTAAAGCAATGTGGTTGCGCTCTCGGCGGTGGTTCAGGTTAATGGTTAATGTTAGTTGTTAGGGCTTGATGATTTTTTTAGAGAAAATATACGAGAGAGAGTCTGTTCAACGTTACATTTTTCTGTTCACTGTTACATGTTTGTGCATGCGCACTAGACCGGACCGTCCACCGAATTTTTACCCAAATTCCTTAACGTACCTAATTCGAAAATAACTACCGATTTAGTTAGGTTAGGTTAGGTTAGGTCATGATCATGTGTGTATCTATATGTTATTCCAAATATTGAAATTGTTCTGGCGGCGAACTGGCTCGGTGGCGAAACGGCAGGTGGCGAAACGGCCTGGCGGCGAAACGGCCGTGGCGCACCGCCGGTGGCGAAACGGCGGCGGCGAAACGTCCTAGACCCTAATTTTTTTAAGTTGTCATTCAAAACTCGAAAGTTTAATTTTTGCGGAAGAAAAATGTCGAGATTATTCAGATTGTTAAAACTAACACAAGATAAGACTTTTTGGCGGTCACAGTATACGGGGTGTAAACAGAAAAACAGAAATGTGGTACTTAGGGAAAAACAGTATTATGGAGTACGAAGCATCAACTCTAGTTTTGTCCTGAATAACACATTATTGTGTTTTGTTAACATTACAGCACAAGTATTCTGTTTGTCATAAAATGAAGAACAATTTATAAAAAATTTGATTTTATCAAATTTATTTTATATAACAATGACATGGTATACAAACAACTTTGCTTACATGACCACAGATATTTATAACATCGGCTTTTTTCTATGTACGACACTTCCGGTTACACCCTATAGAGATATTTGGCGTACGCTCGGTATACCTAGAAATAAATGCAAGAGTTGCACTGTTACACATTGAACTGTAGATATGTGTCACAAAAACAAATGAGATAACGTAATTGCTTACTAATCAATACCAAATATTTTAACCTGACTTCAAGATCCAGTACAACTTAATCGCAAAACTCCTTTTTTGCAATAAGACTAGAATTTGAACAAATTCATTTTTGAAAGCTGGGTAATTATCTAAATTTATTTTACACACCAGTGGGCTATACAATTATTGCGAAAAACTGCTGCTCTTCAGTATTTCAAATATTTTAAAAAAATGCTGAATACTCCCCCCTCCCCCCCCCGCTCTTCCAGGAAGGCCTCTTTTAAACATTGTAGACAGTATTTTCCTAGGTTACCTAATTCATCAGAAATTAGGTGGGTATGCCCCTATAGACAACATTTCGGACACATACCTGTAACAATTGTTATGTATGTAAAGCCCCGATCAAAAATTTAAATATTTAGTTATCTTAGAACTCGCATCGGTCACACTTTTAAACAGAACAGCCTTCACACTGAATAACTTCAGATGTGCCAATCGAGCAGGTTTCTTCGGAATTATCTGTAAAGCGCACGTCTGCCTCAATTACTACCCGCTGATTCAACTGCAAGGATTCATTAACAGCAACTAGAAGATAGCTAAGTACCTGTCCGCACGTTAAAGCTGCGTTTTGCCACCATTACGTACACATCCACTCAATCAGCAGTTGCTAACGGACTTGGAAAACCTAATCTGTGCTCCTTTTACTTTCAACCGCGCGGAGGCGCAACCGCAGAAAATAACAAAAATACAGTGACACAGCTCATTTAATTAAATCGGCCTTTACGTCTGCTTTCCAGCAAACCATCTGAGATTAAAGCAGGTGCATTTAGATATGCCGCTTTAAAATGGTGCTGGACCCCGGAGCGATGTATGCCAGTTTACATTAAATTTCTCAGGCTTACATAGGAACGCTCCGCAACATTTTTGTAATTGCTAATAAGAACGATGAAGGATTTATGTAGCTGGTGCTGGTGCCCCTCAACCGTGCGAACTGAGAAAATAATCACCTTTCAGCGAGTTTTTCGCGCCACTATTTATTGTGTATTTAAATCATGAACTACGCCGGCGAAGATGATTTCTATTTGAAGACACGCTCGAGCCATCCATTACCACGTATCCTTTGGTACTCTTATTATCAACTTCAGCTTGATGTTTTTTGAGTTTGCAATGTCACGATTAAGTAAACCTTTTGAACTTTTCAAATTATGGTTACAATCGGTTTGGAGACATCATTTTTCATTGTTCTTCATTTAAGTTTATACATCTTTAGATGTATGCCACTTCGAGGTTTGTTTTCCATATCTACCTATTGTTTGCCCTTTCCATCCAGTTTGGGCCCCTAGTTTTAATGCCGACAACATAAATATTATAATTTGGGTCGGAACAAGTCTTTACACTGAAGCAAACCTTTGGATAATACTATCGATTAAAGATTACGATACCACACTATTTTTAGACAGACCTACGACCTGACAAACAGAAAAAACATGTACACAGGCTTAAAAGAAAAACGCATATTGATAAATAGGTCAAAGGGCTAGTTAAATTGACGGCGACGCAAAAGGTCACATGTCAGAGTGTTAATACAAGGAGCCCCCTTATCAACAGCGTTGATCAGTTAACAGACTCAGATTATGGTAAATTCAATGAAAAGAGTCGAAAATAAAGCATTATAGTGGGTCTGAGGATCAACGGAAGGAAAACAAAAGTCCAGTTTCGAAATAGTGGAAACATTTTATTATTTAGGGGTTACAATAACTTGTAAAAATAAGGAACGATCTAAAATTGGAGAGAAGATAGCTAAGTGTTTAAAGTGTCTGGGTGGGCTAAGGAAGCTTTTGAGATCAACAAATGCTTTAGGGAATGTGAAGGTCAGAATATATAAAGCATGGGACGGTGATTTAGGGTAGCAGGTTTAAGAAATTAAATAAAAGGAAAACCAAATAATTGAGGTAAGGGAAAAGAAGGTATTGAGAAAGATTTATGGTGGAAGAAAAGAAGGTGACCTATGGGTACGACGAACAAATATGGAGTTAATGCAACTACATGGACAACCATTGATGACTAATGTTTTAAGAGCATAACGAATGCGATGGCCCGTGATAAATGCATGGAGGCAGTTGAAAGGGACGTAGACGAAATGGATGTTAGAGACTGGAGGCGAAAAATAAAAAGAGTGGAGATATTTTTTTAATAAATAAGGAAGTGACGAAACTGCTGTGGACAGTGTTAGAACCTCCCACTTGACCTTAAGTCAAAGTCAGGCTTTCCACCGCCTTCCCCTGGTCTTGAGGTTACCACGCCCCACCACTGCCCCCCCCCCCCCAAGGTTATCACCTCCAGAAGTGGTCTCTTGCAAAGCCGCCTCCGATTCGAGGCTTTCCTTAGCGTTGAAATGATGTATCCTTATTGGTTCAGTGAATGTAAAAGCAGTGATGTCAAATGATTAAATAAACTAAAAAGACGCCTTTCTAAGGTTAATACAAGTACATTTCACGGAAAGCGGTTGTCAGGTGGATATATGGCTTACGAGGATTTCGAGATTGTTGAGTGTAGAAAAAGTTTCTGAGCATCTGGTCAAATGTGTAATCGTAGACGATGATAAAGTTGTGCATGATTAAGGGATTCGAGAAAATGTCATCATATGTCCTATGTTATGTGACATATACTTTTTAAAGGGCTTTTTAGAAGAACAGCCAAACATTAATAGAATGAAGCTCTTGGTTATATGAAATGACGACGTAGGAAATGTTATATAGAGATGCACTCAAGGTGATGCTTTGTTGAACCTTTTCCATTAACATTAAAGAAGTAATACAAAATGAATCGATAAATTCATTTATCTTCTTTAGATATTAAAGATTTATTTCAAAGTTAGTAATAATGGGTCTATTAAAAATTCTACTGTACAATTATAAAATGTCCTTAGGAGTTGCGATTATATACATTTAGATATCGTGTATGTTTTTGTACCGTCTGTTTCATATAAAATCTCAGTTCAGTTTAAATGGGATCTACAAAAGTTCTTCTTCTTCGTTCTTCTATTTCTTCTTTCTCACTACAGCTATGATGCTGAATTTCCACCTTGAAGGGAATTTCACGATTTCTTCCTGTGTCTTTACATTTTCATGTCTTGGTAAATTCAATAAATAATGAGTTGTTATTCTTAACTTAAATTAAATCTTTGACGAAAATTATAACAAAAATCATTATAGATAAGTATTTACCTATGCTGTACGTTTTTTATATAGTTTTAATTTAATTAGTTGAGTGGTCACCTAAAATTTTTTAGCAATTAGCTGAAATACTGCTTCTAGATATTTTGGAAATTTTATAACGTTATATAAAAGTTTCGCAAATTTCTAGTGGTCTATAGTATATGATAGGAATATTTAAAATATTTTCAGTTTTTAGCCTTTATAAAATATGAAAACCTGAAAAAACTGACGTTATTGTAATAAAGTACAGTTGGGAAGCATTTACTTTTTCTTCTACAGTTTTATTTTGAATTCTCTCTTTACACTTTTGCTTTTAACCTATCATATTTATACCCCATCGCCTTTTTAACGTAATTTCTCTATATGCTTAACGTTTTAGCTCCCACAGGTTTAATTGCCACATTTTGTAAATTGTTTTCGCACTGGAGTCTATGGCCGATTTCGTCTACTTCTTCGCTCTTTTACAATTGTAACGTGTTCTGTCCCCTCCACTTCTTCTGGTTCTGGTCTTTTCTTTTATCCTCTTCTTTTCGATTTTCTCCCTTTGGTTATTTTTGTATTTTCCACGGAATGTGCGACATTTTTAAAGAAATTAACTTAAAATGGACATATACTCTAACAAATGCTCAGAATACATAAATGGCACACATAACCTGATTACCGTTTCTTTATTACGTAGTATAATTGACTTGATTAAGTAGAAGTGTTCTGTTCTTTGCTGAAAAAGCATGAATTAGTCGTGTATCAAAATAAAAAGAAACTACGTAAGCCATACTATTACGGGTTTACTCAAAAATTTTGGAGTATACACATAAATATGCAGACATGTAGAGCTAACAGTTTCGAACACTTAAAATGAAATGTGTTTAAAACTGGCTGATGACCATTTTGTGCATAGTTCTAGGAAATGTTAAACATCAAACTCATTATTGTACAAGAAGGACATCTTATTCTTGGACATTTATCAGGGACGTTTTATAAAGTCGCTTGCAGAAAAAGGGAACCGACTGTTCTGCAAGAGTAGGGAAGTAAAGCACACTGGTTAAACGCGTATTATGTCGCATCTGTTTTACTTAACAGTAACTAAACTTATATGGATTATCCAACAGTGTATATATGCGTGCCACTATTTAAGTTCTTCTTTCGATTAAGTCTTACATGTTTAAAAATAGTATTTCGCAGATATTTAAGGGTTACAACCAAGACTACCAATAATTGCCGTAGTACTTTCTTTTGATAGTCAAAAGCCCTATTAAGACAAAGATCGACACATTTGTTCAAATCCAACACCAAGTCTTAAATAGAGTTGGTGTTGATCGATCATTTTCATTGTCACATGTTTTCAACAACGTCTCTCTTTTCTGAATGCAATTTATTTTATATTTTGTCACCTACAAAGGTTTTCGCAACCCATGCCATTATGGAAAAGGGTATTGTTCAAAACTTCCTTCCTTAGCTCCCGACAATGAAGCTGAAGTTCATCTTATGGTGACATAAATATACTGCTTAGTTACAGTTACCAAAACAACGGTATTATAAGACTATTCGTACATATGAAAAAATAGAAGAGAAAAGAAGAATTTTATGCCGCATTCGAAAATATTTTTAGCCTGCAATCTACGTAGGAGCAGAGTTACACTGCACGATAATTGAATTACAGATTATAGAATTAGAGGGGGGAGTAAAACATTGTGGTAACTTGTTCTAATAAAAGTGATTGAAATTGTTAGAGCATACGTGGAAGTTATTACGCTCCCAAATGATAAACCTATGACTGAATTAGAACTTACATCGTATCTAACTAACGGAAATTTGTGACAAAATTCAAATGACTATACGCAAAAATTAAATAGATTATGATCCGCATTCAAAAAGATTCCTTTTGTAAAACCGTTACGAAGGTGGTAGCACCCGTCGTAACAGAAGCATAACATTAAATACGGAAACTATTTTCAAGAGTAGTAGAACAGTTACTTTGTAAGAGCGAATCTTGAATCACATTGAAGAAAATGATAACGACAACACCGAAATGATAGTAAGAGCAGAGAATGTGTTATATGTGACAAGGTTTTTGCACTTGGTTCCTGCAGATGTGTGTTCGTATTCAGCACTTCGCATCTTGCAGGTGAAGCCATATTGACAGAATGGTGTAGTTAGTTTTTCCAATACTCATCACTGGGCTGATGGCTCTTGGTGACTCCTGACATCAACAACAATTTGAGCTAATGGAAAGACACGAATAATTAGACACTGTGTTCTACCAGGAAGATTGGTAAGAGAATCTTACTATATTTTTTAAGAAGAAATTTGAATAGGGGCTGCATAAGGTATCATTTTTTATTCGTCGTATGTGGTTTATACACGAGGGTGCTCTGCCTTACTTTAGTCAAATTTCTGGGAACTTTTAAATACCCCGAGAAATGGATTAATCGTGTAGGACGCATTTCTTGACCCGTACCCTAAATCCATTTGACGTTTCCTTTGGAGGCCATATTAAATTTGCTGTTTACTCATGAGAATGCCGAATTGCTCCGACAACGTGTTGAACAACGTGACTAATGAGAGATACACCTAGTAGAGATGGTCGGTATTTAACGTAACAGTTACATAAACAGCGTTCCAAACATGTAACCTATTATTGCAGTATAGGTACAGAATTAACCCTGTTATTTTTGTAACAGGGTCTTGGAAGTCGATTATTGCGAAGTGACGTTTTATTTGCATTCGTTCATCAAAATCATGTTGCGTTCAATCCTGGCGTCACCTATGATTCTTTCGCTAGCCAGGTTTTGAAGTAACTACTACTTTTTGTAACTCCATCAAAGACACCTTTGGAAAGCAAATTAGAAGCTGTCATTTGACATTTGTTATAATGTAATAATGTTTTGTCAATAATTTCTGTATAATTTATTTTAAAAATGTTACCAGAACATAAAATATTTATAATAGAAGCATATTTTCGAAATGGACAATGGTAATTGGCAGTACTCTGCACATGCTTGTTTAAACGAACTTAGAGAAAGATTTCCTAACGTTGATATATTAGCAACGGACTTTTTTTATCAAGTCCGACGTACTGTAGCTGCTTTCAGGTAAATTGGTAGTGTAGCAGACAGACCAAGGAGTGGTAGACCACGTGTGGGAACTGTGGGAAATTGCAGACGTCCAAAATCGAATGCCAAACAACCTATCACCAAGGCGGAACTAGAACGTTGGAACCTATTACACAAAAATAACCGTTTAGTACATCTGTAACACCTAAAATTTTTGAACGTGTGAATGTGTATAATGAAGTGCTTCAGAGTTTGCATGGAGTTGCAAGGAGCCTGTAAAAATATGTTATTACTGTTGCTTTGAAATACTACGCCTTCGGCTATATGGACTTTTTTCTAGATTGATCCATTATGAGGGTCGCAAATGTTATGACACACTCTGTATATGCATAGATTGGAAATTTTATAATAAAAAAGTTCAAGTAGGTAATTGACTTCTTAAAATATTGAAAAACTCCAGGAAAGCGCAAGCTGTAACCAGAAGTTCACTCTGGTGAAAAACATCATGAATAAGTTGATGGAAGGTAAAAATAAAGATTGAAGGTGATTTCAATTCCCCCAATTAAGGGCGGGCTACTATAGGGACATTGCGTCCCTCTTCAGCCAAGAACGGGAAGTTGTAGAATGGGTGAGAGAATGGAGGGGTGGAGAATGGAAGAAAGGCGAGGAAAGGGGAAAAATACTGCCCCAGCATTTGTCTCAGAGAAAGTATTCTGTTGACTTCGGAAAACCACCTAAAAACCTGAATCAGAGCAGACGGTCGCAGGAATCGAACCCATTACCTACCGAATGCTAAGTAGACGTGCTAACCACTGAACTACAGAGCTCGGTCGATGGGAATATTTCCTCAAAGCAAAGTGCCATTGTGATTTAATCGTCGAATTTTCCTGAACTCGTTGTTTCTTCTGGAATATTTACATTTTAATCGCGCTCTTGTGTATTACTTTATATGAATTATTAAATTTCTTTTTCTGTTCTAAACAGTCCACGAAGTGTATCCCACAGGTTATGAAACACCTTGTATTGGTATAATATGGAAATATATTAAACTTTAAATAGGTTTTTTAAAAATACTGAATTTGTTGGTTGTTTCACTAATGGGCAGGTTGCAACCGGAAGTTCACACTGGTGAAAAACATCAAGAATGAACTCACGGCATTATTTGCGCTAAGTTAAGTGCCATTGTGATTTAATCCCCAAATTTTCCTGAGCCCATTGTTGCTCGAGTGTTTACATTTTTAATCGCGCTTTCATGCAGCTAGTTCAAGTATGAATAAGTACACATCTGATCTCGGCGAGATTAAACATTGCTCACGGTCTCATCCTATTGTGCTACTGTCAATATTTTTATCTTAAACCTGTCACTATGTATGTAGATTTGATTGATTCGTTCTGCTTAAGGTTGGATAGCCTGCCCTGATTGTATTTCCCGCAAGCGGACCCATTTCAGGTAATCTTATGTAAGACGAAGCGGGAGGAACGCCCCAGCGCCGGTCGTAATCCGATTCCATTTCGGAATTTTTTCATTAATAACCCGGGGATAATTCGGACATCTTCGAGCTTAGTAATTGTGATTTATATTTTTCACAAAAACAAAGCTCTAACCTTTGTTTAATCATATTGAAGGATTTATGTTAGTGGTCCCTCGAGCCACTTTAGTCCTTACCATAATAAATTGGGGTCCGATTCACGGCACCTGCGCTGCCCACAGCCTACTTAGGATCAATTAAAATTTTTGAATACATTTCTGGGTGGTTTGGAGCCATTATGATTGCTCCAAAATCGGGCGGCGAAGCTGTTGCTCGGGCAAATACTTCGAGCGGTTTTATTAAACTACGAACACGAATTGCGTCAATTTGAGTTCTCACCTAACAAGCTTATTTAATACGTTTTGCGTATATGTAGAGCCGTATGGGCGCAATTTTCTGTAGGAGTTGAATTATTCAATAATGTTGCACATTTAATTGCATGATCCAGTTAATTGCATTATACATTTAATTATATTACACACATACCCATTCCTTGTTGGATTAATATAACAATTCTGTAGATCGTAAACTACCAGACTGAATTATATATAAATATGTCCAAATTATTTTATATTATAATTGAATTACACCTTCTACTGTAGTTTATTCTCAATTAAATTTTTATATTAAATTAAATTTTAATTAATTTAATTGCCGTATTTTTTATTATGTATAATCAAAATTATTTCTTGCTCGCCTCAGTAGAAACACCTGACTGAAAATCAGGTCGGATTCTAGATTGCTTATATTCTGAAATTTGATGTTCCTATTTTTTATGACAACTCAATACATCTTTCAACTGACACTTCAAACTAGTTTTGAAAAATCAATTACAAATACTTCATCAGTACATTTGTCATACGCCAATCTCAAACACTAAGTACTTCCTTAATTAAAATTAACTCACTTCACTATTTTTTTTTCTTTCAGTTCTTATTTTAAATTACCTGCATTCTGTTACCTTTTATTGGACTTAGCAGTCTCATCTGCCAAATCCAGTACGTCCAGCTCTGCAACTCACCACGATACAAAACTGCTGCACTCAAAGCCACAGCGAAGGCCTCAACTGGCAACCAAGTGCCAAGATGTCCAGAATCCGGATCCAAATCAACACAGGAACCTAGTTCGCCACAGGAATCAGCATCTACACCCTCACTACAGTACGCATCCAAATAGACCTCAGCTGTAGAGGTGTTTAATGCTCAACGAAATCACACGGAGTCAGCCTACTACAACCCAGCACCACGAATCTTGACCAGACGCAAGCCACCAGATGTCACTTGACAAGCCCCACAAATATACTCACTCTGCTAATGATGTCGATGTAATCTACTTCCTTTGTAAACCATTCCTCGTTATCCAATTCAGCCGATGCAATATAATTTCACAATAAACTTAATTCACATTCCCTTACTTTTATTTGCCTTTGTAGATCATAATTGTATTAAATTGCTTTTCTTACCACATTCTAGCCTTCATCCATCTAGTCTGCAAATATTCTTCTTTTAATATTTTAGTTTCTAGTCTTCTTCATCACGCCAATTTATATTCAATTTTAGCCCGTTTATTTTACCAAATATGTATGTAAAAACTCTTATAAATGGGTTTATTTCTTAATTTCAAACTTTACAAAATTGTATTACATCATTTTCGTTACTAAAATTTTTATTCTTATCAATAAACTATCTCCTTAGCGATCTAGCTTATTTTTTACCGTCCAGCACACTATTAAAGCTTTATTATTTGATTAATACCTACTATGTTAAATAGTATTATTCCAAAAAGTATTTGTCATTAACATCCAATTTCATTTCAGATATTAAATTAAGTTAAAAGCCTACTGTTTCTCAATTAGCTTTATTTAATTAAATTCTAAATTCTATTTCCTTTCTTTTCTAAATACATCTTAATAATTTTGATATCCATTTCACATTTAAATTCACCTTTGTAATGTTTAATACTGTATTCTTTTCATTTTATTAATCTGATTTTCAAACCCTTGTACCAATATCATAACAATATGTATTCCGTAAAATTTGATAGAAACTTGTAATTAGCAGTTTCTGAATACGACAGCAGAAATACACGTATATAATACAAATGACAGGTATAGTGAGCCTGGAAGAACACTTGTCTTTACCATGAATGTATTAAACTGAGAAGCAACAATAGCACTATCTGGACATATTGTAAAATAATCTCTTCCATTTATTCAAAAATATAGCAGCTAATTACATTACTCTATGTAACAAATGACTTCCGGGATTGGACTGTGTCATTAGTAAGGTTTTTCGACCAATCCCAAAAGTCGTTTGTTGCATAATGGCAATGACCGTGAAGAAAGCCTCCGAAATCGTAATTACATTACTCATTCATATTAGCTTACTACTTTTCTACAAATCATGAAATTACGCTTTAACTGACATAACAGTACCAATGTTAAAACCAAACCATTTTGGTGTAGATGCTTTTTGAGAATATGACCGTTTGGACCCCATTTCTCCATATTTCTATCGGACGTCTACGTTTATTCTTTAAAAAGGAGTTAATCCCGATAATAGTTTGAGCCTATGATATCGAGAATTTCTTCTGAGTTTCTCATTTCTTCATTAATTATTTTGTCCAACATAGCCAGTGAAGATGCAATTGCTCTTGCTTTTGTCAGCAACGTTTCCACTTAAAGTATTTCTAGCGGTTGGTAAACCTGATTGATATAATAAGAAAATCAGTGGAACCAAAACACTACCTTGAGGTACTCCAGATTTAATTAGGGGGTATCCTAGACTTTACCATTTACATTAGTTCTAAACTGACATGAACAGTTTAAAATATGATGAGTGGGAGAGTTTGACCCTATCTAGGAGACCATTGCGCCATACCTTGTCGAAAGCTTGTCGCATATCCAGAAATACCGATGCATTCTTTGTCTTCTAAGGATACGTTTATGGCATGGACGCTACAATGGTACTGCTGGGTAGTTGAGTAATGCTGCCTGAATCCAAATTGATTGGAATGCGCTGATTCTGTGGAGTAGTCGTTTTTCTATTTGTTTACAACTGGTAGATAAAGGTCTCGAAGGATATGTGACTTGGGTCTTTACCGGGTTTGGATATAAAAATTCAAGAATATCTAAATCTTCCACAACATTAGACTAATGGTGGATAATTAAAATTAACAAAAGAAAACCAACACAGGTAACTTTTGCATTAATAACAAGTCAATGCCCATCAGTTTCTATCAACAATGTAAATATACCAGAAAGATCGTCAGTGCGATACCTAGGACTACATCTAGACAAAACTGGAGCAAACCTATATCAAAGACAGAAGGAAAATCGACTTACGATTTAAAGAAACATACTGGCTGCTAGGAAGAAGATATCGTTTACCACTCGAAAATAGAACGCATACAGACGTATGGAGATGCGCCATTAAATTCAGTACCGTCATTCTACAATGATTCAAAACTAAATCCGCCGAACAATTACTGACGCACCATGGCACATATCTAACCAAAGGTTACACGACCACCTTAACATCCCATTCGTCAAAATTGTCATACAAGAATGACGCTATAAACAGCATGATAGACTAGAAATACACACCAACCTTTCATACAACCGCTTCTACAGCAACAGGACAATAGAAGATTAAAAAGATTCTAGCTATTTGCCTCAGATAGGGTACAAGAGGACTGCCTATTGGAAAAGGTCCTATCCTGCCATAAAAGGATGTTTAGTGCTAAGGTTATATGTCATTATATTGGCCTATAGTAGTAATTAATACTGATTATTGATTTATTAAATAAGAAAAGGAAACCATAGTTAGTCTACAGCTTCGTTTACATTGCCTTTAGGTTTCCCTCTTGTCTTTTCATGATGGTCTATGTATCTGTTCCACATGTAGCTACACTTCCCATTATTGTTCTGTAAGTTACCCTTTTGACATGCTTATTTTTTATATTAGAAGAAGTAACGGCCAGATTTACTGTTCGTCTGTTCGTCTACAAGTGTTATCAAATATTTTTAACTACTCGTGTCTTCTAGAACAAGTTCGGCAATTTCTCTATCTTCAAGTTGACATCCTGTCCACATAAGGTATATTCGGTTTTCTTTATATTTATTTTCTTACTCCGCTTTGAGCACATATAAACTGACATCAACGAAGTGAAGAGAAATTCACCTCCAATAGTATTTATGGCTTTGTCTAAATATACTTTTAATAAAGTGCCAGCTTTCTTGTGTTATTTGAAATTGATCAGAGTGTTGCTAGCCTACACGACTTTCACTGGTTATGTTGGTGTCTATATTTTCATGACCTTTATGTGCTTTGAGTTTATACCGTTTTCTGCCTATACTGCCTATAGTTTAACAAAGAGTACGCTATCATACGTTGTTGCACATCAATATCTATTACATACGTATCCAAATTTATCGCCAGTCGTTTTTTAGGGAACTGCTCATACAGAAATATTCTGTGCTATAAGCATTTTGCTTTTTTATATCTGTCACTTTATTCTGATTTTGAAATTTAATTATTTTTGTGTGAATTCTTCCGGTTGTATTTAGTCCTGCAATTGCAAACTATGGAGGCTCTTTTTATCTCTTTAGTTACAGATACCTGATTTAAATTTTTTTTTTTCAGTCACTGAGTATTACATCGCCACATATGCAGTTCTTTTGCAATTTTTTAATACAGAGCAATGAGGCTATTTTTTTATAAATTCTATTGGTACTCCCCTTGGCTCCGGTGCTTCTTCAGTTTATAGGTTCTCGTCGCTTTAATAAGCGTACCGATTGTAATTTTCTAAGGTCTTGGAAATTTACTTCTGAAATTTGCCTGTTGTTACCGTGCATTCGACACATTGTTACGTCGTACCTAGTGTATTTCAGATTGCGGATATAGTTGATGTGTATGTTTTTGTGGATAACGTCCACATCAGTCTTCTCACTAGTCTTCTTACAAATTTACTGCGTATATAGTTCTCGGTAAATTTTTAATCCACATTTGGCATATATCTTTTGAAATATTGCGTATAGAACTTTAGGGTAGAGCTAATTGCGATTCGCATTTCCTTTTGAAAATATTTGTATCCAAATTTGTTAATCGCCTGTGAGGAGATTATCCCAAAAAATGGTCAATAATTTGGTGAAAATTTGGTTTCATTGGTTTAGTGAATTGCTGCACCCGTATGATTAAATAATTTGATAGCATTTGGAAATAAAACACCTTTTGGCTATCAGAAATCTCAGGCACTTTTTTTCCTTTTCTTCTTCGTTCTTTGTCCCAGTAATTCCAAGATTCATCAAGTTATTTGCTACAAGTCTTCGAGCGTTGAAATAACCGCTCGTTGCTTTGCGGAAAATCAGAACACCTGGTGCCTGGTACCATGAGTCCGTTCTGGCAGACTTCTCCAGATTTTCAGCGCCTGTGGGCAATTCATGTTTCCATTCTTTCTTTATAGCTGTTTCGGGAATTTTATTCAATTCTGTTCTATATTCTGTTAATAATATCTCATATGTATTTCTATACTTTCATTTTTTGTATTGGTTCTGTGGATTTTAATCACTGTTCATGCATCATTTGATTAGACCCGAAACATATGTGAACCCATTCCATAAAATTTTCCCTACCAGGACAGTCTTTGCGCTTTTTGTCATCTTATCAACTTTTTGTCTGGCCCATAATATATATTTCTTATTCATATCATCATCTCCAATTGCTAGCATTCTTCACACATCTGCCTTTTGTTCTATTAATCTTCGATTTTTTTCATTCTACCGAATCTTGCTTCTTCCCTTTAATCTGTCATTTTTTCTCCTCGATCTTCTTCGGGTGCTTAAAGTGCAGCTTCCGTTATATCATTAGATATCACCTGGACGGTGGAACCGTGGGTACTCTCTAACTTTATTCTTAAATTTTTAGTTTGTTGCACTCACCTGTAAATAAATATAACACTTAGTAGATCTACCAACTGTTTCAATATTACAGGTATGGAGATACACAATCTTCCAAATAGACATAGTGAACGGTAAAGTGACTACCGATGTAGTAAGAGAGCTGCCCAATTTCGCAATTTCTATTTATACAATACCACCGTCGTTGTCGGTTCCTTCAGACTTTGATAAGCTTTTACCTGCTTGGATTCCTAGACATTGAGTAGTCCTGGACGTCGGCATTCTTCGAGGGATTACGATATTCATAAGCTGTCTTGCAAGGTTCTAGCTACAATCTTACACAGTTTGCAGAGAAATTATCTAGTGTGAAAAATGTGTCTGCAAACATTTTCCCTTTAGTTATTTGATATCCTACAAAAACAAAGTTTTCAAAGAATATAAAACATATGCAATTCAATATAAAGCAAAACAATTGTTTTTAATTCTGGTTTAATCGGAATTGTAACCGCTTTGTTTTCGTAACTTAGTAGTTATGTTAGTAAATACTTTATTTAGAACAAGTCCGAAAAGCTATTTCCGGTTGCAACGAATATCATATTACACTATATACCGTGTTTTATACGCCGTTGAATATAGTTAATTGGCGATTTCTAAATAAAAATATGTAAAAGGCTTTACTCAGAACTTCCCCAGCAAGTGGGCAATGTGATACTAAACAATTTAAAAAATAAAAGAGAAATATAGGTAAACATATCTTGACGTTCGTAATAATACAGAAATAATAAAAGAAAACACTTGGTTATGCAAATTATATAAATTTTTGAATAAAAAAACCCTAACGGGCGATGGGATTCCAACTTCAGCGCCTGCGAACGAACCAGCCAATGCAATTTCAATAATCTGCTCGTAGCTCGAAGTAATGCACGCCTCGCCCATCAAGGACTCTTCCGATCGGTGAGATGCGGTTGCTTTCAATATAACGCACTTGTTGTTAACCCATGTTTTTTTAGAACATTTATTGTTTCTATTGGTTCCCCTTTTCGTCAAGAAGAACCTGAAGTATGTGCATATTGCTACCTTTATCTATTTTTCAGTTAAAGCAAAAATAAACCAAAATTTATTTTTTAAAGTGCTCACCCTGTATGCAGGGCGCCATTTTTAACTTGTCCACCATTGCTAACTTCTTTATTTGGAAGTTACAAATTAGGTGCAATGAAGAGAGTGCCTGGACTTTTAATGGATATTACAAATCATGAATTTAGTTATTTATAGCACTTCCGGTTTAAGAGGAAATAGCGTCAACTTTGGATTTTTAAATGGAACACTGTATTTGAAGAATTATAGTGTATATATTGAAATGGACTACTCTATAATTGTCTTTTATATTAGTTAGAGCCAAATCCAAATACACAATTTACTGTTTAATATTTTACTGTGTTCGAACTGTGCCTGTCATTAAATTACTAGGCTGGTTAAAATATGAAATGTACTGATTTAGTGTACAAAATAAATGGTTGTATGCCCCTCTTTATATTTCATTCAACTGCAATTAATTAGAAAAACGTTAGCTCTCAGTAGAATACAATCTCTTTAATCTCAGGGTGAGTTCCGAAGTCGACTGTATTTTAAAATTGATCTGAAACGGTACTATACACAGTCAGTAGTTCAAATACGCGATCGCTCAAGATCCACAAAGCTGTCAAATCACAAGTCGGTTGACTAGTGCAAACAGCGGTTCATTGAAAGTTAAAATACTCGTGAAATATGAGAATTCGCAAGGTAATTATTCAAAATTTCGCGCTTGGCGACAAATAACAACTTTTGTTTCTAGCAGTTACGTAGTTCGTGACATCAGGCAGATGCCGTCCAAATTTTGGCAATTGTTTCTGGTCGCTTCCTGTACAGCTTCAACTTCCGCCAAACCACGGATTTTACTGACGCCGGGCTAATTACTTAAAATGCGGCTTAGCTAGAGCCTTGGAAAGGATCTTCTCTTCTTTAACAAGGTTTCATGTCATATGCACATCGTTTTCCGGACGCTGACACTATTTCTTTTAGGCTAAATCGTACCTTATAAAAATTCGATGAACTGCATCGCTCCCTCTGGAAATGATGCCGTTGGATTTTCTCCGCTGTTCTTGGTCCCCTTGCTGCCAAATCTGCTAGAGACGTTCTTGCAGACCTGTCATCTGCCGTAGACTGCTGATCTCTTGGCTCCGATGTTCCTCTTGGCCGTAGTCGAAGTTCGCAAAACGGAGTTGATCGGCATCGATTTCTCGTAGATAGGATGATGGAATTTGTGCGTTTTTTGTTACGGAACTTGTTGAAAATACACCCACTTGTACACTGGCACTTGCGCAATAAACTGGTACACTTTTTATAGCTTGGAATTATTATCAAAAATGTATAAAAATATGGAGCACAAATTTCAACAAACAGTCAAGTAATTAATTTTAAATTTTTCTCTGCCGTTATTAAACAAAAAACGAATATGGTTGCTATGAGACAATATTAACGGAAATTATGTTTGATAACTTAAGTACAAAATGGAAATAAATTTGATTACATAATTCTATTTTACATTTTTCTTATAATCTAAGTTATTTCGGTAGCGTTGCGCACACACACCTTTAATTTTAACCATTACTTTGCTTTTGCACTAATTGTAATTTTAAATGCACTGATTTATTCAAATTCACCACTTCTCATTTGCTTCGTTCATGTCCTGCTGCCTGCTTCTTATATTGCTCTTTTGCAATGTCCTGTTATTTGATTCTATCTTTCTTTACCTTTTAGATTCCTCAAAAATTTCACTTTTATTGACATTTAATAAAAAACTACGCTTCTTTTAACCTGCACATAGCAAACCTTTTTGTGTCTATTAATTTCTTTCGGTTCGGCTTTCTATTATGCACAAACCTATTATTTTTATTTATTAAAGTCAAGTTTGACCCCTGTGAAAACGAGCTCTGCCTTCTGCGTTCCTTACTCAATTGCTTTATTACTTCTCGCATCTCATTATCAATGCATTTACTGTTTGAATTTTTAGTTTTTAACATTGCAGCTACATAAAACAGCCCAATTCTGTGCTTATTGAATTGGTCCATTATGTTGCACTGCTAGCAGAGTCGAGTCGTGGGCTTAATACCATTACAATATGTATACCTAAAATTGCTTCTTAACGAGATATTTCGCTTTCTTATTTTTTATTATATCAGAATTACGATTACCATGAAACAACAAACAAGTAAATAACACGAATAAACTAAGCGAGTTAACTTACGAGATTAATTAGTATAAGAATAAAAATATTAGCAATACTACAATGAATGGAGTGATTAATACTACAAATGCTGTTCGAAATTTAATTATATCCATGATATTGTATGCACATTTCTGCTCCACGATGAATCTTTCCTGAAAGACGACTCAGTTTTTTCTATCGATGTAACTTGCTCAATTTTGATTTGCAGTATCTGGACATTATCACACTTTTCTGTGTAAATAACATCCTTCAAATATCCCCACAGAAAAAAAAAAGTCGACTGGAGTCATATCCATTTATTACCAAACATATTGTTCAAAAGTTGCTTCACCAAATCAGCATTATAGGTAGGTGCAACGTCTTGTTAAAAATAACATTTTCTGTTAGATCCAATGGAAGGTTACTCAACCAAGCGTTTATACGATTTCTTAAAAAATCTTAAGTATTTTTCTGTTGTAAGTGTACCGTTATAAAAATGGAAGCGATTTGTTAAACATTTCCTTATTCGAAAAATTGCACTCGTCTAACTATAAAACCATATTTGGAACATTTCTATCTTCTGTAATGTTTTCCAGTAGCCAATTACAAAACTCCAATCTTCTCTGTGGGTCTCCGGGATGCAAATGTTGCACCAAATGAATTTTATATAGTTTATATTTGTACAGTTTTAGCATTAAGCCTACCGTTTTCGCAGAAAGACTGCACATGGTTGCAACTCGTATTGCAGACAATCAGAATCTTTCTCAAATAATGCAAGCACATTTTCTTCTATTTCTGCACTTACTACACGCCTTTGTCTAATTCTTTCCATTCGGGTAACGTGCGTACAATCTTAGCGCTTCTCTTGAAGTCTTTTGGCAGAAAAAGTAAACTGCCAACATATCGACCTTTTCATTATTTGAAAGGTTCATTCAAAATACGCCGATGACAGTAGTCAGGTGATATTAACCGATTTTTAGTTATTGTTTATAGATGTACATTGATTGAAGGCAATCGCGATTTCAATTAAATTTAGAAAAAATAGTAAGTGAAATATATCGCTAACAAGCGATTTTAGGTATACATACATAAAGTGTCAAGGTGCCGAGTGCACCGAACCGCTGAGGATATGTGCATTTCTAAATTTGGCGGGGCTACTTGAGGTAGTTAAGCCTGTCTAAGCTAGAACACTACGCCCGCTCTCCAGATGTTCACCCATCTAAGTACTGACCAAGCAGACCGGAGCTTAACATTTACAAGTGCCTTGAGATATGCAATACCACTCAGATGTACTGCCGGCTTAGGTATACATATGTATTATAATTTTTTAAAGCGAAATTTATTTCCAACACAAATATTCAACAAAAAAAAACCGAAGTTAATTCAAGCCCTTGTTACATCGGAAATGCTACAAATAACTAAATTCGTGCTTTGTAATACCCATAAAAAGTCCTAGTATTTTCTTTATTAAACCTAATTTGTAACTTAAAAACAAAGGAGTTAGCAATAGTAGACAAATTAAAATTGGCACCCTGTATATTGTTCCAAAATTTTCTAGGTTGCAGGCCAAGCAGATATATATTCTGTATGTAAAATATCGCCTTCCTCCAACAAATACTTTTTAAGTTATACCGCCAACATGCAGACAGATAGACAGACAGGCGGAATTGAGAAAACCTGTTTTTCGTCATCTAGGGAACCTGAAACGTGAAGATTTGAAGAAATCTCGGAAGGTGATTTTTTGGCGATTACAATGCCTCCTTCGTCTTTTAGACGAGGGAAGTAAAAACTGAAGCAACTATTCCTTCCATTTATAAAACTGTCCGAATGTTGTCATGTAGAAAAGATGGTTTTTATCGTTAAAGCGAATATCGGAGTTTTACTTGAAATTATAAGTAATAGTTCTAATTAATATTCTGTAGAATGTTACGCAGCAAGCGCTTAGAAGAACTTAGGTGTAAAGTGTTTTACTTTTACATGTATTACTGCTGAAAATAATATGATAAACTTTATGAATTAATAAAGGTGGAGTATTAAATGACTAGACTTTCGTAATTTTCTGTTCATCAATATCTTTATGAACTCCTTTTACAAAGAGCTTTTTCAGAGAAGTCCTCTTTTTCTTACTAATTAAGGAACTTCGCATATTATTTTGTTTTTATTCTAACCAAATGCGACCCACGTTATCAGACTACGGAATAAATTAGAAGGACAACCATACGTGCGACGACCTAAATATTTCACGTTTTCGTCGATATTAGCTCTGCATAAAACCACTTGCGTGCAACCACATGGACTGTTTCCACACAAAAGGCTGTAAGCCCTGAATATTTAATAGTTTTATTATTACGGCTAAAGGATAAACGCATGACCGGAAAATATTAAAATCAAGTTTCGCAGGGGCATTTTCAATTAATTTTTCAGCGGGGTAAGCATGAATGATTGCTTATAGTTGCAGGTCGGTGGAAAATTGCTCGTTGGTCAGTTTAATAATTGGATCGTAAACAGCGCCAATTAATGTACAAAATAATGCCTGCGTAATGGAAAAGTTCAAATAAAGTCAAATACAATAGCCATTTAAAATCGTTAATAAAGCGTCTGATTTTGACGGCATCTTTGTTGAAATATTCAATCGCCCCTTTTCAATGGCTGAATCTAAACGCACATATTTGTCCATGGTAGAAGCTTTCGGATTTAATTCATTGAAACCACTTTATATTTTATTGTTAGTTGCAGATCAAAGAATCGTTAAATGAGCCTTGAATTTATTTCTAGAATAATGCTATACCTGAACCAAAAAAAAATGAAAAACTAAACGTTCTTTATGAGTAGGTAATACTTTTCACAGGAAAATAAAACCCTCAACATGTGTAACAGCAAATATAAACTGAATTGACCACTAAATCATCATACAATTTTATAAGCAGCATACACCTTGTATTAGTATGGGTACACAGAAAATAAACATAATACAATAAGTTGGAATATATGTGAAACAATCCTATACATCAATTGGAAAGATAAAAAAATAAGGAAAAGCAGATAGCGATATTACTAACTTCTATTACAAAAATGAAACTTCAAAAATATATAAAAATTAATACGGAAAGCTCTGAACAGGAAAAATAAATGTGAGACGTTCGTCAACCAAATCACCGTCCGGTAGACTTCATAGAGAACATTTATGACAATAGTGAAACTTAGACATAAACGGACGGAGTTAGGAAAGAAATAGGTTTAAATGTAGAGAAGGGATGCTTATTAAAGAAGATAATATAAAGATTAAAAGAGAAATGCAGGATAGCAGCTGTTTAGAGGCTGATAAACATCACCATATGAAAGAATAAGAATAGAATTATATATAATATTCACTGAATTAAGGAGGAAAAAAAATTAAAGAACAAATCAGTACAAGTTGAAGGGTGAACATTCAAGATCAATCAAGAAAATTTCGGAAGAAACAATCGGAATAAAAACCAAAGCCGAAAAAGAATGGCTGTTGATCAGCACACGAAAACATATTGAAGACAAAATGAAAATTAAACAAAAAATCTAAACATTCATCATTTAAACTAGTAAAACGGAATTGGAAAAAATAATCGATCATATCAAGAAGGCTTATTAAAAGAAGCGAAGCAAGCGGCAATATGAAAACATGAAAACCTATAATATATCAAGTATAATGTCGGAAAAGAGAGGAATATCAACCATACACGTGGGAGGTAAAGATCGAAATATATTTACAGCTAAAAATGAAATAGTCAAGGGATGGTTCGAATACTTCAAACAAATATATACATGAGCATGAGCGAAAACAGGACTAGAAGCCTCCGACGCCATCAAGCAGTTTAAAAACAGTAAAACAGCTGGTTTAGACCATATCCGTAGAGAACTGATAAAAACAGGTAGAGAGGCGATTGTGGACCTGTTATATACAGTACTGAACAAGATATGGAGAGAAGAGTAAATACCGAGAAATAAAGCTGTTCCTAATACTTATTTATTATTAAAAAGCATTATGATGTAATCAATTATTAGCTTCTTGACATTATAATGTCTTTAGACAATGAACACTTACTTTCTAATAATAATCTAGTGTATCTACCTCAAAGTAGCTTTCTAGAGTTTTTTTATTTAATAAACACTGTCATACAACGTTATTGAAACAGGCCAGTGTAAGGTAGTTAACAAAATGGTACATATTGGAGCGCTGTTTGACAATTCGGACAGTAGCAAAATGGAAATCCGTTATTGAAACGGTTAGCAAGGTTTGCAACTGTTTCGCTGACTGGAATATGGCGTAATCAAGGTATCACGATACGAACGAAGATTAATCTGGTAGATGTTCTAACTCTAATCCTCCCAATATTCCTATGTGAAATATTAACTGTTTAGGACTGTGTCAGAAGACGCATTGATGATTTTGAACTCTGGCTGTAGAAACGAATGCTTCGAGTGCCGCGGACAGCACATCGAACAAAAGCTTCCGTTTTTCAAAAAGTACATCCCCTGAAAGGTCGTCAAGCATGGTTTATACAGTTCTTTCAGTTTTAATTATATCAACTGCAGAGGAGATAATAGTAAGAGATTTATCATCCAGGATAAATCAAACGAAAACAGATGAAAGGATGTTATCCCAAAAAGTTATGTTGATGTTACCAAGGAAATTATAGGAACAAGGCCGAGCAAACAACCACGATTGATAGCGGGAAGTTATTGATATAGCAATCCAACCATACTCATTGGCCACATGACGTCTACAAGACGTGCGGATGAATAATAAATAACAAGAAGTTAAACAACAATCAATGTAAGACTCCACAATAATTCTAGAAGCATCTCTGGTATGAAGAAATATCAAAACTGCTGTTTGTACGTAACACGTGATTCAAAAAAATACCCATCAAGTGAACTTACACAAAAAACACGTATGTCGCGCTAGCATTTGGACTATTGGAGCTACTTAATGTTGCATCTAATCTGTCAGAGTAAACTCAATCACAATTGATTTTTTTACCGTCCCACTCTCCTAAACTATATTTCTAGCATGCGCCGTATTTGATGGATCAATGAAAATCATGACATAAAATGTACAACATTATAGAGCTTGTCTGCAAAGCGGTTGTTGACATCAAGTGACATTAATTAAAATTACCTACTTTTTGAATTACTACTACACATACAGCTTATGTCTGTCTATCTTCTTCTTCCTTGGTAATCTTTGATGAAGTTTTTTACTCAATTTATGGTGTTAGGTGAATAGGGTGAAGTAAAAACAAAATAATTTACTGGCTTGATTTATTTTCTAACCAATTCAGCTCTAACTTCGGTGAACTGTGCTTACAATATTCAAGCCTGTTAAGATGCGTAAATAGCTATGACGCAGCTAACTCTCAAGCCCTTTAGAAATGACGGTAAAATATAAAATCTTATGAACATCTTTCTGGACGAGTTTTGCCTTTTCTCTGACACACGAAGAAATATATTTAATATGCTTCAAGAAACATACATATGAACTTAAATCATATTATGTAACAATGAAAGAAAATAATTAGAGAAAAGCATGAAAAGAATTATAACCAATTCAGCTATAAAAATTTATTTAAAAGCCCACACCTTGTGGAGCGTCTGCTTCAAGTATGATTTTCAGATTTCCCAGGACGACAGTTTTTCCGATAGTAGCGTAAATCGTTTTTGACTTAACGCGAAACGGAATATCAGGCTGGAAATGCCGTAGGGAGAACGCGTTAGCGCAGTAAAATGTACAGGTGCGAATTTTATAGGGTTACGATATCTGGCGCTTTTAATTATTACGTATGTGGCGAAGCAACAAAAAAAGCAATTACTTAAAAGGTGTATTGTGTAACATACGAATAAATTAATTACGCGGTGTACTATTTCGACCTTTATTGGCTGCAGGGCAAATCCGATATTTGGCGGTGGAGGAATTCATGCCATGGCAAACAAAGCAGATGTTCCCACTTTCGCCAATTTTAATTAAAAATTATGTTAAAACGCAGTGAGCTCTACAAGATTTTCGAATTATATCAATTAATCGAGGTGTAAAAGTCGGCATTTTGTAATTTTTGTAAATTCCTTTAGAAAATCTAGAATAAAGGTAGCCTGAAAGCTCTACAAAGAGATTCCAAAAGAAATAAAAAGCACCTGGTTTTATACCCAGAACCTGATTCGGATATTTAATTGGGTTGACTACCATGTGACTGATTAGCGCAGAGAGGTACCAACCATTAATCATACAATCTTCTTCATCTAAAAGTCCCTGACCATCAGAATATATCAAACATTGAGAGATTCTGATACTTCTATTTACAGCTGGCTATGTAGGGGCTCGTTTTCACTTAGCTAATGGATTTTTTCCAAAAAGTTGCTCCGCACTTTGTTTTATTATTATTTGTAGTTTCTACTTCATCCCTCCCATAACGCAAATGTCATAGTAGGTGATTTCTGGTAAGGATCAGCCAGTAAATAACCTTGAAACTCGAGTAAAAGTATATTGCTGATATGGTTGTGATGGAGTTGTATTTTCTTTCACAATAGTCTTCCTTAACTTAAATGTATGTCTTCCACTAACTTCTTAAATTGTGCCTTTCCACCTTAAGATTATTCATTTATTGATAGTTAAAGATTTGTGCCAGTAGGTATTCATTGAAAACATAACGTCGACAACGTTACAGAAAGCTGTAACCAAGAAAAATGGCATTAAAATCTTAGATTATTATCGTTATCGTTCGGAAAACGTGTCAATAGTTCAAAAATTTATTTTAAAATAATCACAAAAATAATATTCTTTCAAGTCTCAATTCATTAAATGAGTAAAGCATAAACAATTTAGTTTTGCTTTCACTCACAATTCGTTTATTAAAAAGATTTTTCGTGATTCATTACCGATTCCGCTTTAAAGGTGATATTAATAACGACCGACCCGCTTCTAGAATTACAAATTTGAGAATCCGCTGGATGCTGCTCGTATCGATTTGACTATGGTCTGTTCAAGTTACCCACGGCAATGGTTTGTCAACGAATTGTAAATTAAACACAGCCAGACATGCGAATGCAATTATTGTCATTAACTGCTGTGTCAAAATAGTACGTTCCGACGAATGCAAGCCCATTTCCGGTTTGTGAAAGCAGCATTACAAGATAACTGATTCGTGGATCATTGCGCAGCAAATTACGTGCCTCCATACGTCATGTTTGTCCATCCGGTTTGTACTATTGTTACAGACATCTCCATATAAAAATGGCATTTTAACATTACCGCATTCTAAAACCTGAAACAGTGATAGTCATGATGGTGATTTTAGATCATTTAAAACAGTAAAATAAATTTCTTATGCAGAAAAATTCAATTGAATTAAGTAGTAATATCTTACGTTATTATTTAAGTTATTCCGTAACACTTCTGATGATAGAAAAACTGTGATTGTAAATTATAAAAAATAATTAAGTAGAAAATTTATAAAACAGGATATGCGAAAAATATAAGTTAATATGTAATTCTAAAGCATAAATAATAGGCAAAACAAGATGAGACGATGGAAGCCGCTTATCAATACTCGGATACACTGTTGGTGCGAAGTGATTTTTACCATGCGTTCTTCGGGACGCCTGCTCCTTAAGACAAATTCAATCTTGGCATTCTGTTGACCCGGTACTTGCAATGTAATATGCCCATTATCGTATTATGTTATATACATGATCGCGCTATATGTGCGACGACGACGAAAAATTTGCAAAGAAGACGGGAAGTAATTATTACGAAATGAGTTGACAATTTATCAATACCAGAGAGCATTGATAATATGGTATTTCAGATTTAAAGGCCACAAGGAATAAAAATATCCACCATATAGTTAAATAACCTTTAAAGACATCTTGCAGGGTCGAAATCTGAATTTACCATCTCAGGTTCGGTAATCCGGCGGTTGTGCCGTTTCGCCATCTTGACGGGGTAGTTGCACGATGGCTTAACGTGTACTACTGATACGTTATGCCGCTCTTTCTCCTGCCCGACTTTCGATTTCCAATAAAGTTGCTAGAAATAACCAACACTCAATCCCTATTGTTATTGTTTAAGCAGCCAATATAAATAAGACCATTTTTGAATTATATCGGCTCAACTACGACCATTTTTTAAAGTCGTAACTTCTCCAGTAATCGCGACCAACACAAATCTATATGAAAGATCTCGTAAAGCTACACAACTTTCGTGAAGACAGCGACCGCCTTGGTTTCAACGGAATGTCGGAAGTGCCTACTCACTTCAATTAATATATATACAGGGTTATTCACATTCGTTACAAAATATAGTAGTACCTTAAGTTTTAAATTCTAATTGGCGTTGTTTGATAGTTAGTTAAACAGTGTTTAGTTAAACAATTAATAAAAATTTCATAATACAGTAGTTAGGGCTATTTAAAGTTTTCTTAGACTGTCACCAATTTTAATAACCATTTTTGCTATGAGTCCTTTTTTTCCTTAATCACTGCTTACTGTTCGTAGTTGCATATTATTATCTCTTTCTTTTTACATTCTTGCGATTTTCTTCCTAACACTCTGCTGTTTTCTTTATTGCTTCTTCTAAGTTGTTTATTTCGTTACCACTACAGAGATTGATTAATCCTGTTTTGGTGTAATTTCCTGGTAGTCGCGTTTTCTAAGAGATTTATTTTGGATTGATATTCGTGCTTCTTTTCTTTGCTGATCATTTTTACAGTAGCCATATTATTAGTAATTTTAAGAGCTGCATTGTGACGATAAATTTTGTCTATGGTTACCCATTAGGACTAGGTACACGCAGTAATTAAATATTTAGAATAGTACAAAGAATACAAAAATACTTTAAAAAATCTGCAAAAGGCTTTATCCAGAACGTCCCTCACCGAATTAGATCAATTTGCAAATTCAAAAATTGTATCCCGCCGGGGTTTGAACCCGCCGCACCTGCATAGCGATCGTAACCGCAGAAACACTTTGGGGATGCCACACAGGTAGTTTTATGCCTTCGTAGTATGAGTTCCCACTCAGGAACCTCTTCGTGTCGGCGGCGAATAATGCAGGCCAACACCTCACTATTCTGTGCAAGTTGGACCCTTTATTAGCTCGCGTCGTACCTTGGGTTATCTGGAACGACACCCGCACGGGTCCCTGGTTTAGCAGGGACTCCTAGTTTCGTTGCTCCCCGCGCATCACGGTTCTATTTTTAACTCCGCGTCTTTGATCTGCTGCATTCGCGTATTTCACTCCCGCACATTCGATACACTTATAATCAGCCTCAACTAAAGTAGTACATATAAGGAATACGGTTCAGCTTTATTACTAGCAGTATATGAAAAAACTGTAAAAGGCTTTACCCAGAACTTCCCTCGCCCAAATTAGTCAATTTGCAAATTTAAAAAAATGTATCTCGCTGGGGTTTGAACCCGCCGCACCTGCAGAGCGATCGTAACCGCATCTCCACAGCGGATGTAACTGCAGCGAAATTCCAACTGCGCCATCAAGCCTTATACAGAATGGGCTTATTGTTCATATTTGTATGAAATTGTACCGGTTTCATGCGAGGTAGATATTATAATATGTATGCAAACTATCGTCTTCCTCCGACAAATAGTTTTTGAGCTATACTGCCAACAGAGACAGACGAACAGAAAGACAGACAGACAGACAGACGTCACCTAGGGACCTTGAAACGTAAAGATATGAAGAAATCTCGGAAGGTTATTTTTTTGTTATTGCAATACTTCCTTTGTCTTTCAGAAGAGGGAAGTAATAAAACCTGTATAATGTAGTGATTGTTTTCGATGAGCACCTGCTGTAAGGAAAAAAATACTTATCATAGTTTAATGCTCAAGTAGCCAGTTTCAACAATGAAAATACAAATAAGAGAAATTTTTAGGAAAAATATAGTAGTCATTCCAGTAATTCCGCTTGAAAAAATATATTCTAGTATTTTAAGCACAAAAATTACATCAATATCCTTTTTTATTTTGTATTTTAAAAAAAAATTGTTTATATCGGTGAAATTCAGGTCCAGGTTTAATCATAAATTTAACGTTCTGGATATTTAACTTTAGTTTCCTATAAAAGATTTTGAAACAATCTCTTTCATAAAACAAAGATAGACATTGCAGTTTCTACAAAAGGTATGTATCTTTTTTGTCGAAGGTATTTCTACATCTTGTTACCGCCTTGTGGTAATCCATTTCTGTAATATGATTGACCTTGTCCGTTTAAATTTCGCTGAGAGGTCTTACTCAGCATGATCCCGGCTTTTATTAGGCATTCAGCGAAGAGCATGTTGAAGTTAAAAGAATCCACCCCTGTGAAGTTAGCACCACAACTTCAAAAAATGTTATTTTTTCAAGAGTTCCCGTTGCACCCCAAAAAGTTCTAGAGTTCCTTGCTATTTTTAAAAATAGTTCTCTGTATTTAAGCGAAAAAAATGAGGATCGAAAATTTGGGGTGCTAACTTCACATTTTCCTCGGACAGATACCACTGTAACTCTTTTTCAGTCATACTTATTGAAAAATGGCATGACACTTTTTGATATAACTCGCTGGGGTGCTACTAGAACTCTAACAAAAAAATAATATTTTCAAAAAAAAAAATTTTTAAATGGAAAAAAATATCTTTTTAATTTTTTTAAATTCCTGTAGTTCTAATAGGAGTTCTAGTAGCACCCCGGCGAGTGATATAGATAACTCTAATAACATTTTTTGATAGGACCGGAAGTAAAGAAGTTATGCCCATTTTTGTGTTAGTATTTTTACAAAACGACGAAGTCCCGAAAGCAATTTTTTAAAAGTTCCGGTAGTTCTAATATGAGTTCTAGTGGCACCCGGACTAGTTCTATCGATAACTCTAATAACAGTTGTTGATAAAACTCGAAGTAAAAAAGTTACGCTTATTTTTATGTTAGCACTTTTACAAAACGACCAAGACCTGGAAGTAATTTTTTACAGTTCCGGTAGTTCTTATAGGAGTTCTAGTAGTACCCGCACAAGTTCTATCGATAACTCTAATAATATATTTTAATAGGACCCGAAGTAAAGAAGTTACACCCATTTCTGTGTTAGTATTTTTACAAAACGACGAAGTCCTGAAAGCAATTTTTTAAAAGTTCCAGTTGCTCTAATGGGAGTTCTAGTAGCACCCGGGTGAGTTCTATCGATAACTTTAATAACAGTTTTTGATAAGACTCGGCGTAAAAAAGTTGCTCTTATTTTTATGTTAGCACTTTTACAAAACGACCAAGACCTGGAAGTATTTTTTTACAGTACCGGTAGTTCTAATAGGAGTTCTAGTAGCACCCGGATGAGTTCTATCGATAACTCCAATAACATTTTTTTATAAGACTTGAAGTAAAAAAGGTTACGATTTTTTTTGTGTTTGCTAAACCAATGTCCTGAAAGCAATTATTTTAAGTTTTGATAGTTTAGTAAAAGATTAGTATCTGATGAACCCTTCTATGCGAAAAATATCCGATGAGGAATTAAGATAAGAACTTAAAATTCTAAAAATTATTGTCTGAATTAAGTTCCTTATTGCAACACTGATTCATAAAAGAAATGCAAAATAAAGTACCGTAGAGACTCAAATAACATGTAGCAATTCTTACCTGCACCTGATTTTAGAGGTAGTGATCTTAATCCTTTATTGGAGCTTTCACGACCTAAGCGGCTTTCTAGAGGTACTTAGACAAAAATACACATAACCTTTTCAATTCCAGTTCTATGAAAAATTTCCTTCGACTTTCCCATAGAACACGCCAAGGTCCCACAAGAAATTCCGAAGAAATTTTAAAGAAATTACTTCTAGGATCTAGTCGTTTTGTAAGTCTTTAACACAAAAATACGCGTAAAATTTTTATTGCAAGTCTTATCACAAATTCCGAAGAAATTTTAAAGAAATTACTTCTAGGATCTAGTCGTTTTGTAAAAGTCTTTAACACAAAAATACGCGTAAAATTTTTATTGCAAGTCTTATCACAAATGTTATTAGAGTTATCGATAGAACTCACCGGGGTGCTACTAGAACTCCTGGAAATGTAAAAAATTACTTCCAGGTCTTGGTCGTTTTGTAAAAGTGCTAACATAAAAATAAGCGTAACTTTTTTACTTCGAGTTTTATCAACAAATGTTATTACAGTTATCGATAGAACTCGTCCGGGTGCTACTATAACTCATAGTAGAACTACCGGAACTGTAAAAAATTACTTCCAGGTCATGGTCGTTTTGTAAAAGTGGTAATATAAAAATAAGCGTAACTTTTTTACTTCGAGTCTTATCAACAAATGCTATTAGAGTTATCGATAGAACCCGTCCGGGTGCTACTAGAACTCATATTAGAACTACTGAAACTTTTAAAAAATTACTTCCAGGTCTTGGTCGTTTTGTAAAAGTGCTAACAAAAAAATAAGTGTAACTTTTTTACTTCGAGTCTTATCAAAAAATGTTATTAGAGTTATCGATAGAACTCGTCCGGGTGCTACTGTAACTCATAGTAGAACTACCGGAACTGTAAAAAATTACTTCCAGGTCTTGGTCGTTTTGTAAAAGTGGTAATATAAAAATAAGCGTAACTTTTTTACTTCGAGTCTTATCAACAAATGCTATTAGAGTTATCGATAGAACTCGTCCGGGTGCTACTAGAACTCATATTAGAACTACCGGAACTTTTAAAAAATTTCTTTCGGGACTTCGCCGTTTTGTAAAAATACTAACACAAAAATGGGCGTAACTTCTTTACTTCCGGTCCTATCAAAAAATATTATTAGAGTTATCGATACCACTCGCCGGGGTACTAATAGAACTCCTACCGGAACTTAAAAAAATTAAAAAGATATTTTTCCTGTTTATAGAAAAAAAAATTTTTTGAAAACCTTTTTCTTTGTTAGAGTTCTAGTAGCACCGCGGCGAGTTCTATCGAAAAGTGTAATGACATTTTTCAATAAGTATGACTGAAAAAGAGTTATAGTGGTATTTGTCCGAGGAAAATCTGAAGTTAGCACCCCAAATCTTCGATCCACATTTTTTTCTCTTAAATACATAGAACTATTTTTAAAAATAGCAAGGAACTCTAGAACTCTTTAAGGTGCAACGGGAACTCTTGAAAAAAATAACATTTTTTGAAGTTGTTGTGCTAACTTCACAGGGGTAAAGAATCCATTCGTTGATTCTTTACAACGCCTTAGACATCTTGTTTGTATTCTAGACAAGTTTGTATCATGCTGCATGAAATACCACCCTGAGTGTCCATTGCTTACATTTTATAAAAATACTGTGGTGGCCCACCATTTGGTCGAGCTTGTCAAATTCTTCCATAAAACTGTTACACAGTTTTACAACTGGACGCGAGACACTAATACCCTTTTTTCTACTTTTTCAATCTCTTCACTTGATCTTCTTCACTAATCTCAAGAAAGTTCGAAGCCAAGGTGGCAGAACCGTTATCAACCCACTTACATACGACTATTTTATGGTTGTTATTGCAGTTTCTGTGTTTGACTCAGTCTTTCGAGTAAAATAGTGGTGGAATACGCTCAGACTGTCTTAAAACAACAGTCGTGCCCAAATATTTGCAACTGCTGGTCAAATTGGGTGTTATCTCGTTGGTACATTATAAAATAATGGCCACTTTTATATACAGCATGCATATTTTGATTCCACATAGACAGAATGTTTCTCTAACCCACACCATCCCCTCATCTACCCATAGATCCTATCTGATGTATTCATAAACTAAAGTTATCTTTGCAATCGTCCCGTTTTTCAAATTATTCTCTAGATGTAAATTACTACGCAATTGGAAAAAGCGATCTCGTGTCATAACCTCCCTAAATAATACTATTCCAATACATTCTGATTCTTGGAAATCCGAGACATGACATAATTTGTAAACCAATAAAACTTATGATCTTGTAGAAGTCACAGGTTTTGAAGCTTGTCCCTTGCTGCAAAGCTTAGAAATTAGTCATATTTTTTTCTTACTTCAGGCGCTTTCGAAAACCTGTATACCAAGAAACTTCAGTTTCTCCATTTTATTTCTGATGTTTTAGTAATATTGAAACTTTATTCAACTTGGCCTTATTCTTCAACTAATGTTTGCTTTTTATTGATAATATTTTTCCAAATATTGCGTGGGTAGCCTCTTCTGGTATTTTTGGTGATTTATCATGAATTTCCCTGTTTATAACTCGCTTTGGTAAAGTTTTAGAATGGATCGACATACCTTCTTCTTTGTCAAAATCATTCTCTAAGTGTGAGCTATGCGCAGATTGTTTTAAAACTATCCCACGCTGTTTATCCAAGGACTCGTCTTCTAAAACTAATAATAACATATCGGCATTTCTAGAATTGTCTGGATTCTACAATCCTGAAGCAAAACATTATTAATCACGGTTTCCATCACAGTAGGCACAAACATTGCAATCTTATTGAAGAAGTAATTTTTTATGCTGAAGCATAATGGTTAATGGTTTTATATTTTGCTAGCACATTTCAATTCTTATAACAGTTATAATATCACTACCTTCCCAGAGAAGTCACCGAGTAGTTTCTGTGCTGAATATACAATATATAGATGTGTCCAGCAGGCTGAATAGGGGGTCAATTTCGAGAAAACATTTACTACGTATAATATTAGACTGGATGTCCATTGTAATGGACGCAAGGCTTGAAAAATCAAAATAACCTACGTGACAACATAGTTTATCCTTCAAAATAATTCTCTTCTGCATTCTGAACCGTTTAATGCTTGTGTATCATAAATGGAAAACTGTTGCAGCGCATGATACCTCAGTACATTAAGATGTTCTATCGGCTATCATTTTCATCTTTACATATTCAATGCTTGTAAAATGAAGTCGTATGGTGTGAGATCAAGAGAAAATGAAAGATGTGGGAGGGTGCTGATGTTCTTGGAGTCCAGAAACTTCTTCGCTGGTAGTGTATTGCAAACAGGTATATTGCTCTGATGCAAAATCCAGCAGTCATTTACTTTCCTGAACTTTTTCGACATTTTCATCACTTCCTTTTTCACTCAAAACACAGAAGCTATACAAATCTTCTTATAAACTTTTTGACTGAATTTTAAATTCCAGTTTAAAGTTTTAACTGCTGTTGAATCTCTATACATAAGAACTGTATACTTACCGTTGCTAGCCAGTTCGGTTAGTCTCTATTTAATTACCATACCCCTTACCTAGCTCACTATGATAAAATATAAAATGGCATAACTGTGGTACATAATAGCAACTAATGAGAACCCAAAAACAGAAATGAAGAAGTTGAAAACACACTCGTGTTCTACAACGGGGCGAATGGTTTTTTCTATACCCATTAATAAAACAATATAATTTAATATAGAAAACACTCTAATAACAGTCATAAAGCGAAGACGTCGAAAAACAACATACTCCAAGCTGAATTCAGCAAATCTGCTGCAATATAGTGAAATAAGTAGATACATTTCTATAGGCCTACAGTTAATTACTCCTTTAGAGCAAACATCTATTCGTTTCATTTCGCAAATAAAAGTGAAATAAACCAGGAAAACGGCAAAGAAATGGCCCATTTTACATAAGAAGTAGAAAGAAAAAACGTCAAGAAAATAAAGTAGCAGACACATTTTAGTGAGTCGAAAACTGCCACGATTTAATTAAGTAGTTTATTTTATCCATGGCACCTTGTTAGAAGACGGGAAGTAAGATAACTGTAATTTACTACAGAATTCAATCAGCTCCCAATGTAAAATTAAAAACTCTGTCAAGGAAAAAAGAGTGTGATAACAGCGTAGCAGCACAAGTGCCTTAAAATAAGCATGGAAGTTCAATTATGAGAACATGAGAAAGCCAACATATCATATTAAGTGGATTACACTGGCTAACAAGGGTTTAAATTTCATACTTATTATGTGATAAGCATAATTACGCCCGAACGAGAGAGGCCGTGGAAGTTACGGCTTACTCGATGCCTTATCACCAATCTTTCAGACTCTTTAGGCACTCGAGAGAATATAAACTACTTGGAGGCGAAGCGTAAATTTCTTGAGTGAGCGATATTTCACGGAGGTGCAGTTGACTGCGAAGTGGGATTGCGGTAATTGCACCAGCAACGCGATTTTGAAAAAGGCGGCGTTGACAAGGCAACCGCATTCGAAATTGACTGCACAAAAGTCCCACTCAATGCTTCAGTTCTAAATTAAATTTCGACTACCTTTTCGGCTCATATTTGATATAATGCCCTGACCGGTTGTCGGTATCGGGGCGTGTGATGGATATGCGTCCATACATAAAAGAGAATTCATGCGGCGTCATTGAAGTCGTGAAGTACCTTTTTAAACACCGCGATTGATCGCCTCGTGTTTGTCTGCATGATCGTGTGATCCACTGCTTCAGTTCGATCGATCGATCGCTTCGCCTTGTAATTTGCCAGTAATCGAATTATTCTTGTTATTCTACGGCTCACACTTAAACTTCAAACTTTGTTATTTATGCTTTATAAAGTGCGCTTTATTACTGTCATCATATTGAAGGAAATTAATAAACTGCCCACGGCTGTTCCTGAAGCTGATTTTTACAGTACTTCAGAGCGCTCAAGGCGCACGTCACTGTTTAAAACTAGAGATTTATGCTACGATCTCGGGCGTAGATGTAGTTTAATGTTCACACTTCATTAATATGTCTTGGCACCAATGCATTCTATCGGTATCTGTTTTTAAGTTCAGTTGAATTAAGATGGCATACTAGAGTAGCTCCGTGTGATCAAAGTTATGGCTACCTATTCTTGCAAAATAATCTTCCGTAGAATCAAGCATAACCTTGTAATAAATGATGAAGTTAAGATTCTGGTAGCTCATATAGATGAAAATGGATTACAAGACATCAATATTGAACAAAGAACATACCGGAATCAAAAAATCCCTGTGGTGGGATCGAAATATATCCAAGAACAAGGATTGCGTTAAGACAGGTTATGGTAGAATCGATGAAAGCTTGCACCTTAAGTGTGGACTTGAGCCGAAAGGTGATGGCGACGAAGATGGATTATTTGAGGGGGAGTGCAGGAGAAATCGAGGTCATAAAGCAATCAAGAGGCAATATCGCTGATGCGATTTTAGAGAGACAGCGAAAAAGACTACTGAAAAAGGAACTTTAAAGCAGTTTGGACTTCTGGTAAGAATACCGGATGAGCGCTGGTCCAACATATTGTTTCACTGGAGGCTTCCAGGTAAAAAGAAAAGAGGAAGACATCAGTGCTCTTTGAATGACGGCGTAAGAAAAGTTTTGGAGGACCATGGCTTACACAAGCAAGATGACTTGAGTCACAAGAATACAACGATGTCTGTTAGTTAGATATTTCCACCTACACCAACAACGAAAACCAAATAAAGGCTTCATATCAACGCGCCATAACTCAGACGAAAATACCATTAGGAAAAGGGAAATGCTCTTCAGTAAATGGAAAGACGTTCTATGTTCGAGCGTGGTGATTATGGCAAACAAACGTACTTAGAGGAAATGGAAAAAATCATGGGATACCAAGAATAAATATCAATAAACGAAGAGAAGCACAATATAACATTTGGTAGTCATGAAATGTATTATATAAATTGTATTGTAAACATTCTGAAATTCAGAACAGCGAATTGTGGCTGTTTGTGCTCCACAACAATGGCGATATATTAAAACTGCTATAATTAAGAGCTAACCACTTACAAAGAGATGAGCTTCTCTCGTCAGCGGTGGTCTCGTATGCTAGTGTAGGAATCCAATTTTGACTACCTTTTTAACTTTCATCCATTGCTTTTAATACGGCCTTGGCCATAATTACTAATTTTTTAATCCGTATGTGCATTTTGTACTATCAGTTGCACTTCTTGTATTCCGCGTACCCTCGTTAACATATTGTAATTATCTTAGGGCGGACATAGCTCATTAACCGCGTTTTGTATTTTTAATTTCGACATACCCTTTCCAGCGCTGTGGAACGTATCAGCTCAGCTGATTTCATTGTTTTTCTTTGTAGTTTTTTGGAATTTAGAATCAATTAGCAAAAACACAACTTTGTCAATTTTGACCATCCCTCGTTTGAACATGACATCATGCAATGTCTTGGTTCCGTTCGAGGGTTTTTCACTTGTCTGTGCATTTTCCCAACGATAGATAAGTTAACATAGATCTGATGAGCAATAGTGTTTGTACATTCTACAAAATGTCGTCCATATTTTTAGCGAAGATTGGAGTTACTTTTATCAATATTGAAAAACTTTTAAATACGCCTGTTTGATAAATTCCTCTGTGGAAAATGATATCAGTAATAAACAAACGCTTCCTCATACTTCTTGTTCTTCGTCTTCTTCTTCTATGGTAGAAATATTTCCTGTTTTTCTTTACACACTTATGGTTTGGGTTCTGTAGATATCAAACAGTTCTCTGCCATCTCTTTAGAGGTCTTCCCGGATTTCGATGGCATTGTGGTTTCCAATCTATTCATTTTAACTTATCTGTCATTCCTTGTCATTTCAATGTATTCATTCCATTATTGTACTCTTTGTTTTATATACGTTGTTATATCTATTACTTGACATTATTCTCTTACTACCTGGTTTCCTACTCTGTCCAGTCGTGTTTTTGCGAAGATTTCTCTAATAGTCTTCATTTCAGTTGTTGTTAGTCATTGCTTTGTCTTTGCTGTATCTGATCTTCTTTCAGCAGCATAGATGCGAATCGGTCCGGCGATTCTATATTTTGGCGTCACTGTCAATATGTAAATATTTGCCTTTGCATGTTATGTCTCTTATATACCCTTTGTTCTTAGTTTAGAGTATCTTGATATTTCCGCCCTTATATAAAATTATTCATCGTGTATTCCATTGGTTTGTCTTTAACTACGAGCACTAGCTTGTAGCAAATGCGTTGCTTTGGCAGCATCATTGCCATTGTGTTATCTTTTGCTATGCTCATATTATATAAGGTAGCACTCAAGTGGAAATCATTATCTCGAAATTGCCATAGGTCATCTTTGATATTGGCAAGAAGTATCGCATCGTTTGCATAAAAAACACTTCGGATTTGATTTTGGCCCAAATTATATTCTCTTGATTTAATCGTATTCTCTATTTTCGATCAATGATTAGCTTAAAGAATAAGGGACTTAATGAGTTTTACTGTCGAATGCTGGATGTCTTATGTCCTTCCTGTGTTAAAATTTTCGTTCGTTGTCCTGCGTTCACATGTGAATTATCCTACTAAGGTTCGATGGCCTATTTTTCCCTTGTAGAGTGGTTATTACATCTTACAGTCTCACGCGATAAAGTGCCTTCTTCAGATTCACAAGATATCAGAAAACATGCAAACTATATTCGATTCCTTTCTCGACTATTTGTTTTATTAGCTACATTGCAACTATAGTGAATCGTTTTTTGGGAAAGACTTGTTCTTCCTCGCTCATTTTCCTGCAATTATACTCGATACCACCTTTTAGAAGGTAATCAAGATAGATATGCTTCGGCTCCATCTTTTGATTTATGTTTTATTCTTCCTTAGTTCGTATTCAAAGTCACTGATTATTTCAAAATAGTAAGCAACACTGGATCCCTCAAATGCCTCGCACACACCGAATTTCTAAAAACGTATAAAAATAAACATTGTCTTGCATTCTAAGATGCACTTCTGAAAATGCATGATAAAGGTCACTCTCAAGCTATTAATTTTTTACAGTTTATTGCAACTTTACAATCTACTGAAATAAGTAGTTTATAGAGTAATACGTATAGTGCTAGATTTATTAAAACACCATCAAAAATAACTGGGGATTACATGAAACGACAGTCGCATCCAAAAATTACTTTTGAGATATTACTGAAATATTAGTTTTGAAGTATCTTTTGTACACCGCCTGGTAACGCAAAAGTTAATAAAGGTGTAACATGATACAAGACTGTAGAAAAATCAACAATAAAAAAACATTTAGTTGTTTACTGGTTTGGAAGGTGTGTCGGTATGCACGTCCATGGTCGACAAGAAAAAAAGATAAAAATCATTACATCCATTCTACCCAGTAACTGCTTGTATCTTACACCTTATATTAGTAATAGTCGTAAAGGGGCCAGCCTGGCCGTAGAAAATGCAGCTCCAAAACACATGTATTTCATATTTAAACGACGCATTGTCACAAAACGTGCACTAAACTGCATTTTAATATAATTTTATGTATATTAAATAGTTTCACCCTCACGCCTACATAATAGCAGGTTACGAAGCGGGACCGTGTAAATTACACCAAATTTTCTTGGGGCCCACTTTACCTTCGGCCACACACGTCAAAGGCCAAGGCCTGCAGACTCTCGTGCAGGAAAATTCTGCAGACAGATGCAACTGCAAATTTCCAAATGTAACTTGATCCCACGTGATAGCGTCGCAGGCCAGCGTGTGTAAATTTGAGGGGTTAACGGGAATGCTGGACGTTTTAACGATGTGTCATAAAGAGGGCAAATTTGTTGCTGCGGCCGCGACGTGTCCAAATGACACGGCATTGTCCTGTCTCCGTCGATTATTAAAATTAGACGAATTTACAGAGGACCACCCGGTCGTAGGACCAACGGGCCCAGCCTGTCCCGTAACGTGCTTTAGTGTTATTGTGTATTGTTCGGCCCTCAAAAATCGTGTAAAGGACTTGGTAATTTTATGGCCGACTCCTGTTACCACGCTTAAATCATGTTTGGTTAGCGCCAATGGCAGTTCATCTAAGCATTTTTTTCCCATTCTTCATAGGAAGAAATTTTGTAGTAAGCTTTGTTGCGAGAGGTAGCATTGCTACGCCTGTGAAGGGTCCTTATATGAGAGCCATACTAATGTAGATCGTAAAATGGAGAGACATTCTATTATACGAGACTTGACTGAAAGTAAGGTCTCTAATTCCCTAAAATGAATTTGAAACAACCTTAAAGATTGAAACCGGTACCATAATGAAGTAAATGTATTTTTGTACAAAAATAAGAGTTTGTTTTTCAACATAGTCACCATTTAATGCTACACATTTTGCCAAACGTTCTATGTAGTGTTTCGTTCAGATCACCAGGTAATTTTCTAATTTGGTTTTAATTCAGTTTCGACAAGAAAAAAATCGCACATATAATATAGGAGAAAAGCAAGGCTACCTAAAATACCTGCGTACACATGCAACCAAAACTATAACCAAGTGCAACGCAAAACGGAACGTGAAAGTTGGGACGGCCATTTAGATAACTTTGAAGGCGATCTACATGGTAATCAGCCAAACTATTTAAGGTAAGTACTAAAGAAATGAAAAATTTAACACAAGCTTTTCAATCTTCACACGTTTTCTGAACCACGCTAATATCTGTTGGAAACACGGACATATGCCTGACTAGTGGCGAGTGACTCAAGACTATACACAAAATAGATAGAAGGTACTGCGCCAACTATAGGTGTGTTTAGTGAATATGGCAAATAGAAGTAGTCGTATATCAAAACAAATAATGCCCAAGGTAGAAAATGACTTCTGAAAGAGAAGATATTGTACGTAGTATGTAGAAGAAGGAATAAAACGCAAATATCTCTCAGAGTTTTTATCAATTTTTCACAAAGCTTTCGACAAAGTAAACAGCAAGCTACTCTGGGTTATAATGAAGGGTAAAGGATTCCAGCAACACATAATGAGGCAATCACAAAGCTTATATCAGAATATTAGAATAGCAAGATAAGACCTGTCATCACAAAAAAGTGTCGTTGACGCCTAATACCTTTCAACCAGAAGTATCACGTATGAAAATGAGGAGCACCTAGATATTCTATCAGTCTTTTTCATTACCAAATTGACGATTTTTTTCAATTAATATTGAAGAACAATTTTGTTGTAAAAAATAATTTTTGAAAGCGGTGTGCAAAAAGCAAACTGCCACGTCTTTTGCCTTTAAAAGAGGTTCTAACCAACGAAAGCTTAAAGTAAGTGGTATGAGACTTGTGGTGGAGAGAGCTGGTATCGCAATTTTTATTAAAAACGAGATTAACCTATATACTATTAACCGCTTACACGAAAGTGATGTAGAGATTTTAACATCGAATTACCCAACTGCATGATATCATCCTTATGATTATATAAACTGCCTAACGCCCTATATCTCTATTAAGTACAATTTTGAACAAAGGCTTTATTCAAACCATTGAACTATTCCTTGCTGTTCACATCCATCCTAAGCCACCGATTATTTTGATGTCATCCACCCAACGCATCTGAGAACTTTCTCTTTTTCACCTTCGATACCAGGATCGCCATCGATTAATGATATTGTTCCATCTACTACCATTTCCACTTCAAACGCGCCATTCTTTCTTCCTCTTTCGTTTTCGCTCTTATACCGGGTGACCGGTTTTAAAACCGAACATAGCAAAGGCGTGGTATGTCACAAGGTTACTGAAAACAGTTAATTTTATTTAAAAAAGAAGGTTTCTTAGATCAGAATTTTTAATTATACGGGGGGGAGGGCTAACATTTATTAGACATCAATTATATTAGGTAAGACATATATTTTGTTTACTGAAAATTTAAAACTTGCTATGTTCGAATTTGAAACCGGTCACTCGGTATACTCATTCGTTTTTCGATTTTTAGGGATGTTCCGAGCATCCCTCTTTCCATGGATCTCTGGGCTTCCGCTAGATTTTGTATATTATTTTTTGTGAAAGTCCATATTTGGAGATCGTTAGGATTGGCAAAATACACATGTCGAGTACTTTAAATCTTAAATTTTGTGTAGTGATTTGTTCTTTAGACTCAATTTTCCAAATGCCGCCCATCCTAATCTAACCTGTTTCTCGTGTTCCACCGTCTGGTTTTCTTTCGAAAGCCATATTTCTTGTTTTAGCTGTTGTAACTGCCGACTCGTTCTATTACATTTACCCCATTTACCTTTGAAGAAAAAAGAACCCACGAACTTACTCACCAAAAGACCCATTTTATCATCGGCGATTTTAACAGCCAGAGTAATATGTGAGGGTACGATCACAACCATATAAAAAAAGAAGCAATCATTCTAACCGGTTGTATTTAGTACATAAGAATATACCAACTCCCGCTTAATAATGGAAGATGGCGCAGAGGATATAATCCAGATATTATATTTGAAAGTGAAGATATCCCAGCAATGTACAGAAGATTTAATTTCAACAAAGTTGACTAGCAAACATTTGCAGATACTTTAGACATAATGGTTGACGGTATCATCCCAGTACCTAAACCATGTCCACAGTTTATAAATGTCATGAGTTTCTTTGAAGCTGTCAATGCGCAAGACCTTACATCTAAGTCTGCTGGAAAAATAGAATTTAAATTAATTAAGGGAGCGTACCATTCGAGCTCGCCCTCCAATGACTGAAAAAACCCGTTGCATAAATACTATGGAAACAGTTGACCAGACCAAAAGCAACCAAAAGGCGTGCGGACTACTTAGACTACTCAATAGTGATCCAAGTAACTAGCATATACATGCAAATATTTATGTCAACAATTTCCCACCGTATTGCATAAACAAACCACAGATCATGAGAGGTAAAGAAAGCGAAAATAACCGGTTTAGTAGAAGTTTCAAGACGGAACTGGTTAGAAGAATCGATCGGTCGATTGACAGACGGAAAAGCCGTGAATTCCCTTATAGTTATTTATAAAAAATAAAGAATGATGTGGAATAGAATTATTGAACTGTTACTCAATTCTGAGTAGGCCGGCTTTCGCCCAGGAAAAAGCTGTGAAACATAGAAACAGGTAATCGGCACACACTGCTGTTATACTATATAATCTCACCAAGAATTATGAATTTGTTAAAATGGTGGTTACCCTCCTTGCTACCCGTAGATTCTTTCTCAAGTTTGTCGGGTAGGTGGCAGACTCAAAAGAATAGTTTACAACAGGAAAGCGGTCTTGTTCCTTTCCCATTTAATATTTACGCAAACGGCCAGCCATTCCCTTACAAACTTGAGGCTTTATATAGGTTGAAAACTCAACCTAAAGACTTCAAAGCAATGGAACATGGTCTCACCAATGCACTTGAACATCTGGAAACGTACTACAAAGCCAACCAACTACAGCCCAAGCCTGCGAAAAGGCAAGTATGTTCCTTCTAACTCAAGAAATGATAAGCAAAACGGCAACTCCAAATGACATGGGGGGTGTTAGATTGGAGCACTGTTATGCTCCCATATATCTCGGAGTCGCACTTGTTCATTTATTAACCTATAAACACTAAGCTAAGAATTGCTACTCGTAAAAATTTGTTGAGAAACTGATACGGAGTACTCTAGACTAACCTTCAGGTGTCACGATGCCACGAACCTCTGCCGTGGGTATCGGCATTCGACGGCAACATAGCCCTGAATGAAATATGTCGGCTTACAGCTGGCCGTTTGAAAGGGACACCAGTAGATAAAGTTCAATATCTAGGAGATCGTCTACCTCCATAAATCCGACATGAGATGGCTGCATGGATACCAACTATTACAGCAGACTTAAATCAATCTATTTCTCGACGAACATTACGTATGGTCCGAGGGACGCTAGAATCGATAGGTGGAAAACTAAAACTGCACATCTTCTCGGCTGGATGGAATCCTCTGAAGCCTTACCTCTTGGTCATGGAGAACACTGGCCCATATGGAAGTTCCTTAACAGGTTGTGAGCTGGCGTTTCAAGATCTAACGACAATCGTCAAAGTTGTGGTTTTTTGCACTAACATTTTGTAAAATAGGGACAACCGTCTTTTCTGGATGTTGAAATTGGATAATAATATGGCAACTGGAGAGCACCGACACAGCAGAAATGAAATTTGTGAGGTACAGAGCGAAATATCCATTTCTTAATTAAGACATTTTCTACTTAAATAACGTAATTGCAAAATACAGAGAAAGATGATATCAACATGTAGCGAAAATGGATAACGCCAGCGTATCACACAAAAAAATGGAATATGAACCACATGAATACGGAATGTATGACGTCCAAAGAAACAATAGAGAGAATAACTCTAAATAAACCATAAAGACGGAATAAGCCTACAGGCTTAAATGCTGCAGTTGATTAGGAACTTTTATTTGCTTTAGCATAGCAAAAAAATCAATTTTGCTTATATCGACCTTTAAGCAGCACTGGATATTTTACCAAACTTCAGCCGGCAGAAGCCGTAGAAATGCGAGACAAATATAAGAAGCCACAAATGGGTTAGTGTAAGGACAAACGAAAGAATAATAATCTAAGGACAAGAATCTGAAAGTTTCCATCTTGGATAAAGGAATGGAACAGGAATATCCTCTAAATCCATTGCTCTTTATAATAAAAAGAAAAGAAATAATAAAAAGAACTGAGTATGACGTTTTAAAGCAAAAACACGAAACTGAGAGTGGTATATCTTGAAAATTTACGATATTGCCGTTGTCGCGGACAATGCAAAAATAATAATAAACAGAACATTGTAATATAACGAGCACTAAGCAAATGGAACGACACAATCGAAACAACAGAAATGAGAATTAACAGAAGTATAAGTAAAATAATGTCAATTGGTAAGCAAGATACCGATCAAGAAAACAAATATAGGATGCCAGGGGAAAGTCCAAGAAGTAGTGGAATATTACAAATATAGGAAGTCAGGACTGGATGATAGAACAGGAAATACCTAACAGCATATCCAAAGCAACAAAAGGCTACAACCAAATCAATAATACTTTACTTACTACTTACTTATCCGAATCCCTCTTCCACATATGTCGAGGGTTGGAGGTTTAACATGGATCACGGAACATGCATCAAGCCTTTGATAGTCTCTTGCTTCTTGTGGCCAATCTTTGGTCGCGAATTTCTTTACATCATTGGTGTACCTTAGGGTGCATTGGTGTACATTAGGGTGTGTTGTTGCTAATTTGACGTACTTGTCTTTTAACCGGATGCGGACAGATCATTGTCCCCTCTCACTCTAATGCACTTTTGAATAAAACATGTTTTTCCCTTAATTAATTTTAATAGTAATAATTAAATACTTGACATTGCTTATGTTTTGTCGTGCTGAGCGTACATGTCGTGCCATAGGTGATTTATTTTCATCATAGATGGAATATGCATGATAACAATTCCGCCTAATTTGTTTGTACACCCTAATACCGACCACTTTTCCGTTATGCAGATTCTAAAATATAGCGCATAATAAATAGTTTTCTTTAATGTAGTACAATAAAATAACTTCTAACATTTTTTTCTGGAATGTTTATGGATATGTCGATTTAAAGGTGGTGCCAACGCGACAATAATTCATTTACTATGCGATTGAAAAAAAAGGAACGTGTTTGTATCCGTAACATGTTAAATGACAGATACGTCAAACTGACATCAAGGTGTTCTAGTTACCTTATTTATGATCTTCCTTCATTTTCTTTCTGGCTACGTCGCCTGCGCCTTTATTCAATTATGCAATGCGTCTATCAATTGCCATTAGGGGTGTTCGATATCACAAACTAAGTATTGAATAACGAATAAAATTAAATATTGAATATTATTCGATATATCGAAATTCGAATAACTATCGAATTATTCGAATAAATTAGTTATTCGAATAACTAATTTATTCGAATAGCTTATTCGGATAACTAATTTATTCGAATAATTTATTGAAATAACTTATTCGAATAACCAGTTTATTCGAATAACTAATTTATTGGAATAATTATTCAAGTATTCGAAAGTTATAAACTATTGCTCTACACGCCATTTTATTGGATTTTAGTTTTAGATAAATTATTGAACATTCACAAAGCTAATGAACAAAACGAACGAAAAAAAAATTGTGAGCAATAAAAAGTAAGTGATATTTAAAAGTAGGACAATGTTAAAATAATAAAGGTCCATGGTATATTTGGATTTTTTTAAAGTAATTTTAATCATGATTTAAATCGGGTCAACCATGTAATATGTATAACAATAGCAGTGCTTATCTTTCCTGATTCTGAACACTGAACTCTAAATGTGAGTAGCTTTGAAGCACAACAAATGTTAACAGCACTAAACCGTATTTTTCTCCTTTGAGAAAGTACAAATGCAGAAAATAATTTACTGTTCACCTTCGAACACAAACGTAAACTGTAATTTTTGAACAGAATTGGGCATTGATTTATTGCAACGATATTTTAAATGATCGCTAAAGGGGTATACCAACTTCCCCACATCCCCGGTTTACGATTCCGACCAATAGGCAATATGTATCATTACTAGAATAAGGTGTTAAAAATCAATTAACAATTTTTCTAGAAATAGTAATCTTCTGTTTAAGCCATTCTATCTGATATCTGATACAAGTTTTCTGACTTATGATAATTAATGGTCATTTGCTAAATACAAATAGTAGTCTAATCATTAGGCAGGCATTTGTTTTGGTATTATTGTAATGAAATTAAAAAGGACTAACAATGGTTAATGATAACAGATAAGATCATCTAAATAACTTTTCAAGCAATGATAATAAACAAAATAAATAATCACGCACATCTAGGAACCCTAATATATGTCATAGCCAGCTTGATAAAAAATGAAATTGCTCTGACCGTTTTAATTTTAAGTAATTGAAATGTTTACAGTTTGTAATTGTAATGTGGCTTTGTATTCTAATAAGTTTTACTTGCATAAAGAAGTATTTATTCCAATAATGCTTTATTCGATATTCGCATAAATTTATTAACAATAAACTTATTCGAATTATCCAATAAATATGTAACGAGATAAACTTTTATTCGAATAATTTTTTATCCGAATAATTATTTATTCGATAATTGAAATAAATTTATTCGAATAACTATTTATTCCATAATTCGAATAACTTTTATTTTAATATCGTTATTCGATATATCGAATTATTCGATATATACTGTCTTCTATAAAAATCGCAACACCTAGAATTAATTGAGCGATTTTATTGAAATTTTTATAAAATCTCTATTTGGATGAAACAAAGTAATGATTAAAATTTGAATAAAAAGTATCGATCGGTTGTTGTTTTTTCTTCGTTTGGTTGTTTACACTTACTAACAACAAATTTTTAGAACAAAAAACAATCGGTGCGTAATAACTGTCAATTTTGCGAATTGTTTGATCATTATTGCCTTCTGACTATAACAACAATGCCAAGAGTTCATCAACGTGAAAATTATCATCAATTAAATGATTTTGAACGTAGCCGTATTATTGGCATGAGAGAGGCCGGACTTTCTCTTAGAGATATTGCTGACCGTGTAAATAATAATGTTGCAACGGTGTTGAGATGTTGGTCCACATGGTCCGAAGAAGGGGTTCAACAACGTCGCCCTGGATCTGGACGTCCCCGGAGGACTACTCAATTAATTCTAGTTAATTCGAATTATCGATACAAATTCACAGACCTAATTGTCATTACTTCTGGCGATGTGGCCTGCCAAATTACATCTCTGTCTGCATAGACGGTGTACTACGTCTGGCACTTTGGAAAGTTGTAACTAAACAGCTTTACTCGATATTTTGGAAGAAATATATAACAAACAAATAAAAATAATGGTAGAAGGTTGTGCTTTATACAGTTCAGAAACATAGAAGTAGAAGTAACAATAAATGACAGAACACAACAAAAAAAACTGTTTTGGTACGAAGACATTCGAAGAATAGAAGAACAATACTGCTAAATAAACACCAGAAAATGAAGAATTGTGGATTACCTAGATTACACTAGAATAAACGAATAAAATGGGCCATGGAAAAAAGAGAATTGTAAAAAGATAGTTTCATAACAGAGGCCCTGTTAAATTCCACCGGTAAATACTATTTCTTCTTCTTCTTCTTCCACTCAAAATAGGCCATTTGAAACATTCAAAATATTTTCCGGTTTCATTGTTTGAAAAACAGTGTAGAACATTTAAATTTCAAAAGAGCCTGTTGATAACTCGCCTTAAAAGAAGAAAAGTTTCGTGCATCAAATCTTGTTTCTACGCCACTGCTGAGCTTCATAAAATTCAAGCGGATGCATGATAACTTAATCTTGGGAGGATGCTATTAAAAATCTCGAGTTCGACCGCTACATAAAACAAATGTTGGTTTTTAGTGGCCTCCTGCCTTTAAAATTGTGCCTTAAACTGGTAACAAGGCTGTGAAACCTGTGTTCATAGGGTTTATCGCATGTTCGATTATACGCTTCATTACGATCGAAATATGCGGCGCCTTAAGTGTTTACACTCGTATTCTCTATCATCACTCTGGGATAAAAGCAAAAAACGAATTTATTGCTATATTAATAGAAACCTTTCACATACTTAAACTTTTATTAATTCCCCGACGATAAGATCTCGTCAAACGAGCCGATGTGGTGGGTCAGATCTGTTAATTAACTGGGATGATTCGTTGCCAAGTCATCCCTTGGCATAGAGCACAATCATCGCAACCCCGGTAGCTGCAAAATTTTCATGAAATCATCCCATAAAGTGTACTGGTCCACGGGGTAATTAAAATATTCGCGGCCATCCCCTTCGATGTCCATTTAAAGCCGAACTTCATTCAATATCCCTTCTACATTCCTCATAGCGGAATTCATTACGGAACTGCGCCTGCAGCGAAAGTGCGCCCCAACAATTAAAATATCGGTAGGACCCATAACTTTGCCCTTTCGCTGCTTAGACCCAGTCGCCTTGGTAATTGGAAAGTGTAGGCGAACGGAGACTTTATTAAAATTCTCCGCAAAAAATGAAATGAGTGTAACTTTTCATTGTTTTTCCGGACAAATCCAATTTGCCGTAATTTCGAAACATATTGGAAAGAAATTCAATAATGCCCCGTGTATCACGCACGTTCGAGGCTTTCTCTTAAGGAGCAGGACAATGGCTTCCGACCGACTTGAATCCGAAGCGGCCCACGACACTTTAATCCAACAGATTTGTAGGGCAGCCTCGATAGGATTTCGCCAATTATAAAAACCTGCTGCAGTTCTTATCTGCATAAATCAGGCAGATGAGCGTTTTGGCAGGCCGAGATGGAGCCGGCGATAGTCCGAATCGGACGCACTATAAATCAAAATTTGGAAAAACTCACTCCTAGATTAATAGTAATAACGAACGTTTGTGGAACCTTGCGTGTTAGTACAGACACGTTAACATAAAGAACTGCCGAACGGTGGTGTTATCGGACATCACGTTTTCACCCACCTGCTAAATTACACGTCATGTTAAATGTCTCTGGAACAAGCAGCTATTGAAAACGCTGCACTTACAATTCGCCTCTTTTCTTTTTCGGCGGCTCCACGCACTTCACTCCCGATTTCGTGCGCTTAATTTACACCTGTAACCATTTGCTGGCAGCCACCTTTTTGTGATTTCTCACAAAGATTCTACCCCGAATTAAAAAAGAGAAAGAGCAAATAAACCCTTGAAAAAAACAAACCAGCTCTTTTAGTGTAGGGGAACATGCACTTATCGCAAATAGTGTTGGCACTTCTATTGCCTAGTGGAGTAATGCAAAAATTGTCCTAAAATTTTACAATTACAATTTGTTACTAAAATTCTATTTTCTGTCTTATTTTATACTCAAAACACTAAGGATCAGAACCCTTCCTTCAATGTCTTGAAGATTCTTCAAAGGAATTGCTGCTTCCATGGCTTGGTGCTCGTGGATGAACACAATAGTAATACTTCGATTAAGTTACCAACTCAGCTTAAATATGCTAATATAATACCAATATTAAAATTAAAATCATCGTATAGACCATTAAGTAAGCTGCCGACAATATCAAAATTAATAGAAAAAAACCTTTAAAAGAATAAATGACAAACTTATTGAATGAGTTCCCGCTGCGGGAATTCGTATCTTGCCAGACGGACGATTACAGAAAGGGTTAAGGCCATAAAACTCTTGAAGGCGCAATGACTTCGTTGGCGCAATCAGAAGAATAAAGCAAGTACTGAATGCCCGAGCAGACGCTGACGCAAAACCTTTGAGGACACAATGCCAGTTAGCACATTCCATGACAGGGGATTACAATTCAACCGAATAGGCGGTCCATCCTCCACTGACCCAATAGGACAGAAATAAATATAAACACGATCGGGGGCAAGAAACGAGGCAGTCTTTACGTGGGCGTCTAACAAGATATGTCTTGACACTCTAGATTTTACTATTACCGCGTCAGTTATTAATCACGCACTATATTTATTTGTACTTATTTGTACAGTGGTGTGTCTATGTGGAAACTATATCAAATTTATATTAAAGTGTGGTCGTTATCCACAACGTGTTTATTTCTATTTACGTAAATGTAATCATCAATTACATTACTATGGGGTTTTAAATCAAGGATTGAAAACTATTCAAAATTATTGGATTGTATATTTGAATTGTTTTAATTTTGCAAGAAAGATTGTTTGATATACCAACTGTAATGAGTATAAAAATCCGCCATTGAGGCTATTCCATCACAAAGAAATGTCTGCATTAATGGGTTAAGTTAAGAAGAGAATAAAGGTTGATTTAATTTATCAATTTTTTAATTTCAAATGAAATGCGCAATAATAGTTTTGTACTGCCATATGGTATATTTCTAATAATATACAGCATGTCCAGGTCAAGCTTATGTAAAAAGAAATTAAAATTACTACCGACTTTGAATTAAAAATTTTCAGTACCAATAGAATACTATTATCAAAAATTACACGTTAAACGATAACCCGACATGACATATTAAATCAAATAACAGGATTCGAGCGTAAAAATGTAGTAACTAGGTAACACGTATAATTGACTTTAAGTGCATTTACATCTGACCTACTTTAATTGCATAATTACAAGGAAATGCTCAAAGCTCAGGTTCTAGCGTACTACTCACTAGGTACCTTCACAACTTCAATGAACTCTTTTGTACAAAATATTGCTAAGCTCCATTTTTTTGTAACTATCGAAGAGTTCTACATAGCTGACATGTAAATGCCAAAAAAATGCACATGTTTACTGATTAAATACAAAAACATCTGGAATGCATATTCCATAATATAACATGCTAAGAATAAATTTTGTTAAGTCGATCTGAAATATTCCATAAACACTCTTAAGTCGAAGCTGCGCAGAATACCAAAGGCCGGAGAAAATTAGCATTTCTACCAACTGGAAGAGATTTACAATTGCAAACTAGTGTCTTTTCATATGGGGTTAATTGGGTGTCTGTTCGTTCATTTCTGTTGTGGGCGATCCCTGACTGGTGCTTATCTCCTAACCATGATTCACTTTAACGGTTACTCACAGTAAATAATTATTATCAAACTTTACATCACTGACATCCAACCTCCAGGATGATAAAGGAAAATTGATGTACAGTATTGTAGTTGTAAAAAGCAACGTTGCAGTTTCTAGTTAAATAAAAATTATAATTGGCATAAAAACGTGTAGAAATCAGTTATTTTATTGTGCCGTTGCTTGTCGTGGAAAGTAGCAACAATAACTACATTCCCCCCTTCAAAAAGTAAGTGTTAGAAATACCAGTAAGTGCAAGTGTAATTTTCAGAAGTGTTAATTCGTATGGTGATAGCTTCTATCATATCGAACTATACAACTATACTTTAGGGAGTTGAAATACACTGCATATATAATGGATTAGAATCTATCAAATGTGCCATTTACTTACGGTTTTTAACTAGACTGAACGAAATGAATTTACAGGAAATGGCGTGAAAGTTCTGCATGTATGCCATTGCAGAGCAATTTCTAATTTTATGCTTTGTAATTAAAAGCTTCTCTTGAACCTGAATTTAACAAGTAATTTAATGGAAATTTAAGCCTATATAATCCTTTACAACGATTGAATCGGTTGTATACTTTTATGGGTGCTACCCAGCGCCGGACAAAAAGGCTGCCGTTTGAAAACGTTAAGCTAAAAATGTGGAATAGAAATTGCGATTATTTATGATAGGTGTTTGATATCAGGTTGTAAACCAATGAAATTTGATATTTGTTTTGTATGCGACCATAAAGCACTCAGATAACGTTTGGCGTAAATGTACACTACCAAATTTATTACGATTTATGTAAACATTATTTAAATTGCGGGATACATCTGTATATTCAGCTCGTAACTCGCTGGAAAATGGGACAATTAGCCCGAGCGCTTTCCAGACTCTCTCGGACTTTATAATTAGCAATCGACGCCATTAAATTAAAAATTCCGAAAAATTAGGCGCCGATTTCCGCGCTCTTCGTTTAATAGCTCACGGCTCAGGTCGAAATTGCAACGCCCTAGTTTAAATTCCGCGCTCGGGATTAAACACGACTGGGCATCTTGCTAAGTGCTTACTACCATATCAAAATGAAATTATTTGAATTTTCTTACATGAAAGAAACCTTCTACACTTTGCCTAAGTGTTGTTCCTTTCTTCGATACAACCTACCCTCTTCGTTTTATTCTCAAACTCCAACTCTATTCGAGTATGGTGACATGGTTTTCTGTGTACAAACTCTTTCCACATGTTGCGGTCTTTGGCCATTCTAATAAATTATCTTATTGGTGCTTTCACTAGCTTTAGTTTGTGGTCTGCTTACCGTATGTAAGATCTTCCTCGAGCTTTCTAGTATTTCTTTGCCTTGAGTGGTCGGATTTTCATAGACCTGTGGGTGAAGATGTTACAGTATAATCGAGATTTTACAACACCGGACCATGCTTACCACAGGTCAGTTTAAATTGGGAAGCCGCGGTATTAAGCCCCCGATTGACAGCGGCTAGCTAGCTGTTTCAGGAGAGTCAAAATGTTTGGCAACTAGCGCGCTTGAACTAGACAGAAGAAATGATCCAAAAACGTTACTCTTTCTAAGAACACAATCTTGAACATTGTGAAGTTTATCTAATATTCATTTATTTGTTCCTGTTGGAACCCCCAGGATTCGTAGTATTTTTCTCTACCAATACACCAACGCTGAGAGAACGAGACTTTTAACTACCCTCGGATTAGTATCTATGGTGATATAGTAGGCTTCCCATGCTTTTGTTATCTTTCCCATACCACCCCTGTCAATCGCTCTTCTTCTTTTAATTTTCTAAATACATCTTTTTATCTTTGTTAGATCAATTTCTAGATATATACACTTTTTTACCACATCTATGTTATTTATCATTTTTACTTCTTCTTTGTTTTTGCTTGACTATCTATTATCATTACTTTTGTTATCTCTTTATTAATCCGCTACATGCCAAGCTCGATATGTGCCAATTTTATTACACCAATTATTAGGTAAATTATAACACTAACGAATGTCCCAACTTTTGGTATTCTAAACAATTAGCTTAATAAATACACTCACTGATAGGAGCAACACTGCGGATTTAGTAATTTATTATATTGCGTTCCGTGGAACCATAGCCAGGAAATTCGCTTACTACGTATTAATACGTACATACTACAAAAATACACTTCGTAATAATTTTTCAAAAAATCCAAAATTTACAGCCAACGGAAGTAACGTAACAAACACCTTTGATAGCCAGGGTTTCATTTTCCAAAAAAAACTACTTTTTTTTTATTTGATGGCAACTTTCTAGCGACCAATGTAAAAGAAATTCAAAGCCCTGACTAATTAACGCAGAGCCGTAACCACTGGTACTAGAAACTTGCAAATATGGAGAAAGGTTCATTTTGTTACGTAAGATAGTGCTCACAAGGGATTTTTCGAAATTCGACACCTATGGGGGTGGAAAGTGGTGAAATGTGTTTTCACGAATTCCTCAATGTCTCCTAGGACCAATGAGATATCGACTTGGTTTTTCATGCAAATAGTGTCAATGCAAATTTCTAGAAAAGTAAATCGGGATTTTGGCCTAATCAACCCCTAAAGGTGCAAACCTGAACTATTCGTGATTCCCATGTTTGTTCAGTTAGAACATTTTTTGCATATAAAAGTCTTTTTAAAATCTTTAGAAATTGGTTTAAGGGTTGGTTTTTAAATTTCACCGTAGAGGAATAAAAAACGTGTAAAAGTGAAATAAGGTAAGCGGTTAAAATTATTGATGTTTTTGCTGTAAGTACATGGTAGAAAATATGAGGGTAGAAAGAATTTTCCAGAATTTTACCCCAAGGGGTTGAAACGGATATCCTGTTATAATATATATTTGTTTTTGTATTTAATATTAATATAAAAGCCAAAGCACTGACTCATCAATGCAGAGCCGTAATACCTTGTACAAGAAACTTGAAATTTGGAATAAAAGTTCCTTTAGTTACATAGCGAAATATCAAGAAATGTTTTTCCGAGATTCCATCCCTGATGTAGTAAAAAGCGGTAAAATATGTTCGCATGAATTCTTTAATATCTCATAGGCCCGATGAGATATTGACTTAGTTGTTATTTACAAAGGTTTCCCCTACAAATACCTAAAAACGCAAATAAGAATTTTCCGCAAATCAGTCCCTAAAGGTGCGAATCTGGATTCAGGAGTAAATTATAAAACCTTTATATTTACTATGTTAGAACATTATACAGGGTGATTTATGACATGTGTGCCAAACGGTAACCAGTGATAGGGGAGGCCATTTTGAATAAAAAATTTATAAAAACATATGTCCGATATGCTTTTGTTACTGAGCTGTAGCGATTTTAAAATTTTCCTTTCTATCAGTCGGTTTGGCTTATATTTAGCATGAATACAACTCTATAGCACTAAAATCTTCCATTGTACCTAATACACAAACACCTAACACTTGTATCTGTCAAAATATTTATTTACCTTTGTTATTACTCGTAGTTTGTTTCATAGGTAACGTGATAATTGCTATAATAATAGTCGATTAAAGAAAATTTTAAAATCGCTACAGCTCAGTAACAAAAGTATATCGGACATATGCTTTTATAAATTTTTTTTACTCAAAATGGCCTCCCCTATCACTGGTTACCGTTTGGCACACATTTCATAAATCACCCTGTATATTTGGCATATACGCGTGGTTTTAAAATCTTTAGAATGCGTTTTAACGGTTTTTAAAATGTCGAACCTAAAGGAGGTAACATTTAAAAGAGGTAAAGCATTACAAATAATGCTTTCTTTTTTCACTGTGAGTCCATCTATCTTTGCTTTATCTCATGCTCTAATAGCTAAGTAAAAGTAATATTTTGCACATAGCTCAGGTTTTTGCACAAGACGAAAGTAGGTATACAGATTGCGGCAGGCCACTAGGACCATACCAAAAGCAAGGGGACTTTACATATGGCCGGAATTGCATTTCAAAAATTAAAAAATCAAATATATACCTTGTGTTTCTAATGATCTTAACGACCTACCGCTATCGTACATTGATTGTTTGTTTGTTAAACAGCACGACGGCCACAAGCATATTCTTTTTTCTTTTGCAATGGTCTTAGTAGTCTGCCGCAATCTTTATTTTAGACCTAATATATACAGAGTGAACACCTTAAAGAAATTAAATTCTTCTTTATCGGGTTGTCTCAATTTTGTGTGTTCCTGGCATGAAACCGAGAAAATTTCTTTAAAATATATACAGGGTGAGCACCTTAAAAAATAAGTTCTTCATATTTTTGCTTTAAATCAAGAACTATTGCTTACATGAAAGTCATATTTTGCACATAGCTCCGGTTTTTAACATTGAAGAAAACTGCCATATTTTGGACTTAACATTTACTGAGTAAGCACCTTAAAAAACACTTTTGTGTTTATTTTTTCTTTAACTTAGAAATATATAAAAGTAGTAATTTACATCGAGTTCAGGTTTTACACTAGATGAAAATGGGACCCAACCGATACCGGGTAAATGTAAAAAAAGTCACACAGGGGCAACAATAAGTGCGTTCTGTGTAATGCAGTCGCGCATTTCTCAAATCTGACAGATGCTTCATGGTCCAGTGGAACAGACGGCTGGAACTGATTTTTTTTTATTTTGCTGTTTCAATATTATTAGGAACGTTAAGATATTTTTACCTCTAGTTTTTTTTTATTTTAAAAATTTTAGTGTTTAGTGTAACAACGTCCACTTGCGAGGGCAGTTCTGAGTAAAACCTTTTATAGATTTTTTAAAATTAAAATAAAAAACAATATATTGTAATGGTATTAAGCCCACGACTCGACTCTGCTAGCAGTGCAACATAATGGACCAATTCAATACGCACAGGGTTGGGGTGTTTTATGTAGCTGCAATGTTAAACTAAAAATTCGAACAGTAAATTAAACTAAAAATTCAAACAGTAAATGCATTCATAATGAGATGCGAGAAATAATAAAGTAATTGAGTAAGGAACGCAGAAGGCAAAGCTTGTTTTCACAGGAGTCGAAGTTGACTGCATAATAGAAAGCCGAACCGAAAGAAATTGATAGACACAAAAAGGTTTACTATGTGCAGGTTAAAAGAAGCGTAGTTTTTTTATTAAATTTCAATGAAAGTGAAATTTGTGAGAAATCTAAAAAGTAAAGAAAGATAGAGGCAAATAACAGGACATTGCAAAAGAGCAATTTGAGAAGCAGGCAGCAGGACATGAACGAAGCAAATGAGAAGTGGTAAACTCAAATAAATCAGTGCATTTAAAATTACAATTAGTGCACAAGCAGAGCAGTGGTTAAAATTAAAGATAGTGTGCGCAGCGCTAATGAAATAATTTTAGATGTAAGAAAAGACAACTTAGATTATAAGAAAAATGTAAAATAGAATTATGTAATCAATTTTTTTCCATTTTGTACTTTAAGTTATCAAACATAATTTCCGTTAATATTGTCTCATAGCAACCAGCTTCGTTTTTGTTTAATAACGGAGGAGAACAATTGAAAATTAATTACTTGCATGTTAGTTGAAATTTGTGCTGCATATTTTTATAAAATTTTTATAATAAAAGTGTTTTCCAAGCTATAAAAAGTATACCAGTTTATTGCCAAAGTGAAATTTGCGCAACGAAAAAAGATACAAATTCATAATCCCAGCTACGAGGAAATCAGGGCCCATCAACTCCATTTTGCGAACTTCGACTACGGCGAAGAGAAACATCGGAGCCAAGAGATCAGCAGTCTACGGCAGAGGACAGGTCGGCAAGAACGTCTCCAGCAGATTTGGTAGCAAGGGGACCAAGAATAGCGGAGAAAATCCAACGGCGTCATTTTCAGAAGGGGCGATGCAGTCCAACGAATTTTTATAAGGTACGATTTAGCTTAAAAAAATTAGTGTCAGCGTCCGGAAAACGAGGTGCATACGACTTCAGACCTTGTTAAAGAAGAGGAGATCCTTTCCAAGGCTCTAGCTAAGCCGCATTTTAAGTAATTAGCCCGGCGTCAGTAAAATCCGTGGTTTGGCGGAAGTTGAAGCTACAGGAAGCGACTAGAAACAATTGCCAAAATTTGGACGGCGTCTGTCTGATGTCACGAACTACGTAACTGCTAGAAACAAAAGTTGTTATTTGTCGCCAAGCGCGAAATTTTGAATAATTACCTTGCGAATTTTCATATTTCTGGAGTATTTTAACTTTCAATGAACCGCTGTTTGCACTGGTCAACTGATCTGTGATTTGACAGATTTGTGGACTTTGAGCGACCGCGTATTTCAACTACTGACTGTGTATACTACCGTTTCAGATCAATTTTAAAATACAGTCGACTTCGAAACTCACCCTGAGGGGACCCGGACTCTTCGCCCACAGACCACTTCGCCCAATCGTCTCTTAGTACCATATCGCCCAACCGGAAGTCCACTTCGCCCAATTTTTGATATGTACCACATCGCCCAACACGACCACTTCGCCCACATTTTCGCGAAGGACACAACGCCCAACAGGACCACTTCGCCCACATCTTAGCGAGGGACACAACGCCCACATCGACCACTTCGCCCAAAGTTTATAGAGGCCCACACCGCCCACAACAGGACCACAATGCCCAAAATCCGTTCGTTAGAACTCGGTTAATGCACACGCACAGTGTTGAATAATAGTGGCAAAGTTCTGTGGCCACAACGCCCAAAGTAGATTCGTGCGAATTAAGCTAGGTTAGGTTCGATTAGGTTAGGTTAGGTTAGGTCAGGTTAGGGCGAAGTGGTCCTGTTGGGAGTTGTGTCTCTCGTGAAAAGTTGGGCAATATGGTATAAAAAGACGGGTGGGCGAAGTGGTCGGCAGGCGAAATGTTCAGCCACGTATGTGTGCATTAACCGAGTTCTAACGAACGGATTTTGGGCTTTGTGGTCCTGTTGTGGGCGTTGTGGGCCTATATAACCCTTGGGTGAAGTGGTCGATGTGGACGTTGTGTCCCTCGCGAAGATGTGGGCGAAGTGGTCCTGTTGGACATTGTGTCCTTCGTGAAAATGTGGGCGAAGTGGTCGTGTTGGGAGATGTGGTACATATCAAAAATTGGGCGAAGTGGACTTCCGGTTGGGCGATATGGTACTAAAAGACGACTGGGCGAAGTGGTCTGTGGGCGAAGTTGTATGGACCCACCCTGAGATTAATGAGCTTGTATTCTACTGAGAGCTAGCGTTTTTTTTTTCTAATTAATTGCAGTTGAATAAAATATAAAGAGGCGCCTACAACCATTTATTTTGTGCAGTTAATACGTACATTTCATATTTTAACCAACCTAGTAATTTAATGACAGGTAAAGTTCGAACACAGTAAAATATTAAACAGTGAATTGTGTATTTTGGATTTTTGCCCTAACAAATTAATTAAATAATCAAGCCAAGCATTAACTAAGGGGTAGGAGCCACATCAATATAAATAAAGTTGTAGGCGCCTGTTATGTTTGCTATTTTGTAAGGTGTTGGAAATTTTCCAGGGGGTCCTCAAATCTTTTCAGGAGATGTCAGGCACCCCCCTAGTTACAGGCTTGTTGCAAACGAGAGGGAGAAGAAATGCCTGTTCGCATTCTCACTGGATGTCTGACAGTGCATTCCGCCGTGAACCTTAACCGAGCAGCGCGCGTGTGACAGTGCAGCCAGCTGTGAGTCGCAGCATTTTTTTTACATATTCTATCTTTACTACAGCGTTTCCACAGCTTTAAGCTATCTCCTCTGATTTAAATTAGTCGGTAGTTCGAGGTCCGGTTTTCCATTCTTGCCGCTTTTTTGCTACATGTTACAACAAAAAGCTGTTCTTGTGTATTTCAAAACTGTTTCCTTTCGAAAATCCAGCTGTGTGTTTCAAGCAAGAGAAATGTCATATATCACAGCGCAAAAATTGATTACGATGCCGCTTCAGTAATCCCACTTTTCACATTGCATTCCCGCCAATGGGAAGCGATCGTGCAACGGCAACGCGAGAAGTTCTAATAGCTAATAGCGTATACGATGACAAGCTCCCAGCTGGTCCGATATTTATGATTACTAATCGTTCAAGCAGCAGCCGCCCTTGTTGGCATTCCTGGCGCACTTCCGCGCCTATTAAAAGGCCGAGAAGCTTTGATTTAGCGCCAGCCTTTTGCTGACTTGCGGTTTCGGTCAAACAGCCAGGTTCCTAAGATCCCGATTACACCGCATCCGCGGATATTTATCGTCATATTGACACAGAAGTTCACTTTAAAAGTTTTTACGAGTCCGAGCGGTGAGGAAAGTTCTGAACTCCCAGGAACCCAACGCGTTCGTAGAAAAGTCTGTTTATAAACGCGAAGCATCATTAATAGTTTTCGTCTCTGAGCTGGTGAAGAGCAGCCCGGGGCAGGACCGCGATAATATCGGAGTTTTATCAGATAACTTCGAGCAAATTTATTTATAGCGTCCATAACGCTAATACAAATCAAGCGCAGACGTCTAAGATTTTCCATCGAAAGCTCTTCACGCGGAGATATTTATATCGGGGCTTTCAGCGAAATCTTATTTTTATTTTAGTAGACGATGTGAGCCTTTGATTTACCATTTAGGGGTTGAACGGTCTTTTCCGGGGTTACCTTATAATATACTGGGTGATCACGCGACTAGCTTGCTTGTTAACATATAGCAGCCGGATGATTCATACCCATTTTTAATCTACGAAGATGTGCAAGCTCAAATTTCCAACATACTTCAGGCTACAATCATAATAAAAAGCATGAATAATAATTTTACTTTCATATATAAAGCATCGAAATCTTACAAAGGTTTAAAATTGAGATTTTAGTAATGGGTGGCCCAAAATGTCTGACCTAATTTGGAAGAAATTGAAATACCTTAATTTTATTAAGTCTCCATTTGCGATTTCAAATTGTATACAGTTTAAAGAGATGCACATAACTCTCATTTAACCTTTTTTTATATGAATGTTCCCTGCTAATTTCCTATCCAAATGTACTCCTGATTACCTGGTCGGATGGATTCCATTCTACTTACTTTTGATTTGTGATTATTGTTTGCGGGTTCTGCTTCGTATTGGTTTCTAGTTATACTTTGACCCCGCTTTTATACCATATGCTCATTGTATCTAATTTTTTTGCCAATTATCACGTGCTCTATGAACGTCATGGTATTGAGTGATTATTGCTGCATCATCAGCATACGTTTAAATTTGATCATCACCAATGTCTGGATACTCATGCCCACATATATTGAATACGGTAGGACCTAAGATAGATCCTTGGCATCCTCTTGCATGAATAGGTCTGGTTGTGGAGTGCACTGATCCCACCCGTATTTTAAAAGTTCTTGATTCCATAAATTATTTTACTATATGCAGCACGTATTTTGAAAGTTTGATTCTAACAAGTTTATATAGGTGTTCTGTAATCCAGACCGAATTAAACGCTTTGCTTATGTCCAGGAACGCAATTAGTGTATGTGCTTTATTCTCGAAGCCTCGCTCAATTGTTTCTCATATTCTAAGTAGGTGATTACTTGAATGTCTAGGGTTGATTCCGAACTGATAATAGGGAACGACGTCTTCGGTTATCAGATGTTCGTTTATTCTTCTTTGCACTACCTTCTCCAGTATTTTGGTCGAGTAAAAGACTCATCGACCGGTATTTTTTTGGATTTGTAATCTTTCCCGGGTTTGTGTATGAGAATAATGATAGTCTCTTTTCAGGAAATTGGAAAATATCCAACGTCAGTTGAGAATTGTTTTTCGAGTTAATTTCTTTAGCACTGTCTTTGAGATTAAATCACATCCAGGCACTTTTTAAAATTTTAATTTCTGTACATATTCCTTAATTTCCCTTGGTGTGATATGGTTTATTTGCAACTGTTCTTCATTTAGCCAGGTGTCTAACACTTACCTTATTTGTGAAGGTTTTACCCAGAAGGCGGCTAATGCTTTTGATTTGTCCATGTTAGAAGCGTGTACTACATTATTAATTTTTAAAGAATATGTAGGGTTTGGTTATTGTAAGATTCGTCGAGTAGCTCTCCACAGAGTTAAATCTTTGGACTTGATTTAGTCAATATATTTTTGATACGAACTAATCCTGTGTTTTTTTAGTTCTTCTCTGACATTACATATCCTGTGGCTTAATTGTTGCCTTACTGCTGGGTTTCTTGTTCGTTGCTTGATCATCTTGAGGATAAAATTGGGTAAATGTGCGTGTGTTGGATCGCTTGCTTACTGCGGCACTGGCTCGCAGGGGTTTGGAGGTCATTTGGGTACTCCAAGACTTTGTTAAGGTTATCTTGAAATTTTTATTGAACCACTATGTCATTAATTAATCTAGCCAGTATATCACGCCATTTTGGACTGTCTGCGAAACCAAATGGTGAACAAATAGTCCTGAAAGTAATGCAGTATGGAGGTTTATCACCTGCAAAAGTAAAGGCGATAAAAATAATAATCAAAGACAAGATATGAAGCCTACAGGCACAGAAATGTCTAATGAAACACATTTGGAAAATATGATACGGCAAATCATGAAAGAAGAACATAGAGGGTTACTGGACACAATTAGTGAGTTTAAACATCTGTGGCGTATTACAGTAGCCAAATAGATGACTTCACAAAAAGATAAACATATTAACCGATACAAACATCGACCTAAACAAAAAGCTACAAACTATTGAGACAAAATACAACGAAATTTTGAAAGTTACTCTGGATGAAGATAGACAATATAACAGAAAAGGCAATCTTGTCATCGATAGTATTACAGACACTGCAAGTGACAACGTTATGGACGTGGTTATCAAGCTGAGAAATAGCGTTAGTTGCCAAGTAACACCGAACGATGTACGAGCGGTACATCGTCTTGCTCCCAACAGTAATAAAAAACCGAACATAGTGCAGTTATCAATCTGCATAGTGCGCGTTAAGTTCGTCGAAAAGTGCAAATCTTGGAGACCTACAACTAAGGATATTTATCCAAAATTGCAGCTCATGAACGTATACCGGGTGCCGACTTGCGCAACGCACCATAGGGATTTGCATAATAAATCCTTTATATTCAATGATTTACTCCCCTGATTATCTTAGAGTTAAATTGTAATAAATTTTTTGCAGAGAAAAAAAATACAGCATCTATTCATACTAATGTTAACAATTTTCCATTTTCGGAAAATGCTCGAATTTTTAAATAGGTCATAGTTTCTTCAATAAGGTGATTGGTGCAAATTATGCAATTAATTGATCTGATAGGTCCCCCGATCTTTCACCAATGGGTTTTTATGTGGCTAGATTTGAAATAAAAATTTGCTCTAAATGAGTATTTCAAAATCTAAAAGAGCTAAAAAATTGTACTCGAGCAAAGAGTGGTCAAATAACTGAGTATCAATTAGAAAATATTAGGTAAGAATTTTAAGACAAGTTGGGCTATTGTTCAGCAACGAATGGTGTGTTATTTTTGTGTTAAAATAAATAAAATTGTTTCGTATTATGCGTTTTATGGTTTTATAATAACCTGAATATGCAAAAGTCAACTGCAATGACAGACAAATGTAAGTTCATTGGCTTGTTTAGATAATTCCATGGCATCACTGATTTTGGTAAATATGCTAGTTTGATTTTTTGCATTATTTTGGTTCTGGAAAATTGAAAATTGTTCGCTGAAGTATGAATAGATGCAGTACTTTTCTCAACAAAAAAATTTATGTGCAATTTAGCAAATAATTAAATATAAAGAATTTACTATGCAAATTCTTATAGTGCGTGGCGCAAATCAGCACCCGGTATGTTAACGAACACATGGCGCCGAATTACAAAACTTTAATATTCTGTTACTTGCAAATAGCACATTGAAGCGAAACAATTCGTTTGTCAGGGTTATGTCATAAGAAATGTTGACAAAGAACACGTAGCCATTGAAAATGCTAAAAAAATAATTGGAACAAGAAGTGCAACTTACCTGACTCCTCGTTTTTATAATCTTTTTCCAAGAAATTTGATTCAATTAAATTCAATACATCTCTTTCGGAAAAAGCTAAGTACTGAACTATTAAATAATAATCTGAATAGATGATTTTTGAGGCTTTCACGGCCATTGTCATTAAGTAACAAATGACTTCCGGGATTGGACCGTGTCATGATTGAGATCGAAGAACTCAACGTTTCGCCCACTTTCGTCAGGTCCACTGATATTCAACGGAGGTTGATTCCTCGCGCTTCAAAGCCTCCTCGGCTCTATGGTCTTCCCAAAATCCATAAACAAGACATTCCCCTCAGGCCCATTGTCAGTACCATAGATTCCCCTACTTACCAATTAGCTAAATACCTAACCACTATCCTCAGAAAGTTCACTGGTAAGTCTCCCTCGTATGTTCGCCATTCAGCCCATTTCGTTGAACTTATATCCAATATAAGCGTTGAACCTGAGGATTTACTTGTGAGTTTCGATGTCACTTCCCTTTTTACCAAAGTTCCTATTCCCGATTCCATAGTCATAATCCAACAGTTGTTATCAGAGCATGGGGAGACGTCTTCAAGTATACCTGCCCTGATAGAAAAATGCCTCTCTTCCACTTATTTCCTATTTCAAGGTCAGTTCTTTAAACAAATCTCTGGTGCGGCCATGGGTTCTCCTCTTTCACCTGTCGTTGCCAATATCTTTATGGAAGCTTTCGAAACCGTAGCTCTGGAATCTTCAGAATTGAAACCTAAGGTTTGGTTCCGATACGTTGACGATACCTTTATTATTTGGCCACATGGTAAAGACACGTTACCCGTCTTCTTAAATCATCTCAATAGTCAACATCCAGACATTAACTTTACCATGGAGATAGAAAGTAACGGTTCCCTTCCTTTCTTAGATGTACAGGTCTCTCGCCAACCCAGTGGCAAACTTGGTCATTCTGTATATCGCAAACCCACTCACACTGATCGCTATCTACATGCCGATTCCCACCATCATCCTACACAAAAACTTTCCGTTATCAATTCGCTTGTACACCGGGCTGTTTCCATATCCCAACCCGATAATATCCACGCTGAATTAAATCTCATTCGGAAAGCTCTTAGGAATAACGGTTACCGTGCTAGGGATATACAGTCTGCCATCAATCGCCATCTTCACCCACGGCCACCCAAACCTCCAAAACCCGATCCTCCTGCAGCAATAGTCTTTCTTCCCTATATCCACCAAGTCACGGACCGCATAGGAAAGTTTCTTCGAAAACAAAACATTAAAACAGTATTCAAACCCCCGAGCAAAATCTCACAGGTTCTTCCTTCATCTAAGGATAAATTAAACACTATGTCATCTAAAGGTGTTTATAGAGTCCCTTGCTCTTGTAATGCTGTATACATTGGTGAAACAGGTCGTTCAGTGAAAACACGCTTCTCTGAGCACCAGCGCTGTCTCAAGTCAGGTCTCGTTTCATCATCGGCCATCGCCGAACACCAACGCGATACTGGTCATAAGATCCTTTTTGATGAAACTTCCATCATCTGCAAATCCCCATTCTTCTTTAGCAGAAAGATTCGCGAAGCCATTGAGATTTGCAAACACCCTAATAATCTCTATCGGGACGAAGGCTTTCCCCTTCCTTCTATGTGGAAAGTGCTAATTCTTAAGCCCCGCCCTCCGTCACTGAACCGCGACGGCATTTGCTGAATCGCGACGGCACTTGCCTATAAATTCTCGCTTTTCTCCTTCCGATAGTCAGTCAAGCTTCGCCTCTGACGTGGTTCACACGTTGAGTTACCGTGCTCTTCTGTCCCTTCCCTTTGCAAAGAGTTTCGCCTCTGGCATGGTTAACACGTTGAGTTACCGTGCTCTTTTGCTTTTTTTCTCCTGATGAAGCCCCTTACGAAAGTGGGCGAAACGTTGAGTTCTTCGATCTCAATCATGACACGGTCTAATCCCGGAAGTCATTTGTTACTTAATAATCTGATTACTCTCTTATATTTAATTGATCAAAAATTAACACAGAGTCATCTAATAACTTGATATATAAATAATTTTATATGAAATAAATGGCAAAAATAATTTTAATCATCATCCGCTGTGCTATTCCTCGCAATTCTTCTTCTATTTTGTTTTACCTTTTGTTGTAATTCTGATTGATGGTCTTTGTGCCCACGCTCTGCTCAGACTAAGGCCACAACCATATCTTCTTATATTAAATTTCGTTGAATGTATTTCTGTATGCATTGTTTTTCAGTTTGATAAAAAATAAATTGTAATGTATGTGCTGATGAAAAAGTAGGAAGTTTCACCAATCAGGATTGTTTACTCTGCATTCCCAAATTTGGATTTTGCTGTTGAGATAGCCGATGACTATTGTAGGTCAATTCATTCCACCTAAACATTTAACCTACAAAAAAAGACAGAAAATTCTTTAGAAAAAACTGAAGGAAAAGAAGAAGAGAAAGCAAAAGATGATCACAATGTGAAAGAACGGAATAATGGTGAAAGTAAATCGAACCATGAAGCCGACGTATCCGATAACGAGGAATAACAATGCAGAGACTACAGAAAACATTAATTTTAGTTTACTTCAATAAGACCTAACCATATATTCTATGTTTGCATTTTTTTAATATAGTGCAGAAATGTACGATATTCAATGCTCTTCCAATAAGCAAGACAATCCGAACTTTTTACAGTTCGATGCATTTCATTTGGCATTTTATAATATAGTAGAAATGATGTGACATTTTTGGTATCTCTTCCAGACCATTTGATTCTAAAGAACCACCTTGCCAACCAAGAAGACAAAATAAAAATAAGAAAATAGAACCGTGCTAAATATAATTTAAATTGTTACTTGGGCTATTTTCATAATAACTTTCCTTAAAAAACTGGATTTGTTGTCCAAAATCTGGAGTGTATTGGGAAACAGTATCCATTTTTAGCAGTTGTTGATGTACTAGGTAGCTCGCTGTACCAGAATGAGTTTCGTGTAAATCTTGAGTATACTTCGTTGATATACTGTGTATGTGTCAATTTTAATTCATCAAGAGCTAAAGCTCGCTCAGGTTACTATGCCGGCCAGCTTTTTCCATTCAGCGTGGCTATAAAAAGAGTAGATTTTTAGTATACTAGCAAGTAGCAGTAGTAGTATTGAAGAACAATAACTAGGCTTAATTTTGACTAAAAGAAACTAAATTTAGGCATCACATTTAATCTTTCCAGATGTTTAGATACAACCATAAAAAGACTCATTGGCTTATATAATGCTAGTTCAGTTAGTTCTTTTCCAGGTTTCCGTATTATTAAAATTTGAGCAAATTTTAATTGTGTTGGCCAGTAGGTAAGTTACAAGATCAAGTTGAAAAGGATGGTCAGTATGGTTGTGCCTTTACGTGACAGTTCTTTTAACATTCTTGCAGTAATGACATCGTAACCGGGTGCTTTATAATCGTTAAGGCACATTATTTCATTCCTTATTTCATTAAAAGAGAAGGCTGGTATTAAAAAAGACAACTGTAGAGGTGCATTTAGTATTCTTCGATTTCTTCATCCACATCATCAGAATGGGGGCTTAAATACAGTAGGTAGGTAGAGCAGTAGACGGATATGTGTCTGAAGACATTTAAGTCCATTGCTACTCTTCCAGAGCGAGAGGTCGTATCGAGAAGCATTTCCGAGGTACTGATACAATTGTTCGTTTCGAGTTCCTTTTAACGCGTTATTAAATGTTCTAGTGAGACAATTCTATTATCTTCTGTCTTCGATGTTGCTAGTTCGTTTCCATTTTGCTCGTGTTCTAGATTTTTCTGCAACTAGTTTTTTTATTTGACAGTAAGCTGGACAAGGTTTCTCTGTGGGTGCAACATACCATCCAGTTCCTTGATTTGTTGTAATTAAATTAATAGTAGCGGTTTCCAGTTCTTCAAGCGTTCATAACCTTATTTTTATTTCCAATTTCTGTTTTATGTACTACCTGAACAACTCCCTATCCGTTTCGTGGTTATACAGTGTTCGTTGTACTTCCTTGATAATTACGGATGCATTAAATGTTAAACTATAGTAAATTGCAAACAATAACTAATTAGACAGTTTTAATGTTACTAATATTATATTACAGTAACATTATTAGAAGAAGGTGAACAGCTACCCTTTAACAATTTGTCGTGACCCTTCACCTGCAATAAATGTCGAGCCGAAATTACTACAAAATTCTAAGGACCCGTCAGATCCTGCTGAAATTGCGTTTCGTCGACGTTTTATTTAATCGAAAGAAGCCGCGCTTCATTTTTAATTTCTTTCTTGGGTAGTTCCAAATATTGGAGCAAATTGAATACAAGCAGATGGGCCCTGCGATTTACTGCTGCTGCATCTTTTAAAGCTCATGTTTGATAATAGGATGTAGCTGAGGATTGTCCTGGCATGGAGCAGGTAGGAGTGCATAGATCACGGCCATTCGTTACTGATTGGGGATTTGTAGCGTGTCGTAAATAACTGGGGTGCCCTTCCGCCAGAGTCCTGGCCCCCCTCGCCGCACCAGGCCACCCCCGCATCCGCGACCCACGTTATATATTGCTTCTCTACGGCTGTTGACTGCACTTTCATTTACTGCTTTTGTCGTGCTTTAAATGATTGGATCTCGTAGGTAGAATAACAATTAAAGATCTGAAGGGCGTCGTTCGGGGCTGCATTTTAGGGGTCGGGAAAGGGAAAAACATCGACGAAATTAGGACGCCGCATCGCAGCGTGCAGCAGCATTTCACTGAAGTTTCAAACCGCCCACACGAATTGTTTGCAGGTGGCAGCAGTTTAAAGATGCTACACTTAAAGACAGCTGTAGTTCGCCTGCGAACCGCCAGAAAGTGTGCAGCTGCAAGAAAAGCCCGAAAAGGGAAATTCGGCCGACTTTCGCTGCTAATCATAATTGCGTTAGTGTTTCTTGGCTGGCAACCTGCCTATTCTTGCGTATTTGCGCTTAAATCCCGTAATTTTTCATCCCTAGTTATGAACGCAGCCTAACTATGATTTAGGATGGATTAGTCCTTAAAGCCCGGATTAACTCCATCTATAATTATTCCCCTATAATTCCAGCTTTTCCGTTTCAAACTTCGGGCGAAAATTTTCAGTTAAAACAATCCCGCACGGAGGCTTTTATAATTTTAGCTTGGCAATTACTTATTAATGCGGTTCCAAAGATATGCAAATTTGCGGGTGACTCCTGATTTTTTGCCAGTCTTTTCAGCTTTTTTTGCTTGAGAAAACTGAAGATCGAGCTTATAATTTTCCATGGAGCAGAGTTGCTTCTGGAATACATGATATTAAACAATTTCGTGGACGCATTCCAAATGCATCGAATTAAAAATGTAAGGAAAAGATTGAAATAAGTACCGGGTGGCCATAAATATCTGATATCACATTACCTTTGGAATCAACACCGCTTTATTAAAGTGATGAATCCAACTAAACTAAATGTCATTAATGTCATCACAACTAAAATTCCTATTTGTAAAAAAATATTACAGATTGCAATAAGTAATGGAGTTAGAACAGGAAATTTTTATAATCGAGTCGTAGGCTAAACTGCAGAATCCGGGGAACATCCCCTCCTCTTATTGCGATTTATTACATTATATAGGTACCAATACTTATTGTAATTGAAATATAATGCTAACGAACATTTATAAGTAGCTAATTCCATGGCTACCGGGATCTCCGATATTTATGACCACCCGGTATTTTGCATGGTGTAAAATGGGTTCACACGCCCCTGTCAGTGACACATTATTTGGTTATATTGTTTGTAATTTTTGTTATGAGTAAAAAATCATTTTAACTTGTTATGTATCGTATTTCATAAATGAAACAGTGGAAATGGTACAATCGTATTGTTCTGGAAACAGCGTGCATACAGATTTGAGCAATTGGAAGTTGTGTTCGAGCTAAGTGTTTAGAATAGCTCCTAATCAGTTAGAAAATATTTTTAAAAATTGTTATTTAATCGTGGAGGGTGGCTTGTAAGAGCTTTGTATATACAGAATTTTTTAGTTTTACTTATAACGTTTCTTTAATTCTTTCTCCTTAGAATAGAAACGTATATTATGATTATTCATTATTTGCAACATGTTTTTGAACAAACCGTGTAAAGAATTCTATTCTTACACCACTGCACAAGCCGAATTCAACCTTTCAAAATCAGTATCATTGATTTTTGTTAAAATATGTAGCAGCTTTAGTGTTCTACATTTTACCCTTTTATAATAAACAAAATTATATAGACAGTGAAAGAAATGGATGTAATATTGCTTCCCTACAAACAACTTACCTTTTGGAACCATTTTAAATTACACAATTACACTCCATCCATATCCATGATGTAAACAGGATATTTTTAATTAAAAAAAGATAGAGAGCCCATATGGTCTCGTCCTTTTGTGTATATACAGCTCATAATTTGGCTAGTTTTAGTTGACGACGCAGTGTAGCATAATTTCGGCTGGAATATCTTTAATGAGCAGTTGATTGAGCCACATGTTGCTATAGATCTCTCTCATTCCTGTTCTCAAGATTCTGTTTCCTCATGTCCTTCCTCATTCCTTTCTTGCATGAATGTCTAAGTGTACCCCGTTATCGTTTTCCAGGTGGTGTACATTTATATATTCTTTGTGGCTACGTATTTTTATTCATGCGAAAAAAGGTAGCAACTGATTTCTTTTTTTTTTCTGTTACAGTCCACTCCACATGCTTTGTTCTTTTAATTTCTTTGTTAGGAACGTGTTTCCTCCTTGACATGCCTGCACTGTGCCTCAGATAGTCAATTTCCTTCTTCTTCCTCTTATGTTAGGACTAGCCCTGTCTTTTCCAACCATTATGTTGTCGCTATGTGTGGTCTTGGGATGACGAAGTCCATGAATCGGCCCATCTTTGGGGGTTTTCCTATGGGTCTGCTGGTGTCTGACTTTTCCTCGAGAGCAATTTTGGCCAGTCGAGTTTCATCCATTCTGTCTACGTGTGCCTTCCACTCTCGTCTTCTGCTTCGGACCCATCTAAATAAATCTGGTATTTCACATCTCTGTCTGATTTCAGAGCTTCTTTGTCTATCCCACAGTGTCACTCCTGCTATAGCCGTAGTGTTTTCATTTCTGTAGTTCTTAATAGCCCTTTGGTTTTGGCTGTCTGCCCTGGTCTCCGCGGCGTAGGCCAAGATTGGACGCACTGCAGTTTTGTATTATCCGGACTTTACTCGACATACTAAAGTTATTTCACCATATGACGTCACGCAGACTATCAGATACTCGAGCCGTTTTATTGGCCTGTGCAAGTGTGCACGCACATCTTGATACGTATTTCTGTTACTTGTCGTGACTGCTCCCAAGTAATTAATGGTCATTACCTGCTCGATGCTTTGGTTGTTTAGTACCAATTTGCAGCACAATGGTTCTTTACTTATCGTCATTCCTTTTGCTTTTTCTACAGATATTAGCATGGTGTATTGTTCTGCGATCTGGCTAAATTTGCATAGCATTCTCTGGAGGCTGTCTTCGTTCTCGGCTATGATGACGGTGTCATCTGCGTAACATTGAATTTTAATTTTTTTGTTTCCCATTCTGTAACCTTTTCCTACAAGCTTTACGCTAGCTATTATGCGGTCTAGTATGAGATTGAAGAGCGTTGAGTTGAGGCTGTCTCCTTGTCTGATTCCTGTTGATATTGGGATTTCCTCTGTTAGCATATTGTCTGACAGTACTCTTGTGTGGTTGCTCGTATTTATTTCTTTTGTGATTTGCATAATTTTTCCGTCAATTGCTATTTCTTGTAGGATATCTAAAACGTCTTTTAATTTTACTCGAGTAAACGCCTGCGTTAGATCAATAAAGCAGATAAGTGCAGGCTTATCATATTCGATGGCCTTTTCTGTAACTTGACGCAGTATGAATATTGCATCCACCATTGACCTATTCGGTCTGAAACCTCGTTGTTCCTCGTTAATATGTAATTCTTGTGAAAGAGCCTGTGCTATTATATTTGATAGCGTTTGGATATTGTCCTAAGCAGACATATGCCTTTTTTATGGATGGGAATGGTGATGCTGGATTTCCATTCCATGGGAATAGTTCCGAAATCCATAACTGTATTGTATAAAGTTGTTAACTCTTTATATAATTGGCTTACGGCATATTTAATAATCTCGTTAGCTATGTTATCTGATCCGGGAGATTTTCTGTTTTTGAGCTTGGGTATTGTCGAGTTTACATCTTCTTCTCTTATTTTAAATTTATCCATGTGACGTTGGGTGTTTTCATATTCGATATTATTCTCTGCTTCGTTATCCGTTTTGTATAGCACTCTAAAGTGATTGGTCTACTGTTCTGGTGTTACCGTGATGTTAATATATTCGTTGACTGGCTTTTTCCTAGATCTGAGTAAGTTCCAGATTTTCCTTTGGCCCCCATGTAGGCCATGTTGCATATCTATTGAAAAGTTCTCCTAGTATTCTCGCTTGATTTCCGTTATTCTCGCGTTAACTTCGTTTCTAACTGTAACATACTGTTGATGTGCTTCATTGTTTAGATGCTTCGGTATTTTAGATATGCTTTTCTCTTGTCAGCTGCCAGAAGCTTAACTTCGTCAGTAAACCATGGTTTCTTATTCTTGGGATTTACATTAACTTTGCTCTTACTGATTGGTTCCTCTGCTGCCTCGAGTATATTGGTTTTGACTTTATGCCAGGCTACTTCTGGGTCATCCTGGGGAGTTATGGGATATCTGGCAATTTTATTCGCTAAGCGGGATTCATAGAGCCCTCTAATACTTTCGCATTGCATAGACTCAATGTTGTATTTCTCTTTAAATGCTGGTGTTTTCTTTCGCTTTCTTTGAATATCCACTCTCACTTTACACATTACAAGTTGGTGACCACTTTCTATGTCGGGTGATGCCAATGATCGGACATCAAATATTTGTGAAAAATGCATGTTTCTATTGGTTCTGATATAATCTATGGTGGAGTGTTGTCCCCTTGAATTGCTCCATGTGATTTTGTGTTGTATCTTATTTGTAAGCAGATGTTATTTATACGTAACTCGTATTGGTACACACGTTCAATAATAATTCGCCGTTGTCGTTAATTACATCTTCATTGAAACGTTGTTTAACAGTATCTATTATAGCACTTCCAACCCTCGCATTGAAGTCCCCTGCTAATAGGACTTTATTTTCCTTAGGTATCTTATCAAGAATTGCCTGTAACATGTCATAGAAGTTCTCTTTTTCTTTCTTAGGTTTGCTAATGTCTGGTGCATACACCCTAATAATACCCGATTGATCATGTTCTAGTTTTAATGTTATATGCAGCAATCTGTCATTTATACAGTTAATGTTGATTATGCTGTGTTCCAACTTTTCGTGCACCAATAAGCCGACTCCAGAATGGGCTCTTTCTCCTTTTTCCTTGCCGCTGTTAATTAGGATGTAGTCTTCATACTTTATTTTACCTTTTCTCTTTCTTTGGGTTTTCTTCAGGGCATGCAGTGAAATCTCTTGATCTTTTCTATTCCAACAGTTGATGTTCCAGGATCCTAATCGTAATGTATTCGTTTTTTCGTGTTCTCGCCGGTTCGTATCGTGAGGTTCGTACTGTTTCCGAGGCTTCTTTATTAATCGGCATTGTTTATCGTTAATAATAATAATTTCCTATGAGCGTCTATGTGTAATCGCCATCCATTAGTCGTGTTATGTTTTCTTGCGGGGTACGCAATGCAATTGTTTTCATCTATGGCAGGCCTCCTCACGTAGCTTGAGGACGAGAAATACTCCATGGAAGTTTTGCAGCTTTTGAATTACAGCGGTCAACTGCCAGTTTGTACGTGCACAGCCATTTCTCGGGAATACACAATCACAATCATATCTGGTTTGAAAAACCAGCTCTTGAAGCCATTGGGTTATTTCGTTATTTAGCAGAGCGAAGGTATCATTTCGTATTAAGTGTGTCTTGGTGGTTGGTGTTATTAACGAATACAAATATTTGAGAATTAACATAAGGTGGACAAGACAAGCGGGAAATGCAAAATAGCATTTAAAAAGAAAAGTTAACGAGGCATGTACATTCGTACTGTGAAATAGATCATTAGCCAACAAAAAAAATTATTTAGACCATTGGTTGAAAGTTGTATTAGGTAGGTACATAAGAAGCGGAGATGTGGATGATCAACAAAAATATTTCATATAAAATAACAGCAACTAAAATGATATACTGGCAAAGATGGGGTAGTATCATACTTTCAGATCATGTAAGAAATGAAAGAATAAAACAAATAATGCAAGTCGAGGCATCAGTCTTACCAACAATTCAAGTAAAACAGCCTAAAAGGTACGGTCATAGGTCAGAATGCAAAAAAATAAATTACAGCAACAAATATGGAATTGGCAATCAACACGAAGAAAAAAAGAAAAAGTTTTAACTGTAGGGTAATAACGGCCATGCAGATAATGTAATAATTATAACGATGACATTCTATTAATAATATAGCATGGATATTGAGATTTTAACAGTTTTAAATAACTACAAGGACTTGCAAAACCTCAGTGTTGTTCAGTTATTTCTAAAGTACTAAAGATGCTTAAAGATAAAATTGTTTTGTATTCAGTTTTTGCACGGTCACACGTTTACTGATTTTCATTGATTATGCTCACTAGGTTTTGCTGCTCCAATAGAACGCTGTGTATCTGTCCCAAGCGGGGCTGCTGATCTAAGGGTCGAGAGTTCGATCCCCGATCTCGGTGAGGTTTTTAAAAAAATTAAAAATGCGGATGAAAAGCTCTACAGAATGTAATCATTCGGAAGTGATGTAAAGCCGTGGGTCCCATGTTACTACGATGTGTAGCATGTAAAATATCCCTTGCTAGATTGGAACTCCTTAATCTCGGAAAATTTTTAAGTAGGACTAAAATACCTGGTACCCTGCATGCCTAGACCTTGTCCATGGCGTTGGCCAAAAGGGGCTATGCAGGCTTCCTTGCTTGACATGAGTCTCCCCACAAATACTACCACTACCTTTCCCAAATGCCTATATTGATACAAATGCATAGGTTTCCTGATTAAGCGAACTAGTTTTTACTGTTGCACATTCATATTTATATCACAGCAATGGATTAAAAACGGATTGGGTCATTACACAGTTGCCAGATGAAATGCATTAATTCTTTTCTCTTCTTAAATTTTATGCGGTAGCAGTTGTTAGACTGTCAACGTGGATTTTAATTCCTGACACATTTGTTGAAATTTAGATGAATTTACTTTAATTGTATTAAAGTTGTATTAAAACGAGTGTGTGACCGGCTGGTAAGGTGCTTGCGGTTGCAGTCAGCAGGTAGTTGGTTCGAGCCCCACATTCGGACGGACATTGGTAACATCGAGCATTCTCCAGCCATCATACTACCTTTGATGGTCGTGACCCCGGGAAAGGGCATTCTTCCTACTAATTCAACGGGATACTCTAGCCACCTTCCCGGGACACGGCCGAATAAAGCTTATAAAACTGTACTTTGTGCGGTAATAACAGGTTATATATTAAGAGAAAAAAGATGTATTAAATTAAGGAAATTTTCTACGTGCGTTGGTTGGCGCGTCTTGTGGCCATCTTTAATAATTATTATATTAATTTAAATGATTTCCGGTTTTAGCTATTCGACACTATTTAATCTCCAAAAATGCAGTCAATTTATAGAATTATGATATGATGAAAATTCTTAGACTTGGAACCATATTAAAATTCGCATTTCCTGAATCGGAAACTTCCCAACATCGTTATAGAATTTGGAGATGATATTAATTTGCTGGCTTGCATGTCTAAGGTTCATAAATACAAACCTGTTCTAGGTAAATCAGTGCTAGTTAATTTAGCCATCACATCGGTAAAAAATATGTAAACTTAATGACCGAGTAAAGCTGTCCCATTTTTTCTCGTATAATTCAATTTGATCTTTTAATTAATGGCTTTGGGTATAATTATTAATTCGAGATTATTTTTGAAAGCAACTGAAATTTAGCAAAAGTTTCTATTCAGATTATATATAAAAATTGCTGTTCTTATATCAAGAAAAGGCTCGGTAAGCGATTTGAGAAAGTTGCTAGAATTATTTAGATCCAAATAAATTTTACTTTTCGAGTAATCAAGTAAGAGCATTATGAACAACCTCTGGTCGTCAAACGAAAGGAAATTGGTGTCGTTCTGAATGTTGGGTTGCATATTTTTGACCTTTTTCACTGCCTTTGTATGTGCTATTGCCGTAGTTTAGATATTTCTTATAAAAGCATACGAACCGTTCAGTTTCTGTACACAAAATATTCAAATTATAAAGAAGGTGTTTTATAATTTTCTTGTATTTTAGTTAATAGTAACGCACTTTTCCTTATAATTTCACTGTTACTGAGTATAATTCCGTTTCGAGTGGAGTATTTAAAAATTTTAAACGTTGAGTGTTAAATGCACTAATATTCAAGTGGAACCCAATCGCATATATCTGTTGGGCAAACCTCTCTCAAAGCAGAGCTTCCTATTTAGCGCTATTCTGAAATGTAAACAGCAGCTTACAGTGTCTTAAGCGAGCATTATATATACATACTTCGATACCATAAAAATTTAATATACTTCATAAGGATGCTTAATTGCAATTATTAGTACACAAGAGAAGAATTATTACTAAGTATAAGGGAACACTACTAAAACTGATATCGTTTTCACAGTTTCTCCAAAATTATTAACGTCGATTAGAACTATTTGATTCAAAAGTAGTATTTTCTATGGAATGATATTAACCTGCTAACTGCACGAACCGCTATTTAATTGATTTTAAAAGTTAAACTTCTGATAACAACACGTTAAACAACCACCCTAATATCAAATCGACAGGTCCTCTAAACTCATATTATCTTCTTTCATGGACAGGTGTTTTCAGGTGCCTCAAAATCAGTTTAGTAATTGGTTGACTTGATGTTAGTTAGACTAAGTGTCTGCGAAGAATGTTATGGCTTTATTTATTTGAAAAATATTAAAAAAATACGTCTAATTAACCATTTTAACATGAAATACAGGGGTCATTTAAAATACATTACCCGAGTACACAGACATGTTTTCAGGTGGTTGAAATTAATTTAGTAATTTGTTAACTTGATATTAACCAAGTAAGTGTCTAAAAAATTGTTAAGGCTTTATTTACTTTTTAAAGTATTTTTAATAAAACAAGACGTTTAAACAACCATCTTAATATTAAATGTAGAGGTGCTTTAAGCGTACATTTTCCTATAATCGACAAGTGTTTTAAGGTTTTTAAAACTCAGTTAATTCATTGGTGACTTGATTTTTCCTAGATTACATGTCCTAATACAACATGCATGCAGTAATTCTTTTTTTTTAAATCCAGTTAGTTTAAAAAACTATTGAATGGAATAAACTCATAAATGAATGGTGTTAGTTGGGATAGAAACAGGTTACTAAGAGTGAATAATATTAACCTGAAAAAAATTGAAATCACGCTGAAAGTGAGTAAATAATAATTTTTAATGATATACACAGTGGTAAAATAGCTTTCCCTGTGATATAATTTGATTAAGTAAATCAGATCACTATAATTCAAAGTAAGTCACTAAGTTTGAAAGTAAACCTGATTTATTTTGATCTATTGAATATGCAATAACATTTATTATTTATTCTAAAGTAGAATCAGTGAGTGAGCGATTGTGCCAATGAAGTCATTTCTATTGGAGAAAATAGATGCATTTTTGGATAGTTCTACAACGAGCTTCTGCGGTTGCGACAACCAGTAAGCAAGTGAAGTTTTTATGTGGATTTCTATGGGTGGCGATTAGAAAGTTTGAGTTGGTACAATTTTGAAGAACTGTCTAGCTTTAATATAACTTATATAAAATAAATAACAAATTCATTTAATAAATATATTCTAAATTGGCAGTTAATCAAGATCTTGGCAGGTTAGGCATTTATATTTGGAAATTAATATTGTTGATATAGATAGATAATTTTTAAATAAAATAACTGATGGGTTAAATTTTAAATATTTCGATCGAAGACATTAAAATAAATGTTGAAGCTTAGTTGAATTTTATTGTAAGTGTCAAAGCAAACTCAATTATCTTGCAATTATTTAAAAAAAAACTACAGAAATATTTTGAGGGTACTTAAAAACATATCTTATAATTACTGATTATAAATATAAAAGGTAGGTCAAATAAGGAAGAATTGTTATCGTGAACTACCCATTTGACTGAGAGAAAGGTTTTTCATTGCTTTGAGTTACAGCTAGTCCTGAATAAAAATTGTTTTTAATATTGACATATGTCAAATGTCAAAAAGTGATTGCAAGAAACGTCAATGTTATGATGTTATACGTTTTATTTGGTTTATAAGGTATAAACTAAAAGATATGAGTTTATATACCAAACATAAGTAAAACTTACTATATTGATGACACTTCATATAATTTGTCATATACACAAACAACGGGTATATTGTAGTGTCTACAAAAAGTGTCATTGCTTTGGTTTCTTTTTTTTTAGTGAAGAACGTCGAAATCGTATTAAAATACAAAAAAAAATCGGCATGTCTTCAGATTTCTAAAAATCAATTTAGTAATTGGTTAACTTCATGTTAGCTAGATTAAGTGGCTACGAATAAGTCTTGGCTATTTTCATTTTATTAAAAGAAGACCTTTAGTGAACCATCTCATATTAAATCGAGGGGCCATTTAAACCTAAATTGTTCCTATACATGGACACATATTCGGTTCCTACAAAAATAGTATAATAATTGATTGACTTTATGTTCGCTAGATTAAGTGTCTGCGAAGAGTGTTGTATTTTATTTGTTTTTAAAATGTTTTTATTACAAGGATACGTTTAATCAAAAATCCTAATAATAAATACAGAAGTCCTTTAAAAGAACATGTTCCCTGTACATGAACGAGTATTCAGGTTCCTAAAAATGAGTTTAGTAATTTTTGACCTAATGTTACCTAGATTAAGTGGTCTGCGAAAAGTGCTACGGCTTCATTTATTTTTAAAAATATTTTCAGTAAAAGAAGACGTTTCAATAACCATTCTAATATTATATCTAGGGGTCCTCTAATGTACATGTTTCCCGTACATGGACACGTATTCAGGTTCCTAAAAATCGGTTTAGTAATTGGTTTACTTGAAATTAGCCGCTGTCTACAAAAAGTGTTAAGGATTTATTTATTTTTAAGACGTTTAACCACCCATCCTAATATTAGGGGTCCTCCAAACGTACATTTTCCCTATCCATGGACATGCGTTTTCAGGTTTAGTGATTGGTTCACTTAATGTTATCTAGATTAAGTGTCTACGAAACGTGTTATGGCTTAATTATTTTTAACAATATTTTGCTTAAGTAACGTTTTTTTAAGGGTTCATATATGTACGAGACTGATTTAACTGAAATACGCTATAAGGAGCAAGTCATGATTGGCAGCCTCAGTAACGAAACAAGTGAATTATAGTTGCTTATTACGCGTTCGTGTTTTATATGAATGAAATATTAAGTAGATTACAGTTATATCGAATTCTATGGATTATTAATATCCCCTTTGTAATAAAATGTAAGCCCAAACACTATCAACGTGCTGTAATCCAATTTTTAGCTGCCGAGGACCTTCCTCCTCAAACTTTTCAGACGACAATGCTTGACGTTTATGGAAAAGTTTGCTACTCAAAAACGACAGCTGTGGAAAAAGAAATATTTGGCAAGTAGGAAATGCACACAAAAACACACCATGATCTACATAAGAGCATGTTGCAAAAGCTGCAAACGCTGTTGCGTGTGTAGATAATGTTTTGCGTTGAGATCTGTTTATTCAAATAAGAGATATTATTAGCATTATCATTGGAACTGTTCACGCCATTATTAAAATCTCAGCATTGAAAGGACGCCGTTAAAAATCGAACACTGTCATGCAGCTGGCTATCCAAGAATGGTGACACTAACAGACTGCAGAATTGTTCAAGAAAGAGATCTCCAACTAAATGAGGTAATGCCAGTAGAGATTAAGATGATTTTTTGAAATATTCTGTTAATATCAATTTTCTAAGTTTTAAACGTGTTTCATTTGAATCAACCTCGTATATTGTGCATTTCTAATCTGCCCATCAGCATGTTAATTCTTAACTTCGTTTTAAAACTTATTTACCCCATCCGCTGCTCCCGACATTATGACAAATATTCTTAATGGGAAATTTTAAAATGTTCATAATAAAGTAGTATTCAATGTTATTCCCGCTATTGTTCTATTTTCCAGAGGCGTGTGAGTGTCTATTCAAGAGTTGTTGTATTTATTTATTTAACGTGTGGCTTGTTTGGTCAGGAGTCCCGGATCTGCCACCCGAGATGTTCGGTCGTCAACTCTATGATATATATAATATTATATCATATGTATACTGTATGTAGCATGTGTTGTGTATGGTCAGGTTACTCTTTCCCTTAGACCAGTCTTCCGGGAAGAGCGCCGTTAATTCTATCCCAACGGCGAATGGTGACCGGGCCCGATACCGATCCAATGGACTGCGGAAGAATTCCGCCTTCCAATGGATTCGAACCGAGGACTCGCTTATTGCAAGCCTGACGCCCTTACCACTGCGTCGCGCTGTCTAAAGGTTGTTGCATAAGGCTACTTATTGCTTGTCCATCGTAACATTTGGCCTATTCGCGTATAATAGACAGGTGCAACATAGGATATATGCAATTCTCTTGTAGGATAGTTAAAATAGATTTTATTAAAAATTGTGCACGTCACATAAAAGCTACAGATGCTATTTTAACGGCGAGCCAAAGGCTTCATTACTCGTTTTTTTAAACGTTATAGGCTTCTCGCATTAGCAATTTATTTGCAGGTGGGAAGAATATAATTTGAGTAATTCATTGCTGGAAAAAAAGTTATTGCATGCTATTAGAATTGACTACAAGTATAAAACACTGAGTCTCTAGACTGATAATATTCTATTCAAGCAAATATTTTGAATCATTGTGCTGCACATTGCATTGGAGGTGGCTCAGAAGCAAAATTATCTACTTCTAGGCCAGAATATGTGCATTTTGGCAACCGCTATAGTGGGAATCTTACAACCAGGCTGATGACGACGACAGTTGTATCTACTTGCTCAGTTTGCTGTGCCATTCATCTGGATATTATCAATTTTCTATGGACTGAAAGGAATCACGACTAGATTTATTCATCGGGTTGGACGTACAGACACCATTTTCTCTGACAGTGAAATGAATTGTGAAGAAGCAGCAAACTTTATTTCAGAACATGAAGTGTAGGAGGAATGCAACGGATCATGGCCACTCGATATTTAATTCACCCGCAGCATCATAGGAGGGTGAGGGGTCTCATCCGATTAGTAAAGGACTTTCTCGGGAGAACTGTTAGAACTGCCATATTAATGCACCATCAATTGGATAATAGTTTGGCAAACATTTAAGCAGTAATCTCGCATAGACCCAAAGCATTAACAACAATGACTAAAGATCTAGAGCTCTACGTCCTTACACCAGCAACGTTTCTCAGAGGAACAAATATTGCAACTTTTCCTGAAGAAGTCGAAAAGAAATGAAAACAGGATATGGATCAAATATCAAGAAGCCGTCCAGATACGAAGTTTTAAGTTAATTTCTTTAACCAACACGTATGACGGTATAATTATACTAATTTCAGTCGAATTGTTATAGGTCATAACCCACACGTGATTTACATGTACTATAACTTACTCCCGTGCCACTTTGACTTTGAATTTTCACAGCTTCAATTCATTCGAGGGTTTAACTCTTCCTTCGAGGATTATATGTAATATTACATACTTCTACTAAAAATGATTATTATTTTAAATTGTTTGTTCATTGAAGCTCAGAAAGAATGATGGGCATAATGCAAACAATAATACGTAACATATTCCTTGACTTCAACGCAGTCGTTTTGTTTATTATATTCTAAACTTCTACGCCAACAAATAAAAACTATCTTGAACAATGTTCACTATAAGTAATAAAGTAATAAAGAAGAGATCATGCTCCAATAATACTTTTGTAATAAAGCGGATATCTATATAACTTCCAATACAAGGCACTCTCTACAAGCATACTAGAATCACAGTTAACACAGGAAGACTATATCCACGGAAACAATATTTAAGAGAAGATTACGCCAAATCACTATCACTTACATTGTTTAATATATACACGCACAAAATTATTAGAAATTAGAAGAATATTGTCAGCCCTGGAATAAAATAAAATTAAGCCAAACATATGGCAACACCTTACCCTCTGTAGATGATCTAATATTTATTCGTTTAAATTACTTAAAATCTGTCGATAATTGACGAAAAAGACAAGAAATAATTTGGAAGGAAAAGAATCTGCTAGCAAGAAGATAATAATTGACGATCAACCACTCAGTTTTAATTACTTCTAGAAAAGGAATTATAAATCTTTTCCCCAAATGATAAAGTTACTCGTAAGTAATAACTCAAGAAAAAAAAAACAACAATTATATGTATATAATGAACTAATACATATTTCCAAAACAGGCTCGTAAGTGCACACCTAGAGAAGAAAGAGGTCCAGGCAGACCAAGAACAAAGAGTGACATAGAAAGGAAAAGGACCAGAACAGACAACAGTGTCTAATACTTCAAAGGAAGATGGTGATGATGAAGTAATCAGGGGTCGTTCGTAAGCAATGTGTTTATATGTAACCCATAAAATGTTCCAGCAGCATGTGGGTAGTTGACGACATTTTTAAGAGTGACAGAACATCCAGAATATATTTTTACATACAACGAACAAAAATGCACGAATCTATTCTACCTTGGTAGAGAGTATAGAAACATATGGAGGTGGATCTTGGACATAAGTAAAAGAAATAAGAGAAAGATCTTAGCTCTGGAAATGGATTATTAGAGGAGTTGCCGAGTATCAAGGCTGGATAAAACTATGAATGACGAAATCAGAAAAAGGATAAAAATAAAGACAAGTACAAGAGGTGGAAAGGAAACAATTGGAATGCTTTGGTAACGTAAATCGAATGACAAAGAGCAAACGACCAAAGCAAGTATTAAATTGGATACTGCCAGAACGAACAAAAGGAGGAAGGCCCAGGCAGAGTTGGAGACAAGGCATAGAGGAGGTAATGTCAGCTGGGGATTTAACAGCAGAAATGACCATCGATTGAAGAATGTGAATACTGCAAACATAGAATCGGCTGCGACGGTAAAAATTCCTAGGAGGGTGTCTGTGGGTGGCAGGGTTAGATTCCAGTGCAAGGAGGTGGGGACGCAAGAGATTTGGTACGATACCTTCGTACACTATACAAATTAGATTGTTTTTACATTTATCAGTTCGTAAGTGCAGAATAATTTAAAACGAACTAAATGGCGAGATGGAAATAAGTAAGTACCAAGAGAATGTATCTGGTCATTATTCTGTGTTAAACGTTATTGTTTTAATTATTTTGTTGTCAGTTTAGGAAATTGCTTTGCATGTAAAAGTAGGAGCATATAACATTGAACAAATTTGAAACTAAAACAACGCTTTCAATATCTTCATCAGCATTATTTATAATTATAACCTTACTATGGATATCATTGTTTTTAGAACATTTATTTATCGTATTGGTTTATTGGTTACACTTTCATTGTCCAGTTTTTCTTCAGTTTTACTCACATTTGATGACCAGTGGTCAGTTCAACAAATTGTTTTTGTTATAAACCTACAGGTAAACTGATAGTCATGTCAATAAGACACTAAATTATTTCTATGGCATATAAGTCACTAAATTAAATTATCTTCATGGCATATAATTATCTATTATATTAATTATTGTAACTAGGTTAAGTGGAAGAGCAGTAATTTTACCAAAATTACTGAACTTCGCCTTTTGTTATCTTGAATTGTAAACGTTGAAAGAACTGGAATTATTTATTTTGTGATAACAATAAAGACATTATTACTATTATTATTATTATTATTTAATTGTCGAGCTCTTTAGAGTCACTAGTATCTGATAACCTAACATAGTCCTTATCATTTGCACAACTGTCGGACTCAAGGTCGAGTCCATCTTCACTATTCCAGAAACTTTCATTGATTTTTTCAACTTTCCTTAAAGTCTTCTGCTGAAAACAAGAATATAAAATGCAAGGTTAATATCCTATCTAACCAAGATTTGCATAAGGTGTCAAAACTGAAACAAATTATTTAAGGCACTTCAAAGAAAGGTATCTGTTATAAATTGTGTATTTAACACCTAACGTATGATAACTTATCTTACCGAATTCACTGTTAGTACACATAACCTGTTGAGCTCATCAAGCTGGTTTAAAGCAGAACTAAATTTATTTGTTACACATAGACTGCCATCTACGAATATTTTTGTGTATTACTAATATAACCTTCCGTAGTGTGAAAATGTGGGCGCTTAAACCGTACTTCAAAGGACTACAAATACCTACCACAATACTAGTAATCAATTTTGCGATGCATCAAAAATGACACAGGATGAAGTTGCGCTCATAGGATTATACTGAATGTTAGGTAATTATTACAAATTTTGGGAATACAGCACAGTCCCAGGTGGCTTTAGCATCAAACGCTACAAAAGCGAACTGGACCAAAGGTTGGCCAGCATAAATCCAGTGTAGTTTGGGATGCCTAGATGCACGTAGTAGAAGCGAATTAATATTTGAAAGCGATTGCTCATCGGCGATGGCCTTAGAAGGGTCTCTCAAGCCCCCATTAATCTGTCATAATGTACCCACTGCAATATGGTCAATCGGTGATTAATCGCGACTCGCGGATTAATCGAAAGTGGACAAACCGAGCAATAAGACAGGGCAAGAAATTAATTTACGGATTCGGAGTAAAAGCTGGGTCGTCGGGTTGCGGGTGGAACGGGTGTTTAATAATTCAATAATTACCGGCGGCAAAAAATTGTAATTTAGAGCGCAGTAGATTTGCAAGCAACGTTCCGGGTTGTATACACTGATAGGGTGATAGGCACACATGCATTATTAATTGCGCATCGATTTTATATTTTAATAAATAATCAAATGTCCCTTGCGTACATGCATATTGGAAGAAAGACATTTGTTGTCTGGTATGTCTGCTTTATTTATTTTAATTTAGCGGAAATTCACGTTTATACCGAGACTTGGAGCTATTCTAATTCGTAACGCCATGCATGAGAAAATATTTTTTTCTAGTTTCCACTTGTTCCACATCAAGTGTAATATAATGCTTTCACTTCCATTTCGACCTTTGTATTTATTTACTGTATTATCATATTTATTTTCGCGGTTATTGGCAAAATGTTTGTTTATTGTTTTTCAAATAATTTTCATAAAACAACTACTCGGCTGAATTTTTCATCTGCAGGCTTTCAAAAACATGTCCATCGTCACCACTGTCAATTCATATAGAAAGTCTATAAACTAGCAATATGACATTTTAAAATTGTTTTCAAAGCAGCACACGATCTTCGTTAGTACAATGACAAAAAAGCAAAAGCTCAACTGAACATTATAAACATGGAATGGAGTGCCTACTAGACTGTCTTATGTCCGAAGGCGAACGTTACATCACTAGTTCATCTATCCGAAATATGGGCATGGTCATGAATGATGATGTCAAGTCATCTTAGATTTCTAAACCATATCGTTTTGACAAGGAATGTTAATGCAACCTACGTAAACTTCAGAAAAACACAAATAATGCAAATCTTATTAAAGTAAAAACAATTGCGACATACTAGCGAAGCAAAATTTTTAAAGTTTGTGAGTACTATACATAACAATTGGATAAGAGAGAAAGCTTCGTTGGACACAATTCAAGATAATAAGATGGAAGAGGATTATGGAGAAGAATGAGAGTTGGGTCACAAATGAGATGAAAAGATGATCTGAGTGAATTGACCGATTTTTGCTAATTGGGACGCACTTAGAATCTAAAAAAGTAAGACGACTGGGATGGGTTAAAAAGGGTACAATAAAATCAATACGTTTATCCAAATCTAACTACATACAATGCAAAGATCTTCGATGCTCTTTAGCTAACACCTTAGTTCGACGCCTCTCTCTATTCTCTTTTAGAGTGCCCATTCTCTACTTTTGCTCTTCCATTGTATCAAGCTCCGAGTTAATACATAACTATAATAACAGAAATTCATGTACCTATGCGAGGATGAAAACGCACGTACATATGGAACATTTGCAAAAACACTATCGAAATGTACATATCTGACAGTACTGTAAAGGAATGGGAAAACCAAAGATCTACTAACAAAAATACAAAAAAAAATCTGAAGTTTAGCCCAGTATCAATATCCAAGGTTCACCAATAGATATGACTTCAGAGGAATTAATGAAGGTGCTCAAACAACCAAAACGAAAGAAATGCTCTAGACCCTAGACCATCAAGTATCATAGCCGAACTACTAATAGATAGCACATATTAATTTATTCATGTAGCTTATCTAACAAATACTTAAATAGAGCGAGAAATGAATTTGTGACGGGCATACTGTATGGAAGAATAAAGATAAATTAGAATAACAATATCATAATGTGGAGGAGGAGGAACCAGCAGGTTTGTAAACTGACAGGTCAGTCGATGATAATATATTCTGTGTGACACAACTGATTGGGAAAATGTTGGAGTACTCGTTTAAAAAATACCTCTATTGATTGTAGATTTGCCAAAAACCTATGACAACCTAACAAAAATTATGGAAAGGCTTAGAACAGATCGGAATTAGTGAAACTATAATCAAAACGATGCAAAACTTGTGCAAAGCATAAATTTCAAAAATGCATTGGAAGGGTTTTGAAATGACGAAGGGTTTGATACAAGGGTGCAGCTTTTCACCAAGTCACTAGAAAATATACGTAAAAGTGGCGAAATGGTGTACTTCTTCCAATCAGTGGATGACCAGATACTAGCCCAATACTACGAAATACTACATTATATGGCCAACAATTAATAAACGACTATAATAAATGAGGGTTATATCTTAATAAAGAAAACTAAGAATATTGCTGGCACCGCCGAACACGATTGTAATGGACACGATTATAGCTGCCTAACGGCTATGGTTGTCCCTTTTAAAAAATCGCTACCGAAACTTCGGTTTGTATACACAAACATTTTACGGTTAAAGGTGTGACTACAGCGCATATAGTTTGAAGGCATTTAATTGGAATACACATGATGCTGCCTATCTTGGACACATCATGCGAAATGAAAAGTACAGCCTTCTGTAGTTGTTCCTAGAGAGAAGAATAGAAGGAAGAAGAGGCATAGGCAGAAAACAGATGTCTTGGGCAAGAAACATCAGACAATGGACCGGAATGAAGACAATCGGGGAGCTTGTCAGCACCGCAAGGGATAAGGAGCGATTTAGAAATGGGGTCGCCAACATCCAATAAAAAAGGATAGGCATTAGAAGAAGAAGACACATGATGCTTAGAATTAAGAAAGTAGGTACATTTGAGAGCCCATCGAGTATTTTTACTTGTCGGAGAGTAGCTCCTGTATTGCCTATGACCCACAAGCTACCTATGGTAATCCTTATTGACTCGGATAAACTGTCCGTTCAGTGAGTAGAAGAAAATTTCAAAAGAATGAACAATACCTTCAACGTCGACCAAGGCTTAGTTACTAGCGAGATGCCAGACGAATCCACTACTGGGAAAGAAATGAAAAAGGCGTTTAAAGGAGTACAAACATTAAGTGACGGCATTGAAGATAGCAAAGCAGAGTCAGACGGGTGAAAGAAACCAATCGTCAGAGAGAGAAAAACCTGTTTTTATATTAAAGAAATCATGCTCTTCGTGGAAACAACTGAAGGAGACCAGAATGCTATCGAAACAGTAGAGAAGTTCGAACAGGTGATTTAAAACACACGCATACAATACAAGTCAATCCAACCAAAAGATAATAACGTTTTTCAGCCATAAATAATGATATGTTGCATCACATGGTGTACCGTATTTTTAAATAAACCTTGGAATTTACTTATTTATACGGCGACGGTGATTATAGTGAATACAGTGGCTATAGTGTATAAAATTTGATGGTTCCGACAGGTCTAGTATAATCCTGTTCAACTGTAACGTATTTAGCGGGCAAAATTCCTCTCAGAGATAAAACAAAAAGGGACAAAAGGTACACAATCTGTGGCTAGACGTAACTCAATCTTGTGGATTAAACAGTCACTCAAAGAAAATAGTACACATAAACACTATAGTGAAGAGTATAACACCATATGGGTGTGAAGTCTAGCAAGCCAATGAAAGACATAAAATAAAGTTGTTGGCAACAGCAATGGGCTCTCCTAAAGATCAGCAATGACTTCTGGGTTATCTTAAGTTCAAAAAGACAGAGTCGGGAAAACAGTGAATGCTCTGAATAATAGAAGAATAAGCATAAAACAATTAATATGATAAGGTCACCTAGAGCGATAAAGCGAACGAACACTTTCAAGGAAGATATTTCAATGGAGATCTCGACCAAGACGGAAACAGGGAAGACGCAAATGAGGAGAGAGGAAAGACGAAACTATAAAAGAAAGCAATATACAAGTAGATATTTAAAATGACCGTGCGAGGTAGAAATAGAGAATGGCAAGACGTCGTCAGACGTCATAAAACGATCATTATTTTGTTATATTTTTATATAGCAAATCTATTAATTAAATATCTTAAGCTGCTCTAATTATGCCACTTTTGTAATTTGTCCGGCTAGTTTTTTTATTAAACTTATAATTAATAAATCTCTCTCTCTCTCTCTCTTTCTCTCTCTCTACTCAGGGTTAGGTCGCTACATCCAAATTAAAACTACTATTGCTTGTTTTGGCTATCATTAATTATTGAAGGTCCTATTTTAAATTAAACATTTTAATGTAAGCGCTCTGTATATCGTTATTTTGCTAATGGAATTTGACTAGTGGGTTATTTTCAACTGATGGGACCTAGACAAAATCAACCATATCATGAGGCCAAACTGGACAAATTTCTTGAACATATTAACAGTAAAGAAGCCTCCATCAAATTCACATTAGAAACAGAGCAAAATAATCAGTTACCTTTTCTTGATACACTAATCACACGCACAATAAATACTTTTGAAACATCAGTATACCGTAAAAAAACCAACACTAATAGGTACTTACATTTTAACTCCAACCATCACAAAAACATAAAGACAGGTGTTGTAAAAAGTCTTTATGACAGAGCCAAAGTTGTTTGCTCTAATGATGAAATTTTCAAAAAAGAGAAAGAATTTATTGTCAATGATTTATAACATAATGGCTATCCAGAGACTCTTGTTTGGAACAATTTCGGTACACGAAACAATGCCACACGCGTACAAAGAAATGACACTCAAACATATAATACTCTAACTATACCTTATATTCCAGCCATATCTGACAAAATTAGACGAATTGGGAATAGATTCAATGTTAGGACGGTATTCAAAACGTTGAATACCTTGCGGCCAGTTCTTACAAAAACTAAACCGTTCAACGAAGAACAACATTCAAAGAATTGTATATATAGTATCCCCTGTGAATGCGGGAAATACTATATCGGTGAAACATCCAGACCTTTAGCAGTTAGAGTTAAAGAACATAAAAATATGATGAAAACCTATCAATTCAATAAGTCTAAGCTGGCAGAACATTCTTGGGATAACAATCATAAAGTACACTGGCATAACACAAAGATCTTGTCTAAAGAATCGATGTCAACTAAACGAAAAACTAAGGAGACGGCATATATTTTACTTAACGAAGAAAAATGCGTGTCGTCTTTCTCAATATCTTTAGACACTAGTTGGCTATCCATTCTTAAAGATCAGATCAAGTAGGTTTAGACAATCAACAAATGTCAATGTCAAGCAATTCATTGGAGGTTGGTGGTTTTCAATCTCCGTGAAAAAGCTAAGTTTTCTTGTTCCTTTTTAATTGTTAATCGTTGATAACGAGGGCAGATTGTCCCTCGAAACGTTCGTTATTTAATACGTTATTTAATAATTTTAATTTGCAGAGTGGCGAAATACCCAAAAAAGAATATGAATTATCTGTTTTGTTGGTGAAGTTATTAACTACTAATGATTATTATTCGAAATATAAAGCTACTAAAATGTGTTCATGGTAATATATGTGTACCTATATTAAAAGCAGGATAAAATCGACAAACTTCCATAGTACATAGCGTTTTAAAGGATCGATTGTTCAATTGATTATTCCAAACTTAAGGTCTCTGTATTAATGGTTCAATGGCAAAGACACCTAAACCACATGTAACATGTACTAAGAAAACACTAAGTGTTTATAAGAGCGAATATTCACCTGCATACATTTCATTCACTACTTCGTTAACATGAACATGTGCACTAACAATATTAAGATAAATAGAAAGAAAAGTTAATTTAGGCATCACGTTGGTCGAATGTCATAGCATGTTAAATGAGCTAAATCAGATTTTCATTCATCCCGTTCACCGAAAACATCGCCAACGTCAAAAAATTAACAGTATTAAGTTTTCCTCTAAATTATTGTAAAATTTATTATAAATGGGAGCAATTGAAATCTGGCTAAAAACCACTGATTTTAATTTTTCTCTAGTAACTTCCTTGTTATTTTCGGTACAACATATTCAGGTCTATGAAAGCTTAGAAATTTCTGCCTTTATTTGTTGGCCAAAGATCTAGTTTACAAAAGTGATAGTCAACATTTAATTTATTTTATTCAATTTTGACAGTTTAAAGTGACATTATTAACTCCATAACAACCTTCATAAACAGTCTATAATTCACAAGAGAAATTAAAGTGTTTTAATTCACTAGTGAATTAAAAAAGTTTCAATGAAGAACAACATATTTTTAATTATTTCTACAAATACTTACATTGAATTACTCTTTCTCTTTGTAGTGTGTAATATATAATTACTAACATTTAGATCAAATGGACAATGAATGGGTAAATTTATATCTTGATTTGAATATTTTTATAATCACTCCTTGTTGATAAATGAGCAATTTAGCTGCCACTGAACTCTTGCGCACCCTATACTTTAGGTTTACATGGGGTGAGTCACGTGTTTGGCAACTGTGTTGCCTACGTGTAAGGGAACTCCTTTGTCGCATAGAACACATGGAATTTAGTGTAATTATTTCAAGTAAAAAATTCGCTTTAGAACTTTAACCCCGCACCGGAAATACACGTTGTTTATATATTTGACAAAATCAATGCGTGTAATATAATTTTCTGGAACCTAAGCTGGAAATGGCTATAATTACTGACACGAATTCTGCGTGCCCGTTTGAATTCCAGCTTTAAGTTAATTTTGGTGCTGGAGTATAAATTTTGCGCCGGATTCAAAGTGTTAATTACATAATTACAGACCGGTGCTGTTTTTCAGTAATATTTTAAAACCGCGAGAAAGGAGAAAATGTCGACGCACTTTTGTGATGTTAACAACTAACTATCGAAATTTCTGCTGTTGTAGTTACATTGTTTTGTCACCTTTGTGTTTCTGCTTCTCGTGCCGCCGCTTGTAGTACAGGCTCATATTTCTGTGCCTTTGAGCAATTTCCTGTGGTAGGTGTTCTCTCTGTAGCGCAATACAATAGATTCATCCGTGCGTTTTGTGTTTGTACCCTATGGATTAACTTTCCTTAAGCCGGCTTTCCTTTAGGATCACGGGATATCAATGGTATAATGAAAACCCAGGATTGTGATTGCGGAAATGAGGATACACGGTAATGCTCCCGAAATTGATTGTGTTTACGCATCTCGCGATTTTTATGGTTTTTGCTGCGGGAATCCTCGCATTGTTTAAAGCGCGCCCCATAACGCACAGACGTTGTTACTAAACGCTCGGCTTTAATAAACTTCCCCGGCAATCTAATTCTTAGCGTCGGCGGAAAAATTAACAGGATAATACCGAGAAAACGAGAAGCCCACTAATTGGAACTATAATTAAAACTACAATTTCAAATCGAACATTTTTCTTGCAAGGTTCAAATTAAAGGGATAATTAACAATTTAAATTAACGCCCAGTTGAAATCAGGACTAGCTAGAGTCGAAATGCATATTAGAATTCGCTCTGGTCCTTTTATGTTTTACCCGCTTCTTAATTAAATGCAAAATTGTTATTAGAAGTATAAAATCCAGAAGAAGCAATTACAGTTTATCGCTTCGTTTTAAAATTATTTTTTTATTGGAACTTTAATGCGGCCAGCTCTGTTTTAAACGCTTAATAAAGTTGTCCATCTGGCGTGTACGTAGAGAAACACTGAATCAAGATCTTATAAACTATTTAAGCTCCTTAAAACTTCGCAACTAATCCCGTACGTAAATTATTTCACCCATATCTTGGAGCAAAAAAGTTCACTTCCTGACGTCACAGATTCATTATCCTTAGAGTTTTCCATGTACTGGACTACCACATTAAATTCAAATATTTACCGGAATTTCCGGGCGCACTTTATCGATTTCATCATGTAGTAAATATATATTAAACACTAGCATTAAATTATAGGCAACAATATCGTCGATATCATTCTTTACCGTGTCGAGTTGTTAGAGTTATCTGTTAGCTCCGCCATAGGTACATAAAACGATATCGATGCAAAAGTGCAGCACAATTTGTTTAATAAATTTGGAGCAGTTGTAGAACTCGCGAACGAGTTCCGGGACAGGACATTAATTACAATGATATTGTCGTCGCATAGAGAACCGAATTAATTTTCATTAAAATTAGATAAATATTTTATTATATGTCAATTTTACATAGAGGCACCAGCTGCACAATGATATTAACCAATCAGTAGGTATTTAGAAACTACATTTAAGTAAACATTGCTAGTTTTAGGAAATATTCCTCTAAATTACCTTTTTATATTTATTTTCTGATGAAAACTAATCAAAAAGTTTAAAGTTTAAAAGATATGGTGACTACCCTCTATCCACTGCGACACCGAAGTGGTTTTCAACGTTACTTTATTTTCATAACAACAATTGGTGTGTTCTGTTTTTGTTTTAGTAATGTACTAATATAGCATAATTAAGTTTAGATTTTGCTAATCTACTCTAACTTCATTTTTTACATTTATAGAGCAATAGAATTTAGTAAAACATTTCTTATTGGACTCACATCTGTCCATGCTACCTATTCAGATATTAAACACGAAGAAGGATCCAAAAATTCACTCTTCCATAAACTTGAAATCAATTGTTCTACTGAAGGCTGAAGCCAGAAAATAACAAAATCATTGGTTTTAAGACAAACTGTAATAACGATCAATAACCTTTTTTAAGTGTTGTCTTAATTGACAGTTTAATATTGTGCATACTTGCAACACCGGTAAACCTTGTCGTTTGCTTTAAAACAAATGTCTTCCATCAGGTTCTATGCCTCCTTTTTACAAAAAACGGCTATTATTTGTCGTAGAAGGCGTGATGCTAACCACATCACCTAGTACGCCGTTAACGGTGTGCCAGATTGATTGGGTTTCGGAAAGACATATTTCTGCGACCCTGATTCGCCGTGTCTCAGACCATATTTCTACGTGTGGAATGAAGTGTCCTAATTCTTTAGTTACATTACTCACCGTTGAAATTGTAGTTATGGAATAAAAAAGGTAAAATATGGCCAACTATAACTATACCAAAAACAACTGAGTAGAATAAATGTAAGCTAGAAACCAGATAGGGCAAATGCAAGCCCATATAGAGATTGTTTTGTTAAAAACAAAGACACAAATATTACCGATATACCCTCTCTCTTCTGTCTATAACACCTAAAAGTAATTGGTGGCATTATGTTAAGAGCCGGTTTTAAGCCATCTGCTTTGGTTCATGTAGACTTTCCTATTAGTGCTTTGATCTGATATATCCACCGTTTCGGGGATCTATCTCTAGGTCTTAGTTCGTCATCTCTGACCTGAAAATGACCGACTAACCCTTTTTGACAGACGTACTTTGATGTTCAGCTCTTGGAGAATGGACACTTTGGTGCAGTGCGTTGTCAATAAAACTCTGAACAGTAGTCTCTAGGCTCCCATTTCGAACGGATCTATTCGTGTTTCATTGTTTTAGAGTCAATGTATCTGCCGTATCTATCGCAATTCAGAAAACATGTGCATTAAGAAATTTGATTTTCGTACTGTTTTTGCCCTATCTCTCCAGATCTTACAAAATCTTATAACAATCTCTGAATAACGTTGTATGTCATCTCACAGCATCCTTGTTGTAAATCTCACATCCAGCTATATTTCTTATATGGGAGAAGTTATTTCTTGCTCGGTCGATGATCATGACGGTGGTATTTGACAGATTTAGCTTCAATCCGTATTCCTGGCTATTATCTAGTAATATTCATTACAAATTCAAGATTTTCAGTACTCACAACAGTTATAAGAGCGTCGCCAGCATAACTCAAATTTTGGATTTTTCTGATGCCCACTTATATCCATCTTCCCCATCTTTCGAAACTATTCTCATAATGTTCGCTATAGAAATTAAGCAATATCACTGACAGAATGCATGCTTGTCGAACATCATTATTATATGTACTTTAAAACGCTTTGAATTAGTGTTATGTTTATGAAACCGTACTTTCTCTGGTACAACTGATACGAAGAATGTTTTTAAATTCGAAGAACGAAGAACATATGGGCACGGGAGTGAAAGAGAAAAATTAAGCACTTAATTCTTTACAACAGTTTGAAGATGCCTCGGTTATCGCAGTAAATATAGCCATTTGCCGCATCCTTCTCTCCATGCCTCTCTATCTGTATGCAGTGTTGTCTTTTCTATTATTTCTATATACCAACTTTTTTAGGTCTTCTCTTTTTTCTTTTCGACTGTAGCTGTCAAGTTCACACTTTTTGTGGTAAGCTGTTTCTCGGCATTCTTCTTATATGTCGTTTTTGAGACGATTCAATAAAGTAATCTTTTTTAATCGTTACCGTGGTAATTAAACTATCTTTCATTTTGTTATTTAACTCCATACTTTGGGTCTATAACTAGCAGTGTCCCCTACCAAAGTTTGTTTTCAATTTTTCCCGATATTATATCGTTTCATAGCACTGACTGTAGCTGCCTGCAATGCTTTTACATTTTGTTATTTTATTTTGAAGAGCTCGGCTATCTCTTCAATCTGCTGTCAGTATAACTCCAAGATATGTAGATTCATTCATCTGTTTTACTGCCCGATTCTTCCATTAGCCAAGCCTTGTGTTTCTTCAATGTTGATTTCAAGACTATACTTACTGAATTCTTCTATAACTTCCCTTAACATGTATTTTGCATTTTCTTGGTCTTCTACTAGTATTATTCGATGGTCCACAAACCGCAAGCTATGTATTGTATCTTGGTCAAGTGTACTCCCCATATATTTCTGTCTCCATATTTCTAGCGTTTTATGCACATTCTGAACTTAGAAGGGATACAATACTGTTGATAAAATGCTTAGTTTACAGTTAACTTACCTGTAAGATTTAAGTTTACTTTTGTTTTGCTCTTTAATCCATCACATAATATTTTGACTGAATTTAATAATAATAATAATAATAATAATAATAATGTTTATTAAATAATCCTCGATCAAAATTAACAATAATATATGTTGCCCAACAGGCATATGCCCAATTACAGAACAACTCAAATATAATATTAATAATAATTGCTTATCAGAACTTAAATATTTTACTAAAAAGTATACAATAAACTAATAAATATAATTCAACATAGGCGATTTTTATGTATTTGTTTTCCCAAGTGCGTGTTGTAAATTTTTTTTAAACGTATTTAGTGATATTCCAAATATATCTAATTTAAAGAGATCCTGAAGTTTATTAAATTCATTGCAGATTCTAATTATTGGAGAGTTTTTGCGGTAACTTGTCCTCGCGGTTTCCGTTTTGAATGTTAATGGGTTTCTCAAGCCAACTACAGGTGCATGAATTTTAATTTTTTCAATTAGGTTTGAGTCATTTATTACACAATTCACTACTTTAAATAAAAATATACATTGCTGATTTATTCTTCTATGTTCCAGAGAGTCAGCATTGAAATGTTTTAATAATTCAGTATAGTTACCTTCAAATCCATGATTCATTTTCTTAAAATAGCAATATTTTAAACATCTTTTTTGAACTTTTTCAATGGCCAGTTTTTGATATATGTAGTAGGGGTTCCAGATCGCTGAAGCATATTCTATCTTTGTTCTGATTAGTGCATTGTATATTTTTAAAATGCTTTCAACGCTCTGAAACTCCCTTGTAATTCTGAAAATAAATCCTAATATTTTAAAACAAGTATGAATTAGTTTCTCTACATGATTATTGAATGTTAAAGAGTTATCAAACACTATGCCAAGATCTTTTATTTCCGTTTTCCTATCTAATGTGTTATTACCCATTACATAATTAAAATTTATAAAATCGCTTTTTCTTGTATATGATATTACTGAACATTTATTTATATTGAATGGTAGTTTGTTATTTAGTGACCACTCATATATGGAATCTATATCTTGTTGCATTTGTCTACAGTCTGTAAAAGATGTTATTTCAAGGAATAACTTAAAGTCATCAGCAAACATTAAAAACTTTGAATATTTTATTTGGTTTTCTATATCGTTTATAAAAATCAAAAACATTAAAGGACCTAAATTTGAACCCTGCGGAACACCTGATGCTGGTGTAAATCTTTCTGATCTGTAGCCCTGACATTCAACGTATTGCTTTCTATTTGTTAAGTAGGAGTAGAGCAATTTTAGCAGTCCGCTGGAGAAACCCATCCCATTCATTTTTTCTAACAATATTTCGTGATTAACTTTGTCGAAAGCTTTCGAAAAATCCGTGTATATAGTATCTACTTGATTTCTATTTTCAAATTTATCATATATATACTGAGTAAAGTTACATAGATTTGTTACGGTTGACCTTCCCCTAAAGAAGCCATGCTGATGTATGCTAATTTTATTTTTTATTTGAAAATAAATATTATTGAAGAGAATCGATTCAAAAATTTTTGAAAATATATTTAACAGCGCTACCGGTCTGTAATTCTGAATTAAGCATTTTTGTCCACTTTTAAATATTGGGCATATCTTGGACTCCTTCCATACAGCTGGATATGTATATTGCTGTATAGACGAATTAAAGAGTTTGTACAGAGGCTTCACCAATAATTCTGAACAACCTTTTATTATATATACTGGAATTTCGTCCGGACCTACCGATTTTTTATTTTTCAATTCCTTAATTGCATTTAAAATTTCTTGTTCTGTGATATTCCGTACTATAAGATTATCAGTATTTATTGTGTTATCTTGCCTAATCTCCTCTAAATTAAATGGTTTACCTTTCTCATAAACATTTTTGAAATGATCAGCAAAACCTTGTGAAATTTGTTTGCCTTCATTAAATGTACCCGCATCTGAGATCATTATCGATGGCATAGATGTTCCCCCCATTTTACCCTTAACATATTCCCATAATTTTATGTTGTTTTTGACTACTCCATTTTCCACATTTCTAATATAATTTGAATTGTCGGTACTCCTTTGTTTTCTATTGCTTTCTCAAGTTTACCGACTGGTGCATCTTCGTAGGTCTCTTTTAACTCGATAAATAGCATGTGGAGTGCTTCTTCATTAGCTATGTTTCTCTCCGCTAGTTGTTTAAGGCAGAATATACAATCATGTTATAGATACATTATCTACTCGAACTAAAGCCACTTTACTCTTCATGTATATATGTATGTATTATCTGTAACCTCATTTACCTTGCGGTGTAGAGGCTGGTGCTTTATGCGCTGGCATCTGGCGGTACAATGCTCAACTTGACCGAATTCGAGATACAGAGTTGAAGCGCGCCTTTGGTGCTTGCGCAGCAACCATTGTGTGAGATGTGTGTCTTGGTTATGTGTTGACTTTGTTACTCTATCTCTTAGGTCTTTTACTCTTCATCATCGTCTATTTTTCCTTTAGATCTTCTCTTCTTTAAGTTAACGGAATTGATCATTATACCTGTAGCAAGGGCTTTTCAAACAGCTCATGGGCAACGCAATCCTTCGAAGAATTTCGACATCCGAGATTGCTCATTGTGCAGGAAACCTAACATATAATAGATGACTAAATGTCGAAGAAACAGAAAATTAAATGGGCTGCTCTCTCACTACATCAGCAAGCGCGAAGCGTTAACTGTGATTGTTTCTAGATGTTGTGTTCGACATGATTATCCCTTTTATTTTTCTCTTTCTCCTTATCTTTCGCTATTCCCGTAGTTTTTTTGACAGTTATAGGTTTATACCATCGGCCCATCTTTCCGATGGTCGACCAATACTTCTCTTACCTAATCTGGGTCACTGTAGAATCCCGTTTGTTCATCTATCCTCTGCTCGTGCTATATGTCCCCAACCACATTTTTGTCTTATTGATTTCGTTCACTGTCAGACTTGTTCTTTCTCTAGTCATTCGTTTCTTAATGCCTCTACCAACATTCTTCTTTTGATTGCGTTGCTTTAAGCTTTTAAATTACTTCGGTTATGATTGTTTCAATTGTAAGAGTAGTCAGAAATAAAATATTGCCCTTATTTTAATTTTTATCAAGTTAATAACTAATTAATTTTGTTATTCTCTGCACATCTCTTTAGTGAACAATTCATTCAAAAGAAGACTTGATTTCGTCGAACCTTCCTCTTATATTGTGAATAGATTACATAGGTGGATATGGTCCAACAAGATGGGATTTAGTAGATTCTCTAGAAATAAGAAGAATGGAAGGGAGTAAATAACATGAAATCAATAAGTTTTGGTTAAAATTATATATCTCAAACTGTAGAATTAAGTACTGATATATATATACTACGTCTAGAAAGTATCCGGAAAAAGTAATATCTCTTAAGCTTCTCATAAATATACATATTTGGCATATAGGATTGTCTTTTATTTTATCCAAGACCTACTACCCTGACAATACGCACACAAAATGTTAGAGGCCCAGAACCTTCTAAAAGGAAGTTTCATGACATTTCTTAAAACCAGAAAATTCCGGATACTTTCTAGACGTACTATATGTCGGCGCTGAAAATATTTGGACTAATGTCTCCACCTATGAGTTATGTTTTGTAGTTATGGTTCGTTTGAACTGTTTTGTTTAATGCGTCTGTGGAAGGAACGAGATAGGCAATTTCCTATCGAATGGAACGCCGCCTGCAAGACCCAAACAATCTGGGAATGAGTAGCGTTGTAGACGTACTATATTTTAATATATCATTAGGATGAAAAAACACATAAAGTGTTAGGAAATAAAGCAACAATGAGAAGAGAAAGGTAATGTAAACGACATAACTGAAGATTGTAAGAAGAAATTAGAGAAACACAAATTAGTAGTAATGTGTAAACATGAAAACCAATAGCTGATGTGAGGAAACAATAATCGATATCGCTTTGTAAGAAAAAGCAGCATGTAGAAAATGACGAACGTAAAACAGAAAAGATAGGTAGCTTTAGGATGCAAAGAAGATAAACAATTGTTTTGTTCAGTGTTTTATGTCGCTTTGATTTTTAAGCAATCCCTCAGCCTATAACGGCTAACCTACATATTGGTTAATTTTTAAAAGTACGAGTGTTTTTGATCTGCTGTTGTGGAAATTGTTATCTTTTTAATTCGTGTAGGTGTGTGGCTTTTCACGTGTTTTATATATGCGGAAGAGTACATATGAAGTTCAGGAGCTTGTATCTTATGAACTATCAGGTTCGTGTGATATCTGACCATTTTTCAGGCACTTTGAATTTACGGCGTTCTCGAACCTTTGGCAAGCGCTGCTAAAGATATTTTTAGAATTACGAATCTATAAGAATAATTTCACATTTTCAAAAGACCTCCCAATTTTTCGCGGTATTTGCAGAACATATGTATGTGAGTTGGAGTAAGCCAGAGCTTCGATGTATCAACCGAAGCGAAAATTACAATAAGAACTATCTGCAGAACGAGTGGGATATTTCAAACAGGAAATGCAGTCTTTTGAAAGCGGTTTACACGCGTTGCGGATTCCTAGATGAAAGTTTGTTTTTCAGTGTCTCGCCGAAGTTATCTTTTGACGGTTTGTGGAAATGACATGTCATGATTTTTATAACCTCTCTATATTTATTTGTTTCATTTCAGAATTTTATTATTATCAGCTTATAGCTACATTGGCCAGCGTTCCAATTGAGTGAGATCAAACATTTTAACAATTGCAAGTGCTTCTGGTATTTATGGCATCTAGAAGTTCTTTTACTTTATTTGACACAAAAATGAAATAGCTTTTATAACAGTCATTATTTTTGACACAATAAATTCTGATAAATGAAATATCAGTCTGGAACTGTTATTACTTGAGTTCTAGTTACTACTTAATCTTTTAGCCTTGCCTATTTTGCGCTGTAATTTGAGTTCTATTTAAAACATATATTTGCTATTTCGTTACCTAACTCACTAGAGTACATTTTTAGAACAATACCTCCTTTTCAGAACGTTGCTGAACATTTACTTCTTCTATTATTTCATGAGTAACTTATCCATTTTTATTGCAAATGCCAATTAGTTTATCCAAATATTTTGTCACCGTTAAGTTATCATCTTCATGCAAAAGATACTTTTTTTATTTAAGTCGAAAAAGTTTCTAAATTCCAATTGATTACATCTTTGCCATTAAAAATACCATTTCGATTTGTTGTGAGTTGATTTGGGGAGACCTATCCGCACCTTGTACAGCTTAAAAAATATTTACACAACCTATGATTATGTTCACAAATATTAAAGTTTATTACATTGTCGGAGAAACGAAATTTAAACATAATTTACCCACATACTTTTTATATGCTTGACATTTTATTTTGCACATAATATGTTTACAGTAATCACACACTTTTTCTATAACATATTCCTAAGCAGCTTCTTCAGACGACTTTACCTTCCATATATCAAGTGAGTTTGGCCACGCTCTAATTACATTATTTGAAATATATGCAGATTGTTTATGACGCTCTCTTTATTTTTCAAACTTCTACCAGTAACTTTGATTATCCTACCAAACATTTTCCGCCTCATAAGAATAATGCATTTATTGTTTTGTTCAGTCGCCTCCATTGGTGCATAGAGTCTTAATTTTAAGGGGAGTTATAACCGATTTTCAAGTATTATATAACACAGTATAATCATGTGACATCGATGTATCATACCCACTTTGTTCGTAATGCACTGAAGATGCAGTAGAAACATAGTTATCTCACATGTGTTGGAAAAATAAAAAGCACCACGAACACCAGAATCACACTCATTAATTACCCTAATTGTATACAATTGGAATCTATAATTATTTAAACCATGGGTTCCATCAATGCAAATTTTTGATTTACTTAATGTGAATAAGAGTTGAACTTAAAATGCTTGTTTTATTATTAAAACAATTATCGTTTTTTCGTCTCTGTGGATTATCATAGTAAAAAATCTTCTTAATATTGTGGAGATCCCTCTCCAACAAATAAATTCTGTCAAAATATTCAGCACGATTTACCTAGAAATAAAAATAATGTACCAATTTCAACCGTAACTTGATATACGATTCTTATCTGCTATTTGATTTTTATCATTTTTGGCAAGTCTATGACAAGCTAGATCATAAATATGGTCAACATGATCTAGATAAAAAATTACTGAACTGCTTTCTCTATATAGTGTTGCAATAATTATTCAGGACAGACTCAACCAGTCTAATTTCTCTACTTCTTTTAATACCTGTCTTGTGATATGCAAGTAATGTAAGAAGATAAGTTCGTCCACAAAGATAATATAAACGATTATTACTATTTTTAAATTATTTGTGTAGTATCTCAAATGTAACTGGCATTTCAAGTTTTTTTAATTCTCTTTTTCCGCCGATCAAACTCTGAAATAACACAATAAATAATAGAGCTGAGCTTACCTTTCTTTACAACCAACTTATGTTTTATTTACTGTTGTCAATGTTAAACGATGATTTTTAAACAAATGCTTATGTAATCTTGAGTACTTTGTCTTTTCTTTTATGTCCCTTCATATGTAATAATAACTCAATATTTTTCTTATAGGATATATGACATATTTCGCAAATAAATTATGTAGAAGGTACCACAACTTTATTACGTTTTTCTCTTCTCTACAAACTCTTTTTGAACTAGTACGTTCTTGCACGAACATTACAATTAAACATATTGCCGTAAAACACATAAACTCAAAGGCAAAACATCAACAGAATTTAGGTTATTACAATAAATATTAGGTTACAACCTAAATACCCGTGATATGTATGGGCAATCCGTGGTTGCCTACCTACCAGGCGGTGCCATGAATGACTTATTGCTCAGAAACGCTTACCGCTGGCAGGGTGCATAAAATAGTATTCAAATTAAATGTTCTTGTTCCTACACTATTCAATAGATATTACACCACTTTTTTTATATAACATGCTAAGGCAAATATCTGACTAAAGTCACAAATTGTATCGATGTGTTGAGACTTGCTCTGCAACGGATGTGACATTTTTTCTGTAGCCTGAAATAACTGTTAAACACGTCTAGCGCTTGTATAACTTCACAGGGAGTGGAATGCTCAATGTCGACTATTTTATTTGCTGCCTTCTTTACTATTTTTAATTATTAATTTTAATATATGATAGGTACCTATAATATGTTTACTATATAGTGTGTCCAAGATAAGGGGGTCAGTATGGGGATCTCGGTAATTGTCAGAGATACAAATTTGGTTAAATGGGAAGAAAGTTGCGAAATTAAAGGTCTAACAAAATGAGGCCTAGAAAGCTTTGATATGATTTTTCCTTTTTGAATTATTTCAAAAAAACCGAAATTTTGGATTTTCTATTGCATTTTTTTCTGGCCTTAATATTAAAGTTAGAACAAAACTGATTCATCTTCTTTATAGCAACTTTTAGTGGACTTAATGATTACGTTATCAAATTTTTTATCCGACATTTCATCTTCAAGAAACCATCGTCAACTTAATTCTTTTAAATACGGTTCTGGTTCTTTTATGCCAAATTTGTGAAGTCCTTTTTATTATGTATTCAACAATGTACCACATATAATGGTTTAATTACGTTTCGACCTTTTTTTATCATCAGCAGAAAATTTTTAAGATACGGCCTTGCATTTCTCATAATTTTGTAAAAATAAGTTCACACAGTAAGTTATGCGTTTTTAGATGCTGTTAAAATATTGAAATGCACATCATAATGTCATAATTCTGATACATTAATTTAATAGCCAACCAATAACTGTTAACGATAAACAACAAATAAATGAAAAAAAGATAAACAGAAAGAATAACAAAACGAACACCGAAACAATTTAATAGGTATTAAATTTACAGGTATTCAAAAAGGTTGCCATCATTCTCTAAACATAAATAGCATCTTCTAACTGTAAAATCTTAAATATTCAGCAATACTGGCGTTATACTTTGAACGGCTTTAAGAACCAATCTTCTAAGCTCTTCTTCTGTTTCAAAGTTTGAATAACTATTATATTGTTTCGATGCTCGTTTTGTTATTCTTTCCGTCTATCTTTTGTTTATTTATTTGTTGATTATAGTTAATAGTTATTGGTTGGTTATTAAATTAAAGTATCAGAATTATGACATTATGATGTGAATTTCAATATTTTAACGGCATCTAAAAACGCCTAACTTACTGTATGAACTTATTTTTACAAAATTATCAGAAATGCAGGGCCGTATCGTAAAAATTTTCTAATGATGATCAAATATAGGTCGAAACGTAACTAACCATCATATGTGGTATATTGTTGAATACGGAATAAACAGTGCTTCACAAATTTGGCATAAAAAACCAGGACCGTATTTAAAAAAAATAAGTTGATGATGGTTTCTCGAAGACGAAGCGTCAGATAAAAACTTGATTTCCAACATTTTTGTAATTAACGATTCAAATGGGATCACTATAAATTTGACACCCTTTACTTTAAATGAGTTTCTGCTACTAGCACTGATATCAGGCTTTTCAATAGCTTCCGCGATGAAGTGTTTGCTTGGATATTTATTTACTAAATAAAGACAGACTGTAGAATTTGTCTAGAATGGGTGGTGCATAAGTGACAATAAATAAGTACCCGAAAAGTAGGTGCAACACCCAGCTTACAAGAAAAGCTTAAAAAGACGGTGGGAAAAATCAGCTCTATAGGTAAGCGGTTAGCAGAGCCTACTTAGCATTTGGGAGGTCATGGGTTCGATTCCCGCGGCCGTCTGCTCTGGTTCAGCTTTTTAGGTGGTTTTCCTGAGTCAACAGAGTACCTTCTCTGAGGGGAATGCCGGGGCAGTACTTCTCCATCTTTCCTGGCCTCTCTTCCATTCTCCACCTCTCCTTTTTCTGACCCATCCCATAATTTTCGTCTTGCTGAAGAGGGACGCAATGTCCCTATAACAGTCCGACCCGGTTGAATTGAAATCATCATCAACGTTTACCTTTTTACGGTGGAAACAGAAAAAGTGAAGGTTCGTCTTATGACGAGAGGGTTGAGCTAGTATCTAATAATAGTGAGTACGTACTATTTAATATGTATATTTAATAGAGTAGGATCAAAAATTATTTTCACCTAGTACGGCTATAGAATAGTTTCTAATTTATAAATACAACTGTAAGCCACTTAGAAATCTACTGTCATGTGTGAAATTTAAGTATAAACGTAGTTGCATTCATAAACTAGGAACTATTCCATAGCCATACTAGAGGAAGATAACTTTTGATTATACTTTATATATTTTTTTAAGTATTTAAAGGAAGTGTTTGTTATTATAACGCTTTTTCATAATTATGTTGTGACTCATAAAATGAAAAACACTGTGTACGAAAAGACGAAATCCATTCTAAAGAGACATTTATAACGCTTCATATTTGGAAAGAATTTGACCAAAATTTTTTTTTCAGTACCTATCTGCTTTCAAAAAATACTGACGTTATGGGCGAGTATATTTTTTAATTTTTGTAAATGTTTTCAAAGCGTTTCTGGTTCGTTAACACCCGTGTGGTTAGTATTGTACTAACCGACAGTGCAAGTTTTTATGTTTTTATTAACGAGGAAAATCCTATTCTTGCTGATGTGATCCACCTGTAATAATTTTTTGCTGAGCAATTATTCCGAGAACTCGAAATTCGCTCAACCCGGACGTTCCTTTGACGCCGCTCTTGCGATGATAATCGGCAATTATTTAGCTATTGTTCTAGGTTCATTAAACATAGATTGAAATGGTAATTTGGACTAGTCGCTTTTCACCAGCGCCGTCGCAAAAAAACAACCAGTGCACTTTTTCCGCGCGAGCCTTTCGTGCGGAATTTGCATTTTTGATTTTTTGCAGCTCGTTTCACGCACGAGCGGTAGCAAATTTGAACAAGACGCCGTTTAGTACGCACTTGAAGTAATTTAATCAAACCGAGCGACTTCTAATCTAACCCCGCAATTATGATGTTTCGCTGTCTTCGACTAACGAGCAGGAAAGTTCCGCGAGAAACAGGTGTATTTATCAGCAAGGAGGCTATGGTTTTGCGATGGGGCGCGTTTGCTAGAAACTCGCAGGGTGCAAAACAAATATCGGCGAGTGAAAATGTTCACCTAATTACTCGATTACATCAGGAAATGGATGGGACAAATGAAAACATATTTAATTGCGTTTGTACAACTCGTTCCTTACACACGTATTAAGTATCATGGGCGACGAGTGCAGGGATTCTGTGATATACGAAAAAAACTATTTTTAGTTTGTGGTAACTGAAAACTTACATCGCTTACTTTCTAGTAAAACAGCATCGAAATTTAAAACCTAACTTGTAGATATTTAATTCATCTAGAATATGTCTGAAAATCTGTCCTTACATCACTGATTACTTGCCAGAGTGTGTAGTTTTCTACGAAAAATGTAGTAAACCTACATAGGCATCCAATGGTTTGCCTCTTTTCTTTCAGTGTCGATAATATAATCATTCATTTTACGGCTTACATTGCGCTCCTCTGTGTTGAGAGGTACTACACATTTCCTTGTGTAACTTATGTGTACACTATATTATGTGTGGTCTTGCTACTACTCGTATGTCTACGTGGAAAGGGACCTTAATCTCAACGTCTAGTGGTCACCCCCCTCAGCATCGATACAATGGTTTACGCAAAAACCCAGGACTCTACCTAGTACTCTACCACCACGATACGGAGGTTCCGAAAATATATTAAAGGCAGTTAAAAATAACCCATTTTTCTTTATTGGGCAAATTATGTGAGCTGAAAATAAGTAAACAGAAAAGAGGTTAAATAAAAAATAAATAATCGGTAGGTATAAATCGATTCAAAGTATACATCATCATAGGAACTATGAATTTCAGGTGTTCCTCGAGAATTAAAATTGTTGGGCCTTCTGTTGATCAGGTTGTCTGCTTATTTCGAAGTATATTTAATACCTTCTTAAGCAATAGAATGTTATGGTCGATAAACACATCATCCGAAAATCTTTAATTAGATAAGCAACGGAAAACTGATAATAAGTTGCAACTTCTTCTTGGTGTCATCACATCTGAGTTTGGAGATCATCGTTATATACGTATTCACTTCTGTCGTAAGCGCTGTGAAGTAAAATTCCTGTCTTTTCTAAAGACCACTCTTTGATATTTTTCACTAGTACCTTTTTTTCCTTCCATGCCCGTGTTTGCCTTGTATCTTCCCTTTCACTACTAGCTCTAGTAAATTATACTCCTTATTTTTCTACCTTTTTAACTTAGTATTTCAATGTTTGCTGTCATAGATTTCCAGGGTATTTTTCGTATTTTTCATTCTTAGGTATATCCACATCCTAAAGGCCCTAATATGTTATTCTCCATCTCTTTCAATGTTCACGTTTGACATCCAAAGAGCTTGTTCATGATACCTATATCTATTTATGCAATCGCTACTGGGGTTGCTTGCAGGATGTTGTTCCAGTCCCCTAGGTAAGCTCCTAAAACACAGGCGCTGGTAATGCTCCGAATGGTTCGGCGTGGAGTCCCGCAATCGTATCGTGGTGTTAGTGCTGTGTTCCATTTGTATAGAAAATCATCACACAGTCCATGGTTTATTCTCAGCCTATTCAGGGTAAATCAGGTCCTGCGGGATAGTTCTGAACTAAAATGAAGTTTAGGTCCAGAAAACCACATGAAGGTAACTTTCTGTGTTTGTTTAACACATTTTTTCCTTGTGCTAAGGGGTCGACATTTTCAGTAACTTCATTTTCTGCTTACCGCGAAACCGCAGTCTATTAACTGCTGGTAGATCTTGATGTATAGAAAGTTCAGGTTAATTAAGGGTTGATTGGGATACTCGATGAAACGTTTTGTCTGGGTGGACTGGGTGGGGCTATTCCACTCGGGACTGGAAACCAGCACAGTGGGGTGTCCGATATGAGTCGCAGGGCAAAGAAATCACAAACGCAACCCATGAAGAACCACATAGTTTTTTGTAGTATATTGTTCCTCGTTCGTAGCTGCACTGTGGTGTTTGAAATGTGTTTCTGAACGAAAGGGTCCGATTCAATGTCCGAGATAATTCGGAATGGAGTTGTGTCTCACAATGGAAACATGACACCTCTGTCTTACTCACGCTCGGGTATAATCTCCACTTCTTATAAAAATCTGCCGCTACTGGAAGGTCACTGGTAAGTATCTGGTAGGTATTTCTTCTGATATTAAATTATATTTTGCATCACAGCCAAGGCTATGTCATCTGCATAGATACAGATAGCCTGCTGTCCTGACCGCAACGAGATAATACAGGTGGCTGGAACTGCTATTGTCAAGGAATCTAGAAGGTTTGCATTTGACCTAATACTAATTAACAAAGTTGATATAGGAGTACTTTTTGTAGAGACCCAACCTGTGAGAGAAAGAGTTTTTCATGTTCTCAGTGCTAGTCATTCGAATAATGAAAATTTTAGGTAGCTAATAGAATTACACAAGAATTTAACTTTCATTATTTCATGCGTTAGGCAAAAAAATTTAATTTATATTCAATTATTACATGTTAAAAGAATTAATAATAATAGCCTACTTTTCATTATAATGCTAAGCCAATTTTGCCGTTAATAAAAATAGTAAAACGTTAAAATAGCCATTCTGGCTCAACTACTCTAATTGCAGCTGAATAAATAGAACACTCGCAAATGAAAAAGTAATTGTCGTCGTAAACTGAGCAGGTTCAACCTGTTCAACTGTTTTAGACAAAAATGTTTTACTTCTTCATAACTTAGATAGATAGCAATGCATAGCAAATGCAACTGATGGTGCGGCGAATATGTCAGGTCAGTTTAATGGTTTTATTGCTTGGTTAAGAACTATTTTACCGCAATTCATATGTGGTGTTACAGCCATGTTCTTAATTTAGTACTTTTGTGATTTCACAATAAGGTTATTTGCAGTGACATAATTTCTTCTATATTAATTTCGTTAGCTAAATATTTGGTTTGACACTAAAAATATGAAAAATTGCAAATTAATCGCGAAAGAAGGTGGTGGAGGAAGAAAGTGGCTTTAAGGAAAATTTTGGTTTATTTGGAGTATAAAATAATTTCCAATTTGTTGACATAATTATTTTACTTACTACAATTATAAACAAAAATTCTGAAGTGCGGACAAAGGCACAACATTTTTGAGATTTCCTTTTAAACAATGCAACAATATTAGTGGCACACATTTACTTACGAAGTTTTAGCCACACTACGCTTGTATCAAATTACTTAAGAACAAGTGGATTAGATCTACTTAAATACCGTCAATTGGTATCAGAAAATTTAAAACAATTAAGGTATAGTCCTACTGCCTAAATAGATTGCTGTGATTCCAAATAAGTCTTAGATTTCTTTCTATCATATCCAAACACGTCACAATTAAAGAAATAAAAAAGTAGTCATTTTTACAGAGGTACATAACTTTATTGTATTTAGTAATGACAAACTTATAGGATTACATCTTCATGTATCAAAAAATGCGTAAATACTAACATGTATTAACCAAAATTATAAAACTTTCGTTGATCAGACCTTCGCCTCTTTGTTTAAATCGTTTTGATTTTATGTACATCGTCAGGTTTCTAACGTTTAGAACACCAGCTGTAGTCGGCAATCAAGATGGTATGCAAAAAGGGAATTCTGGTGGTCATATTTCAATCTATACTGCAAAAGTTTTTGAACATATTTTGAACAATTTTCTCACAATCCTGTGATTTATGATTTCCTAGTCTTTCAAGGCACGTTTAAAAACAATCTAGGCTTCCTTTCAACGTCAGTTAGAATAAGCTTCAAACTGACTGTTTAAACCCAATTTTCTAATTTGGGGACCAATGAAGATACTCTCCTGAAACGTTATGAAATGTCAATTTGAAATCTTTTATGTTAATGACATGTAAAAAACACGATTTAAACATGATTGATTGCAATTCTATTCTTGAAAATGTTGCCTAAAAGAGTAATTTGTTAAGAAAGGAGCTTTTAGTTTGATTTGCTGTGTTAATTGTTTATTTATCTACTTATGTCATCCAAGTATATTAAAATTCAAAATTACAATTTTGTGTTTAAGCATCTTCTGCACAATTTTTGAGCTTGTACTATACTCCGCAAGTTAAATTATTTCTAAGTTATTTCTAAGTGAAATATGCTTTAAATATTTTCTTAGTTATCTCAATATTTTTTTTATCAACTGTGCCAGCTGGTTCAGAAATTTTTCCTTCGCAAAAAGGCTCCCAGCCTGCACTAACAAAATATGAGACATAAGTCACGTTTAACTTAATTCGTACCCTCTACCTTCATGGTTGCTAACCTGATTATTCATTACAGGGTTGGTAAGAAACCATCTTAATGTCAATCCCTTATCGAGTCCAAGAAGCACTGGTCATGTGTTTTTCCATTTCTTTTGTCTCACCTAACATCGTTATTGACTTATTATCATCTTCGGCATGTAAGTGCAAACTCGCCTGCAGAGATACTTGCTTCAAGATCTTCTGATCCCTTTGATACTCAAATATTGGGGATAGATGTTCTTCCAGTGCAGTCTCCTTCTTGCCACTATATTTTACGATAATGATTTTTATTTATTCTCAGCGATGTAACATAACATTTAAGCTGATGATTTAATCCTGCTAGCATTTTTACGTACCTGCGTCTTATAATTCCCAACCCATTTTGGGGACATCTTTATCATTTTCCCATTTTTAGTTATTCTGTATCTACGTCTAAAAATATTTGAAGCTACTCCGTTGGATTTTTTGCCTCTCTTCTTTATGTCTAAACGGTGATGTCGGCTGCAGCATTTTTTTAATCTGTTTGTTATTAATGTAACGGCATAAATAATTTGCCGCGAGTTTTTGGTGTTGTGCTGCCATACAATAATTCTGTACATCACAACTTCGTCAACATTGGTTAAAGGTGTGAATATCCACAATATCCAAGTATTATCATCAATTATGGTATTGCTACTAGTATCATCAGCTAACAGAGACATTTTATCTCATTTATTGAGGCAATTTCTCCTGATAGATTTCAAATCCAATTAAAATCCCATGACAATCTACATATCGACAACACCTTCCAAAGTATCCATATTGCAATATTTAGTTTACTAACACTTAAGCACCGTTTGGTTCTTAATGTAAATTCAATTCAGTAAAAGTTTTGGCAAACTATGATTTCAGCAGTAATTACAAAATATACAATGATGAAGAAATATCCACAGAAATTTGTCATTGAGATTGTAACGCAAACTAAAAGTTTTGGGAAAATGATGTTATTTGCACAAGTGCGTTCGTTTGCATCATTCTGACTACGACATTGCTTAATAGCAGTCTCGTAAAAAGAAAATAGGACAAATTTTCCTACCGCCTAGTAGATAGTAAATGACATAGTTTTTAATCTAACATAAACAATCACTCGGCACAAAACATTTTTCAGGCATGCAATTCACTGAACATCCACAATGAATTCACAATTAACCAAGAACTTAGAGCAGCAATTGCAATGTATATACCACCCTTGATAACAACACTTGAGCTAGAAGTGACTATGACAAGTCCTATGCGTTTGCAAGACATTTAACAAATGTATTGGATTCTGAAATTACAAGAGCTGAAGCAAATGCAATTCAACAATATCTTCAAGCGATTCTTTAAATGGGGTGACAAACAAACGATTTAGATGAAATCAAATGAACACCACAATTGTTGTGCATTTTGTTGTTATCAATAAAGATTGCTTACTTACTTACTTATTGTGGAGGACTTGAATCCACATAAAGCACCAGTGGGTACAGTTTTCCAAAAACTACCTAAAAAGGATTCTTCTATACCATCTACTTGTTTAATGCAATGTTACGAAGATACCTTCGGAACGATGGAAATTTACCACAAGTATAAACCAACTATCGATATTAGCCACAACTGCTATTGCAGAAAATAACTCCAGTACTTATGGAAAACCAGATCTATTATACCCAATTTACAGTTTAGTTCTATGCCACAACCGAGTTAGTTAGTACACAGAGTAGCAGACAGAATTTCACAATATTTTGAGGGCAGAAGATGTTGCTCGGCTGTGTAACTACATGTCCAGCAATCCTTTGGCATGACAGCTCGCTATTTACGTTATGCACAGATTATTATGAAATTTTGAAATATACCTCATCATATACACTTTCTCGTCACATACGTAGTCTCCCAAATATCTTTATTTCTGATCAATGCTGGTGTCCCCATAAGGAAGTGCATCAGTGAGCATGTGAAGCTACTTATAAATAGAGTACTGGCGTGGAAGCGTCTTCACAAAATAGTTGAGTCTAAAATTGTACGAAATATACTCCTAGGGCACAAATTACAGCTGGAAGTAGATCAAACCTGAAAATTCTTAAATAGTTTCGGTCAAAAGCACTGAGATCTATAGTAAACGTCCTCAGGTAAGTTCCGGATAAAGTAATGCGTCACTACCTAGACCCGTTCCCCATGCCATTGACGATCAGCTCTGATGGTTAGTCCGGATGATCAAAATACCTTGCATGATATGGATCTATTCATATGCACTGCTGATGATCTGCTAGCCTATTTTGTCCCCAGAGCCGTCAGAATGTCCTCTGCGTATGCGTATCGGCAGCCATAAGATTTGCCAACCCCAATTCAAGTGTAGTGTCAATGTTCTTGTACAAAAAAATGGTAAATTGTAATAAAAGAAAATATTCGTTGAAATATATTAACATAACCTATGTAATATGTAAAAACAAACTGAATGGAATTATGTGACAGATGGTGAAATTATTTATAAAAATCTAATTTGTATTTACACCGCAGTACCTCTAACGATTTTAGCAGTGTCCTAAACCTTGTACAGTATTAAGTGAAGATGCATAGCTATACTTACAAAAAAAAATTAAGTTTAACCATTTTACAGAGTAGCTTATGCCATACCCATTTACAGGCATCGAGCCAGCGGCGATAAACTTATAATATTAAATTTCATGTATGCACATTTGAAAATAATAAAAATGCTCTACAAATTTCAAACATCCGAAAAATATATGTAAACAGTCAATGAAAGATTCCAGTAAGTGAACATTTATTGCCATGCTCATCTGGCATCTCGAGAATGAGTAAATTTTCTAACATTATACTTCATTTTGTATTACATAATATTTTAATTAAATAAATAGAAATAGAATTTCCATAACTCTTGTATAATTAAATTTGAGAGTTATTATTTCAAAAAAATATCACTACAACTTCGTTCTTAGATGTGGTAGTTGTTTTCCTTTTGCTACAACATACATGTTTCATATTTTAGCATGTAAACTTTGAATTGGTCCTTTTGATTAAAGTTGCGTACTTAAAAATTAAACTACTCCGTTTAAGTGGAATATTGTATTTTACACCATAAACTATATTCGATCAATAAGTAACATTAGAATGACAGTAGATACTTGGTTGTGCCATGTAAACCACGAGATCTCGTTCTTTCTGATTATCAAGTATTTAGGCCAAAAAAAGAAGAATGTTGTAAAAACATATGTTATTTTGATGAAGAAGCAAGCTAACAGAACCACATTAACAACAAATGCCTTCATTGTTCTTCTTCGGCTTATTTTCATTCACCCCTCTCCTAATACAGGGTGGCGCAGGGCCGACTGACAGCAATTTTATTTCTTAAATATTACATTAGTTAGATAACTTTCTTGATTCAGGCACTGTCTTAAGCGCTCTTGAAAATTCCTAAAAACTCTTCACAAAAGTTCTTCATCTATTATTGCTACTTCGTTACGGATTGGTTGTTTTAAAACTTCAATGGCACGAGGACGATTTGCATATACCTACCCTTCCTTTCAGATATGCCCACAAAAATGAATCGGCAACTCTAAGATCGTGGGAACGCGTGGGCTAAGGAATATCACCAAAATGTGAAATTACCCCACGAAATTGATTACGCAGGTGTTCCATGACTGGTTGAGTTGTGTGACATGTCGAACGATCTTGCTGGAAGTACATGTTTCTAGGATTTACTACCAGTCTTTCCAGGTGATGTGGTACAAAACGTTATAGCATGTCTAAGTACCGTTCCGCATTAACGGTAACTGATACCCTTAGCATGGTTTTCAAAAAACTAAGGTTCAATTATGCCAAAAGTTTCAAGCTCACACCATACAGTCCCCTTAGATGAATGTAGTGGTTGTTCGTGCATTTCTCAAGGATTCTGCAAAGACCAATAATGCATGGTTTGTTTATTAACAAAACCAGATAAGGAGAAGTGTGTTTCATCGAACATCAGGAGATTATTAATTAGATTTGGTTGATGTTGCAATATTACTAACATTGTCCTGAGGAAAAATTTTCTGAGCTATTTGTTTTTTGTTTGGATGGAATTTTAAAGCGTGCGCCATCCGCTGTAACTTCTTTTGGAAATAGCTAAAACCTGAGTTTGTTGTAGGAGTGAACGATGTGGAGATCGCTGAATGGCTTCTCTTATTCTTTCGCCATTTTCAGGAGTATTCACTGTCCTTGCAGTATCTTCAAACCTACTCACCCAGCTCAAAATTGTATTGCGGTTAGGAATACCACCACGTCCAGCAACTTGAACGTGGTTTCGAAAACGACGCTGCGTTGCAGTCACCGACTTGGTTTCATGAAAAAAAAACGCACTGTTTTAGAATGGTGTCCTATTGACCAAGTATTCATTGTCTGACGGGGTTTTTATTACCTGTCAGAAACTGAAATAAATAAACTAACAGTCAAATAGATGACGGCTTGCAATATTTGTTTTGCGGTGCAACCCAGATGAAATGTCAATCGGTCGTGCGCCACCCAGTATTTTCCAAGATCTCGGATCTTCAGCTTTCCGGAACCATTTCCGTCCAGTGGTTGCTTTGACGTCACCCGGCCTTTTTTGGGATCTTTCCTGGGTACTTTTAGTCTGCCTGGGCCTGAAGTACATGGCTTTAACTCTTCAGTGTAAATAAGTTTTTTGTAGAGAAAAAAATTCTGCATCTGTAGATACTATTGTTTATAAATTTCCAATTTTAGGAACCATATAAATTAAAGAAATAAAATATGCTATCTTTGAAAAAATCAGTGGTGCCTTGGAAATATGTAAACAAACAACACGCTCATTTACTTTTGTCATTGCTGTTTGACGTTTATAACAGATCATTAAATATTCTTCCCGTTAAAATGTATGCAACTGAAGAAAAAGTAGAAATGATAAAATGGTTTTATGTTGGAAATAGTGCTCGTCAAGTAAGTGCCTTGTTTAGCGTAAAATATCCGAATCGGCAAATTCCAAGTAGTTCAACGATTGATAAATTAATACGGAAATTTGAAACTACAGGCACAGTATTCAATAATTTTAAATGTAACAATTAGGCTGAAAACGTGCAGCAACATGAGGAAAATGACAACACCTTGAATGTTTTGGCAGCAGTAGCTGCAAATTCCAATGTAAGTTTAAGGCAAATATCGCAAGATATTGGCTTGCATCACAGCCGAGTCCTGCGAATTTTGAAAAAACACAAGTTTCGCTCTTACAAATATCAGTGTCATCAAGAGTAGCTTGAACGTAATATGGAGAAGAGAAGTGCATTTTGTTTCTAAATTATGGAAAAATGTAACGAAGACGGGGAGTTTTTGAATAACGTTTTGTTTACGGATGAATGTACATTCACACTGCATAATGAACCAAATGTGAAAAATTGCAGAGTATGGGCTACTGAAAATCCTCGCAACATTTTACAAACCAGGAGAGCGCTGTTTGCAGTTGTTAGAAGAGGATATAGCTCCGGCGGTGACAGAAGTTTCTAGAGACGATCAAGAGATTTGGCTTCAGATGGATGGGTGCCCCGCACACAACACTCGTGAAGTGCGCGACTTTGTAAACTACAGTTTTTCCAATAAGGTGATCGATCCAAATTATTTAATTAACTGGCCTGCTAGGTCCCCCGATCTTTCGCCCAACGATTTTTTTCTTTGGGGACATTTAAAATCGCAAATTTACTCTGGAAGAACCTTTCAAACTATTGAAGAGCTAAAACATTTTATTCAAGCCCAATGCGATAAAATATCACCATATCAGTTAGCAAATGTTAGACGGCAATTTTACGATAGGTTGGGTCATTGTTTAGTCGTTAATGTTGCTTTATTTGAACATTTGTTATAATTAATTAATTTTTGTGTTTTTGTATTATCGAAGTCACAGAAAACTGGGATAGGAAAATTACGCAGTTACTCTATTTTTCGAAAAGTGTAGTTTAGATGTAACATTTTGACTGAACTGAACGTTATTAAAGGAGACAGCCCAACTTTAATAATGTTCAGTCAAAATGCCACATCTAAACTACACTTTTCGAAAATAAGGGTGTCTGCGTATTTTTCCTCTCCCAGTTTTCTATGACTTCGATGGTACATAATTATGTTTTGTTATGGTGTTTAATTCTTGCTTCCTATAGATACTAATTTCTTTAATTTTTTCGGTTTCGGAAAATTATAAACGATGTATAGACAGATACCTACAGCATTTTCTCTAGAAAAAACGAATACATTTTAACGAGAACAGAATTTAATAATCAGTTATAAACGTCAAATAGCTAAGACAAAAGTAAATGTACATGTTGTTTGTTTACATAATTCCAAGGCATCAGTGATTTTAACAAAAATTGCATTTGTATTTCGTTGATTTCTACGGTTTCGGAAAATAGAAAATTGTAAACAATAGTATGTACAGATGCGGTATTTTTTCTCTACAAAAACAGTTATTTACACTTTAATTTAAAAAAAATTGGGGAGTCAATAATCAAACATTAATAATTTACCATTGAAATCCCTATGCTGCGTCGCGCAAGTCACCACCCTGTATATATAATACCCGGCGGTTTTCTTTTGATGAATATGGAATGTTGCCATGTCAACCTTCGGTCGGTCAGACCTAATAGTTTGCATGCCCTGAATGTTGCATTTGTTTTTCACTAAGAGTGTATAGCAGATTCCTTCGCCGCAGATCAGTATCTTTTTCTTTCTAGGATGTTCTTAATCTTCTTTACTACCCTGTAGATTTGATTTGTTCTTTCGTGATATCGTCGAAGAGCAAAGTGATGCTCAGGAATCAACTCGTCTCATTCTATTAGTGCAATTAGCCTTGCGGTATCATCCTTTCAAAAACCTTATCTGTTAGAAGTTACTCAAAAGTTTTCCTAGATTTACGCAGCGTTAAATATCTAGCTTTCCTACCTTTCTCGCTTATTTCCTATTTCTAGATCGTGTTTGGGAGCCTCTTTAGGATTTATTTGTTACTTTATGGTGTACTTGGCTCCTGTAATTTTTTTATTGGCAATTCCCTTAAATTTGAAATTCTTCAATTAAAGTCTGTTCTGGGATTATTTGTCCAAGATATAGTTTAAATGCACCAGCAAGGTATTCTGCAAAAGTATCCATTTTTTCTTAACTGTTTTCAGCCCACTTTCAGTTCATTTTACACTAAGACAAGTGTAGTTTTATTTTTATGGTTGTCTTCAGCAACGAATCATTACTTGCCTCTGTGGCTGTACATTCAAATAATTTTTCTTGTGGTTTATTAAAGCTTTTCTTACCTGTTCCAATTTAATTATTTATTAGCGATTACTTAACTGGAGTCTATTTGCGATTATTGTATTTTACTATGATGTAGCTGACAAAACCAACTATATTTTAGTCAAATTAACGATGGATTTATTTACATCTTCAGATAGTTCGTTCAGTTGTTCCCTAAATATTTAACAATTTGGCATGTCTTTGCAAAGCATCATCTATTTAGGTATCTGCAGTATTTCAGAATACATAGTAATAAGTAATACTGGTTGGTGAATGATATAATAAATCACCACTAGATTCAATTGCAATCTTATTTACTCGTTTTACAACATCAAGTCTAACAGGTCTGTTATTTTTCTTTTATTGGTATGCTAAAGGGTGTTTTTTTAGAGGGATGCAACTTTAAATTGAAATAAAACACAGAAAGATGTTTTTAATATCCATGAAACTGACTTTATTTGAAAGATAATTTTAAGGGATTTATGTTTGAATATGATTTCGGGCATGTGACCGCCGCGATTGACGTATACATGACGTAATCTGAAGGTCCAATTTTCACACACTCTTTTCGCAGTAAATCAGGCTGTATTTCATTTCAGCAATAACGCGTCGAATTTTGGCTTTCAAGTGCTCAATTGTTTCCGGTTTATCGGCATAGACATGCGACTTTACATATCCTCCAAGAAAATAATCTAATGGCGTCAAATCGCACAAACGAGGTGGCCAGTTAACAGATCCACGAAATTGATTTTTAACTGGCCACCTCTTTCGTGCGATTTGATTATTTTCTTTGAGGATATGTAAAGTCGCATGTCTACGTCGATAAACCGGAAACAATTGAGCACTTGGAAGCCTACATTCGACGCGTTATTGCCGAAATACAGCCTGATTTACTGCGAAGAGTGTGTGAAAATTGGACCTACAGATTACGTCATGTACACGCCAGCCGCGGCCGTCACATGTTCGAAATCATATGCAAACATAAATGCCATAAAATTATCTTTCAAATAAAGCCAATTTCATGGATATTAAAAACATCTTTCTGTGATTTATTTCAATTTAAAGTTGTATCCCTCTAAAAAAACACCCTTTAGTATATCGGTTGTTCTGTTAATATATAATAATCTATTTCAAGAAATTCATCTTCAAAAACTACAATTTTTCATGATCTAGCCAAGGTATGCAAATTAATATTTTCCCTGGCTTGTATAATACAGCAGATTAGGCCTTTAAGGTCTTCTTCTTCTTCTTCGTCTTTTATTTAGGCATCTGCCTGTTTTTCGTCACGCTTTATTGTGTTCATGGTGTATCCACAGAAGACGACAGCCAGCTCGTCGCCCATCTCTTTGGGGGTCGTCCTGGTTGCCGTTTTGCAGTTGGTTTGAGATCTCTTGCCACTCTTATAATTCTGTCCTGGTTCGCTCTTGCGACATAGTCATTCCACCCTTTTCTGCGTTTTCTAAAAAATTTAACAATGTCTGTCACACCACACTGTTCCCGGATATCTTCCTTCCGTACCCTATCCATTCTTGTTTTTCCCACTACCGCTCGTAGTGTAGGCATCTCTGCAGTTCTCATTAGCTGCTTAGTTTTGTTGGTCTTCGCTCGACATTCTGCTCCATAAGTTAGTAACGGTCTCACCATGGCTTTATAAATTTTGACTTTGGCATCGTTGCTCAGATAGCGATTTTTCCATGTCACATCTCGAAGGTAACCCGACATTCTTGCTCCGTGTATTGTTTGAGATTTTACTTCTTTATATAAATTTCGGTCGCTAGAGATATTCACTCCCAGATATTTAAAAGACATGACCTGCTGTATTACCTTCCTGTCGATCTCCAATTTACACCGCACGGGATCTTTTGCAACAGTTAATGATTTGGTTTTAACAATGGACACTATCATATTATATTTCTTGGCGGTTGTCACAAACTGATGCAATAATCGTTGTAAGTCGTCCTCACCTTCCGCAATGGGTACGGCATCATCCGCATAGCATACGATGTTAATTTTCTTGTTGCCGAGTTGATAGCCTGATTTACACCTGCAAATTTGTATTATCTTGTCCATAACCAAGGAGAACAGTACAGGGCTCAGTGAGTCCTTTAAGGTCAATTTCTTTATAGTCACCTGTCTCAGCAATATTGTATAACGCAGAATGTTGAACATAATAGTAAACGGTCGAATAATGGAGACTCAACTTTTCTAGCATTCAGTGAAGCTACTCCTTCATTCCAATGTTAATTGTGAAAGGTACCTAATAGTAAATTGTCATTTTATTAGTGTTTTATGTTTTATTTTCAAATTACCTTCACTGACATTTTCAAATGTTGTATTAGTCTCCTTTTGTGGGAAAACAGTGTACGTTCTAATCTAGTTACTCCAATAAAAATATGTGCCAAGCATTGGGCTTTATGACTACGTTAATTACAGACTAACATTTCTAAAATCCGAAAATGACATCGAAAGGTAGCAAACATTGGCGAACTATTACATGGCTTAGTTACTATATAATTTCTTGAACAATGAGTTACATTTATTGTGAAATTAATTAAATCCTTGTCGGTTTGCACCTGGAGCAAATTGAAAAGCCCCGTTTCTGTATGTAACACTGAACGTGCGCCTCTGAATATACTACACATTGTTGTAAAACTTCGGTTGTTATCCGCACGTCCGCCGGGGCTATCCCCGGACGTCTGTTATTTGGAAAATCGAATCGCATCACTTCTCCGGCTTTTTCAGCGTGCAGTCCAAGCTGTGGTGTTAATTATTATCGCCATTAGTGAAAAATCGGGATGTTTGGGGCCAGAGAGGCGCGTGGAGGGTGGCGAGGACGTGCAGCAAAATTAATTGTGCCGAAGATATGTGGTTCGCATGATGCGCCGGACCTCAACGTTCTCCACCTCTCCCATACAATGTGGGCTCCGCAGAACCACCCTGTTCAAACTTTAGATTGATGTAATGAACTTCGTAAATAGCACCTTGAAATGTAACTGCGAAACTTGTTAATTGAGTGCTCGTGCGTTTGACGCGAAAGCTGCTTAACTTATACTGCTGATATCCACCTGCAAATCGAGAACAGTTAACCAGATTCGAATTAACAAAATCAGAGAAGTTTCTGCTCCTCTATGGGGGAGATAAGGGATGAGCGCGATTAGAATGGGAATAAGAATTGCTCGTACGAACGTTGCTCCTTTAGAGAATAATATGTAAACCTGCTAAAATACAATTTAGGCCAATCAAAATCGACAGCCGGAGCTTACACGAACACTACTTGGTTTTAATATATAGAAAGAAATGTAATTCAGCATTATTGCAACAGCAACCGCAGACCGCAGAAAAAATAAAAGTGTTTTATCACTAATTACGGGAACGTAGTTGGAACCTTTCCATTGCGAGCAGGTAATCACAACGGGAAATAATTTTTGGTGACCGCGATGTTTCAACGACGTTGTGATTATGTAGCGGTTACTTTTCGACTTGGTAGCCGCAACTTCCACGGAACTTTGCTGTTTTTTTTAGATTACTGTCGCTTCCTTTGTTTTGCATGTCATTTTGATAAGTCTATGTTTTATTTTTCTATGATCCTCTGTCTATTTTTCTAACTTAGAAACTAAATAGAATACTATAAAAGTAATATTAGAGAGAAAAACTTGTGCTATTTTCCGATGGTTCAAGTGACATAATGAAACGGATGCTTATTTACAGTCAAACGTCGTAATGACTGGTCCAAATCAAACCATGCGCCATCTAAAATTTCATTTCCAAATTAAAATATGGGATTTAAAATGTTTAGCGTCATATCAGAATATGTAGCCCTAGATGCTGAATACCTTTTATCATTGTTCTTTGAAACTTGAAGGTAATTGTTATGCATTCGTTTATTATATTTGATGTAGAAACGATAATGAATACATTTTTTTAAACCCGTGTGACCTGAAGTTTTATGTTATACAAAATGGCGCCGTAATTTTTTGTTTTAAAAAAGCGTACTTCGAAAAACACAACTTTAAAGTCGTTTTAACTAATAAGTAAAACTTGAAAGCAATTGCTACTTCACGACAGTGTGACGGGCACTACAAATATAATTTTAGCCTCAACATAGTTGTGACTACCACAAACTGCCTATTCAAAGTTCCCATTATCACTTTCTAGATCTACATAGAACATTAATTTCTATATTAACATATTCAATGTTCTATTAAAGGTCGTTTTGTGACCAACCGTGCCTTTCCAAGCAGACGTAATTATTTTTAAGAGCCACACTGCCAAGTACTTATGGATATCACTATGCACAGCATGAAATTTTATCAATATTGGGCACTATATGATGAAGTTTACTTTATGGTAGATTTTAGAGATTTTCACTTTATAGTAACCGTGCATAGTGACCTTCGTTATTAACAGTAGTAGATGCTACTTACAAGTTTCACTACTTAATAGGAACAGTAAAGTTATTCAGAACTTCGTAGCAACTGTCAAAACTACTTAGACGTAGTTAATTCTTTAAAGCCGCATGAATTAGTTGTTCCTACCATCATTAGCCACCTTACAAGTTCTGAAAACTTTAAGGTCGTCCCGAAGGTAACTACGAGGTTTGCAATACTGCTGCAGCTACGTACAAGTCATGTACACCTTCAAAGTAACCATTAATGGTAAAAACTCCTTGGCAGCAACTGTCGATTTGTCAAATGAAGTTATTTATACATAAAACCAATTGTTTTAGAGGAGATTACGTAATAGTTACTCATTCGAGGTTCCTGTCTCAATTATGGGTACTTTGGTGTTGGTTGGGGCATCATACTTTGAAGAAAGTTAAAGAAATGGTAAAAAAAATTAAAAATTGGGTATAAAGCTAACCTAATATCTGTACAGTATGATAAATGCTGACAAATAAGGAATTCTGTATATTAAGAAATAACAAACGTGAAATGAAGTCATCGCAACGATCGCGGTCGCAGATACATTTGGACAGTGTGGGAGAGAGTGCCACTCTCGGCTCGGGCTTTCCGGGTTTCACTCCTGAAGCAATGCGAAAGCGGTTCCGGGGAGCAACGGTAGAGATTAGGCGCACAAATAGGTATTGTATTGTGGAATAAATATATGCCAAAAAAGTAAGATTGTCCAAAACATATTCAATTGAAACGTATGGGATTCACATTGAGAAACACTTTAACAAACACATTCATAAGAAACCCTGTGGTAAAATGGAGTAAAAACCGGCAAAGAGAATTGAATGACAACGTGGATAGGTTGGAGAAATAAACAATATCAGCCTTAAAGTAAAACTTTTACTAAATTTTCTTCTAATAGCACCTTGAGTCAGTATCCGATTCCCCAAAATTAACTAATATTTAATTCTGCTTCTTTAAGTTCTGAATACAAAATTATCAGGCACGTATGAGCTATGGGTATCATGCAGGCGGCTCTTGTTCTTCTTTTTTTTCTTTCTCTTTTGGTGGTACGGTCCATGTAGCTTCTTTCCTTTATCTATATCTGTCTTCTGCTTTTGTCCTCCATTTTTTCACTCCCATATCTTTAAGGTCTTCTTTCACATTATCGCCCCATTTCTGTTCTCTTTCGCTCTGGTTAGAGTTCCTGTTTTCCTGCATGCTATTTACGTGTTCCAGCTATTTTAGACACTGGATTTTTACTGTGCAAACCATGTCCTAGTCTTCATCCAGTTGTTTTATGTCTCGATTCATTCTAGTTCGCCACTTACCTTTTTCTCGGACTATACCACAAATTGTTCTTAATACTTGTCTCTCAAATTTGTTTAGACTCTTCTCATCTTTTTTCTTGAGCACCCACGTTTTGTTTAACGATGTTGACACTGATTTTATTATTATTCTATATATTCTCTCCTTGGAATTTTTTGGCACGTTTCTAAATTGAAATTTACGTTTTAGAGCGTAGTAGTTTTTATTTCCTACCACAATTTATTTCTGCACTTGTTTTATTTCCACAGTTAATGTATTTCCCAGATACGCTGCTGTGTTCCTCTAAAAGCAAGATGGGGCCGGGACCTAGAGCTGGTAGTCAAGATCAGGTTAAGGTTCAAGTCTCAAGCGTCTTTAACTAACTGTGGATTCTCCTTTTATACCCTTCGGCTACCTCGTTATCGGCCAATTTCTAGAGGTGGTTGGAGAAGTAACTGTGTAGTGTACCAGTTTACGCTACGTCTGCGCATGATGGCTAAGATCGCCTTATCGAAAATCCGTACGCTATGAAGATGTGGGTGAAGATTGTAACGGGAATTTCCCGCACACTATTTGTGCCTTAGGTAAATTTGTTGCGGGGGCTAACGTTACATTCTAGCTCGCAGTACGCTATTATTAAAGCTTTTCTTGATATGAGTGCTAAGTCTGCAGACGCCATGTATTGACGAGATCGGTTAGAGATTCTAGATCTGGGATTTCTGTCTCTTTTTTCTGGCTTCTTGCTTTGCTTTTGATCTCTCCGTTTTTAAATCTTCTAGTTTTTACATAATCATTACAATTATCTACCTATATTTTCCTCTCACCATAATGTGTCAATTTCACTTCTAATAGCGAGGAGATCCTTGTGAATTTCTCGATACGGGAAACAAGTGCTAACAACTACTGCATTTTTCCCATGCAAAATATTCAAGTTTTCTCACATTATCATTGCTTATATCATGGTTGCTATGGTTCCTTACCGTTGTTTCTTTCTAAGCTTTCATAAAAGGTGTCTTTATTCATCTCTTATTTTACTTCTGTCGGTGTGTGGCAATTTATCAGTGTCCTGTGGAAGGCCCTGATTTTTAATCTTATTGAGCAGATTTTGTTGCTTATTGCCTATATAGAAGCCAATTACTAGATGTTATTTTCTTGTTGACCATGAACACTGTACCCAGTATGGTGTTTCTACTTTCGATATTAAATAGTGTGAAACCTTTTAATTCTATTATTTCTTTTTCTTTCTATCTAATTTCCTGTGTCGCCGCTATAGGTATTTCATATTTCCCTAGTCACTCTTTAAAGGTTGTATAGCTCCAACCATATACAGGCTCCGTATATTCCATGTAGCTGTGATCAAATCATTCTTCCTTACCGTTGTTGTGGTCCTTTCACTGATCATTCAGGCTTTCGAGTTTTCGAGTTTTTGCAACTATGGATTTTTTTGTGAATTTGGATTTCTAGCCCTAGGCGCAGTTAGCTCCATGCCCAACCTCCTTTTCGGAGGGCACTTTTCTCTGTTCTTGCACCTGATCGTGACCTTATCATCTACATAGGTTGGTTACCAGATCTTAAATAGGGTTTCTCGGGTTGACAGAGTTCACCACGTACCGGTGAGCGTTGGGGAAGCTATGTGGCAGTATCGAGATCCCAATGCTGTGTATTGCGCTACCCCTTTATGAACTCTATATTTCTTTTTAAATATATTAAATATTCAGTATTTCATATATTTTTTCCTTTATTTTAATAAAATTTGTCTTTTAACCTGAGATCAATTTGATGTTTTGGAGCAAGTTCAACTGGGAAGTAATTTTTCCCAAAAATAAAGTACAGAAAAATGCTCAGAATTACATCTCGTATGCATATGCAAAATTTCGTTATAAAATACAAAAATGTTCGTATTATTTTGCATAAAACTATTGACTTGGTGCTATTGTATCTTTTTGTGTGTTTGATAGGCTATTTTGAGCATGATTTTTATCGAGAATTACTGTTACTGCTAATGGTTTCTCTTCTTGCTTCTAAGTTCAGATGTCGTCAATAACCTTTTTTACATTGTAATTAGGTAGATGCCGTTTTGCACAGTTTACACATTTTTTTCTATTTTATTACTCCGACTGAATAAGTTTATATGTAAAAATAATACAAATTTAATTTAATTTGGTGGTTGAAAATAACCGTTATAAAATTATAATTTTCTAACTATTATCCCAGAAAAATTCTTGATAAAAAATCCTTAGAATGAAGCACGGAGCCGAATAGCCCAGTAAAATTATTTACTGCTGCCCTATTTTAGTTACGGTTGCTAGCGGGTAAATTCGTAATATAAATAGTGTTCCGTTGGGGGATGATCACGTCAACATTTACAAAGACAACAAGGATTTAATCAGCAATTATAATTTTAAGTCAAAAAATATAATACAGCAAAATACGATTTGCAAACGGCTGCCGAAAAATTGGGAATAAACAAATTAGCCAATTAATAGAAAGCAATCAGCCGGAGAAATTAAAGCTGATAATTCATTATGTGTGTAATGTACTTTAATTTTGATCTGGACGCTTACGCATGAAATGCGCTACCTTTATTATTGTACAATCGGACAGGAATTATCGTCTAATACTCGTAACTACTTCATGTGACTGAAAGTGAAACGAGAATATATGATTCTACACTATAGCATGCTATGATGTAGAACGTGGTGGTGTACGGAAATTTAGAGATGAAAAAAGTACTACTAAGCAGTTATTAGAGACGTTCCGGATATTCCACTAAAATTTATAATTCCTTTTTTCCATTTTTTTACAATCCTCTTCCTTCTGATTCAGAATAACCATTTGCTTCTTTTGGGATTGCTCTCTTCTATTCTATCATATAGAATTCTTTTTCAGCTTAACATTATTCACTGTGGATTTCGTATAATTATCCTTTTTTCAGTAACTAAGCATTTAAAAAGAACTCTTGTTAATGCAATTGCCAAGATTTTCATGTATCAAAAATGTCAGTAAAAGGGAAATGTTAGGTGTACAGAACCGTTGACATTATACTACATATATGAGAATTGTGTCGTCGCTCTTACTGGTATAACCAGCATAATGGCGCAGTGGGTAGAGGGCGAGGATTACAACAAGCGAGTCCTCGGTTCGAAACCATGCGCAGTCGCAACTTTTCCACAGTCCTTTGGTTCGGTACTGGACCCGATGATCATTTACCGTTGGGTTACAGTTACCAGTGCTCGATATACTTTTAAAAGCAACTTGACCTCATACAACACGTTGTTATAGGAGAAACCCCGCTAACGACGGGTAACAAGCTTAAAACAGTTCAGTAGCTCAGCGTGAGGGGTAGCACTTCGATTAAGGTAAAAGAGGGCTTGATTGCGATAATTCACACAATTCTAGCTGGAAAGGAACCAGAACAAATTCACCTGGTGTATGTTTGCCGGCGATGTAACGGGGAACCGACTAGGAAAATGCCCCCTCGTGCGATGGCAAGAATAGCCTGGCTCATCTTCAAGATTTGGATCTTAATTGATGTTTGAAACTTTATCTTATTGCAAGACTACGCGGAACTGCATTTCGCTGCACAAATGAAAATTATACAGTAAATTTAAACCCTCTATTAAGATAACATTTGTAAAAATACATTTATGCGGGCACCAGCGGAAGGCCAGAACGGCAACATTCTCTAGGAATTCTACTTTCTTGTGACGTCACGTCGCGTTAGAGGAAAAAACCTCCACATGTATTCGTCTGGAAAGCTTTTCCGCAGGATATAAACTGGCGTTACTGCGCCTTTGATGGGATACGCACGAAAACTTATTTCACAACTGCAAAATTATAACCAAGTACAAGTTTAGCAGGCATTTACTCATAACAGTTTAACTGCGGTTGTAAAGTAATTCAATGGATAATAATGCCAGAATGAAGCTGGTCGGCCACCCGGAGTTAGTGAAGATCGTATCCGGGAGCAATGGCTCGAGAATGGCAAAAAAATCTAAGAATAGCTACGGGTAAATTGTCGTCGTTCTACGTGCTACATGACAGAAGATCTTTCAGGGCGGCGTCGGCCTGTCGAATAAAAAATAGACACCGAAACTTCAAAGTTCAATTGACTACCAGCAATCGGCGTTGATCTACACGATGTTGCACAAGAGGTTCTCCAGGGCTGCGTTGGTATATAAGGCGTTGCTATGTGCGGCGTGGGTGGACGATACCAGGGACCTCCTAAATATATCTGACCGGAGATCTATAGAAAATTCGGCGGCATTCAAACGAAACCGGATATGGAATATCAGATGTGGATGCCTCGCATGGGAGAGCTGCGTATATCAGGCAGTCGTCGTAATTTGCTAAAATTGGCTTAAAGGGCTTTCCAAGAAGCTACATTCACCGAGGAATACCGATCATATACGTAGAAACGTTCTGCTCGATGATCGCCGGCCCACAAACCCAACTATATTTTACACACAAAAAGACACATTTGATAACCCAGGAGTTATCAAGCAACATGGGTAGCTCGGATATATAATCCATTTAGAAAACTCCGTGACATCTAGAGTGTCAAATGCAACATTTTGAGTCTACTTGATAAGTAGTTAGTACCTACTATTTCAGCTGATTGTACTTAATGGTTAGTAGCGTCAAACTTGCAAGTAAAGTTATGACAAATTATTTGTTATTTTGCTAAATTTAGCTATGAATCGTAGTTTTAGTGAAACAAAACAAAAGTAGATTTCGTTTTTGCTTCACTTCGTCCATTATATTTAAATTGTTTTGAATTATAAGAAGATCATTAATCAAATTGTACTTGAATAATTCAAATGTCAAAGTGAAAGTAAAAAACAAAATCTTGAAATTGAAATTGAAAATGGCGCCAACATAAAATGCAAAAATTACTAACACCCTACTAGCTATCTTCATATTAACCAACTGATAGTGACTTTTTCGTTACGGGAGTTTGCTGAATGGTTTATATATTCCGATTATTCTTCTATTATTTTAGCAACGTATATTTAGGTTAATAGGTTGAAATTATTTATTGCAGACGTTTGTTGTTTCTCCTTCCTTTACGTGTTTCTATTTCTGCCTTATTACTTTCGTCAGTTCATAACTCTGCTCTGGTGGCTCGCTTGTCTCGTCTATTTTACTTGGTTTCTGTTAGTCAACGCCTGTGAATAATTGTCCTAAACATTTATTTTATTATACTTCTCCTAATATTCTTCCCGGCTCCTTCATACTATATGAATTTCAGAAGTTGCACTTGTTTGCATTCACCTCAGAGTTTTTCGTTATTATCTGCTGTCGTATTTTTTTGTACTTTCTGACATTTGATAATTTAGTTTATTCCTGCAGAAGTAGATGCAGTTTCTAGGTTATATTTAAAAATTATTCTTCTTCTTCTAACTCAGTGTACACAGACACGTTGAATTAACGTTGAAATGTAATTTTGTCGGAGTGTCGCGAAATTCGTTTAATGTTAAGTAAGTACGTTATGATCAAACAAGATCGTTATCTGGTGACATTATAATCGCGATCCAAAACATGTAAGTTTTCGACAGTTTTTCCGACAATTTAACGCGTTTTTTATATGTGCTTGCTAAGCCGACGTACTTGATCGTCATGTTATTGCACATTTTTGACTTATATGTGAACGTTGTAACGTCGTTGCCTTTTTAACAAAAACATTATGTGTTTTATACGTTAAAACAAAGTTTTTAAACGCAATTTTTTAGTTGAGTGCTAACGATATTTTATTGACGTCAAGTATTAAGGACCGAATAACGTTAATTTTTTTTGAATCACCTTTATTGTACTCAGTCCAATTCAATAAAAGGGCGACTTCATTTGATAAAAGACATCTCAAACAGATCGGATGTTTTAACACTATACAGTTTAATCTAAAGTCGACGGCCGTTTTATCTTAAATCTGGAAAAAATTAAGCTTAGTGGAACATTCGACATACTATCTATCATATATTTTTCTACTACAACATATTCTGCTAGCCTTATGTCAAGCTGGAATAATAAACACACAACGGTCCGACTCACAGACTTTATCAGTTACACAAATGGCGATCTCAACAGTGAATCCGGGTCACCATACAAAGGGAAAGAACGGCTTGTTAGCATACTGTAACATTCCGCTATAGTGTGAGCAACGATCTTACTCATGATAGACGAGCTGATGACACGTGTTCCGTGACAACATTTTCGTAAACGTCATGTCAACGTTTAACATCAATTGCTGGTCTAAAAAGCTCTTAAAATCAACTTCATCATTCAGAGTCGACTACTAATCCAAAAGGCGTTTTATATTTAAATTGTTTTAACGCAATATGAAAAGTGTTAATTTTCGAGTTTTTATCAACGTCATATCTACGTTTAACATTCACTGCTAGTCTAAAAAGCTCTTCAAATCAAGTACATCGGCGTTATGTAAACATGCGCAATACACATCATAGCCAACACGTTTCATGAACGAAATAATTAAGTAAACAGTAAAAATTATTAGTGAAAATCAGCGTTGAATTTAGATTAAGACACTAGTTTTAACGGTTTGACTAAAAGTCAACTTTTAATTTTGTACGAATAACGTCTTTTCAACTATGTTAACGTCTTCTCGACGTATTTTAAACGTACTTGTGCCCGCTGGGAACTTCACACCTCTACTTCCTTCTCCAGAAGTTACCTGTTTTTCTCCTTTATCTTACTTCTGCTTCGTTTTTTAGTCTGTTTTTTTGTTTTTTACGATTTCCCTACATTAGAAACTAAGCAAACTTCCCGCCAAGCTGTGTATCTGTGCACATGCGTTTATGCCAATCGGTAAGCAGCTAGTTGCCTATAGTTGACGCTGTTAATAGTGGTTGCGTCTATGGGAGCTATGGGAACTACCTGCTAGAGATGGGCGCATGTCACGCACGTTTCACGCTTGCTTTAAACACTCACATTTAGGCACGCTCACGTTCACTCATGTTCACGGCGTGACGCTCCACTCATGACGTGACCCGCAGCTTTTATTTGAAAATTCAAATTCAGATAGAACAAAATGTTCAAATTTAAAACCAATAAAAACAACAGAACTAAAAACTTTAATATATTGCACGTGAAATAATTTAAGTGATATGTTGCAATCATAATAACAAACACAAAAAGATATAAATGCCAATTGACTACAATACCTTACAAGGGATAAATACTGACTTCGCGTAAAACATTTCTTGCAACGGTCTTCAAAGAATACCAAAAGCTGTCATTGGAATTGACGTTTTCGTTATTAATACAAGTACAAGAAGGTGTATCTTGTTAGACAACACTTTTAATTCCCAGGTTTAAAAGTACTTTTACGTGCGAGGAACTATAAATTAGTTCTACTTAGTAGCCTACACACTCAGACAATTGACTGTAGACGCAACAGTCACAACACAACACAGGTGCCACATACAATACAATAACCTCCCGCTCCAGCTCTAGATCTTCCACATGGGTGGATAGCTGGGGAGTGGGGCACCCTGCAGTCTTTTATTAGTTATTTAATATTTAACGTGAAATTAACGTGAAGTGTCAATGACGCCTTGGAAATTTTCACTCACGTTCACGGCCCGATTTTCAAATATTACTCATGTTCACAATGGGACCCGCCGTGACCCAGCGTGACCCGACTGTTTTTATGTCACGCCCCCATCGTTACTACCTGCTTAAATAATATTTATTATAGAATTATTTTACCTGTTTGAGAAGTGGCTCATGTTGCCTCATGACATATTTGTCACTGAGAAACGTATAGTTGACATTTCCAGTATTTATTTGAAAAATTATTTGACTTGGAGTAGAAGTTTATTGTTTCTAATACTACCATGTACTTTACTAATCAAGTTGTTATTCTCTATTTCTATAATATATTTATAACATTTTATTGGCCTTGCGTAATAAGAGGAGCATTGATATTTGGTTGCCCTCTGCATGTTTTCTTCCAAGGTGACCTCAATTAGTATACGTCTATTGGTAGGTCAACTAGTCTGTTTTAGTTCTGTGTTGTTAAACACGTGTCTAAACCATGCGCCGCTATAATAACACAGTTTTATTGTAGGATTGTGCTATTGTTGGATTCGTTTGGCTTTAATATTTAATTATGTGTACTAATGTCTGCCTGCTATTAAAAGTGTTTCATCATCGATTGGAGAGTGGCGGCGTAACCCAATTTCTCATTACACAAATATGTAAAATATTGTCATCAGCTATAATTTTCACATTTTCCGGAGTTTGGGTGATTCCTAACTGATACTCAGATTATAGCCGAATTAATAATTAAAAAATTATAGGCCGTAATTTTAATTCTTTATACCCTTACAAGGCATAAAAGTGATGTAAAAAATACACAGCGCAGCGCGGTGAAGCTATAAAAATTATATTACAGGCGAATAGTATTAAATTTGAGTTCCGAATTCCTGTAAGAATAGTGAAGGCGGCAACATTTAAATACGCCGTATTAACCTACTCGACATTCTTTCGACATACAATAAGCTCAACTTCAAAGGAGCGGGTGTCGCCACCCCCAGGCGGGAAAATAGAAAAGACAGGAATAAGATCGAAAGCGCACAACGGAACGAAGTTCTGTCGAAAAATTGTCTACTTCGAGTCCTAACAGAATTAACCGCGGAAATTACGAAGACTAGCGTGACTTCCGAAAACGGATGCGGGGAATTTTGCAAAAACGCGGCCCCGCTTAACAAACGGATATGGATCGATCCTATTCGAGTGTGCAAGACTAAAATCCGCGATGGAGCAGGGTCGAGCGAGCATCCGCGGTTGCTACAGCTACGAATTTGCCCTAAATTAATTTGCGAAACATCCGCCAGTAGTTGCTATTGCAACGATTATCCCTTAATGTTGCAAACAAGATGTGTACTGGTAACAATTCAATTTGTCGCGAGCTGTATATTACACGCCTAAGAAATATGCATTCTCTGCATTTGGTTCACAATGTTGGGTCTTATTGTGAACGCTCGGCAAAGGATTGCGACCACAATTCCTAATTGTCCTGACGTCACTCCAGCTCCCTATGGGATTAGCTTTGCCCTGGGCGGCTTATGGCACAACAAAACAACCTGCTTCGGCGACAGAAATACTCCCATCTTATAGCCCGAAACCGTGACGTAATATAGCGTTTGTCTTCTACGCTACACTTTATCGCCGTGTTCTTTTTACTAATTCGTCTTCGACACATGGCGTCACGCCAAAACCATTTTTTACATCAATCTCGCGGCCTATCTGGAATATGGATAAACACTTAATTTTCGGAATCCGTAGCGCCCCAAAAACGCGGGCCGAAACTTCGGAACTTTCCGGATATCTGTGCAGCTCCCGCACGCGTCAGAAATGGAAGTGATAATATTTTAAAACAAAATTACCTTTAGACTTTGCAATTTATTATTCAGGGGACGATAACGGAGGAAGACGAAGAATAATAAGAATGCGACTTTAATAACCCAACAGCAACGTTAGGACCTGATTTATTAACCGAAATAAAAAATATTTCGGTTCTCTCACTGCGTCCATATTTTAATATAATATTACTTTGAAGTACAAGTAGTGAAATATTGCGATAATTGAAATTTAGTTGCCGCTGTGTATGAAAAGTACATGTCTTAAATCACTTCTGTAAGTGGATCAGAGGTAGATAGATTGCGTTGACTGGGAGGACCAGATTAGTTTGATAGGTATCGGATGATATAGGAATGGAAACTTGGTAATAGGATCATTGTTCATGATTTGGAGTAGGATGATCTTTGTGGGCAGAAAAGCCAGTTAAAAATTCGCCTTTAAGACATCTGTAGCTACGCTAACTCACAATGAAATGAGCAATGGTTAAAATTTTATGAATTTCTAAAAAAAAATCTGTATTTCTACACTACACTAATTTCAATGTCTAAACGTAATACAAATCAACACGACCGAGTACCATAGCTTATACTAAAAATTCTGTTTACACACTAAACTAGGTCTACTGTTTTAAACAGTATAGAGCAAGTCTGCATTGTTAATGCACACGACCTAGTAAGATTCCTTATATTAAAAGTGCTGTAACGTAACCTATACTGAAGAAACTAGTTCACTAACACAATAATTGACATATTACAAAACGCATTCTCTAATTATTATTTTTAAATTGAAAAGTAGTACATCAACGATCAGAACTATGTACATATTTATATAAAACACAATGCATATAAGTTCTATTAGCTGATTTGCTGATAATCGGCTTGAGGGATTTAACCTGTTGGTGTTACCCTGGAGACGTTAGTGGTTGAGCAGGTCGCGGGGCCATTTTTTGTTGAGTCTTTTGAAGGCTGGTTCTTCTAGTAGAGGTTGAACTGATGGGTTTGGATGTGCTAACAAACGGGCTTGGTGTTTCACTGCCCGTTGGTAGATTTCTTCTTTTACAGTTGGCATATCTATGTCCGTATGTAAAGTTTGGTTGTTGACATAGCACGGAGCATTTGCGATCTGTCTGAGTACCTTCGATTGGAATCTCTGTATGATGTTTAGATTGAACATGCTGGAGCATCCCCATAGTTCTAGTCCGTAGGTCCATATGGGCTTAATTATTACCTTATAAAAAAGCAGTTTTTTATGGAGGGAAAGTGGAGATCTTCTACCGATTAGCCAATCAATTTTTTTAATTTTGAGGTCCATTTGTTTCCTTTTCTTTGTAATATGTGTTCTCCGAATTAGCATTCTGTCCAGGTGCAGTACCAGGTGTCGAGTTTCGGTAGCGTGTGGTATTTCTACAGTGTTAATATAAACGGAGGACACTGCTGTCTTCTTAAAGAGAAAGTCATGTGAGTGGACTTGCTTTCTATAACTTTAATTCTCCATTGGTTCAGCCAATCCTCTAAGAGGTTTAAGTAGTTTTGAAGCTGCTGTGACGCCATAGCTGGATCTTCATGTGTCATCCGCGAATGTTCCCATGTCAACATCTGGGGCTGTAGGCAGGTCAGCAGTGAAGATTAAATATAGCAGCGGACCTAAAACGCTACCTTGAGAAACGCCTGCGGTTATTGGAAACATCTGTAATAGCTCCTCTTCATGTTTGAATTGATATGTACGATTTAGAAAGACAGATGAGCAGTATTTTTTGTCTTCAAAAGCGGTGTAAATAATATTCGTCAAACGATGACACTGTTGAATGGTAGAGTGATCACAACGAAACCCAAACTGGTGATCACGTAAGTGGTCCGCTAACAAATCATCTTTTGATAGCACCGGTAAGAGGCTTATAGGCCGGTAAGAAGCTACTTCCGTTGGCGATTTGCCTGGCTTAGGTATTAGCATTATGTATGCATATTTAAATCTAGTGGCCCAGTAACTGAGTCTCACGATTGAATTAAATAAGATATTTATAAACAATAATCGGAAGTTGGGAACTCAGATAGCATTTTTCCGGTAATTTGGTCAAATCCAGGTGCCTCATTCTTTTTTAAATATTTTATTTTGTGTTCTATTTCTTGCAGTTTCAGAGCTTTAATCGGTGGAGACAGTTGGAGGAGAGCGTCCAGGAAATTTTCTATTTCTGGGTTTGCGTTATTATTGTGCGGTTGAGAAACCTGTGCAAGATGTTTCGCAATGCTGCTGCTTTTTCATTGTCACGCCTAGCCCAAGTACCATCAGGCTTACGAATTGGGGATATGGCGAGGGTGGGTCGTTTAAACCCTTTTGTAGCTTTCCAGATTGTATTGTCTTTGGTGCTTAGATTTTCCACATAGGCAGTAAATGTTTTGTTCTTGAACTCTCGTAGCTTGGTCTTTAGTTTGTTGATGAGCCTGTTCTAGGTATTTTTATCAGCATGATATCGACTTCTTTGCCAACTCGCTCGTGTTTTTCTTTTTTCTTTAACCAGTTCCATTATTTCCATAGGGATATTTTGTGTCTGTCGTTCTTCTAGTTTATATATCCCAAGCCGCTTCTTGAACATAGGTGATGAGAAAGTTTGTTGTGCCCTCTATGTCAACTTCTTTTTCTATATGAACCGAGTGCTGGGTTATTTTTTGGTCTATCAATTCCTTGTATAAATCCCAATCGGTGGTATTATTATAGAACTTTGGCTTGATTTTCTTTTTTATAACGGTTGTGCTGATGGTGGCAATAACAGGTGTGTGATCCGAATTTATATCAAAGTTGGGTCGTACTTCCATGAAGTTGACCAAATACCGTTTAGGATACAGAAGTCTAGGAGATCAGGTACTTGATTCGAATCTGCTGGCCAATAGGTTGGTTCACCCGTGGATAGTGTGAGATACCGTTTTTCAGTAATAAGTTTTGCAAAATTTTCTTCCCTTCTTCGTTGTTAATCTTGATCCCTAATTAATGTGTTTGGTATTAAAATCCCCGCCAACAATAAAGCGTTGACCTAGTGATTCAAAGAATGGTTGAATGCGGTCTTTGGTGATGTTGTGTCTAGGTGGACAGTATACGGCTGATATTGTTGTCGGTTTTTCCTGTATAGTCGCTTGGATTGCTGCTGCATGTAGAAATTCTCTATCGTATTTTGGTAATTGATGAGTGATGGATTCGCGGACAATGATAGCTGTTCCACCGTGTGCGGTCTAAATAAGAGAAACGTTTAAGCTAGGAAAGGCATTGACTTCAATAAAATGTTAACCTTAGTTAGATGACAATTTACTTCTATACTTCTAGTTCTGAACCCTTGAACGATAGTCTTTTGGTATTTTCTAGCGATGTGGGTAAATCGTTTTAATTTAATTGGTGCTCTTTGTAGGTCATCTTTCGATTCAGCGATTTCGGCTTGTCATCGGCAAACAGGAGAGTCAATATGCAAGTTGTTTATTTTAGTGTCGGCAGATAACGTCCATTTCCATCTATCCACGACGTTTTTTTAACTTTCTATTTGTCACGACATAGTCAGTAGTAGAGCGGTTCTCTTTGCTGCTTTAAGTAGATGTTCTTATGGCAATAAAAGCGTTCGTTACTCGCAGCTCATTAAAGGTCACCGTTTGCGTCAGTGTCTTTCCTCCTTCTTTACCCATGATGTTTTTCCTATCTGTGTATTCATATCGCCAGCCAGAACAATATAATAATTCTTGTTGTTTTATCAGAACTTGCTGTATCTTTAGAGATCCAGTAGTTTGCCCTTCTTCTGGTACGTACATTCCGATTAGAGATATTATCCTCTTTTCTTCGTTCGTTCACGAATTCATAACTTTATATTCTTTTTTTAACTCCTTCTTTGTCAGGATAGCTATTCCGGCGCTTGCTCGTTTTCGTGGTACTCCAATCTACAGAAGTACATATTGCTCGCACTCTTGAGTACCTTCTAGCTTCTTTTTTGTTTCTAGGATTATGCTAAGTCTGCTTTCTTTTTCTTTAATTCTTCTTGTAGTTCTACTTCTTTGCCAAATACTACTTTAACATTCCACACTGCGAGTTTTCGTCTATACCAAGTCATTTATTCTTTTTCGATGCGCTTTTCGTCAACTGGTTTTCGTCCTTAATTCCGCGGCGTCCATGAAGATTTTTAGCAAAATAAATAGTTTGAAAAGTAATGGAGTGCTGGCATATAGCTGAACCTCCAAACTGGAGGATCAGAGCGTTTCTTTAGAAGTGACCTTCCGCTGTATTATTATTCATGATATACTTTCTTATGGTTCAATATTTTATCCAAATAATTATAGTAGGTTAAGTGATTGTCGCGAATAAATGTTTCAGAGAAGTATATTTTTCTAACCGAGATGGGTTCTCTAAAGGATTTGAACCAGAAACTATATGGAATTGGTTGAAAAATAAAAAGAAAACTGTTATTATAACACAATCTAAAATAATTAGAATCTTTCTCAACTACCTATAATATTTGTTTTACTACGTATATGTATTTGCCAGAGCTTGTAGTTATAAAGATTCTGCACATAATATTTCTAAAAAATAACACAAATTTTATATCGATTAACACCGAATTGTAGTTGATTGAATGACCTTAACTGTCACGGGAATAATTGAATCCTATCATATGTCATATCAAATTTTAGTATCAAAAGCTGCAATATAAAACCAGATCAATGCGCAATGTGTCGAATAGTTATACCGTTTCCTAAGTAAGAAACAATACAAGCTGTAGAAGCTAAGCTTACGCTCGGCATGGTTGACAGTGATATTTTGAAATTATTTAAATTTAAATTTATTCACCACTGAGTTGCCTGTTAAGAATTCAGATTCACAAATTTAACAAAAACTTTTCCAGAGTTTGTTTTTTGTAGTAATAATACATAATAGCCTAGAATACGAAAAAATAAAACTACACCTTTTAGAACTTTTGAAACGTAATCTAAATTTAACATTACCATTAGCACGTAACAGTTATAAAAGTTTAGTAATGGTTTTATAGGAACATACCTACATTATCTTTTTAGAAATAATTTAAAAACACATGTAACGGACCGCGATAGTAAGACCAATAGAGTAATATGGACCTCACTTTGAGAAGGTAATATAAAACGATATAAATTGCAAATTGTTTTCACAGAACAATTAAAAGGAGTAAGTTATTGTCAAAACAGTAATAGGTTGTTTCTTGCTTGAATTTATTTGTGTACCAAGTGGTCTGTTATAGGTGCCTACGACACCTCACATAAACATTCCTTATTGTACGATTCTGAACGACCTTACCTTTCATGCATTCTTATGTACAATACTCGCCATGTTCTCTGCTGTGCTCATTACATGCTCAAGCGGCAAGTTTGTCAGAGTCTTTACTTGTTCGATCTATCGAGAATGTTTTCTTTGCCATCTTCGGTCGATATTCCCCTAGATAACGAGTTGCTTAATGCCATCTCGTTCTTCTTGCTACCTATGGTATTTGTAACATTCTACTATAGCATCTCATCTCTTTGTGTTCTTGCTATGGTATTTTCATATTCTTGCCAATGCGTTCTCACTATTCTTAGCAATACCAAATCTACTTCTTATGTCGCCTTTAGAGTATTCCTCATTCGAAATGCGAACTTGCAGGTAGAGTACTTCTTCTGGTCTACGTCCTGTATGTTTTGGAATGGCAGAGGTAGTACGTTTTGACTGTCGATCAGTAAGCAGCACTTTGATCGGTTTAGTTTGATGTCAATCTCTTAATTGAGAATTTCAGTACTATCTCTTCCTAATAAATAGTTAGAAATATTGCATCGTTTGCAAAGTGAAGACTTGAAATGGTCCATCCTCCTACTGCAACTTCACCTCTCTAATCTTTTACAGTTTTTCTAATGATCACTCCCAGTAGATATTGAATAAGATTTACCACACTCTTCGCTGTCTGGCGTCTTTGCTGACCTGAATTCGACTAATTGTCTGAAATGATTTGGTACTACGGTGTTAAATCACTCTAAAATACCACATTCGTGTAATCAAAGATACGAAAATCACTGCGGTTACTGATACTATATAACATAACCCATCAATACTCCCATGAAGCATTCAGCTGTACAGCACATCCAGACTATGTGCCATCTTCGCATTGCCTTCTCAATCCTGATTAGATACTATTCCTTTAAGGTTACGTATTTAAAAGAACTCTGATATAGTAGAACGTTCTACCAGTTTCTGGGCCGCTGTTATACATATGGTTGCCAAACCGGATGGGCTCTATCGTGTTTGCGGAGACTATAGACCTCTGAATGCTGCAACGTTTGAAGACATGTTTCATTCATACAGGATTTTACACACAATACTGCATTGGTACAACAAAAACTGTTATTGAACAAAAACTGTTGGAAATAAAATTCTACACACCGTTGGTCATTGCAGCGATACCTAGAAGTTGGTATTTCGAACGGTAAAGGGCAAAAATTACCAAAAATTATTTTTCTCCGTGCGTGAAAAGCGATAAACGATTTTCTCAGTTATTTTCTCCGAACACCTTCTATTCTAAACTTGTTACAACTCGTATTTCAATTTCATTCTACCCATCAGTTCAGAGTAAAACTTCATGCAAAAACGTTCTGTTCTCTTCAAACAAAATACCCAATTACAGTTTTGTTTGCAAAGAGCTCGGCGAGGACCAAAACCCGTGACTGAGCGAGGTAGAAATTCTCGTATCAAGGTCAGTGTAATAGGAGAAGAATCTGAGAATGAAAAGATCCAAATTTATTGTTATTTTACCTTGCAAAAGAGAAATGGCTACTTTGCTGCCCCGGAATATACACGCCGCGCGGACTTTGAAAGGTTGTAACTCGGAGACTATTTAAAACAATTACATTATTAAAAGAAATTCATGCACATTTTTTCAAGCACTACAACTTTTATATTCGCAATTCTCTGAAAAAACCACCCCCACAGAGCTAGAATAGCGGAAACCGACTCTTTGGAAAATTTGTCGCTCTCTACCGTTCGAGATACCAACTTTTCGGTATCGCCGCAATGACCAAAAATGTGTAGAATTCTATTTACAAAATTTTTTGTTCAATAACTTTTTCTGTGCGACCAATGGATAGCGAGAAAGAACGATTTCAAATGGTTTTCAGGATGGCGGCTGTTTGACAAGGGGTGAGGGTACGACTGTTTGGTTCTATACTTGTTTAATGATCCTAAACCACTGGACAAGAGGAATCGCCGCGGCCATTTTTTTTAAGGTGACAGGGTGTTTTTCGACAATTTTACTGTAGTACTTACTTTGCTATGTTTTGGAGACTCCAAAAGCACGTGTTTCACGGATTATGTCGAGTTGCAAACATCACAGAGTGGTGGTTCGTTTCGCGATATAAGATGACCATTCGATTCTTAATCCCGTAATTAACAACTTGTTCACTTCTATTGCACGTATTTAGTGTCCAAAGTTTAATCGATTTCTTGATTTCATGAAGTTTGGATAGGGACCGATTCCATCTATTATGCCATGACATTGAAATCATGTATTTTAAAGATGCTATATATTCCGATGGTTCAACTCTTGTCACATTGTGGGCATCTGGGTCATTTATTTCTCTTCTTACAGTCTTGTCTGCAGCCTCGCTGCCTCGCTTCCAGCTATGCCAATGTGACATGGGATTCATATGAACTTTAGTTCTTTGTCGGCTGTTGTGAATTTCGTGAAATTTCGCCTTTATAAGATGGGTTATGGGGTTTGTGGGGTAGGTTTGTTGTAAGCACTTTACAGCACTGATGAAATCTAATAGGATTATAAATCGTTGACTGGTTTTTTGTATAGCATATAGTTCCCACGAACATATGGTGTAGGTGTGGGGCATGGAGGACATCATTGTTCTATTTTGGGTTGCGATTGCTACTAATGTTCAGCTGTCAGTTTTCGGAGCATCTGCATATATTTCGGTCCAATCAAGGAGATTGTGAAGGGTGTCTTTTAGGTGCGTTTTTATTAAGTTGGGGTTGGTGTCTTCCTTGTAACGAGTTAAAGTATTGTCGCAGATGGGGGGATTTATGATCCAAGGTGATGGCGTTGAAACAATAGAGAAGAACTTCGGTGGATTATTATAATGAGTTCATATTGTTTATGTCGTATGGATTGTAGTAGGAAGCCTGGTGTCATGGTTTTCCGGTTGCGCGAGTGCCTCTGACTTAACCTAACGACTGACACTGAAAGAACCTATTGAATACCTATTTGTTCGTAAAATAGTGAGACAACTATTTTCTTTATTTGATAGATATTGCTGAATCTTTAAGTAGAGGGTTTTTATAGACCGGATTTTCTGTTTGCGAAGCAATCTTCGTGGCGAAGGCAAGACTTAGATATTTTCGTCTCTGGTATAAGGGAGGGGGGGGGGTCACCGGTTTCGCAGTACAGAGTCGATATGTTGTAATTCTTGGCCGTATAGGTTTAGGGTCGGTAGATTAATTACTTGTTTTGGAGAAAATATGACACAGTTTATTTTTGTTGTTGAGGAGAGGAACCCAAATTCATTTGACCACTTTTCTAGTTTTTCAATATGTCTCTGAAGAATGTTAGTAGTGGAATCAGTATTGTTTCCTCTTGTAAAGACTACCAAGTCGCCCACAAATATTCTTGCCCTTATGGGTGGTTAAAAGCATTCCAGGATATCGTTAGTTGCTGCTATAAACCAGTGACACTTACGACTGATCCTTACGGGATACCGTTTTCTTGAATCATTCTGTTAGATAAACAGCTGTTTACTCGTACTTGGAAATATCTTTGAGAAAAAAAATTATGAAAGCAAGCATATTTTCCTTGATGCCGTATCGTAGGCTCTGGTAATGTCGAAAAATGTGGCTACAAGTTTTTGGTGTATTGCAAATGATTCCTGGATTTGTGATTCTAAATCAACTATATTATCGTTAGTACACCTGTTTTATGAAACCGGATTTTCCTTGATTATGTTTTCTTTCTTCCGTGTACCACACTAAGCGTCGATTGATTATTTTTTCTATCACTTTACACATTTCGGAAATGTTTTTGTCAGCCATATAGTGTTGAAAATATTCAAGAGAAATGTCTTCCCGCTATACGGCAGATTTTGTAAGATGGTTGCAGATATGTAGTCTGGGCCTAGGCTGAAATTTTATAAAGCGTCCAGCTGCTCATGGAATTCCTCCTTGGTTAGTGGTAGGTTTAAGGATGATCCTTCATCTGTTATTATGATTGGACGTTGAAGTTTCTCCGCTTGCTTGGATTGGTAGAAATCTTCATAGTTGCTATTACTAGAATATCATTCGTATGTTGTGGCGAAGACTTGCGACATTTCAGTGTTGTCTGTTATTAATTGAACATGGTTCATTATAGCATTTATTGGTTTGAATGAATTCTTGTCCGATATTCGTTTGGTCAGGTTTTCCAGTTAGGGTGTTATATGTTATATGTGTTATATGCCTGTTTACTTGATTTTATTGCTTCTTTAGAAGCGTTGCCCCACTATGGGACTGGAGTGTGCTTTGAGATATGTCTTGTTTTACGATTGATTTCGTCGCGGCATTGTTTATGATATCCAATAGTTGGTTTAACTTGGTAATGTTGTTAACTTGGTTTGAATTAATTGCAGATCATTTTCTATTAATTGTTGAAATAATCGCTATGGTATAGTGATGAAAGTACTTCCCATTCCAGATATGTTGCTAATGATGGGTCGCGAAAACTAAGGTCGATATCTGAGTGATTTCCTGTAAATTAGGCGAATCGTATGTTTTGACCGGTATTTTGCGTATTTAAGTTGAGGTTATCTATTGCGTTGCTTAAGATGCTTCTTCTTGTACGTGTGTTTATCGATCCTCATCTCTTGTACTTGTGTTTATCGATCCTCATCTCATGTTGTAGCTGTTGAAAGTCTGCAACGATAATACGAGGGTATGTAATTTGGTTGAATAACGTTTCTACTTCTTGGCTGATAAAATCGCGGTTAGGTGGGACGTATATATTACATACATGTATGGCTTCGGGAGCTGCTAGTTTAACCGCAATTGCTTCTAGATTTGTGTTTAGGGGTAAGTTTTCTACTGTGATATCCTCTCTAACAAATAAGGCAACTCCACCGCTTACTTTTTCTTGTATACGTCGGTTTTGGAAATAGAATCAAATTGTTTGAGATTATGTACATTATTGTCGCGAAAGTGTGTTTCTTGCAGAGGAATTATAGCTGGTCTTTGTTCATTTATTAAAAGTTGCAGCATTTCTAGGTATAGGTAGTAGCCGTTTAAGTTCCACTGTAGAATAGTGTCCATTTTTGTTTTGATTTGGTTTTGTTTTTGCTTTTAGGCTAGGTCTTAAGACGAAGAATCGATTTTTGATATATTTTTGAGATCGGACAGGATTTTCTTTCTTATTTTGGCACAGCGGGATTTTATACAACGTTGTGTGAAATATGGATAAATGTACTTTAGCATGTTGTTTAATCCTCGTACATCAATGGTGTAGTTCTGTGCAATAAGAATTGAATCATGTGGGCGTCTTCTAAAAAGTACATTATGTGTTCGCATTTCAGTATAAATGGCGGGTTATGTGTTTTTATAAATTGTTTGGCCGCTCTGTTTAGTTCTTCTATATTTAATGGTTTTGGTTTTGGTGGTAATTTTTTTGGTTTCTTTATTTGTCTTGGGTCTGGTTTCGTAAACAAATCTGTTTCAGTTGGTTTTGTTTTATTGGCTGTAGGTGGGGGTGTCAAAATGACGAATATAGTTCTTTTGGAAGTTTTTTCGGTGGTGGAATATTCCTCTCATTCTTCAATGGGATTTTCTGATGAAGAGCGTTCGGATTCTTGAAGTTGGTTATTGGTCAAGTTGCTTCGTTGGTGTAGATCAGTGCGGCACTGGGAGGCCATGTGACCTGGTTGTTTGCATTTAAAATAAGTCAATTGGGACTAGACAATACGGTATGAAGTGTTGTCGTACATTATAGGTATAGAATCTGGTGTTACGACATGGTTCAATGGAGGTGATATAGACTTTTTGGCGAACACTTAGAATATGTTTTGTAGTCCGTTTCCGAGTATGTTGTGAGAAATAATTGGTCACATGTTTGACAGAACTAGTCGTTCTGGTGGAGTTATAGGTGTTCGAGCTTCTATTGTTTGTCCGTTGATTGTTATGGATGCATCTTGGTTCGTAAACGTGTCTACTGTATTCTTGATAGAGAAATGCATACACTATTCTTCAATATTCTTCAAGTAAATAGAATGTTGCGGGGTTGCATAATTGATCCAAGTACAAAGATGTAGTCCTGTATTTTGACATTATTGTGAGCCGTAAAAATGATTGCTTGGTCTTTGGTTGGACATTGTTGCTGGAAAAGTACTATCGAGTACATTTTGGGTTGAGTTTACTGTTTATTGTTGTTGAAGACGATTATTCGTGAGGATGGCCGCCCGTGTAGTCAGAAGTTCCTGCACCAGATGTGTTCATTTTATTTATTTTTGTGTTTACGCCTCATTGAAGCTTGTCCGGTATGGTCCTGTTGTTTTGCAAAGCGCGGCGACGCCTGTCAACAGGCTGATGAGAGCGGTGCTGCTGAAGTGCGTTTGGGTATTATTTGTTTATTACAGGGTTTCTGAGATGTGGATTAAGTTTATAACTATTTGTTATGGTGATATACACGTTATCCGCGATGGGATGGAGTTTGCTAATATCAAACAGTTGGTTGGTTGCCGAATTTAAAATGGATCCTCCACTATACTAGCTGGTCGGAACTAGAGCTGAAGTCAGGTATCACAATATAAACAATGGCCAGGGCCGAACTCCTAAAACGAATTAGATGCGTTCTTATTGAACTTTTAAATGTATACGTTTTGCTAACATATAAGCGGGTCTAGGACAACTCGGGGCCGCCATCTCGGCGCGGGGCCGGCTCGGCGCCGGGACAACTCGGCGCGGAGCCATCTCGGCGCCAGCCAACTCGGCGCGAGGCCATCTCGGCGCCGAATTTAAATTCACAAACTACAGTGTGCACTAACGACCAGAGGTAATTGCAAAGTGATTACAATGGGCCAAACAAAATGTTTCACATGACTTCCTTTATCAGTAAAATTTTACATTTTTAAAAAATAATTACGAAACATGCATTGAAATTTATTATGAAATAAAAACTTTGTTAAAAATATTTGTTTTTCCATAGCAGTTTTTGTTAAAAGTAAAATTCTTTGATATGGGACCTAAACATAAAAGAAAATGTGAGAGATCAAAGTTGGCAGAGGATTTTGAAATGTTGGTATAAGAGCCTAAATGTTGATTCTAAACAATTTTTCTTAATAACTTTTTGTCGTATTTTCTACATAAAAGGCTCGCTACTCTACAGTAAAATAGGTTTTTTGAAAACTTCAAAGGCATACTTCATTTTCCAAAACTGAAATGCTGTTCGAAATTCGCCTTTAACGAAGCAGGGCTGAACACCAAAAAATGAAAATCTAAATCGAGAATTTTTTATCTTTTACAAGAGTCGTTTCACCTATCGGGGGACACACTGTATACAGGGTGTCCGGAAAATACGTGTACAACGAAAGACCACAAGTTCCTTGGCCCAAAGTATGATGATTAAACTCAACTTACCTATACAGGGTGTCAGGAAAGTCAACCGTGTCACTTCTGGAGATACTAGGGGGCGCTATATGGAGTCGAAAAGTTCCAAACAATTTTTGGCTTAGAAGCATAGTTTTCGTAAAAACGAATGTTGAAAATGAAAAAGAAAAAGTTGAGAACTGCTGTACTTTGCCTTAAATTGGAGGCTCGACGCAGTGTCTTCAGATAGGCTGGGAAAACAATTGTCACATATACCGTCTACATACATAATTTATTAGCTTTTAGAACACTTTTAAAAGGGAGTTTGATAATTTTAAATCCAACAATGAAGACAAAATATCGAAGTACTCACAGACCCAACAGCACCAGAACACCATACACAAAAAACATATCAGCATACTCCTGCACGGTGTATATTTTTACTACAAAAGTCAAACACGCAATTATTTATTACATTGACATTAATTGACAAAAAAAAACATCAAAAACACAAAAATGCAGTAGGTACCATACAGCGGTTCACAAAATTGGCGGTATCAATTTCAACAGTGAATTCTGAAGAAATTATGCTTCTAAGCCAAAAATGGATTAGGACTTTTCGACTCCATATAGCGTCCCCTAGCATCTCCAGAAGTGCCACGGTTGACTTTCCTGACACCCTGTATACAAAGTTGCTTAGTTTAGCCGCTAGAGGTCTTCAAAAATGATTAGCTTTTCTAAATTTTTTCAAGTAAGTCGAAAAATCTTTGATAGATTTTATTCATGTTTTGGCCATGCGTTTGTACCAGTAAACTACAGCATTTTGTGGAATAAACCTTAATTTCGAAAATTACAGGGTGTTTAAAAATGTCACAATAAATTATCCATCCATATTTTTTTAACCACCTGTATAATCACTACCAATTTTTTTTGTTAGCCACAAAAAATAGTTTCTAAATTTCTACAAGCCTGAATCAGTAACTGTTACTTAACACTAGGCTTTTAGGAATTTAGAAAATATTTTTTGTGGCTAAACCGTTCACCCAACTAAAATATTGTAAGAGAGGAAATAGCTTCTAAATTAAAGTAACTATTTAGAAAAAAAAAATTGTAGTGAGTATTCAACTCACTTGTCATCTACCAAAAACTGACCAATAAGAATACAAGATTTGACGTCTTTGAGCCAATAAAAAAGAACTATATTGACAATTTTCACTAGTGAAAATAATCGACAATTTTTACTAGTGGTATAGTGATCATTTTAAACAAATTTGATTTTTATTAGAAAAAGTCAATATTAGTGTTCCGTTACTATAGAAATTGCGTAGTTTCGTGCTAGATTTACTGAAAACTAATTTGAAAAAGTCGTTTGGTTCATTGAATAGTCTCTCGAATACCATTCTTAGTCAAAGTTAAGTAGAATATTTTTGCGATGGTATCATTACTCATGTACATTGCGCTTAGGATTAGTACTCGTGCTAGCGCACTCGTCCTAATCGATACTAAGCGCAATGGACATTCGTTATACCACGGCAAAAATATTCGACGTAACTTTGACTACTCATGGTATTATAAATGATTATTCAAGGGGTTGAAGCATTTAAAAAAGTTAATCATTTTTAAAGCCCTCTAGCGACTAAACTAAGCAACTTTGTATATATGTAAGTTGAGTTAAACTATCATATTTTGGGCAAAGGAACCTGTGGTCTTCCGTTGTACACGTATTTTCTGGAGACCATGTATACAGGGTAATTTTTAAGTTGATTCTTTCCTTTTACTAGGATAAAGCTAAATAAAGTAAGCTTTTTTTTCATTTAAAAAATTCTCGATTTAAATTTTCATTTTTTGGGGTTCAGCCCTGCTTGGTTAAAGGCGAATTTCTAACAGCATTTCAGTTTTGAAAAACCAAGTGTGCCTTGAAAGTTTTCAAAAAAACTATTTTTTGTACTCAGTTATAATTCATATTTCCCGGTCATTCCCGATCCGCCGAAAGTTACTTTTTCCGCACTGTGGTGTTTTTTACTTTCCAACAAAAACTAGGGGAATATGTTTTTTGTAAATTTTTATAATAAACTGGGCTGCGCGCGCTATTGCGCGGTCTATTCTATTCAATTTACCACCATACCAAGAGGGACCTCGGGGATCCGCCCATCTCCAAAGGGGCCCTTGAGGCTTCGCCTCTCTCCTATGGGGCCCTCGGGGCTCCGCTCATTTCCAAGCGAACCCTCGGGGCTCCGCCCCTCGCCAAGGGGTCTTTCAGGGATCCACTCTTCTCCAAGGGAGCCCTCGGGGATCCGCCCCTCTCCAAGGGGGCCCTAGGGGCTTCGCCCTTCTCCAAAGCGGCTCTCGGGGCTCCGCCCATCTCTAAGGGGACCTTCGGGGCTCCGCTCCTCTCCTAGGCGGTCCTCGGGGCTTCTCCCATCTCTAGGGGGGCCCTCGGGGTTCTGCCCCTCTCCAAGGGGGCCCTCGGGACACACACGTCTGGATCGTTCTCCTTTATTATATAGAAGATTGTCCCTCGTTGGTTTAATTGCGCCTGCAAACACCAGAGGCGCTGGTCGACAAAAACTAACAGGTGCGTAGGATAGGTATAAAAGTTTAGTGGTTTGTGCTGTCAACTCAGTAAATTAGTAAAACAGTAAATAATATATTTTTTATTTTTTAAAATATTTTCAGTTATTCGTTACAAAAAACATTGTACCTAACTCCTTCGGGAAGAATTTTCCCGAATTCGCACTACATGCAGCACTCCCTTCGGTCGTGCTGCAAACAAAGTTTTCATTCGGGAAAATTACGAACTTCTTAGGTAAATAGGTATTACTGTAGAGTAGCGTGTCTTTTATGTCGCAAATACGACAAAAAGTTATTAAGAGAAGTTGTTTAGAATCAACATCTAGGTTCCTATACCAAATTTCAAAATCCTCTGCCAACTTTGATCTCTCACATTATCTTTTATGTTTAGGTCCCATATCAAAGAATTTTACTTTTAACAAAGACGGCTATGGAAAAGCAAACATTTTTCAAAAAGTTTTTTATTTCATCATAAAAAAAATGATAAAAATAAAATTCTTTGATTTGGAAAATAAACATTAAAGAAATATTTGTCATATAAAAAGCACTTTACTTAGAAAATGGCGTTTTTCAAAATTGTGTAAATCCAAAAAGTGCTATTTGTCGGAATTTAAGCAAGATTTCAATGAGCTTTTTATTAATGTGGTAGTTTTAGCTGACTGAACAATCTCAAGGCCAGAAAACTTTTTTTCGTAAAATGTGTCTCTATCTTGACTAGTAAATGCATGCTTCGTAATTATTTAAAAAAAACGTAAAATTTTACTGATAACGGAAGTCATGTGACAACTTTTGTTTGGCTCATTTGTAATCACTTTGCAACCACCTGTGGTAGTCAGTGTTTGATTTTCCAAGAAATTTTCAATATTTTTTTTTCATTTGATGACAGCTTTTTGGCCATCACTTTATTTATTATTTTTTTATAATAATTTTCTTACGTAGTGCACAATGTAGTTTGCAAATTTGAATTCGGCGCCGAGATGGCCTCGCGCCGAGTTGGCTGGCGCCGAGATGGCTCCGCGCCGAGTTGTCCCGGCGCCGAGCTGGCCCCGCGCCGAGATGGCGGCGCCGAGTTGTCCGGCTTCGCATAAAAGCAACGCTACTATGGTACTATAATTTCCTGGTGTATTATCATGCATGTTTCCTCTCGACATTATCGAAAGCTTAGAGTAGTCGGGAAAGCATTTATATTATAACTCTTACCTATAGATATTTCTATTCCTATATTATTTCGTCAATTGATAATACCCCTACGATACTTATCTTCACCTGCCTCAACAATTTTTGTAAATATTTGTATGTTCATACCTTTTTTAGAGCGATATGTGCTGCTTTGACTCGCAAATCAACTGCAGTTATTATATAAGTATTGCATATTCCTGTTGTTGTTATAACTAAATGATTATCTCTGAATATGTATACTGTCTTAATGTAATTAATAGTTGCATTAAGTTTGATCTGCATATACAATATTAACTTATTATAATTACTCGTAAGTACGGAATGAACATGTAGTACTATCGACGTTAATGGAATTTTTTTTCTAGGTAAACTTTGGAAGGTCACTCCCACATTAAAGGTTGATTAAAGGGCAACAAAACAGTGAGCGCAAAACAGCGAGAGCAAGACAGTGAGAGCAAAACAAATTGACAACAAATTTGAAAGTAAGTAAACAAAAGGTGTTTTCAAAGCTTCACATCGGCACCTGAAGCTTGGATGACGTAAGTGCGCGCTGTAACTCTTTTGTTTGGCGATTGATTCACTTTCGGTAAACGCATTTGATATTGTTTGGATAAATTATTTGCCATGCAAGTCCAAAGGAAATATATAGATAGGTTAATCTGCCACTCAATAAAGATGCAGCTGCGTATTTTGCTAAAGTTTATAAAACTGCTGATATTATAAGTTCGGTTTAACCTAGTTTCTGGGCAACTGTCGATATATTTTCACTGTGCCCCTCTCTAAATCCAGACGGATTATGTATTAATTTGAGTTAATACATCGAAAAGCAGTAGCAACAGCGCTAAATATTATAAAATGCACCGTAACAACAGCGGATTCAACATAGTTGATTTATTTTGTAAATGCGTAATGGATTTATACGATTCTAGAAATAAACAGTACTCATTTGGCATCCATAAATTATATTTTGTTTATCTATATGTTGTGATATGCTATACTTTACTCATATTAAATACTGGAATAAATAATAAATCTACAAAAGCTTCTACAGACCAATAACTTCTTGTGTTAGAAATGTCAAAAGAGTCAGTTGAAGCTGTATGCTTCCTTAAGGAAGAGTTATAGCAACCTTATAATTGTCGTTCGGATAGGTTAGTCCTTATAAATATATAGAAACAGAACTAAATCTACGCATTTCTTCTATCAGTTGTAGATGTGTTCTTTTTTATGATGAAATATTTTCCTTTTACACGTTGGTTTCGTGATACCTAAAGTGTGTACACCACACCACCTGGTGGCCCAGTGGGTCAGACCGTCAAGATTGCAATAAACGAGTCCTTGGTGCGAATCCATGGACATTCCTTGGATCGGTACAGGGCCTGGTCATAGCTGGGATACAGTTAACAGCGCTCTTCCCAGAGAACTAGACCAAAATATTCTTGTCCAAACTTAGACATAATCCTTCGGTTTTTTTCTATTTTTCCGTGTTTCGATCGTTCGATAATTTTGTTATGATAATCTTCCTACATTTCTATTTTGCACTGGTATTTACTCTCTAAAATAGGATTCTATTGATTGAAGTATCATTACCTAGCATTATATGGCTTGTCCAGTTTCATGAGTGCCTAGCTATTTACTGCGACTATATCTGTTATTGTAATGGTAGTCTCTATCAATTGATTTCTTTTGATATCTTCGATTGCGATTCCTAATGTACGGTTACCATAACTTGTTCAGTTTTGAAATTCATAATTAGATACTGGTGATGTATAATTATCAAACACCAGTAATATTTTTCAGGTGTTTTTAAATGTTTTATAATTCTGAACAAACCCAGCTTTCTTAAAGGCTATCTATTCCTTACGGACTCTCATCTTGTGGTCCAAGTAGATGTAAGATTCACTATGCTCTAATGTGTAGAATTATGAAGAAACGATACCTCCTTGTTAAACTTCTTATTCGTTTCGAAGCAACTTCAGGCCTTGCTGCTGTCAGAATAACATTGTCAAAGTATTTTAAATTTAGTGCATTTCTAAAGCCTCATGATTAATGCGTTAATCTTTTATTCGAACTATAGTAATAAGTATAGTTAATATGAAATAACTTTTATGAGAACTTTTTTTTTGTGAAAGCAATCAATCAAGTTAATATGTACGGTAAACTAATTGCATAAGTATTTCGATAGCTGATTTTGATCTGTAACTTACCAAATTACGCCCAAGACAGAAAATTAAAATATCATATTTTAGGTGCTTCCAGTAAATGATGGTTTTACCTTGGAAAGCTATAATAGGAAACAACTAGAGATATAGAATAAATAACATGGTTTAAGGCAATGCACGATCGACAGAAACATAAATCAGATACATTCTAACACCATTCAGAGCAAAATTATCCAGAATATTAATTGAATTTAAAAAATAAACATCTAAACTCGATATAAGTCACCTATTGCAGATGTCAATGTGTCACCAACATATTCAAACAGGGGAATCAAACTGGCTATATACATATTTGGCCAGTTGGTTTTGATGTGGAAAATGTGAAATTCATTCAGGAAATATAAAGGCGCAAGTAACCTAATAGAAAATATAACTAGATAAACGATCACATGAAAGAATTGATATATAGTCGTCCAGCGATAATACTAATCAAATTCTGCCGTGTTACTTAGTGGCACCGTTTATCGTTTCCTTATATCTTTGGCAATTCTTTGCTTTTTTGCAGCTCAACCCTAGTAAAGTGTTCCCCAAGGGTCATTATAATTTAGTGTGATACATATGCTTTCTGGACTATTTGAAAGCCTTTCACTGTTGAATGTACTAATAGAAATGAATACAACTCAACATCTTTTGATCCCAAATAAAACGCTATATGAATATGGAATTGCAGCTCGACTAACAGAAAATCATGGCAATTTTAATCTAGAAGGAAAACTAGTCAATAATATTTATTAATCTGATAATACCACCGAAAGCGAAAAAGGGTCAATAACTCTACTTGATACAGTTGAGAGTGAAAGCAAGCTTTTCGGAGTTCAGTTAAATCGACAGAAACGAAAATAACGGTCATTGAGAGATATAATCCATCCATATCCAAACAACGGATAGATACAAAACAAAGACGCTATAGATTAATTCCAATGAAGCTGTAAAGAAGAAATGCGCAGAGGAGCAGCTCTAGCAAAAATTGGAACAGTAAATTTGCTGAAACGTGAAGAGACCGAAACATCTCAACAGATACAAAAGTAAAATTGTCAAAGCGCTAATATTTCTCATAACTGTATATGAAGCTAAAGTATGGATCATAAAAATTAAAGATGTATTTGACTATCCATCGAAACATGGTATTGGTGTCGAATACTTATAATGCCCCGGACTGTACGATGTACAAATAAGTCCATAATAGAACTTAAAATAGAAATCTGCCTATATACAATTAGAAAACGCCCCATACTTCAAAATTTTTACTACAATGTCAGACGCCATGATGATAATCTAGAAAAATTCATGAATCAAGGCAAGATAGAACACATCAGAGGCAGATCGTCGAAACGATGTATATACCAGATAAAAGAAATTCGGGCAAAGCATCACTCTTTATTCGCAATGATGGCCTTGCAGAGAAATAAAGATAATTTATCATTTAATAGACCTTCCTCGATAAAATACATCTTAATTTTTTCAAATACTACTAACCTTGCAAAGTTATGGTTTCTTCTTTTCACTATATGGCCAAAGTGTTACACAAATGCAAATATAAAGAATAATCGGTCGGATAAATGTCTAGTAGTGTTAACCATAAAATATCTGCTTATGGCAATTAATAAGCTTATAGGGTGCTTAGTAGGTCAGCGTAAAGAGGGCGGGGTTCAAACTGAAATAGGAGGTACAAAGTTTTGTTATTGTTCAGGATGCCACTATGGCGTTTTCAATGCCTGCTATAGTATTCATTTTCGCCATAGACGGCCATAGAAAATGTGTGCGGTGCTCAATTTCGATATTCAAACTTTACCTTATTTCTGGACCTTTGAAAAATTCTGATACAGCTAAGCAAACGCGGAACTACTCTTTACAAACTAAAATAATACAGTGCATTAAGATAACATTTATAATAGTACATTTGAGCTTACCAGCCCCGCAGCTGTAACCGCTATAAGGGTTTCCAAACAATTTCGAAGAATTCTACCTGCCCTTTATCATAAAAGCTACAGACGGACTCATTTTCGAAGTAACTTCACAGGCTAAAACAATGCAGGTTGCTGAAGGCGTTACTGGCAGTAAATAACACATGCAATATTAGGTAATAAATCGTAGATGATACTTAGGTGCGTGTAGTTCAAATCACCGGTATAACACCAAAATTACAGGAAGTCATAGACCCCGAGCATCGCACAAACTTTGCGGGATCGTAACTAGATAGGTCTACGGGCTGAACGGCGCCAATGCTACACACTAAGTACGGTATAATTTTTTCTAGAACTTTATTAGGTGAATGGAGAACGGTAGTTCAAAGAATGTTTCTTGAAATGACTAAATCATTTGTAGTAATCGATAAGATCTAAACAAGTACCAATGCAACAGAACATATGTTTAGAAGCTTTTAATCGAACAATTAAGCTATGAAATCAGTTTTATCGGAAATATGAGAGTGATTGACTGGAGTCAATCGATATCTATTTACGACGCTGATTAGGGAATATTGGAGGCAGTGCATTGAACTGTCTCAACCTCTTTTGGAGTATACCAAATTATGTCTTCGGGGTATGGTTATACATTATACACCATTTATAATTATTACTTCTGGTTTTATCACCTACTTTAAGTGACTTGCCCATTTTAAGAGGACAAGGCAGACCTACATATTTGAATAAGAAATCATTGTAGTATTAATATTAAGCTAATTTTATAAATTAAAACTGTTTTCATTTCTATATGTAACAAATTCTATGACACAACTTCAACGTTGATGTTGGGCTAAAAGAGTCCATGCAGAAAACCTTTTCAAAATTGACACTAAGGAGTTTCAAAGCGTTCTCAGTCGACGTTAATAATACGTTTCATCCAAAAAGCCCCAATTAGTCTTACACGAGTATCTTCAGCTCTACAATCAGGAAGAAAAATCACATTCTGTATAAAATCTTTCCCGGCAGGCGAATGTTAAATTTCGTTCCTATTTTTTATATTCATCTTGCATTGTAATTATAGCTACTAAAGCGATCAATTTTGCAGCTCTATCAAATAGCGGCGGGTTTGTTTAATAGTTATTTAAGATTCTAAGGTTTCTACTCGCACAATTTGTGGGTGAAGACGAGGTTAAAACAAGAATAAAAATGCGATTCTAAAACAACAAAGACGAGAATGCAGGATTAAATGAAAAGACTCTCGGTCGAAAAAAACTTGAAGCATTGTAACTTTTACAAATCCTATTAAGAGTGTAGGGATTCATTCAACCGACTTCACTTTCTTATCAGTTTCGCAATCCGCCTGGTTGTCCCACAGGTATTAAAAATTATAATTTAATATCGCAAGTAGGAGTTTTATTAACTTTTTCTTCCGGTTTGTATCGCATTCTGGATAAAGCAAACTTACAATACTTCACATCGATCAGTGCGCCGCTCTGATGCGATCTCTGGAGATATTCCTGCTAGGTCGTTTTCTGTCACTTAGTAATTGTCGATTAATCGCGAAAACCTAGATGTAGAGTTGGGCAAGTAACATTATCCTACCGGCACGGCAATATCCGGGCCAGGATTCATTAATATCTTGGCTAGCTTAGGTTTACACGGTTGGTTCCAGGTAGTTGACGGAGTTATTCCGGGATAAGACTTAGGATTAACCCCGCCGCTTATCTTCTCTTCTCTCGCTCGACATCAATCTGCACTCCTTTATACATTAAATTGAAACTGAAGTTTAAAAAGGACATTTAGACTGTTTCGCGAACTTTTCTCCACTGTCCACTCACTCATCGCCAGCTGCATCCCGATTAACGGAGCGGGTCGGGTGAAACGTAGCAATCGACGAGTAGTCGATAACATCAAACGGCAAGGGATAATCCTAATTGGATATTCGTACCCCGAGGTGCGAAACAGGGCGCGTATCCAAGGAACGGCGGTTACTCACGTCTTATCTGAACCGACCACCGATCTGCCCGACATCCTCACGATGTCTGCAGGACCTATTTTGCGCATAAGTTATTTGGAGAATTAATTAACGTGTCTACCTATTTTAATAAAGGCATTTTAATGAAGAAGGACAGTAATTACTTGCACGAAAATCAATTATAAATTGAAGCCGAACCATTTAACTTAACTCCGAGCTGTGTTTTCGGCAAGTCTTCATTCGTTTTTGTCTACATCTTGATTTATTAATCGTGGAGCGACATCATAACGTTCCTTGTCTTATTCCAAGTATCGCGGACAGTTCTGCTCTTAACCCGTCTCGATTACGGTTTTTAGACAAGTGTCATTTAAAACTACTGTGTAATGCATTTTGTAAGGCTCAGCATTGCTGACAATAATGTAATTAATGTATTGTTGAGTTTTATATCCGTTTATATCATTGTTCCATTCACAGTAAATAATTTGCAACACCTGGGAGAAGTTTTCGACTTCCTTTGTGTTAATGAAGCCGCAAGGTCGACTTAAGACACACTGTATATGTAGGTGTACATTCCAAAACAAATAATAGCTTTTCAGGGGTTTTACTGATCTATCTTCCCACGGTGCACGGTCCTTCTCAATCCCTGTATAGCTTGTTGTAGGTATTCGTTTTTTTTGTAGCTGACTGTACAATTTTCTTCCTTTTAGTTTCTTCCATTCTTTAATTCTCCTCCTCTCGCGATCTGTAGTTACCTGATCTTCCTAACTTTGGGAAGCACTGCAACACATGAATATGCTCATTTGCTTAAATTTGTAAAAGAACTGTATGAAGACAATGTTTCCTACATGAAAATTGTAAGAAAACTCTCCAGTTACATACCAAATAATAAGGGACTCGGACAAGGTTGTAGCCTGTCTCCGCTATTGTTCTATATTTATTTAGAAGTTGCTCTTCAGAAATGGAAGGTCATTGCGTAATTGCATGGGGTTGGGTGTCCCCATACGCGACGACTAACCTTAAGTTTCGCTGATGATCAGGTGCTGTTAGCCCAGGACGCGTATGATCTCGAATTTATGATAAAAATAATAGTCAGCAAATATAAAAAATTAGGAAGACAAGTACAGGAGACACTTAAGGTGATGTTAAATGATGGTGTGGAAGTCAAAGAAGTTGACCAATTCAAATACTTAGGTATGCAAATTAATGAAAAAGGGTTACAAAAGTAGAACCCAACAGAGCAACAATTCATTAAAGCCTTAAATGCCCTGTGGTGGGATAAAAACATATACAAAAATTAAAAAAGCAGAGGTTAAACAATGGTTGAATGAGTATGGATGTGAAGTGTGGAGCATAAATGCAAATGAAAAATAAATACAGCCGCTGAAGTTGATTGCCTACGAAGGAGTGCCGAAGTATCCAGGATAGAACATGTTACCAATACAGAAATCACGACCCGATTGGGAGTCAACGAAACAGTTCTCCATAGAGTTGAGAAACGGAACCTAAAGTGGTTTGAACATCTATTGAGAATACCACAGAATAGATGGCCCAACAAGATGTTCCATTGGCAACCACCAGAAAGGAGGAAAAGAAAAAGAGCACGATGTTTCTGGAACGGGGGTGGCAGGAAACTGAGAAATATACAAGAGGATCAGGCATAGAATAGAGAGGCTTGGCATGCGGGAATCGGGTAGATAGCTGTTAGCTGTAGAATATGCTTTGTATTTATATAGAATTACATACAGAGTATATCCCGAAATCTATATATATATATATGTTGCAGGAGTTTACCATAATTCGTCTTTTTGCAAATTGCCGGCATTTTGAACAAACCAAGAATATCATGGAAAGTCAAGACTAAAGTGCCTTGCTGGTATTAGGCAAAATGAACAGATAGGTACATACATATAATTATGTGTTCACTATGACTAAATGTGTAAGCAGTTGTAAATCTATGAACATAAGGAAAGAAATAATGGAGGTTTTATTTGTCAAAATAGTAGTCAATCACTAATACAATAAATACTACAATGTAAGCATATTTTTCAAAAACTTGGAAAGTAAGAAAAATGGAAAAAAAAATCTCGAATAATACATAATACAATGTAAGAATCTTCTCAAACTAAGCAAATATGTTTCAAGTTTCAGTGAAAAATTTAAGTATTGAGTTATATTCATAGCTCTCGTTGAACTTGAGAGAATGGCAGTTGATACAACCGCGGACAAAACAGTTGCATCAGCATCCTTGTTGGAAAAACATCTTGATAAATATTTTATAAATTACTAGCAGAACGACGTGATGTATCGGGGTTGTTTGCATGTTTACTAAATGTCAGAGCTTACTGCACATGCGTTTATTATCTAGTATTTATTTGTTCATTTTGCCTAGTAGCACCAGGACATTTTCCAAAATGACTGAAATTCACCCGCCACTTTGCAAATATGCAATGTTTCGTCAAAATGCCTTCAATTTGCAAAATAACTAGACATTTTGCTAAAATACGGATTGTGCCAAGCAGTTGCGACCCAATACGTTTTAGATCTCACCTTTGAACGATTCTCCACCGGTTTCCAAACGGTAATTTTACTTATCATCTCTTTCCTTTCATTTTTGTATATATGGCCATACTATCTTTTTCTTTAAACTTTAGTTATCTCAACTGCGCCTTCTGCTTTAATTTTATGTCCTAAAATTCGTCGCTTAAGAACCCTTTCGCTTGTTTTTGTTGGACCATATATGTTCTTTATATTTTTTCTGAGATCCCCAACCTTCATTTTTCGTTGTCTCTAACGCATATTGATTAATTTTTTTCATTGCAGATTATTTTCCTATTTTGCATGTACTACCTATAACCGCCAGTGTGCACTGCGTCCTGCTTGAATACGTTATTATTTCCTTACTTCAATCATTAACCACATTCAGTATTGTCCCCAAGTACTATTAATGGTCCTAAATTGGCTCTATTTTCCTTTAACTTAATTGTCTCTTCCGTCTCTATTTTTGCTCCCTTCATAATGTGTGCAAAGGCATTACTAATTTGTTTTGGATTGACTGCTCTTTGTCTACTTAAAACTAATTAGAAGCAGGTAAAATTCGTTACTAGGCAACCCTGAATTTTTCGTGATTATGTTTACTTCAATCCTTAGTTAAATTTTCTCGGACGCTACTGTTCTCAGCGATTCGAGACACAAGTGCTACTTTTATGTAAAATGCTTGAAGCTTTCCGAATATGTAACTATAATTGACCAGTGGTTTTACTATAGAAGGCTGCCTTTTCTGAGCTTTATCACACCTAGAAGTTTGTTCTATTTTTTACACCCTGTATACAGGGTATTGAATTAAAATTATTAGAAACACTGTGAGCAATAAGAGAGACTAAAACGAAATTTTTAAGCAAATGGTGGTCCCATTGCACCTAGAAAATCTTGAAAAAGAAGCCAACCCAACTTTAATAAATCCAGACGAATTCCGGAGAATGACGAAAATAATTAGATACGGACTGAACAATATCGAGGGTCCGTAGAAGAATTGACGTAAACCAAACCGGACAGGATTAAGGAAGAAATCCTGAAGACAAAACTGATACAGAACACAATATAGGGGCAATCAACTGTGTTGGCTGAGGCACATTACATAATGTATATCGGAGCATTAAAAACAGAAAATATGACAAGACACGGAAGACATTGATGGAAGAAATAATAGAAGCAACATAAGTAAAGTGAGCGGATGGCCGCGCGAGCATATGCTCGACTCTCACGCGCCTAACGCGGGTTCTACTCCCGACGACTCTAGGATATTAAAAATAGTAAGGTTCCCGGTTACCACGCTAACACATGTGGTAGCCGTTAACCCCTAATAAGGGAACTCTTCTAACGTTTCAACGGGCAAGGCTAACTATCTACCCTACTTCCGGGTAAAGAGGGATCATAGAACCCCTTTGAGGTTAAAAACATGCCATTGGCCTACAGTAAGAGGAAGAATAAGAGAACAGGAGTAAGAGGAATCCTAAAAACAGATAGAAAGCGAAGGAAGGGAAAAGAAGTGAAAGATAGAAAAGCATTAGCTGAGGCAAATAATAAATCTCTGAACACCAGCGCTGTCTGAAGTCGGGTGTCGTTTCATGATCAGCCATCGCCGAACACTATTGCGATACCGGCCATAAAATCTTTTTTGATGAAACTTCTATTATCTGCAAATCGCCATTCTTCCTTAGCAGAAAGATTCACGAAGCCATTGAGATTTACAAACACCCTAATAATCTCAATCGGGAAGAAGGCTTCTCTGTTTCGTTCTATGTGGAAAGTGCGACGGCAATTCTTGCCCCTCTCCCTCCGATCTTTAGAAAAGTTCGCCTCTGGCGTGATTTACATATTGAGTTACTGTGCTCTTTCGCTTTTCCTCCCCGTAAAACGCGAAGACTAAATAACTTTAACAAAACAAATCTGTCGCTATTCTTTATTTGTATGGAACTTCATGCAGCACCTCTATATTCAAATATAGATAAACGCTAGCTATAGATATAGATGCTAGCAATACTAATGAAATTGAATAAAATCTTAAGAAACCCAAAGGCTTCATCTTTGGAAAATATAATCAAATGTTTCTAGAACTCGATCTGGATCTGCGAAACCCTAGCTCAATTAAAAAAAGGTTAAGGAAGGATCATCTATGGATATCAAAATCACCTTGCATCTACATAACTCTTTTAAATTGTATATTAGTAATAGTCATAAAAAAATAAGGCGAAAATAAAGCGATATTGATTGTTCAATAGACGTAAAAATATACAGCAACGATCTAGCAAAAGCCAGTACCCATCTCTGTGATATCACACTTCTGCAATGAATGTCGGCATTTGAGACTGCTCTATTGCCAAATAAGTAAACAATCGGCAGCATTGTATAAAAAGGGTTTCCTACGTTGGACTGCCCTAACTGAAGCTGAAAAGACGTAAATCGAAACTGTTACACATTTATACCAGAGTGGAATATGAAATGTACGTTTTTTGTTCTTTACTATTCTTATAGATTGTATATATATATATATATATATTTTGTACATAGTAGTAAAACTATATAATTGAATATTTATGCACATGAGGTAATGGGAAAGCATCAACGCGGTTTCAAAAAGACATATGAAGCACCGATCAAGTACATACATTGAACTACATATAAAATAATTATTATTAACCAAACTTAGGGTTACATATATTAGTCATAGATTATATGCAAATATTTGATTAAGTAGACAGAAATATAAGGCTTAGTGGCATGGGAAGTGCCATGAAAGGTAATTCTAGTCAATAGCGGTTTAATATCAAAAAAGATTTAAAAAATTAAGAAAAAAACACAATGGTAGGAAGAAATAGAATAAAATAGTTTAAAACATTCAAACTATGAACCCTTAAGGCTTACAAAACTGCTCTGTGTATATAAATAGTAGTAAATATACTTAATGTTTTAGAAAATACTCGAACACATATGTATACGTTGTAATCTCAAAGTATTTTTGTATTAGAAAACACTATATATGGCCATATGAAACCATTTCTAATAGTTTCAGATTTTGCGAAGTGTGTATGGTAAGATATCCAGCTGCCGGATTGCTCAAGGTTATCAAATGTGGCTTGTGTATGTGTAACACGTGCTGGGTGTGGTCATGTTCCTCTTTCACATAGACCAGCCGTTCTAGAAGAACGCCGTTAATTGTATCCAATGTGCGAATGGTTACCAAGCACAGTACCGATCAAACCAATATCATTATCATCATCACTAAGCCGTTTGTGTTCACTGCTGTATGTAGGTCTTCTGTATATTTCTCCATGGCGATCTTGTGCAGTGTTCATCCAGTTTGTTTCATTCCTCCTGACGTCATCGGAGCATGGCTCTGAGGGCGTACCCTGCTTCGAAAGGCATCTTGCCATGGCCTCCTTTATAGTATTTTCTTAGTTCACTTACTGTTCTTGCTAGGTGTCTAGCCCATTACAATTTTAAGAAAGCTATTCTTTCATTTGGCAAGTGTTACTCTTGGCATCTTTCTAATCTGTGCGTGCGGCAGTCTATCTCTGAAGCGTAGAGCAGCGATCTGAAATCGCTGTGAAATGCAATCTTGTTGGTAGACGTTTCTGTTAATGTCAGAACACACTGATCAAAGACTTATCTTGGTATTATATTGTACTTGAAGATATACCGCAGCTTTCCATAAGTGGTACAAGCTAGCCTTCCGTTTAAAGACTTTCACAGGTACGATTATCCCTTCCCCTACATATCTCGCGTCCAAGATACCTACAAGAGTTGATTGATTCTATGTGTGATCTAACTACATTAATATCTTCGTGTAAAACCAGGTTTTCATTAATTGGGTTTAATTTTAAGACAAAATTGACTAGATGCTGCGTTTAGCCGTTGTAGTATTGCGTTTGCTTTTATCAAGGTGGTCAAACATCATCGACGAATTAATTGTAAATGGTTGATTCTCTCGCCATTTATGATTCCTCCCATATCACCAAAATCTTGAACATGTATCCTAGAAAAGCTATGAATAGGTTTGGTGAAATAAAATCGCTGTGGACGAATCTCCCTCTGTATGTTAAACTCTATGCTGTCTTCATGACTGTCATAGGCAAGTTGTAGAAACATTAATAGAGAAATGCATAGAATGGAATGGGCATCCAGTTCTTATTGTTGTAGACTGAGAAAAGGCGGTCGACACAAAAGACCAACACAAAATGCTGAAAGCTCTTGCAAAGCATGGAGTTGACGATAGTTACACCAACACAGTAAATCACGTATATTAGAATGCCAGAGCATGCACAAGTGTTCATGAAAAACGATACCCATGGATTCGAACTGAAAACTTGCTTATTACAAGGTAGGCTCTCTTCCCACTGCTCCACCCGGTAGAACGAGTCAGTCCATAAACGGTATACCGGTAGCAGCAAATTGTGTTATACATGAAGTTGCCGGGAATACCTTATTACACCCATTATAGCAATTCTATTGCTGTTCTTTATAAATAAGAAAAGTTTTCCCCAATCGAAAACGATCGGTTAAATTTCCAGCTTTCCACCTTTTAGCAATAATTCTGACAATTACTGTGTGAAGTTCCAATTATCGAAAGGAAAGTTATGTAACTGCGGCGCATTATTTTTACGAGCGCGTACATTTCCATTTTAATTGAAACGAGGGATTAATTTGAGTGACATTAATTGAATAAGTTGATACGCAAACGCAAGACGCACGTTGTGCCGAATGTATCAATTCATCTCTGTATACATGTCGGCTCTCGATTGCACTGATGACAGTTTAATCACTAAACGATATTTTGTATAACGTATCCATTAGCAGTTATGCATATGCGTGACATGGCACTCGATAATTTGAAATATAACGTAGACAGCCGAACGTCAATAATATATGACATTAATTACGAATGTCGGTGGAGCAGCTTAGCGTCGGAAATACGCGCGAGGTAAAATTTCTCACATGCCAGACACAATTCTCTAATTCGCTAGCCTGCTTTCACGTGGAAAAGCAGCCTTATAACTTCCCTCAACGCCGAGATGCAATTCGCATCAAAATATTTGTGTTAGTAACTAGACGCTGTTTTAAAATTTAACCGCCTGTGATGTTGTGTAATGCTAGCTTTGAAACTTACAGGTACACGTTGCTACATAAAATGGTTCATCGGAGACTGCCTTTGCACGCCCCAGCTAATATGTCGCTATGCTGCTTTGTCCATAAACGTTTTCCGGCGTAATTTTAATAGACCCGCTGAAATTGGCATCTATTTCTAGCTTTGATACCCCTCGCTAAGCTAGTTTCACGATAACCCAACAGTCGAGCCTGTTTTTAACATACCCTGGATCGATGAAGATAAATACAGCCTAAACGGCAATTATCCAGCTAAGTGGCACCATTTGTACGATTTGTCACGTGACTAAGCACGATAACCTGGAAAATATAACTTGGAAAAGCTGATAGAAGGTAACACGGGGCAAATCATATCTACGCATTGATTGCACAGAGAAAATGTTAAAAGCTGAAACTCCGGAGATATAGGCCCTTGAGAACCCGTTGGTCTAAATAAATAAAGATGAATTGTACGAGTATATAAGCTTATTTGCATTTGCTTATTATGAATTTTAAATCATGTTAGTAAAACTAGGTTACAGTATATCTTATTTAAACTGCTTTCACATTCAACTCACTTCTATATTTACCACAATACCTAGAGGTAAACTACGAGTTGTAGGAATACTCTCCGTTAGAAAAAATTAACAGACGGATGTATAGGATGTGGCTAGGGCTGGACCAACCAACAACGTTGACGACAAGGTGGCAGAGCACATTTTATATTAATGTCCCACTCTTACTGCATGTTGGAGGATTTCTGGTCTAAACTATGCAGCATTTCTTTGGTTACATCTTGAAATTCAAGGATAAAGTCGGATGGCTTGAAGTGTACCTGCAGGTTCACCCTCTCCATATAATTCAGAACACCGAACAGAATCAGTGTTATCTAACAGATTGGAAACTAGTAAAAGAAATAGTCGTTTTCGATGTGTAGAAGATTATGATTATGAACAGTCGTGGGAGGCAACAGGATGCCACAATGATGTTTTCTCCCCATTCAAGGGTGGAAATCGTCAACGTGCTGCATTTACATTTCCCACTAGCGCCATATTCCATGGAGGAGCAGCACCAAGACAAACCAATGGAGGTTTAGGGCTCTACTGGCGCTATATACTATAGAATATAATAATTTATTATGTAAATGTAAAAATGTAAATAAAAAAAGCATAAGACACTTTAAGAAGAAGAAGATGGTTATGGTCTAAATGAGAGGTCCAAATAATTTCTATAATAATTGGGAGCGATCTCTTTTTATGCTCAGCTACATTTTGACCAAATTGTATACCTATTGCACCATCAGATTTTTCAGTTATTGGTTCTTAGCCCAAAAATTAACCACTACTAAATAAAATGGTGTAAAACAGTACATGGCATAAACCATACAATTCTTACCTATATCATATGATGGACGAACCGAATACTAGCAGATTTATAAAAAAATTAAATCTATGATGATTTGGGCCCGTCCAAAGGTTCTAGGAAGAGTATATCATCAGAAAAATGTTTGACAACGACCAAGAGGAAGACAAGCGGTTGGGCGACCCCGACCACGGTGTCTGAATGACTGAAAGACCTTTGTGTCACCGAACTGAATGGAAAGCTGTGCTGGAGCAGGCCAAACCCCTACAGGGGTCGTAGCGCTGTCATGATGATGATGATGATTACATTCACTATTTAGACGGTAATTTAATGATAGAATTCTTCTTAGCTACGGATAACCATTCAAATTACAATTTTTATACTATAACTGTATGATAGACTGTAAATATAACGGCTAGCAGTAGTGGAATAGACATTTCGTTTCATGATGGCTACGTGTTCTTAGATTTTTTAGCTGGACCGCTCTCGTGCATTCTGGAGATCCGTTTGTCCTATTTATGAGTCGCTATCCTGTGAATCAATGTCGAATATTTTGTAGTTGGCATTGCTTTGCTCTAAGTGAATCTCACTTCTTCCATGTCGAGTTTATTATTTTGCATGAAGCGTGAAAATAGGGAAATGTGACATATGAAGTTTTAAATACTGGCAAAATATAAAGAAATATTATTGTTTTCTTCTGTCGACCTAAATCTCTGGGTTTAGTTCATTTCTGCAGGCTAAATATAGTCCATTCCAAAACAAGCTTAGGGTTTGTTCTCCACTGCTTTATTCATAAAAAATCATAAAATAGATATACGTATATGCTTATTCCAACATTGCAGAGCTATAAATCAATTAAAGTAATGGTTAACAAGATAGCTAATACCTAATAGCTATAAAACTAATGTACATGTTTTGAAAATAGATGTTCGTACTTGCTGATGTTATTCCAACACCTGAAGTGGTTTATAAAGCCAAATTACATTCCGATATTGCAAGGTACGGCTTGTTTTGGTGACCCTTTAGAAGCAGCAATCGGGTGCATATTTGGTGTTGAGGATTAGTGGATTGCTGCTCCTGTCTGGTTGATCCAGGATTTTCCGTAGGCCATCCGAAATGTAAGGACTTTCTTCTCTCGCTATCAAGTAAGCCCAATGTTTTCCACGTTATTTTTGAAGGACGTTTAATACTTTACGCTCACTGTTCGTTGAGTTGCACATTGTCCGCTGAAATTGGCTGATTACAACAAATGTAAAAATGTATAGTTATACTAACGAACAATGGAAGCATTTGCACCTAGAAATATGTCTATATGATTACAAAGTAGTGCGGTATGTATATAAGTAAACCGAATTTGAAGGTAGATTAAAACGTTTATGGGTACATTATAGCTTATAAACGTTTGTCGTTACTAATATGTTTGAGCAACTAAGAATTTAGATTTAATGAAAAGAAGCCCATTACCGTCAAATTCACAAAAAAGGCGAGCACACATAGTACATTTTACACATTCAAATTTCTATGCCACGCCTCAAACTCTAGTGGATATAAGTAATAATACATGACATCCGAATAAAGCTGGTAGTCGCGTTTGTTCACTTTTGCAATTGTTTATTGGTGTTTGTTACTTAGTACCCGTCCCAATAAAAACAATCTCTTCGCTCCCAAGTACTCCCACGTTACCATTCTCTAACTAATTACACGATATTTTATAGCTTTCTATTTGAATTACGTTCAGCACTTCGTATGCCTCTTCCAACAGCTACTTAAAACCCTAGGATATTTTCTAAATTGCTAAAACGGCAGATTTAGAAAAGTTTGGGCAGGAGAACATCCGATGAACGATTAAGCCTGAAAGAAGTACAATTTAATGATACCAAAGTTTTCTTTTTATACGTGTGGTTGTTATGTCGCTGTACAGCTCCTAATGCATTGTTCGTAATTCTTGTAAGAACTCTCGTTATGCCTCCTTCAAAGAGAAGAGGAATTTCTGCAGAGGTTTAAAAAATTGCCTCAAGCTAGGTCGCCTGCAATCGCCAATCCGAAGAACATTTCCACCTGATTTTTCCGCGCTCGCGAATTCGTTACGCAGCAAAGACAAAGCATATTACCTATATGAGTTCGTCAGGAATTTTTCATTTGGCTTTTACTCAAACTAATATAACTGGCTGGAAGTTCTGCGGCTCTCGCAGTACTGATTAACTAACAAAGTCGCGATGCTGAGAAAATTGTATTCCAAGAGCTGTATCCCTTTTACGACAAACATTAGCGCTAATCATTTTGGGAGTTAAGCTACAAAGAACACAAAACTCGCCACCAGCCACCGAAAAGCACAGAAAATAATTCGATTTTGCAAACGACGGCCGCTGTTTATAGTATATAGTACATACTAGAATACTCTTCGAAAATGTGTTGGCCCCTTGGCATTTCCCAATGAAAATGCTCAGGAAAAATGTAAATTATTACAGCTTGAGCTAATGTAGACTAGTGCATTCTTCTGTATAATTAGAACACTTACAAAGGGAATTGGACAAGTAGGAGTCAAAGTACTGAAAATTTAATATTTACACCAACGAAAACTTCGAAAGTAACAAGAAGCAACTTTGTTCTATTTCACTATTAAAATGTATTTGTCAAAGGCAAACAAATTATACACAATACGTGATACTAGCCGCACAGGTTTACAGATACTCGCAAATCTAGATAAAACAACAGTAATTATGAACACTGGCAAAGAAATTCCATTAAAATGAAAGAGAAAACGATAGAACAGGTAGAAGAGTATATATAAAAGTAGAAATGTCTAACAGCACCAGGATGGCGAGCTGTATTTAAAAAACAAAAATATACCCATATATTTGAGGAACAAATTATTATCGATCAATAATACGTTCTCCCAGTTTTGGCGTGCAAGTATAAACGTTCACAAACTACGATATATTAGACTTTCTACGACTTAGACATATGTGGAACGTACAATGCTAATATGGAATTGAACGATAAAAGCACAATTCTACATATACAGACAATCAGGGAAATTGCATTCGTCAACAGCGATGTCACGAAAATAGAAAACAGGAAAGTGGAAGCTCTCAGTTACCCTGGGCAGATTATTTAAAGAAAGTAGCAGGTCTCGATTGGAATAGAAAAGCCAAAGACAGAAGCAAATTGTATGGCATCGAGGCCTATGTCCAATATTGGAATGAAAGGGCTCGAGGGAATAAATGAGGAAAGATGTAGAGAAAAACTTCCAGTTAATCGATTTGAAAGAAACTGTTTTCGTTCATTATGGTCATCATCATTACAGCTACAACTTGGAATGGTTCTTCCAGAGGTCCATGACTGTTCTATTCCAAGTCTGGATATTAACATTTCGGAGATCTTTTTCAAGACGATCCATCTATCATACAGTAGTTTTCTTGTCAGGTCTACACGGTTCATTCTCATCCCACTTTATTCTTATAATCTTTACCATCTTGGACAATTCAATGCCGTATAGGCTGCAAAGTTTATGCTTGTAACCACACTTCGCTTTCTTGGAGTGCCCCGTATATATTTCTGGGTATCTTTCCCTCAAATGCTTCTTTGACCTTCTTACTGGACTCTCCCCTGATGTGTATAACGCCACTGGTATGTAAAGGTTTTGTAGAGGAGGCACTTGGCTTTCTTGGAAATTAATCTCCAAGAAAAATATTGGCTAGCATTACTTTGTGGTGTATTTCTCTGTTAATGTTGTTAATGGAGTTAAGTTTGAATCACATGTAGAATTGCGTACCAGTTTTAAATTTAATTTTCCAAGTGTTAGATTCTGCCTTATTCTATTGCATTGCACTTAATCTGCTATTACCACCGTGTGCGCAGTTTTGTGTGTTAAGGTTAAGTCCACTTGTCGTTTGGTATGATTTTAGAAAGGGTTCTACAGTTATTCTTGTTGACCGTCCCCAATACCATTGATGCCATAGTTAGGCATGTCGGCTTTTTTTATTGCTTTTTCTAATGTAAGCATGATGAGACATAACCTGGTTTTATTGCTGCCCTTGTATTACAAATTACCAAAAATGAATGTCGGCGCTGAATCGGTGGTAGGTCTGAAGTGAAATTTTGCTAGTCACGTTGCTCCATGTACGGGTACAAGGTGGTCTACTAATATACTACAGAGGAGATCCTATGCAAGAAAGAGATTTAGAGTTGTTTACCAATGCGTTAGCTCGATAAAACGTCTCGCGGGTTTTATATGGATTAGACAGGCACAAATAGGCAGAAATAGGCCAAATATGGCTGATGAGACGAGGTAAAATCCAGATAAGCACTTTATTTAATCCTGTAGGTGCTAGCCCATTTAGCATTTTCTTGTCCCAGGAAACATTTTGTTTAGATTTTATCATTTTCAGAGCATGTCTTTCTCAGTTTGGTGGTTTGAATGGATCACATCACGTTGAAAATTTCATTATCTAAGACGTCTTATATCTCTCCAACTTTCTCCATTGGTGGGAACTCCTCCCCTTGAGGGGACAATTAAGACAGGAACATGCACTCGCTTGGAGGGCACAGGAGTACATGGATAAATGCTATTGTTATTACTTAGGCGCCACATAATAATGAAACTGATGATGTAATGGGCTTTTTACTAGAAAAACCTCCTGGCGACGGGAAATGCATACGGTATTCAGCTCCGAGATTTGCACACTACCTCAAAATAGTGCAACATATTTCAAGGAACTCTATTAAGATAACACTCATAATATGTTATTATATTTCTTGCTGCTGTGACCGCAACAAAGTTACTGAGCCCAGGCGTTGAGCAGAACCTTGGAGCTGTTGAGCAATGAAAGCGGGCTTCGAAAAAATGAAAGCAAAATTTGGAGAGCTTCTCTTGGACGTCGATGGTAAAAGTTGTGTGGTCCTACATGCGATGCAGGAGAATATTTTCTAGAGCTCTAACAAAATAGACAGCTGCAGTTCAAATATCTTCCAGGAAAATTCGGGGCGAACCTACGCGGGATGTACGAAAAGTTTTCCCAGAGTTGCGCCAATACATGGGAATGGCTGCGATACGAGGCGTCAACAGACGATAGTGTTTCCTTGAAATACAATCAAAGATTGATATGAAATTTTCGAGGTATTTCAAAACCAGAATTCGAAATTTCAAACTTAGCGTCCGATTTGTGGAAGCTGGATAGATCTGACACTCGCTGTAAACTTGGCAAACGCGATCCACTAAGGTTTTACGAAATAGCTGCATTACAGAGCGGTACACTTACATCGCAAAAACCGTTAACATTACTGTTCTTGGTTAACTTTAAAGATAAAAGGTCCCGTTTCGTGCCAGCCAATGGTTGCAGTCCCCACTCCAGCAAAGTAAACTGTCCCGCATAGATTCCATTGTACGAGCTCAACTAAATTAAAATAGAAATCCCCTTCTTCTTTCTATTTATGCGCGCCAAATGTATGCAGGGATTAAATTTTTAAACGATCCTAACAGTGTGTACTGTACACTAAAGTGAAGAAAATGTGTTTTATGTACACATAAGACCAGAAAACGGTCGTTTTTACATTATTGTGTACAAAAACAGCTGAAATGGCCGTCACTAGTTTTAATGTAAACCTTAACGCGACAAACATTCGAAATCCTCACCCACTCAAAACTTCCCGGATTTGATTACTGTCAATAATTCCTTAATGTAGAGTTCGTATGTCATTTACTACAACTGAGTAAACAAATGTTTCCGTAGGTAGAGGTCAAATGGATCTGAATCAAGAGATCAGGCAGAACATCAAATTTGACCTATTCATACATTATTCGCTTGCAAATATTTAACACTATGAATAATTGTTGTTCTAAAGCAAAAGGAAGTATTGTCATTATGCACACTTCTCTTCTTTGAAGATAAAACAGATGGAAATAATGTAGTCTATAATTTATTACAGCTGTTTGTAAAACCTCGCCAAAATGTAAATACGGCAGCACCTTTAAGATTCTTCATATTTATTGTATGTCTGATGTGAAGGAAGACATTTTAATGTTTTAATATTCTATAATCCTTCCGGCTCTAGGATTAATTCTTTCGTTAGTAGCTTTAGGATTAATGTGCCTACGATGCCATATTTTTAACTTAACCTATTTCCAGTGTTTAATAACAAAATAAAAGCCAAGGAAGTGTGAATATTCGAAATAATCACATTATCTTACTGGCAACAGAAACCTGCAACTGCTTCTTTCTCAGCGTCTTTCGGGGTTTATATTTTTATATAAAAAGTAAGCTTTTATAAGAATACATTTTCAGTTATAAATTCGCCAGAATGGCCCGCCTTCCGCCTAAAATTAGTATCTGGATGTTCCTTCTTGAAATTTTGCCTTTGTCTAGTTTTTCTTTCGGAGACATTTAATCCGAAGTGCGCTATAAAAAGGTCTTAATTGCCAACGGGGGCAAGTAAGTGCATGTATAAACGTTAACTAAACCCTTTGAGTAAGTTGGCTACTACACAGGGTCATGAGCTGGTCGTTGGTCGTATAATGCGCGAAATGTCGCGACCACCATAACGCTGACTCCCCAAGGAAGCCGTTCCGCTACGTCCAAAACGATGTTGCCCGGCAAAATACGTCTCCGCTGCAGATTAACCGGTTCAGGGCCCCTTGAAGGATATTTATTACCGGAGTAATTGAATGTGGTGACAGTACAAACTCCCTAAGGGCATCTACGTTAAGAAAACGATATTGCTTCGTATTAGTAATCAGCACGCGTAAAGCATGAGAATCGGCATCCTACTTCGCCGGCTCAATAAAGGCAAAATTGCTAATTTTGTGGCAACACGATCGGAAAGTCGCGATTTCCCCATAATGCACTTCACTACTTTTCCTAATCAAGCCCAACAAGCTTCAGCTCCAACTTTCGCTCAAGTACAGATTGGCTGTGAATTATTCGAATTCTGGTCACATTTTGCTCAACCTTGCGTTGGAATTCGACAAGATTGATTTACGGAGAAATGAACATAAGATTTCCAAATAAAGTTTGTGTGAAAATAAATAGTGTTCGGAATATAATATTATGTAATTATTACTTTAAAAACATTTTAATGAATGCGTCGGCGCCTCCACCAAATGTTTCTTTAATGTTCTTTTTAACTTAAGCCGAGTTAGGGTTTTTCATAATAATAATAATTTGAGTTAAAACAAGTAGTACAATCGCACTATTACTTTAAAACATTTTAATGCGCGCCTCCACCAAAGTTTCAAAATATCAAATATGGATTCAGCCGACATTTCTAATTCCGAAAGGTATGTTGCTCATATGTACCGAGTACCATGGCTGGTATATATAGAAAAACGATGTTCCTCATGCCCAAATATCAAATCCACGAAGATACTAATAGAAAAGCTAACTTACTGAAACAGATAATGACTGCTTGACTGAAAATGAAACTAAGTTGAGCCAAAAATGATATTTTGGAATCCCAAACAGAAAACTTAAGCGAATAATGTCCCTTGCAACCTACCTATAAAATTTCATAAAAATGGAGATCGAACGAAATAGTCGAAAATAATTTGAAAAATAAAAAACGTAACATAATTAGCAAGCCAATATCAGCTAATTTACAAGAAAAACAATTTTTTTTATAAAAAAAGTTAATTCGGCGCCCAGGGTGTTAAATGATCATAGGTTTTACATATTTGTTTTTCATTATAAACTTCTAGTCATATAGTACCATAATGCAGCTTTTACAACACACGTTGCTCCCATGTTCTATTTATTTTTTAGCTTAAAAGTTTTTACGATTTCTCTCTATGTTTCTATCTAATCTCATTTTGCTTAATGTGGCACTGGAATTCTACATGAATTATTTATTGAAAAAAAAGCCTCTAGGGTACAGTTTGAGTTAAGAGAAATAATTCCCCGGATGTGGTAATAAAAATTAAAGCAAAGTTTGAGCTGCTGAACTCCATTTAGTAGTTTGGCCTGGGATTAAGCGGGTAATAGTGGTATATTATTATTAATTTACAAAAACGTTAATAAATGAAGCGCTTTCACCAAATATTACGTCAATATTTTTATTATTTAACTTATAAGGAAATGGGTTTTCTCAATTTGTTTTTTAGAAAGCATCCTGACGTAACAATAATTAGACAAGCTTGATACCGGGAACTGAACATAATGTTGTGAAAACTACATTTTGAGTTAATAAAAACAATTATTTGAATATAGTACGCAATGCCACGGTTTAGAAAAAAATGTTAGGAATGCGGCGCCTTCACCAAATGCTACCTCAGCGTTTTATTCATTTAACTGAAACAGTAGCAGTGCTTTTACTATCCTTTCAAATGAAGCTCTGTTTTCAAACCTTTCTGCATTATTAAAAATATTATTACTTTATTATATTTATAGTTCCATATGTATCATATGTATCTATATTCAGTAAATAAATGTGATATTTTTATTAGTATAAGTAAATGTCTAGTTTTAGATGACTACTTAAAATTTTGGGTAACGCACATTCATGAATATATACACTACTGACATTTATTTAGATATCACTTTAGTACTCTGTTCCATTACAGTATAGTATTTCGAATATTATTTAAATTTATTACGGAAACTTTATGCTTATTCAATTGTGATTGTTACTAATATAATAATAGCTAATGTAGGCATAAAATTATTGTTTAAGTTTTCTTGTGAAATTTCTCACCGTTTTCCTTTTACTTCATAGTACTTCATAGTAGCAGCAATAGTATATATAAAAATAAGGTGCAGTCACGCATTTTCTCTAGAATATCTTAGCATATTCCCGAGGTAAATGCATTAGGTTGTCGAAATTTGGTGTAAATGTTTTTGTGTTCTTTTCATTTACGCCCTTTACATCTACTTCTTTTAAAAATTTTAAGAATATGAAAAAACATCTTTGGATGTACTTCACTAGCATTCAGCAGAAATATTTTATCACTAATGCCATCTGACGTGTTAGCAACTCAAAACTATAAATATTTTAGTCTTCAGAATCGATGCATTGTCTTAGATGCAAAATACGTACTGGCTACAGTTTTAACAAGAAGCACTAAATGTATTTATCCTGCTACCAACCTTTATATTGCAAAAATAGTAGCGTACGAATTTTAGTAAGCACTTTCTATAACTTAAAACTATGATACCTTACATTTACTTTAACAAAGACATATCAATTTAATTAAAACGAAAGGGTCAAGTATACCCATATACAGCAGACATATTAAACAGATTAAAAAAAAATCAAGGGGTTTACACGGAACTTCCCTCGCGCGAATTTGATAAATTATTTAAAAAAATTAGTCCGCTGAGATTCGAACTCCGCGCTCCGGGGCGAATATTTCGAGCCATTTTCTTGTCCGCCGCTAGGATAATTGAGCCACGGGCGTGTTTGAATTAGACGAGTTTCTGAAGCGTTATAAATCACGATTCTATTCTGTCCCATTTGTGCTATTTGCCCTGTATCTGCTAGGTCTCGCTTTCGCTAATGATAAAGTCTGAGCTATGTGCATATTATTACTTTTATCTCTTGAAAATAGTCTTTTAGACTAGGCAAGTAAACATGTAGCCCGCTATAATTCGCATTCCGCGCTCCGTCGCTAGAATAGTTAAGTCACGAGCGTGCTCAAAGTCGACGAGTTTCTGATGCGTTATAAAACACCATATTAGTCTGGCCAATTTGTGATGTTTACCCTGTATCTGTTAGGTCACATTTTCGCCAATAAAAGCCCGAACTATGTTCAAATTATTACTTGTATCTATTTCTCAGGTAAAACAAAACTAAACAAAATTTTATTTAAGTGCTCATCCTGTATACATTTCTCCGAATTATTTTTGGTTTCATGCCAAGTAGACATATATACATCGGAAATATAGTCTTCTTGCAACAAATAGTTTTTGAGGTATACCGCCAACTGACAGACGGACAGACAGACAGACAGACGGAATTGAGAAAACATGTCATCTAGGGAGCCTGAAACGTGAAGATCTAAAATATCGAAAAGTGATTTTTTCGTAATTAGAATAATTCCTTCGTCTTTTAGACGAGGGAAGTAAAAATTATACTCTGTGTATTTGCAATAGTTATGAAATGATTCCAATGGAAATAAATATATGAAATTTGAATACTTTAATTTTCCGAGTACATAATTCCTAATATAGTTCTAAAAGTCTTTAAACTTGTAAATAGTAGGAGAAGAAGCTTACGAAGTTCAAGTTAACGTAAAATTTGCCAGGAGCAAATTCTACTGCATTAATTCAATTTCCTATTTAGTTTAAGTGATATTCTCTTAATATTAGTTGATTTCCCCCCAGTTAACTGAATGAAATCTATTGGTTGTAACTGATTAAAAGTTAATTTTAACATGTATTATGACCAAACTAGCAAAAAATTAACAAGTATCAATTTATTTATCAATAGAGCATATCAAACGTGAATTATATATGATACTATTCCAATACTGACGTTGTGAATAGTTCAGTAATTTACGAATAATTAAAATTCAATTATTTCATTCTTTGGGCGACTGCAATCAGTTTCACAAATAAAATATATCGGGGAAATTTATTGACTATAGAATTTCATAGCTATATATGCAGGTTGCTAATGTACAACTAGTTTATTAAACTATGCATATAAAAAAGGTTTAAAATAATCAATCAAATTTATCTTCTACTATTAATTTTTTCATTTTATTAAAAGTGTTTTGCTTATTCTATTTTGACGAATCTTGTCATTTAGAAGTTTCAGAAGTGGGACATTTTTATTCTTATAATAACCTAACTTTTTCAGATGTGTCGAATAAATAACTCTTCATCACAAGTTTGGATAACCCTAAAAAGTGACGTAGCTAAGGGAGAGGTCAAGGGTATGAAGCCCCCTTCAAAATCTAGAGATAGAATCATCCCTTACTTACCTAGAATGAAAATTGACAATTCAACTCTACGTAGACTACAGTTACATCAACGTAATTCGTATTTGCTTCAAATGTGTTTTTTTATTTGCTAGAATTTTGAAACCTGCCTGCCACCCTGCGAATCGTGGTAGGTAGATTACTTTTGTAAATTAAAATATACCGTTAGTAATAATTCATTTCGCTTTCTTATAATAAGCGATTGTCGTAAGTTGTAATATACTCCAGAAAACTTTCACAGGCCCTCCCTCATTTTTTAGTCTAAAAAATGGCCGCCGCTGAAAAAATTCAAGGAGTGAGCCCCCCCCCCCCCCCCCAAAAAAAAGAAAATACTGACTGCTTCACTGACCTTAGAAGTTTATGTTCCAGTACCTAATCCAAAACTAAAACAACTTAGCTAACCTTATTCTGATTGGTTGTTATGCAACCCACTATGTTCCTTGGGAATTATAGTGATTGCCTATCCAATATCATACACGACACAAAGAAGTTAATAACAAATCTCAGTATAGACTACACGCGTATTAATTAATAAAACTTAAATCACCCCTTCTTCAATATTTTTATTAACACTTGCATATGGTTTCTCCGAATTCGTTAGCTAACTAACTTCTTGATTAATATGGGTAACTTGATGTTATACTTTATTTTACGAAATTAGCTAACTACTTTACATTACGATGAGTCGGTGAGATGTTATTGTTTAGAACAAGAGACATAAGAAAATTCTACACTAAAAGGGATATTTTTGCATAACAGTTTTAAATTAGGAAGTCGGTACAAGTACAATAAAGAAATGACACAATATCGATTAGAAACAAAACTTTAACAAAAAAAGAATAAAAGTAATCTACAAAACTAGCACCCATAACTAGATATGTAATAATACACTTAGCAGATTTCTAATAACAGAAAGGTAGATCTGTCTCTATAAAATATTAATATGGTTAATACTCACACCTGCATTGCATTACATAAAGAGTACAGCAGCTGTAAAAATGGAAATATATAGATCGATTCTAGAACTGTATTCACAACAAAAAGATGTAAAATGTCGATGTCATATGGGTAGAACTCAGCAAAAAGAAGTGGAGTGACATTGTGTGGGAGTAGCTCATGTTTGTAATTCAAGACCATCTAGATAAAGGATAGTCGCCCAAGAGATGAACACAAAGCCAGTTTTACTCCAGGAAATGCCCTAGCCATGAAAAACAAGAAGTAGAGGGAATGCTAAAATTTAGACCCCCAAATTTGATAGTCCCAAGTTGCGCAAACCTTCAGAATAAACCGTTTGCCAAAGTTAACAAACATGCAATTAAAAGCAAAACCTCTTTTAACATATTCAATAACTTTTTCCATTTTCTTCTGTCATTTCAATTATTTGGCACTTATCTATCCAACTAACGCTTCTGCCTTCCCATGGAGTCTACTTTGGGAAATTATTTGGTTAATTAATCTTCCCACACGACAATACAAGGGAGCTCCTGCATATCTGCACACTTCTAACTCTATACAAAATACACTTGTCGAGTATCATCAGAAATTGAATCCTATCGCTCGTAGCTTCCTTGTGCATTAGAATTTCACAACTTTATAATTAGGAGATTGCGTAACAAGGGATATTTTTATCTAAAGGATGACAAAGATGATAAGATTGTTATTTTGGATAAGCAGGATTACTTTGATAAAGTAGGTACATTTTTTAACAATGAACCCTACAAAGTATTGAAAAAGACTCCCCTAAACATCATGGTTGTTCAAACATAGGACGTGATGAAATCCTGCCTCATACTTATTAATCCAGCCGTTAGGCATAAGCTGACTGTTCCTAATTCAAAAATTCCAAAAATATTTTGTTTACTCAAATCGGGTAGAAAGGTAAGACCTATTGTTTCTGGTATTAACTCTTTTTAAGTTACCTCTATTCTAAATGGTTAACTAATTGCGACGTAGATGTCGAGGCAGCATGGTAATTTAAATTCTTCTGCCACGTTCAAGCTTGGCTTCTGTGACTTAAAATTTTTTGACATATGTATTCTAAAATATTGGGAGTAACTAAATAAAATAAAATAAAAAATAAATAAACTTAGAAATTTGGCAAAACCTCAAAATAATTTTTCGAAAAAACTCGTTGAAGTTTATAAATGAAATTAAAGATTTGAAATTTGGTAAAAGCAAGATTTTAGTTTCATTTAATGCGTGTTCTTTGTTTTAAATCGCACCAGTCCCACAAACCATGACATATCTGCGGGAATTATTTACGGATAATAATTTGGATTCAAACAAAATTGACGAGTTTGTTACATTAACTAGCCATTACATGTCCCAGAAGTGCTTTCAAATAGATGGAACATTTTGCGAACATCACGAAGAAACAGCAATGTGAAACAGCCTTTTCCTCTTCGTTGCTAACCTTTTTATGTTGAACTTAAAAACTCATTTTAAGAATAATGTGGAGTATTTCCCCGGTCTAGGTTAACTCGCCGCTGCCATCCCGCCGCCAGTCTACTTGCAGCTGTAGCAACTGGCCCCTATACCAACTCGCCGCGGCTAATAATTATGCTTCCACAAAGAGGTATTTGAATAAACTATAAGCTTAGGTGAATTTAGACATCTATTGAATGGTTAGTATAATTATAGAAACTATTGAGTTAAATTAATCACCCTAGTAAGTTAAAAAATGCCGATACAATAACACTATATTTAGTAAGAGACTATGCTAATAGAACCAAAATTTACTATTTGCGGGGAATTGCCCATAATTATAAAATGGAACCATAATATTATATTGTGTATATATTATAACATTCATTCATGTCTAATGTCACTAATTATTTATTAAATGTTTAAATTCATCTAAGTTTATCGTTTATCCAAATACCTACCTTTTTGGGTAAATGTAATTATTCGTCGCGGCGAGTTGGTACAATAGCGAGTTGGTACAGCGGCGAGTAGGCTAGCGGCGAGATGGTTGCGTATCACCCAAGGATTTGGTTTGGTATGTGGACAACATTTTTGCTGTTTTGATTTATTTAAATGTAGTACTGCTTTTTCTTGAAATTCTAAATTTCCTAGCATAAAATTCAGATGTAAAATGGACAACGAAGGACGACTACCATTTTTGGATACCTTAGTACCTCGTAAATAAGTTGGTATAGATATAAAAGCCGTATGTTATACAGAATTTCTATCTTTTCAAACGTTTTAATGGCGGTTTATCGATCTTCATGCTTGAATTGCTTGTGGCTACAGGTTCGCGAGGATTCAAGACTAATTTTAGTCTTGTCTTTACTAAAGACTGCAGACCTAGCCTAAACCTTTGAGAGCGAGAAAATGTCACTATTTATGTAGTAAGACTTTTTGTCTCCATTCGTCCTTGCGCGTATAAGAATCACTGATGGTATGTGAGAAATTATGACTTTCTAATGTACTACTCTAATAATATAGGTAATTTTTGCAGATAAATGGTAAATTTAGCTAAGGACAGCAATTTGTTTATTATTGCAATGAATGAATATTATTGGGGAAAAGAACAAACCACAAAATTACTTACTCATGTTATTACTAAGTATCGTTCAAATGAGAGGGTGAAACGTAGAAAAAACGACAAAAAAGTAGTTCAACACATTATACTAAAAAATTTGAAATTCAACATTTTTCACCAGAACTACTATAATCATGAAGACCAGGACTATAATATGGCCAATTATTAGTCTAGTCTTAATAGCCAAGAACAAGATTAAAACCAATACTAATCAGTTTCTGTCTTGGTTCTGGTATCATGAAACTTGGGGTAGTATATATTACTCTTCTTTCTAAAACACGTGGTAGCTTATAGGTGGACACATTGACATAGGCGTTTTGAAATTTTTTTATTAGGTACCCTATATGTTGTGTTTGAAGGTTCTTCAAGCTTTGGTGACCAGTTCCACGCGTGCATAGCGAACTTCTACAAGAAGGGATAATTGCTCGACGCTGCTAATTCCAATATATTTCTCTCCAGTGTGCCCGGTTCCATTTCCTTTTCCATTTTAAATGATCTGCAGAATGCGATATCACACTAAACTGCATTTTATAATGTTAAGTAATTCTTCGAGAGTTTTGCTTCTTCTTATCACTTTTTCGTTGGATATTCGTACTATCCATGGTATTTTCAGCATTATTCTGTATCCATTTTTCGAAAGCTTAGAGACGATTCATTGTGGACACCTTTGAGTGTCCATACTTTCATTCCATTGACCAAACAGTACATTACCATTATTTCGGTCTCAACTTTAAGTCAATATTTTGGTAAAGGTTATGTGAGGCATAGCTACTCTACGTCTGGATCAAGTTGTTCAGTAAGTATATCCTAAATGATAGAAATCATTAACTCTCCCTATCGGTTGACCATTTATTTGTAAACTGGTTTTAAGATATGGTTAACAAATGGAGATAACGTATTTAGTCGTATTTACATTTATATTAAAGATAACTGTATACCTCATATATGTAATAAGTTCGCTGTTATTTTTTATCCGACATTATCGTTCTTGTAAAGATTCCTTGAAGATATGGCCAGAGTAGAGAGTACCTAGTGTTGGGGACAAGATTAATCCTTTTCTCGTTCCATTGTCTATAGCTGCTTCTGTTGTTATATTTGTGACTGCCACACTGGTTGCTCGTCTCCAATATGGGTTTTTCATATACGGATATCGCTGTCGCCGAGTCTAATGTTTCGTTCATAAAATTACTTTAAGTGAGTCACTCATTACGCTTATAAGCCTATAATGGATACATTTATTGACTCCAGGCGTTTTCCTTGCAAACGTGAAAAAATCACCTTCCGAGATTTCCTCAGATCTTCAGGTTTCAGGGTCCCTAGATGACAAAAATGTCGGTCGGTCTGTTGGTGGTACAGTTTAAACAGTATTTGTTGGAGGGAGACGATATTTTGCATGTGGATTATATGTCTAACTGGCTTGAAACGCAGAGAATTTCGGTTAACTATATACAGGGTGGACACCTTCAAAAATAAAATTCTATTTATGCTGTAACTCAAGAACTATTAGTTAAGTAAAAGTAATACTCTGCGCATAGCTCAAGTTTTTACCCTTTACAAAAAAGAGCATATTTTTGACCCAACATACACAGGATGAACACTCTGCTTGAGCCCTATCATTAGTCTTTTATACCGCTGTCCTAAGCCCACATTGCAAGAGAGATTCCGTGGTCCAGAGGCAGAGCGCTGGCGATGGCCTAGCATACTAGGAGCCAGACATCGAATTCTACTGAACATCAATGCTTTTTTATTTCCAAATCGATATAATTTACTTTAATCTTGTGTGAGAAGTTTCGTGTAAGCCCCTTTACAAATTTTTATGGATAGCTGCAAACGTTCAAGTAAGCCAATCAGGTTACACTGCTGACCAACGCCTTTTTGATTATTTGTGCAATTTCCCGTAGATTATATTCTTCTTCGAAAAAATTTGGTGTATAGTCGACCAAATGTGTTAGTAACGGTTCGGTATAGATACAAAAACGCTTTTCGCAGTTGTATGCTTCCATTTCCAGTATGAACCTGCAGTAATTACATTATAACATAGATGAAATTCGGAAGCCATCACGCTATTTATATTTTCATTCTGTGTGCTCACCGTAATGAATAACTAATTGTGAACCAAATAGTTCTCCTTGGGTTTCGCAAGAATTCTAAATGTACCGGAAAATTTTATTATTCGGGAGTATTTAAAGTAGCTATTACGATCCCTAAAGGCGGGATTTTTACCTTTCCAGGCACTCTTTTCCGATAACTACATGTTCTCATAGGTTTTAAAAAATTCAGGACACAGGTATCAAAATAATGTCCGATTAAAGCGGAAGTAAAAGGTCTGGGAATTGAGGAGCAGCCCAGCAGTGAGTATGTGTAAACTATCGTATGCAGAGCACGTTAAAAATTGGCAGCTACCGTCGTCACCCAGCCACCCAGCACGTTTGCTACAGAAGTATTTTTGTACTTCGAACAGCTTGTCGTAATAACGGGCCGCTTTCCCTGTTTTCTAATTTTTGCAGCGGCATTCGCAGACAGAAAACTGGGACAGGTAAGCACTGGCCATAGAAGTGTCGATCGTACGAAATTGGGATGCGACTATTGAACGAATGGGACGCGAGTGCTGGATGTTTCCGTCGTGCGAAAAGAATGAATAATGAACGATTCCCTCAAAATTCATGATGGAAATGGTGGTCGGTTGGAAGATATCCGGATTGATGACGTGTTGAAAGAAATAGTCGGAAATGTATAACATGCATTATACCGGCTTGTATAAATGGAACAATTTTTGTCACAATGATGTATGGTCTCCGAATAAGAGGCGAAATCTTGGCTGGAAGGATCACGGGGCCAAAGCAACGCCGCCACCTAACGAACATCGGTCATAATGTTCGGCCCAGGAGGACATAAGTCGAAAAGGCATTGCGTGTGGGGTTGTTTGAAGCTTTGATTGAATTATCCAACCGTGAAGAAAAAAGCGACCCATTTTCCGGACCCGCCGTACAAAAACAGCGGCCGCATGCAACTGCAACTGGACATTAATTTTCTAGCCAGTTTATCACTTACATTTTACTTTTAATCTACCAACTGTTGTCTTGTAAAAGTAAGCCCTGCCGTGTTTATGTTTTACGTTACATGGTTCAGTACACCTTCGTGCTTGGTTTAGCCCTTGTAACCTGTTGTTTTACCCTGCGGCGTAATTTATCGCCGGCTTTTCAACGGAAAGTAAAACATGCATCCGCATTTTTATTGAGAAATTAGATTAGTATTAAATTTCCATCTCCACGGCTACCGTGAATCGACGCCCTAAACACCAGGGTTGGTATTTTATACGGTTTGAGATATTTTCCACAAACACATGTAAAACGTAAAAAGAACGTACAAAACGTGAAAAGTATGTAAAATAGGCAAATTGTTACCGAAATTGAAGTTAAGGCTTAAATTAGGCTAGAAATACATATATAGTCGTTGTTTATTGGTGTACTAGAATTTTACAAATATTACTGATCAAGGCCCAAGAAAAAAAATATTCCGACTTTGGATTTCAATATATTAAAGACGTAAAATGTAGCTGCTTCAAAAGAGTTTTTAAAAACTCGGTAAGGGATTTACTCAGAACTTCCCTCGTAAGTGAACGTTGTGACACTAAATAATTTTAAAAATTAAATTAAACTAGGGGTAAAAATATCTTCACGTTTCTAACAAATTACATACATTTTCAAATAAAAAAAAACATTACCGGTGGTCGAATTCGAAGGGCAGGCGGCTGCCGAGGCGATTAAAAAGTTTAGGGGGATATTGCAAGGGAACGAGTTATCCCTACATACGCTACGGAGCACTTCTTGAGTCCATGCTTCCCGCATGCTGCCTGAAATAGAACCCATTTTTCGTTGACACCTTTCTTTGCTTTACAAAATTTTCGTCAAGGGTAAAGTCTGAACCATATGCAAATTGTTACTTTTAACTATTTCTAAGTTAAAGTACAATAAAACAAAATTTTGTTTTGATCTTCTAGATGTTTGTCTGAATTTTTCTCGATTTCAAAAGAATCCGGACAAACTGGAAGAACATAGCACAGGATCGGCAACTCGACGCAGATGAGCTGAATGATGATTTCTAGGTTTCATGCCAAGTAGATATATAATGTGTTCCTCCAACAAATAGTTTTTGAGTTATACCGCCAACAGACAGACAGACGCACGGCATTGAGAAAACCTCTTTTTCGTCATCTAGGGACCCTGAAACTTGAAGATCTGGAGAAATCTCGAACCGCCTTGAACAGCACAGGCAAGAAATCTGTAATAATATTGCTTCAAACAGCTGTGGCATCAACACACACTACACCAAGTTTGCCAGGGATAAAAACCCAATAACAAATAGGCAATTTGTAGGTATATCAGATTTTCAGACGACATTACTAATTGAAGAACTATGGACATAAACGACATTATTCTTGATGCAAATGGGGAAAATGTACTTGACAACTTGTTGGGACATTAATGTTTTAACTGTAACATGTAATATATTCGCACAATATAATTCAAATGAAATCGCAGAAAACAGAGGCTATGCCAATGTTGTTATTGTTTAACCAAGTTAGGCAGTATTTTTATTAAAATCTTTATTTCACAGCTGGACATTATTTTCGACAATTTTGGACTATACTTGACTCTTTATTTCTTCTTCTTGTTTATTTGCCTTTATTTATTTTATTTTTAGTTTAGAGAATTTATACTGCACCAACAGGAGAAACTAGTTGAGGCCACAGTTACATACATTTATATAAATATACCATTCACAACGAAAAGAATAGAATAAAAAACAGAACGAATCCACATAATTACTAGTAATTTTTCTAAAACAACAAAAATATTTATTATATAAAAATCCAAATGAGTGTTCTAAAATTAAACTACCAAAAAAACATCAAAGATGATTTCGGAAGCTTTCACGGCATTTGTCATTAAATAAAAAACGGCTTCCGGGATTGGACCTTGTCATTATTGAGGTCAAAGAACTCAACGTTTCCCCCACTTTCGTAACGGGCTTCATCAAGAGGAAAAAAGCAAAAAGCACGGTAGCTCAACGTGTTAACCACGCCAGAGGCGAAACGCTTTGCAAGGAAAGCTATAGAAGAGCACGGTAACTCAACGTGTGAACCACCTTAGAGGCAAAACTCGACTTAGTCGCCTCTGGCGTGGTTAAAACATCAAAGTATAGAGAAAAATTAACTAATTACTAGAAAGAAAGGAGAAAATCATAATTAATTTTAAAATAATGGGAACATGATCGCTTAAACTTTGCGACAGAAGGCATGTGTTCTGGCGAATCTGTTGTCAGGTTGAACATTCAGTATATCGGTGAATTTAGAAGAATCTTTGTTTTAGGGCGGGATAAATAAAATATTAATTCATTTGAAGAAAATATCTTTGGAGCTAAGAAATTCAGCTGCCGTAAGATTTTAGAATTCAAATCTGCATGAGAATTGATTATTTTATGCATAAATGACAAATTTTATATAATTCTCCGATATTCTAAAGACATCATAAAGAAATGCTGCAACATACTATCGTAGGACGAAAACTAAGGATAGTCTTTCGTTTGCTTAAAATACAATCGTTTAAAAATCGGATTTGTACACGTTCAATTGCAGATATGTGGATATTATAATAAGGATTATAAATTACTGTTGAAAATTCCAATCTGCTTCGAACGTATGCGTTATAAATTAGTAATACAGATTTACAATTTAAAAATCCGTATGTAGTCCTCATTATAAAACGAATTGTTTTTAAGGAATTAGCAACCATTTTAGTAATGTGGAGCGCACACATTAATTTTAAATCAAAATCAACCCCTAAATCGATTATTTCCGAATTTTAAATTTAAGGCAAACTAAGTATATTATATTGAAGCTTTATGGGATTTTTACAACTCGTATATGACATACTATTGCATTTGTTTACTTTCAGATATCAAAGGTTAGCTTCACTCAGGTCAAAAGTAGCATCAATTTCTTGTTGGCACATTCCTATTTATTTTGACCAATTTTCGATATTTTTAGATCATCAGCAAATAAAACATGTTTGGAGCTTAGCAAAACGTCGGATATGTCATTTATAAAAATTAAAAACAGAAGTGGACCTAGGTTTAAGCCTTGTTGTTATTGTACGCAAATAATAATAAATTAATGATAGTTGAACGATTTGGCAATAAACCTGGTTGATTTTTTAAAATTTAAGATACCCGTTACAAGGTCTCTTAATGTTATTACAATCTGATCACCTATGTAGATCAATGGGTAATTTTATTCTAACTTATTTGATTACGTAGATTCTTAAACTAAGGTCTTACTCACTAGTTTTGCCTTGCGTTCTAGTAACTTAACTACACTGAACATAACATGTAGCACGAACCGCACGATACTCTGCTTTGCACTATCACTATTTCACTAACTCATAAGGCTTCGTCCTCTTGTGTCTTCTTACTAGGTTTATGTTGTCCAGAAGTTGGATACCCTCAACGTTCACATGCTGAAGCAGCCTATATTTGTGGCTACTGGCAAATTTGGCCATGGTTTGATCAACAGTATCCATTTGAAGATCCCTATGGATGTCTCTGTTTCGGCAGTACCAGGGTGCATCAACAATGTTCCTTAGTGCTTTGTTCTGAAAGCGCCGAATCACTTGGATTGTGCTCTTACTGGCACAACTCCAGAGTTGAATGCCATAGGTGCAAACAGGTTTCATAATTTGCTTATATAAAAGCAGTTTGAGATATGTTTTTTCCAAGTAGCTAGAACATTTGTTTCAGTTTGATACCAAGCTTTTCGCGTTTCTTTTTGACATGAACTCTCCAGCGGAGTCTAGCTTCTAAAGTCATTCCCAAATATTTAGCTGAATTAGCATAGGGAATCTGGATCTCGTTGATTCTGATGGTTAGATGTTGCTTCCGTTTTTGTTAGTAATGGTTATATGTACAGACTTATTTTCATTTAACTTGATACGCCAAGTTTTAGTCGAGGTGTTAATTCTATCAATGGAGGTTTGTAATTTCTCAGCAGCCTCTGCATGATCTTTTCCGACGGCAATAACTGCGGTATCATCAGCAAATGTTGCTATTGTTTCGTATTCAAGGCTTGGAATATCACTAGTGTATAATAGGTAGAGTACCGGACCTAGCACGCTATCTTGTGGCACTCCTGCTTTGATTTCCTTTCGTTCAGAATAGGCATCTTCTTGTTTGATTCTGAAATATCTTTCTGTTAGATAATATTGTAAAAGTTGTGAATATTGTCGTGGTAGAAATAGGGTTCAGTTTGTTAAACAATCTTAATGCCACACTTTGTCGAAAGCCTGAGCAACATCGAGAAACATACTTTTCTTTCTTCTAAAGATTTTCTATGACGTTTGTGATTCTATGAACTTGATTGATGGTTGAGTGGCTTTTCCTGAATCCAAACTGGTGACAAGGAATCAGATTCTTTTCCTCTACTATGGGTTTTAGTCTCTTAAGGAGTATTTTTTCATATTAATGCGTTAATGAGATTGGAAAGTTTTACTTTGGCTTTTCTTCGGAATTGTTTTAGAACTTCACCAGTGATAAGGTCCAAGCCAGGGGCCTTTTTTGGGTTGATGTTTCTCTTAATTTCATCTGATACTTCTTTTGGCGAAGTAGTTCTAATGAAGGCATTTTGTTGATCTGATTCAGTCCAGTCTTGGCTGGAAATGCTCTCTAGATGTTTTGCGTTTTTTGGGTATTGTTTCGGGTCGAGCTTCCGTCTGTATTTCGGATTGGTGGATTATGTAGTACTTGTCTTTTTAGTCGCTTGGTTGCCCTCCAAAGTGAGTAATCCGTTTTACTGTCATTAGTTAATTCACTCAGGTAGTCTCCAATCGACTCCTTCTTGATACGCTAAATTTTCTCGCTTTAATTGCTGAGTAGCGTTGTTCAAAATTGTTTTATCACTTGGTGCTTTGGTCTGCTGCCATTTCCGTCTCAGCTTTCTCTTTTCTGAAATAAGATTCCTAATCTCTTTTAGATAGTTATTACCTTTTGTCCTACGGATATGCTCAGGTGTGTTGTCCCATTCTGCTCGTTGGATGTTCTCAACAAACAGATCAACTTCGTCATTTAGTTGCTCTTCTGCTCTTAGTGGAACTGGAAGCAAACAATGAGTTCTTCGAGTTTTATTTTGAAGCTTTGCCAATTTGTAATCTTGTTAGTTAAACTCGGTGGATTTTCGTTTTGAGTTACACTGTCACTCAGTATAAGAAGTATCGGAGAGTGATCTGAGTTCATGCCCCATGCTTCTTCAATATGGACATAATTTGATAAGATATTCCTGATTACAAAGAAGTCTATAAGATCAGGAATTTTATGCGGATCAGTAGGCCAATACGTTGGCTTACCAGTTGATAATACTTCGCATTTTAGCTGTTTTGATGCTCCTAAAAGTTCTCTACCTTTAGTTGTAGTTAGCATAGATCCCCAGTGTATGTGCTTTGCGTTAAAGCCACCTCCAATGATGAATCTATTTCTTTGGATATTGAGGAAATCTGCATATTGTTCTTTCTTTATAGCATGTCTCGGTGGGCAATCTAATGCTGTGATTATCACTTCATATGATTTTTAATGTTAACAGGTGTGGCCTGTATTTCCACTCTTTGGTAACCCATTTCTTGATGATATAAGATGGATTCCTTTATGATGATTGCACTTCCTCCTTTTGCTGCATTGTCCAGGTGTATCGTATGATAGATTTTAAATCCTTTAAATTTGATGTATGACTCTCTCGTGAAATGGGTCTCAGATATAAGACATACATCAATTTTTTCTAGGTCTGTTGAAAATTTTAAATTTTATTTTTAATGAATGAAAATAATTTGTTATGCAAGACGAATTCAAAGATTTTGAAACAACAGGTAGTATGGCTACGGGTCGATAATTAAGATAATTTTCATAGCCACTTTTATAAATAAGACACATTTGCGCTATTTTTCACTTATCAGAAAAAATGGCCGTTTCTAAAATTCAACTGAATAATACCTGTAATGGGTACGAAAAAATGTATGGACAACCTTTTTAGATCTATACAAGTATATTATCGTCATCAGTCGACTTTTTCGGTGTTATTGCCTTAAGAGCTTTATTTACATAGTCGGATGTAATTGGCAAAATATGAAAATTACCTGGTTCGCCAGTGCTACTCGCAGCCCCACGCTGTAAGTTGATGTAAGTAGATTGGAAATTATTTGGAAAGGCGTTGGCCGTGGATTGATTATAACATAGAAATGCCCCTTGACAATGCATATTGCCAGTAGCATTGAAGTTTTTTAACGCATCGACCACGAAGGATCATTAGCGCGTTTTTATTTTTAGTTGTATCAAAAATATATAATATAATCAACAAACTATTAGAAAAGCTGCAACAGTCGGTGCATATTTATCTCATTTAGAAAATTAATAACATTAGGTTACAATCTCTAAAGAACCTGTTAGAGCTTCTTGCACTGTAGGTGGAATATTGTGTTTTCTTCTTTCTTCGTTGTACCTACAACAGTCTTATCACAAAGTGTTTAACAGTGAGTAGGGTTAGCAGTCATTGCATTGAGGAGGGTGTTTCTTTTTTACAAGATAGCAGTGAGTTAGGTTTGTGTGACCTGTTCGAATTCTTGAAACCGTAACTTGAGCCTTCCTTCGAGATGGCAGCACTACCTTACTGTTTATATGTGGTATAACTTCTTTTAATTTACTGTTACTTTACGACCAGGTATCCTGCCATAACAGTTCAACTATGTGCTTGAAGAAGTTTTTTACGTCGTAGCATATTATTTCCCTATTTGTTATTGCTAAATCGTCCACTGCTTGATGTGCTAGTTTGTTGGCGTCTTCATTACCTTTAAGCTCCAATGTGACGGAACATACACAAACTGAACACTATTTGGTTGAAGCGAGTTTAAACACCATTTTATTTTGTTAACTAGAGTTGTTGGAATATAGTTGCTAAATTGATTGGAGTGCACTCAATGAATCGGTACATATCACGTATTGTTTTTGAAATTTCAAAATAATCTGAATTGCGTACAATATAGCGTAGAGTTCTCGTGTATGGATGCTACACAGTTCCGAAAGTTTATATTTCTAACTATTATTTGGGCCTACTACAGCTGCACCTACTCCACCTTGGCACTTTGATGCGTCCGTATTTATATAAAAGAATGACATGGAAAACGTTCTTGAATTTCAGGAAAACGCTTATAGAAAATACAAGGATGTGTTTCAGATTTACGATGGAAAGATAAACTGATATCTATTGCTGGCAATGGGATAGTCCAGGAGAAATCGAAATTATGTTCATTTTGGGCGATATCTGAAAATGTAAGGTTCATGTCGACATGAAAGTAATTAATTCGTTGATTCAAATGAAGATGGATATTTTTCTTGGTAGCATATACTGGTTCATATCGATGAGAGAAAACGTTTTGATTAACGGGATTGTCGGGATTTGCTGCAATTCTAGCTTCATCTGTTAATTAATGCGAATTTCGAATTGCAAAGGTAATTCATTTGCTTACAGTACAAACTGGATACAGGCGTAGTTCTAAAAAGCTGAAACACAATCCATAACGCTGAGTTTTCAATAACTTACATTCTTTCCTCTGAGTTTTTTTACAGTTTGAATATACTACGAGTCCATAATCAATGTTTATCTTACTATGCTTCCGTAGATGTGTAATAACTGTGTGCTCCCCAGTAGTGATTTGGAAGGACCTTTAGTAGTGAAATTCCCTTTGCGGTTGCTTGTTTCCCATAGCCTATGTGACATCTCCAGTTAAGGTATTTGTAGAAGATTATTCCTAGAAATTTCACTCTGCTTACATGCTGTAATATGGCCCATTAAAACGAAGCTGCTTCACATTTTTATTTTCTCTTTTGGAAAAAATTATACTTTTTGTTTTTTTCCGCAGAAAAACTGAAACACGTGGTTCTAGACCAGGTTTCCAGCTTAGTTATTGCTGTTTGCAACGAATTTTGCATTGTCGAGAGATGTTTGCCTTTAATATAAAGTATACAGGTTGCATTTTACTGGGAGGTTACTATTTTCTGCTATGCCATTTATAGCTATTAGAAATAATGTAGGGCTTAATATAGATTTCCATTTTCCGGATGTCTAATAGAAGGCACTGAGGTTCCAACTTAACAAAAAAAGAACAATCGTTTAGGAAGTGTTTAACAAAACTCACTACGTAACTTTGTAAACCGCAATCTACTGGTATTATTTCATATTTACTTGTCATATTAAAGGCATTAGAAATATTAAGGAAGACTGCCATTACTTTTTATTTATTATCAAAAGCTTCGTGTACTTCAGATGGTAAGTTTACGATATTGCCTGTTTTCGACCTCGAATTCGGAAAACCGCTCTGATGTTCGTATAGCAAGCAATTCTTTTCTAGAAACCACATTAGACGCTTGTTCACTATTTTTTCCATTAACTTAAACATTGTACTGGATAGCGATATTGGCCTGTATCAATTAATTTGGTTTGGTTGTTTACCAAGCTTGAGCAATAATTTCTACTTTCCTCCACTTTCTAGGAAATTGCTGAGTGGTCCATATTGTATTGTAGACCAATAAACGAATTTCTGCAGATTCTGGAAGATTTTTTAAGAAACTGTAAGGAATACAGTAAGATATTGGACTACTGTCTTCATAGCTTTCAAGACAATCTTTCAGTTTTTAATACTGAAAGGATAATTAATGGGATGCTATTTTTCGCTATTAATTTTAATTTCCTCATGTTCACTATGTTGTTTATAGTTTTGAAATTCGTTGTCAAAGTTTTTGGTCTTCGAATCCTTTTCATATTTATTTGCAAAAAGTTCAGCAAGTTGCGATTGAGATGTTATAATTCTATCTTATTCCAAATATGAATGCTGGGTTTAGATTCCATTATTGTTGAAACATACCTGGCCCACGCCTCTTTTTTACTTTTTTTAATAACTTGATGCTCGACATTGGTTGAAATCCAATAAGTTCTCTAAAGTATTATGTCGCTTTGTTAAATGCTCTATTACTTTGTTTCACTACTTGATGACACTCGCTATTGCACCATGGTAAGGGTTGACGTTTACGTGGAACTGATTTTTTCTAATGGATTGTTCTGCAGCTTCCTTAATGATATTTGTAAAGATATCACCTAGTCATTAGCTAGTTCTAATCTATCTAATCGTTTTTTTAATGGCCAGTCAGACGAAGATATGCCCCAACTTTTTGCTGTTAGAAATGGTTCAGTTTTTATTTTCAAACTATTTTCACGTTTCATCGGATAACGGTCACTATCATATAGATAAGGATAAGTTTTCCAACAAAGAAAAGGCACTAACGAGGGATCGCAAAATATTAAACTATAGCAGATGAGCTGACGTCGTATGAATTAAACCTGTTTTTTCTCCATTGTTGAGTAGTATAAGATTTGTTGTTTTCACTAAGTCTTCTACAATTTTTTATCTAGAATAGGTTTTGTCACATCCCCGTATTACACTGTGGACGTTAAATTTTCGTAATAAAATATAAGATGTTGGAAGCTGTTTCAACAAATTGGACAATTCGTTATTATTAATATCTATCCTGTGTGAAATATATACACTACAAATTGCGACTTCGTGCTTAAAATGAATTCTATCTGCCACAGCTTCTAGTTCGATGGTCAGCGGTATAATCCGAGATTTATATTTAGTTTGGACATAAATAGCAACTCCTCCACTTCGTCTAATGGCACTTAATCTATTTTTCTAAAAAAATGTTAGATATAATTTTTTTAATTTACTGTGATCTTTTCCGTAAAGATATTCTCAAACGCATATAACTGACGGTAATTCTTCAGATATCAAAAATTGCAGTTGTTCTAGATGGGAATAGAACCCATTTAAATTCAATTGAAGAAAGAAGATGATAAAAATGTATTAATAAGTTGATTGCTGGGGGGCTTGATCTGTCGTTTCGTGTGTGGTGAAGATATATTTTAGTCATAATATGTAGCACCGCCAATACATCGTTAGAATATTGCTGGGCAATGTTCAGCAGATCAGAAGAGCCTTGAACATTTTCAAAAAAGTAAAGGATTTGATTGTAACTTCAAACGAATTGAGAATTTTGAGTTTTGATTGCATGTTTAGCTGATGCTAACATTTTATTGATAGAACATGTTTCTTTAACAGGTGGACTTTTCCTTTTTTTCTTAACTTTCCTGACGTTATTTTCCACTTTGCGAATAGTTGGCTGGAGAACTGAATCGTCTTGACCGCTTGCGGATTCTTACATTATGTCCGAAGGTGAAAAACTATTTTCAGATTTAGCTGGTAGTTTGTTGGTATGTATCTCAGCGTTTATATTAATCGGTTGCAAGATAGTTTCTGCATTAGGTACCTTCGGAGGATGTTGTGGGTCGGGAAATTACGCTTGGACAGTTATGACATGAGATAAGTGACTCTTGCCCGTACAAGCAGAACAAAGGATTTCATCGTTCGTTGTAAATACTCTATACGGCACATCTTCAAAGTTGATAACGAATGATGCTGGAGAATTAATTTCTTCGTTTGGTTGTATATAAATTTCTAGTCTAAAACTATCCACAATGTTGATGAACCTAATAGGTTGTGGGAATCCCTGGAGAAGTGTCCTTTTGGTACAACTAAAGAATTACAGCTGTACACCCAGAAGGATGTTAAACGATCATGGTTAATTACAGAAACCATCGCTGTAGTGAAAGCGAGAAAACGTTTAAAAACTTCAGTAATAGACACTAACGAAAAATCCGTATAATATAACAAATAATTGAGTAGGCAGTTCGAACACTTTCCAGGATGGACAAAAACAAATATCTACAAAATAAATATATGTGCGGAAATACAATCGTGTGAGATGAGAACAACCCCAGAGATTTGCTTTAAAAGGTTGCATTACTTACTTTTAAATTTAAAGCCCACATGTGAGCAACCAACGATATGAATGACACTCTAAGAACTGACGTTGACGAACTAATTGAGGTTTGGAGAGTTTACTGTGCAATACTATATAACTGTAAAAATTCAGCTACACAAGATAATTGAGTAAACCATTTTGAACTGAACATCTTGGTGCCTGAGGTAGAGACTGTTAGAAAACGGTGAAATCAAATAAGGCAGTTGGTACTGAGTCTGTGGCAGCAGAGGCTATCACGTATAAAATATGTTAAAACATATGGGAATCTGGTGTCTGGCCCGAAGAGGAGAACATGCGTATTTCTCCCTTTACATAAAAATCTGGTGTGATACACTCACACAACTACCTTTTACAGTGATCTTATAATGATAATTAGTCAAAAATTTTATTTTTAATTTTTAAGCATTTGTCAAAAATTTTCAAAAATTACAAATTCTATAGAAATGGTACAAAATAGAGCGTTAGTTGAAGAGACAAATTTTCTCTAAAATGTCAAGCTGAATTCAAAAATGTAATAATATACCGGGTGTTCTATTTAAAATAGGAGTTAATAAAAGAAATAGAAAAAAAAATACAATAGAAGCCCACTTTAGAAGTATTCAACTGGAAAGTCACCTAGCTCACATCAATACACATTAAAAATTTAATAAAAATGTAAAGTTTGAAAAAATTGTTAGAGCCGTTTTTAATCGAAAAAAACTGAAAAATCACAAGAGTAAACACCTACTTCCGGTTATGAGATTTTCTTGAAAAGCTAGCTGTCGCATCTACATAGTACACAAAACTTATATATGAAGTTTCAACGCCATACCTCTTTCCGTTTTTGAGATATTCTGTTCACAAGCAGACACACAGACAGACAGACAGACAGACACACAGACAGACCAATGAAAAAAAAATGGTTTTTAGGACCAGGGGACAATATTTCTATATGCCGCCACACTTGGGCTTTAAAAATGACACACAGACGTCGAATAGACTTCTTCAAACTGTGGGTTTGGACAAAAATGTTGTGGATACCTTGGACGCCCACCGTACTAACCATTCCGTTATCGATGGAATACGGCTTGAAAAATGATTATCCATCGTACCTTAATCTACTTCCGTCTACTTACATTTTTCGCACAGATTATTCGGAGAGAGGACATCATGAAGCGATTGATTGAGGAAGGTAAACCCGATTGAAGGAGACATACCTAGAGGTATTCTCTACAGAATCTTGGAGAAGCTATTGCCCTTGCTCTCAATCGTGATAAATAGCGAGAGACAAGCTGAAGTGCCATAATAGTTGTAGACCAATAACAGCTACATACGGATACGGGGCATATGACTAAAAAGTAGTAATGATGCGAGCCCTTTTTTTCTGCCGGAAGGCTATATACTTCTAATGTTCTAATGGAAAAATCATCTTCCTCTCATTCTGTAAATTTTCTACCAATGACATATATCTTCATTCCGGAAGAACGTTGAACGCTCTATCATTAAAGTTGGTCCCGGATGTCATAATATCATGACAGTCGTTAGTGGGGTTGGAAGTCCTCATAAAATATACAGCGACGCCTATAATTGGCCTAACGGCTGTTGGCTGAGTACCAAAATATTTTTTTTCTTAACTTTTAAATTGTTGACAACTCACGTCATTTACTTTTATGAGAACTACATAGTACACGTATTTACGTGTGAAACACCCAGCTGAGCTTGATGTACAACCGCCCCTCGGACATTCCTCAAATCTTCGACAGGACGCGACCGTCCAGATTCGATTCCGCTCGACGCCGCAGATAGAAAGCCGGAAGACGAGATATCTCGGCGTCCATACCTCCAGCTTATAGCTCCGTGTGAAACTATCGCATCTCTCCGGTCGCATGAATAGATCGGGCGTCGACACTTGACGCCGATGCCACTTTAGATTTCAGTCAGTTTTATCCGTCCCCGGTGATGTGCAACTAAATGCCGAGTTCTTTTCGCGACACGTAATTAATCCGTTCCGTGTGGAATGTTAATTTCGCGGTGGCCATAATCGGGCACTACGCACATGGGATTGCAGCCCTTCGAGCGTACGTGCGCCCCGGTAATTGTTAACTCGGACGCCGGCGTCGTTTTTATGGGCCGCCTTTGTTTCGGCGCATATGCTCCGAATTGTTGCATGGATATTGTGAAATTATTAAGCCCTGCTGGACATCTTAGAGCACATGTGACTGGGCGGGCGCTGTCTGTCTGTTACAGATAATAGGAATTCCTGAAGCAGCGTTCCCTTATCTGTCTCAGTCACGCGCGCAAACCTCATGCACCCCTTTTGCCGATGCATGCTTCATTATACTTGTGTACTTGCCTCGAGCATTTAAGTTTTACGGTATTCCTTGAACCCTTTGCAATAATAAAGAAGAATTTCATTATGGCCATGATTGTAGGGAAAAGGCCAAGCCAAACAAGAGCAAAGCGGACAGCGGTCAGTGGCGTTACTGTAAATTTTGGGCCTTTTTTCACCTCTTCTAATGGACGCCTGTGCATACAATTTAGAAATTTCTTATGATAGAAGAATTACGGGCCTCTGCATTATATGGGACCTAAAATTACCGACTAATTTGTATCTGAAAATATTTACACCATAGAAATGCAAAGTGCAACGATCTCAGTAGGCTGCGATCTCTGCTTCATTCTCCAACGAAACGTTTTCTATCTTTTAGGTAACATTACTTGATCAAAATTGAAGATTAGAACTGCTGAAGGTTATTATGTGCTAATATGTATTACAGACATATCAGAAATGCTTTATATCTAAACATTCTTATCTTTTAGGTGTCATTGAAATTTTGAATCAACAGATAAAAGAACATGTGGGGGTTTATTAATAGCTTTAGAAAAGTCACTCAAAATTTAAAAAAAGGGAGAAGAAAGTAAACCGTACGGTTCTGTACTTATAGAAGTAAGAATAAACAATCCACCCGTGTGTGGATATGAAATCATATTCGTTCAGTTAACTACAGTTGCCTACTTATCCATTCTGTGGATTGTGAAGAAAACAGAATATTTACATGCGGGAGTAGAAAAAGATGTTGATAATTCAACTAATTCCCATTGGCTGTGTTTTACATGCTGTCAGAAATAATGAATAATATGTTTGAAATATGATAATTGCTTTCTTATTAATTTGATAAATATTATTTCCAGAAACCATATTTGTATGGTTAGGATAGCATCCTATATAATATAGATTAATATATAGGAACTCTAGGTTAGGGCTATGGTGATGCAGCAGTAATGGCGAGAAATTAAGGGGGCCTGTAAGTTCAGACAATCTATCGGAAATTAGGCATTTTCTCCATACGTCCATCTATTAATTTTATAGTATTGGTGCATATTGCTGAAGAAAATGGTTATTCGATTAATATGTTTTTTTGCGGGGCTTCAAAACAACTTTAATCTTTTTCCTAGTCTTCTAGACTGTAGGAAAAACTACTGCAAGCAGTTAATAGTTATTTATGTATTAAGGGCATAATCAACAGTAATATCTAAAGTGCATTAAAATATCAGATTTTGAAGGTTTCTGTCAGAATTCTTTACTAAGAAATTTGTGAAATAAATTTGCAGCTCAACAAGAATCCCGGGTGCGCAGCACGCTTCGTACTAAGGTGTATTAGGTTAAATCGGTTTATTTTAACCTAAGATATCTATGACCAATCGGTGTCCAATTCTTTTTGGAACACCTTGTATTGGACAAACACGTCGTTATTTTGGTACTAGGTTTAATGAGCATATAGCTCATTTTAAATTCAACAGATTCGAAAAATCTAATAGTGTCCAACATATTTACGAAATAGATAATGGTAATATGGAAACTGACCTAAAAATTGTAATAGTTATTTACCTGAAAAGTTTGGGAAAGTAATTTTCCCGAATAAGCACTTTGTTTGCAGCACGACCGAAGGGAGTGCTGCATGTAGTGCGAATGCGGGAAAATTCTTCCCGAAAAAGTTAGGTACAATGTTGTTTGTAAAGGATAACTGAAAATATAAAAAAAAAATCTTGTTTAGTGTTTTACTACTTTACTGAGTTGACAGCGTAAATCACTAAACTTTTATACGTCTCCTACGCACCTGTTAGCTTTTGTGAACGTTTAAAGCGCCTCTGATGTTTGGAAGCGCAATTAACCAACGACGGCAATTATGAAAATTTAAAAAAAAACACACAATTGCCCTAGTTTTTGTTGGAAAGTAAAAAGCACCCCAGTGCGGGAAAAGTAACTTTCTGCGCATCGGGAATGACCGGCAAATATTAATTTTTAAATCATGAGTACAAAAAGGGGTTAACTTCAACAAAACAGCTTTTTTGAAAGTTTAACCATTTTTAAGAACAAAGATAATCAAATGAACAGTAGATTAAATATCAAAAACGCATTTATTGTGAATGTACGACCTTCGACCGTGCCAGCAGAAGAATAGGAAACTTTTATTGAAATGACATCTGATTCATCGTTGCAAGAAAATTTGTAATTAATGCCGTTAGTGGAATTCTGGTGCAGTTTGAAAGATGAATATCATCAATTGTCGCAAAAGGCCGTGTTGGAACTTTTACTATTTGCTACTACATATGTGTGCGAAACGGGGTTCTCAGCTTATGTGTCCACAAAAAATATATACCGCAACAGACTTGCTGCCTAACCTGACACGATAATTTAATTTTCATCCATAAAGCCTAATATTAGGTATAAAAAGCAGTACCCAGTATCTCATTAAAATTTATATTTAAAAATCCTGTTTGCATAGGCTATTTAAGAACTTTTGGGTTTATTTTGAAGTAACTTTTTGAAGCAAACAAATCTTATTTGAAATAGCTGTCATTTTTGTTGCAAATAATCCATTTACAGAATGTTGCATTAAAACCATACTACTGAAACAAACCAGGGGTTCCACGATAAAAGTGGATATTAAAAACGGTTCGACTTACCAAAAAGATTAAGAAACGATTTTTTTAAAAACGGCTCTAACATTTTTTTTTAAACTTCACATTTTTATTACATTTCTAATGTGTATTGATGTGAGATGTGATTCTCCAGTTGAATACCTCTAAAATGGGTTTCTTTTTTTATTAACTCACTTTTAAAAGAACATTCGGTATATTACTACATTTTTGAATTCAGCTTAAAATTTTAGAGAAAATTTGTCTCTTCAACTAACGCTCTATTTTTACGGTTTCCGTAGTTTTCAAATTTTTAAAAAATGCTTAAAAATTAGAAATCAAATTTTTGGCTAATTATAAAATCACTTTAAAGGAAGTTGTGTGCGTGTATTACACCAGATTATTTTGCTAGTATTCGGGTGTTATTAGTTATTTGCCTTTTACATCGTTGTGTATATAAAAAAAATTTACAAATTAATGCAACTTTATTGTGCATGACAAAAAGTTCTGAAGTTTTTTTACTAAAAATACGTTTGCATTGTATTATTATCCCAATATCACAAGTGGTTTGCACTAATTCAAATAACCAATCTGTTCACATTGAATAACACGAGAGGGCGCGCGTTGTAAAATCTGCAACGTGTGCATCCTTCAGCCTGTATTAATAAGAAATACGTCGCAATTAGTTTCAAAGGCCGTACTGACCGGATAACCTGCTGGTAGACAAAATAAAGATATAGATTTTAAAGAGCAGTAGACGTCCGCAACGTTGCCAACAGTGCAGGATCTCGCGTTAACCATAGAATACGTATAATTATTATATACAACTGGGGTACCCGAGCACCCTCTCAGCTAGCCACTAGGAACTACTCGTATATAAAAATTCATAAAAAGTGACAAAACGAGATCCATGCAAAAATCTATATTTGGGCTTGTTTTGATATTTATGTCAACAAACTCGATATACTCATAGATACAGGTTGAGTTTCGAATTCGGATCTCGACTTGCCAAAAGGATCTCGACTTATATATTAAGTATCACCAAATGATCTCAACTTGTATAGAAAACATGCCTATATAAGTCTACAGCTGAAATCATTGCGACCTACGTAGTAGAGGGATAGAAAACACCCGAGCCATATGTTAATATGATTTTAAAAATAGTTTTGTTGACTGTCATTATTGTTTTCTCTAATTTTACCCTTTTTCTTCCGAATGCATTGCCTAAGGAGTAATACAACTTTGCTGAATTTTCCAGCCTAACATTTATTTCAGGTTTGATTTTTCCCTGTTTCCGTATCTTTACTCCTAGATATTTACATGTATCCACTTGTTCAACCGTCTTCCCATTTAATTCTATTGTTGCGTCGAGGCCTTCTTTTCCGATCACCATCACTTTGATCTTGTCCACGTTTGCTCTCAGTTTCACAGTTTCTAGCTAGACCATAAATCGAAGTTGTGTTTTAAATCCAGTTTATTTTTGCGTAAATTATCAGGTCGTCTCCAAATACACTTTTCACTATTTCTACTACGTCCATGTTTTTATATACCTGTTTTAACTTATCTCTTTCCCTTTTATTTTCTTCATTATATCTTCCACCACTAGTTCCAACTCATCTGATTTAACGTCTTTAATGTGAAAATTTAGAGATAATTGGTGCTTCAAGGCTCAAATGTGCATTCATTATTATTTTTAATATTTATAAATCATTTTTCGAATTGCATTTGGAATTCAAACTGAATATTATTTTCAGATTATTACATCAAATCATTTAAACCTCTTGTTAATCATATGCACTGATCGCCAAAAAATTGGCATCAAATGGGAAAATGTTTTTTAGTGTTTTTTAAAATAAAACTGACTAACAGAGGTGGCTGTAAAAGATTACAAATGGGCCAAACGAAAGTTGTCAGGTGATTCCAATTTCAAATGTGTTTAAAACAATTGCGAAAATCCATTTACTAGCCAACATAGAAAAAAATACCAATAAAGTTATATAAAATGTGATTTTCTATTTACATCTTGGCTGATAATTTTGAAAAGAGTTCTAAGCTATAAAAAAAATCTTTGTTAAATTAGTAATTTTCTGTTTTTAATTTAAGTAGGTATTCAAAAAGTGCTTTGCAATAGTTAAAGGAGTTTTCGTTTCTGAAAGTAGTTTATTAGCAGAGGTAAATTAAACTGTTTAGAATCCATTTATATAGATATTATTTTACCATTGACAAATGTACCACCTAAAAAGCGTCTTCCATCAAAAACTTCAAAATTGTTACTAATAGAAACGATAAATGTAACAAAATAGATTGATTACCTATCAAGTGTCATAGGTTTAATCAAAGGGCCAAAGTTTATAATACTGACAAATTCTTACTCGGCTCCAGGCTCTTGAAAACCTATATAACTTTCAAATACTACGATAGAACCCCTTGAAGTATATGTTAACACCATGAGCAATGATAACAAATTGTAACCCCAATAATTTAATGTCGAATGTCAAATCATATAATATATATTATAATAAAAATTATTTACCTACTAGAACGCGAGTGGCCAGCCTACGTCTGGCCCTGCCAGCGTAAAGAAATAAAATGCTTGCTGTTGACGGTCTCGCCACTTGTGCTTACGCTCGGCATGTGCGCGCGCCACTTGCTTACGGTCGGCATGCGCTCTTATAATATAAGATTGTAAATATTTAAATCCATAACAAATTAAGATTATCTGATCAAAATTGTACTGCCTCAAATTTTTTATACATTTTATAGCTTTATGTGAGAATTCCCATATATTGTCTTACAAATGTACTAATATTTAACAGTTCTCTGTCTGTAAACTCTATTACAAGTTTGTTCACAGTATTATTCCAACTGTGAACTGTCAAAATATTTACCAAAAATCCAATTATTCTAAATTCACGATTTTCCTAGTACATAACCTTGTAGCGATCATCCTCGCTTATACAGAAGTATGGAAAAGTTACCAAATAAGCCTGAAGTACAGGAACGTACAGCGACGACCAAATTGAATGGAATCCTAGCAATAACAGATGGAACGGAAGTCCAATACCAAATGGTTGATGAAGAAATACCACGTCTATAGTATTAGACTGCCATAAAAAACTTCTCGTATCCGACTGCCATATTAAAAACAGCTGTAGAAAAATATATATTATAGAACCTTAACCAAATTGTGCTACCTTATTACCCTAAATATGCTATTCAGCTATATTATAATAGTAAACATCATATGCCTGGTAGGAGAATCTCTAATTATTCAAAGAACAGAATACTACGAAATGGGAAATCGGCCCATAGCAAAAAAAATTGCTAAAACAGTCAAAGTTCTAACGAAATAATTAAGATTTTCTATTTTTCTTCCAATTATAAAAGTTTTGATCTAAGAAAAAATTTAATTTTGAAATTAAGTCCTGGTATGTGAAATTTTGAAAATATTCCAAACATTAGCATATAAAATTTTTGAAAAAGTTAAAGATAATGGTTGTTTTCTGGATTTGAGATTGTTCAGTTAGCTAGAACTAACACACGATAAAAATATTATTGAAATATCAGATTTTTTTTTATTTTGACAATTTTGAAAAACGCTATTTATATAAGTAAATATCACTCGGTATATTTGATAGAAGCTAAATAGGTTTTCTGACAAGCGCAACTAATTTTCAGAAATAGTTTTTTTTTAATTAATAATTTCCTTTAAAGTTGATGCCGGCTGTCACTGTATAATATGTGTATTGCTAGTTTCTCCTAAATTTATTTGTATCCGCCTGTTTGCAGATAAACGAAAACAAAACTCGTGGCTTTCCGTGCCATTAAAGATGTTTATTAGACACAAAAATAACGAAATTTGCTAAAAATATACAAAGTCTGATTCAAAATATTATTATGATAAGAAGGATCACCTTCTATGCATAGACTAAAATAGTACCGACGAGATCCGAGCCTTCTAATATCGCATTTGAAGAAAATCCATGGTTTCAGCAAGTTTCCTTGAGTTTTGTGTAGCAATAGCAGTTAGAATTCAAGAAAATCAATTTAAAATGTTGTTGCCATGATGAAAGCTCTTTTTCCGGAGTGGCCATAATAGCATCGTTTACACAAACATAGGAAATTTGTCGAACGTAAAATATGCAATGGAAACTTAACGTTTTTTTAGGCATGACACATTTCCACACGATTTATAACCGCATAACATAACGCTAAGTGCCCATCGTCTTAAGTGTCAGGCCCTAAAACGCAGTGCCTAGTATATAGTAGGTCGTTTAGACCTCATGTCTACAACTATGTGTCCGAAGAATGCACACATTTGAATTTTATGCCGATCATAACTAGGCTTCTGATCTATATGCCCTGAAATCTGCGAATATATGCAGCTGTTATTGGAAACTAGCTGCCAATACGTCTAGGAAATATGCTAAAGCGCTGGAAATATACTGACAGTTTGTGTATAATATGCGAAAGACAGATACTCCAAGAATAACAACAAATCCTTTCCATTCAAAGTTAACCTTGTACTATAAAGATGTATTTAGCATTATAAAAATTTTAAAAAATCTTACTTTCATAATTAAGGTATTAAAAAATTTTATTTAATTTTTGAAAACCGCTATACAACATAAACACAATATTTTGATCCGTTTATAAATATTTCCAAACTTTTGTCCATTTTGCACAACCAATAATAATTGCCGAAATGTTTATGCTATGAAAGGCACTGCACTAAAATCGAACAGAAAGTAATGCGAACACGGTTTCCCGCTAATCGGTATTAAAACAACTGACGGGCTCACAATGCGTTGCCCTTAATCAACTGTCGGAATACAGGTATTTTGTTTTGACTGGGCAGTAGAGGTGACTGCTTAATATAACATGTGAGCAAACGAAAATGAAATTAAGCTTGTCTTTGAAATATTTGTTTGTGTTGGTGGCACTGTAAGTCTATGTCGAATTCGATGTTAGGTTTTGCATCAGTCTGTGTCATAACTGACGCAAAACCTAACCTGCTAACCTCGAATTTGACATATACTTACAGTGCCACCAACACAAACAAATATTTCAAAGCCAAGCTTGATTTCATTTTCGCACATGTTAGTTATTAACCACACAAGGACAAAAAGTGAAAATTTTCCGACGTTGCGTAAAACTGCCGCTCGAGAAGAAATTGAGTTTAATCTATTTCTATTCCTACTTTCAAGAGAAAGGAATTTTCTGGTTTGCATGTCTAATATAAACTTTCAGTTAATAAAATGACAACTATGTTGAGCCACACCCAATTATCTTTCAGCTTGAATCATCACTCCCAATTCCTACTTATTGGTGCAGAGATTTTATTGGAATATATTTTGGGAAGCAACTAGGCACTACCTAAAGTTTTACCTCCTTTTTGACAACGTAAACTATTTATAGGTAGTATTCTGCTAGTAGCCATACCATATTGTCTATTCTCTTACTGTTCCTTTCCTTACCCTTATTTTTCTCATTCACTATTTGTTATCTTCATTTGGAACTAAACGTTGGCAATAATTTTTATTTGTTCCCGATTTTAACAATAAATATTCCCAGCTATTTTTCATATTATGTATCCTACCATGAATTCCATAGGTATTTCATATTGACCTTCACGCTCTATCTTTTTACTACGTGGTCATCATTGTTATCTCAACATTTATTCAATTAGTACCACTTTGCTCAAGGGTTGGCGTAGACCCATGACTGGAGGAAATGACCCTTGTGGTGGGGTCTGATTGTCCTTGTCGCACTACTATATTTTGGTGAAATCAAAAGTTCAAGATTTCAGTCTTAACAACTGTATGCCGGCGTTCTTACTCTTTCACTGTCGAAAAAATTGCAGTAGTGAGGAAAATGCTGGAGCAAGAAAGGCGGTTGGCATACCGACAGATAGAGACGACCCTAAATATTCCTGCACCTGGAGTGTAAGAGTGTAAGCAATTCCACGTAACCTCCGGAATGTTAGTGAGATTTGTTCTTTATGAATCCCCCATTTACTGTCTGAAGAAAAACTGAGGCATCGTGTTGAAAATGTCAATAGCACGGTAGCAGGGAATGAAATGTAACTATTACAACGATATTCTTACGAGACTACATAATATGGCATGGTCAGCAAACAGCTGTAGTCACAATCAGAAGATCACGGTCAGTGGCGAAAAGATTGTTGCAATGTTCTTCACACAAAGGGACATTGGAATAAGCAATGTTGGAGACGCAGAGGACCATCAGTCTAGTATTGTAAGTACCGATGCAACACCTCCAAGGTTACAGCACCTAGACAACGCCCCTGCATATTGGGCCCATGCATTTGTTGTCTGTTTGGCAAAGGCTAGGTTGAATGTGTTTGCACACCTTTCATATAGCCCTTATCTTGCACCCTATGATGCCGCTTTCGCTTTCAATAGAGAACGAATCGATTTTAACTGATGAGGGGCTGCTGAAAGTATGGCATGAATATCCCCAGCTCCTAGAAGCAACTTAGATAGGTTATTTCTACGATTGTTTTAGAAAAATAAAAAAGGTGTGTTGAGTGTAAAAGAAACTACTTCGAAAGATCGTAAATAAATAAAGTCGTTTTCCAGAACTTGCATTTCTGCGATAGTTTTTGCTTGTTACTTTATCCTTCTATTAGTTCTTCTGCCTATCAATATTCCGTGTTTTTGAGCTTAATAATGCCAACAATATCCGATGATGTAATAAAAACGGATGACTGCGTAAACAAGCAGGATTTTTCTAATAATTGTACCTTTTTTATAATATTGTGGAAACACGGTTCTCAAATTCAATGAGATCAAAGGCATATGCTGAAGTATTAATATAATTAGTTAACACTCGATCTGTAATTGATATCCTTGTTTTCCACACTGCGATAATTACAGTTTAGTGTTTAAAACATGTAGCTTTGGTACTATAATTACCAATTTAGGACGTTGTGGGACTATTTAAAATTATTTTTCCAAATAAATAAATTCGTAGATGAAAACGCAAACGTGTATTCTTGCCAGATTGCATCTGCAATACATTTTTATTATTGATTTACCTACGAAAGAGTTACCGCAAACTAGAATGAGCAATGAGCAGTGGAAGAGTAAGTAATGCACGTATGTGCACTGTCGTGTAGTCAAGTCTTCTTAATCATTTATAGGGAAAACTATGCTTTGTTGAAAATTCAGCGGTTAGTGTGTTTTCTAAATGGTCTTCCATTAAATGTCACTGATTTTTTAAAGTACTATTAAATTACTACTAACCAGAGCAGCAACTAAAACATCGAGATAATTAAAGAGAGAGAGCAACTAATATTAAGCAATCGAAAAAAAAATAATTGCATTAAGAAGGGCACCTCCAGTTTTATAGAGAGTGGATCTCAAATAGCTGATAAAAGTTTAGGATCGTATTAAATTTACCACCTGAAAAGCGCCTATAAAAAATATATACGAAATGCCTCTGTAGGATTTTGTAAATGCAACTAATAATAATTTTATATGTAATTGCAACTTAATTGATATTTATTCATCGTTTATCGTCTTTTCTTTTCGGATTTATAAGCAAATATCGTTCAGTTCTGCAAAATTAACTGTACTTCTCAACTGATTCATTCACCAAATGGCTACTCGCTTATGGCTCGTATTACTTTGTTTTCAATTCTTATTCTCATTTGCGCTTGTGGCGATACGGCCCCGTGTAACGCCTCATTTTCATTTGTGCGTTCCTTGCGGTTCGCTCCTCGATGCGGAATCGCATCTCTAATATAAATGTCAGGCGCGCTCCTCCTTTCGTCGAGCGCCAAGCAAAAGAATAGTTTACTTTTTCCGAAAGGCTCGCAATGTTCGATAATAGAGGTACCTGGATCGAGACTTTTGCGAGTTACATGCTTCGATTGTAAGCGCTCGTCTAGGGCAGCTGTGACCGGCTTAAATTAAAGCCAGCTGAAGGATTTGAAATACCTTGATCAAAGCAGGCTATGCTTATTAGCAGAATTTTATGTGTCCTCTCAACAACCGCGGCGTACGTTATAACGACGTTATAACGATTTTCATCTATGGTGAGATATTTTCTAGTTTCTTCTTTGTGTCGTTACTAATTAAGTGGTACTTAGGTTTTTTCCCTCCAGCGTAATGCTGTCTCATCTGGCGTAATATCTGGCGACAATTGCCCCTATAGTTCTCTGGAGCACACCGATCCGCACGAGTTCTGAGCCAAAATCATTCCAGAATAATCTCAATCCAGGAATGTGGCGACTTGCATGATATTTTCGCACCTGTGGGCTGCATATGAAGGAGCCGCAAAGAGCATCTCCTACGGCAGTAAGTAGATACTCAATTGTGATTCAGCGTGTTAACTGTTCCATAAGGGCATTTTAGCCGCTATGATTTGTGTATTTTTAAAAGCGCCCGGGGAAACGTAAAGCATCGGTTTTTTATCTAGTGCGTTTTCAACTAGGGATTAACTGAAAGCATGCTTGTATGTACCCTGTATAACACCCCTTATGCAGTGTGACATTGAGCACGCGGCTTCTCATAAACTCAAATTTTACCAGTTTTGCGAGCCGAGATTCGAGCACTTCTTTATAGCTCAGCCGTTGATGTTGCTGGTGTTCGAAATTTTTAATCTGTTGTATACAGTGTGCTTCCAGTTTTAATAATTCATATTTATGTGTTATGATTTGACTGAGTTCATCTCATTTAATTGTTATGTACCATTGCTGGGCCTTATTGAGCATATTGGCATTAATTACGTTTAATAATTGTGATATTGTTGAATATTAAATTTCTATTTCCTGTTATTGGCTTATATATTTTTGAGTATTTATACTACTACCCTTCATGAACCTGCTCGTTTTTTCATATTTAGGTTGAAGTAAAAGGCATCCAAGGTGGGTGGTGATTTTTGTGTAGCTAGACTTGTAATTATGTTGTGTATAATGACTGGCGTCCATTTTGTATTAATTTTTGTGATTTTTGCAACTTTAAGAATCGCTGGCTAGTTCTTATTCACGCCATATTCTGCCGAGAGTTAGAGCTAGCTAGGGCTGTGCTCGCCCCTCGTTTAAGGGTGCGGTACATCCGTAACCTTCATTTCTGTTAGAAAAAGCCTCGTCGGCCCTCGTTACTACCTCAACGATGATTTACTTAGCGACCATATTAATCATCTCTGCAATCATAAATCTGCCCGTGCTAGTTTAGTGGAAGCTTATAATTGCTTGAATATTATAGTATTTTCCTTTCTTGCAAACAACGCATTGACGAAACTCAAACAAGTGCATTCCCAATGTCTCCTAGAATTAGAACCGAGGGAGATGGCATATGAAGCGGTTTATGATTCAACAATTCGCACTTTGTAGAAAACGTGGTCAACATTCCTCGACTCACATTTACATGAATGTATGACAGCACACGTGAAAATTTTGAATTTACTTAAATAAATTCTTTGAAATTAGTTTTAATGTAATGTTAAGCATTTAAATAAATATATGTTTCACTGCTTTGTCTAACGTCGATTATTTCCCGTTTTGCAATTCCGAAATTTCGTTCAGATAATATCCCTTTTATACAATCCACATTTGTGTACCTTACATTATTTATTTATCGTATAACTAACCCCCTCTAATACTTAAAAACAATATTTCTTTGCATCTATAGAGCGTTGAAACTGATTTGGTTAAAGAATTTTTTCAAAACCCTGCTACGCAATCTGCACCAGCGTTTCTAGCATCAAACTATTAAAAATCTCTCTGGCAATAGCTCTTTCTTCGTATATCACTTGTCGTTCAACAGTGCCTTAAGAGAAGCGTTTATAAGTTCGTAAGTTGCTGATTAAGGTTTATTGCTATGATGATATCTTCTGAACTAACATAGTTCAAGCACCGTGCATGGGTAGATACTTCCCAAACGAACATGATGGAAAACAACTAAAAATAGGGGGTTACCCGAAAAACAATTAAAGATACAATTCTTATTAATGCTTTTGTCTAATCCACATACATATTTAGCATATCGAGATATGTAATAGACGAAGAGCGTATTTAACTAAAGTATTAGCACCTATTGTCCTCTGCATCATTTTTGAGTTGCTGAATTTCCTTGAAGTACAGGCAAGCAATATTTTTTAAATGGGTCGATAGGTGCTTTTGAAATCTTACAAAGATTGTATTTGGCTATATATTGTTATACCTCTACCTAACCGCCATCTTTAATGTTTTTTCTTAAATTACAATCGTTGAAAATGGAAAATAAGACACAAATTTAGTGATTTCGTTATTGTCATTATTATAGTTTCTGAATTTAAATTTTGAAACTAATTGTTTCTTCTTTTAAACCATAAACTCAAATGTAAATCCGTACGATAGAAGACAATGTTAAATGATAAGAAGCGAAATGTGGTGAATGATTCATCGTATATTGTTAGTTCAGAAATTTCGCTGTAGTTAAATGATTTTAACTTAAAGTTGAAAAATATTCCATTAAAGTTGTTATAGGTTTTGCTACAAATAAGCAAAGTGCTAGTTTAAAGCAAACTGACTTATTAAAAATTCCAATATAAAATGCTCCTTGGTAATATTCGAGATGAATGGGCCTGTCTTCAAAGTTGTAATAACGTTACAACTCTGCTTTAAAGGGCCGTAAAAGGACAGCACAAAGTCTGAAACGGATGTACGAGTAATTTAGTTTTAAAAATATGAAGCACTTTGTTAAACTTAAACTGACAACATTCTACAGAAATCGATTTCAAATGATTTCAGCCAATAGGTCGTCTTTTTAGTTCTAACCGTTATATATCTCCTGGATAACATATTTTGAAAAATAACTTTCCAACATAACTGAGCGTTGAATATGAAGCCGTGTGAACTTTGTGTAATTATACAATTAAAACGCAGTTTTTTCAGACACACATGCATAGCTAATTGGTAGCATAGCGCATCGACTACCCCTGGATATTATGAATGATATTTTGTAAGAACTGCCGCCTCTGGATTACAGCGCAAACTGCATGTTTAAAAGAATTTGGAATTCACAACTCAAACACTTCATTTACATCCGAGGCTCCACTTTTGTATCACTATTCAACCGTAACACGTATTTGCTGTATTTGCATGTATTATGTAAATAACTTACTTATTCGCGAATATTTAGCTAAAACACAGAGCTACATTTTAATCACGCCGGAATAACTCAACAAGCAACGACTTGTGCAAATTTAACCAACCTTCCATGCAAGGGCGCTGTAATGACAACAACGTTTGGCTTTTCTTAACACTATTTGCAGATCTTTAAAGCGGAGGTAGTTGTAACCCTCTCTTTGCAGACTCGGGTATTAAAAATTCAGATCGTGTAAACTTACAGGTTTCACGAAACGTCAGTGTGTTGTAGTTAAAGTATTGAAAATGGGTACGATGTAACTACTAACAATTGTTATAAATACATTTCCTAATACAGCTTCCGATACAATGTGTTTCACCGTGTTAGAATTACATTTAGTTAAAGGCTACTTCAGAAGCTTTTACACTAAAATACACAACCTGTTCTACAGAAAGATTCATAACTATTGATGAGGGTGCATACGAGAATACTTTAAATAAAAATGTTACTAGTTATTATCACATAGGACATTAAATCAATATATTGGAGTATGTACTTCGATTTCTACTCTTATATTTTTGGAAAATGAGATATTTTTTCGAATAAGTATTACAAATTATAACATTCAGCCTGAAACGCGGCTTCAGATTGCTCATAGAATCAAACTGTTTTAGGATTAATCCGCGTTACAGGATTGCTTGGCGGATAGAATTATTGGCCGGTGGTGTAGTAAGAAGATTCCACCATGAAAAACCGTGCTTACCGCAGCGAGAGGTATCCGTACTCAATGTACAGTGTTGAATTCACCTAGCCCATATTTAGTCTGAAAATAATCATTCTCACTTTCCTGCACTTTGCTTTGCAAGAAACCAAACAAGATGAAATCCAATACAATTATATATAATACGGGTCTAGGACATCTCGGCGCGGGGCCAGCTCGGCGCCGGGACAACTCGGCGAGGAGCCATCTCGGCGCCAGCCAACTCGGCGCAAGACCATCTCGGCGCCAAATTCAAATTCGCGAACTACAGTGTGCACTACGTAGGAAAATTATTATAAACAAATAATAAATAAAGTGATCGCCAAAACGCTGGCATCAAATGAAAAAAAAATTATTTAGAATTTCTTGGAAAATCAAATACTGACGACCAGAGGTGGTTGCAAAGTGATTACAAATGGGCCAAACAAAAGTTGCCACGTGACTTTCGTTATCAGTAAAATTTTACATTTTTTTAAAATAATTATAAAACTTGCGTTTACTAGCCGAGATAGGGACAACATTTAGGGAAAAAACGCTATTTTTTAACTAAGTAAAAATCACTCAATATATCTAATACGGGCTAAATAGGTTTTCGGACAAGCTGTCACCCTGTATAAAGTAAAATGTAAACATTACCAGTATTTTTTTATATATACAGGGTGATTTTAAAGTTGATTCTTTCCATTTACCAGAAAATAAAGCTAAAAAATAAGCATTTTTTTATTTACCACTTTTCCGAAATAACAAATCTAACGGAGGTGCAGGGTGTTAAAAGTTTCAAATTAAAAACTAAACTTTGGCGCAAAGGCGGCTGGACAATTTTATTTTTGTTTATCTCTGTTGTCAAGCAATGACCAGCAACTAGTTTTCCATTGTAATTTTCTTAATGTTTTGCTACAATAATGACTCATGTTTATGAAAATAATGAGTGAGTGATTATGCTTATTATTTACTATGAGTGTCGTCAAAATGCCGCTGCCGCATCGCTCTTATACGCGGAATGTGTATGTAGAAGCGAATGCTGATAATTTTGATCACATCATTTAAGTTAGATTAAGTTTAGTTTAATTTTCGTTTAAGTAATTTTAGTTCTTAATTTGAAACGTTAACACCTTGTACCTCCGTTAGTTTTGATGTTTCGCAAAAGTGGTAAACTTTTTTTAGCTTTATATCCTGGTAAAAGGAAAGAATCAACTTAAAAATCACCCTGTATATACAGTGTGTCCCCGGATAGGTGAAACGACTCTTGTAAAAGGTAAAAAAAATTTATATATATTTTCATTTTTTGGGGTTCAGCACTGCTTGGTTAAAGGCGAATTTCTAACATCATTTCAGTTTTCAAAAATCAAGTACTTATGCCTTAGAAATTTTCAAAAAACCTATTTTACTAAAGAGTAGCTTGCCTTTTATGTAGCAAATACGACAAAAAGTTATTAAGAGAAGTTGTTTAGAATAAACATCTAGGCTCCTATACCAAATTTCAAACTCCTCGGCCAACTTTGATCCCTCACATTTTCTTTTATGTTTAGGTCCCATATCAAAGAATTTTATTTTCAACAAAAACTGATTTTCTTACGTAGTGCACACTGTAGTTTGCGAATTTGAATTCGGCGCCGAGATGGCCTTGCGCCGAGTTGGCTGGCGCCGAGATGGCGGCGCCGAGATGTCCGGCTTCGATATAATACAGACTAAGGAAGTCCGTAATGATGGCTTGACGACAAGTTAGACACCGATTCCAAATAGTAGCAATTTACACCCCAGCAGCTGATTTATTGTATTATAAAATTAGCGATAATGCACACATGCAATATAGTTACACAAAAACGTAGACTTACTATGCTGGAATGTAGAAAAAATTGTCGGTACGAGACGGGAGGCGAGGCAGCTGAACTCCAGGCTTCTGCGAAGATTTCGAATTAACGGTGGCTGGATCAGCGAAGTCGGCCACGATTGTGGGCGATTTCCGGGATAAGTGGATCTCAAGCCGGCAAAACGAAGAAATTGGTTCCCGACAAGATAAGAACTGAGTCGAGATGGAGCCATGGCAGCGGAATTCAGTGGAATCCGATACAAGGTCGAAATTGAAGTTCTACGATACACCAGCGGGATGTGAACAGACGTTCAAGTAATATTATGCCTGGGAAGCGTATATACATGCGAAGAAAAGTCGTAGGTTGCCACTAGAACATTCCTTTTCGTAATAGATTATTTTTATAAAAAAATATAAAATACGTATAACAAAAAACTAATATTCTTAAATTCTAAAAACTACAAAGGTCACACTTGCCAATTTCATTGTTCGCATCTGTGACTAAAAAATATCCCCACAAGTAACTTGTTTTTGCCGTTTATTCATATTAACGATACAACCGTCATCAATGTAACAACTAACAAAGCGTGCGATCTAGTTATTTCCAAAAATTGATAGGGGGCGCTAAGATTGAACTGGTTAGATGTGTGGAACGCTGTTATTGTAACAGTTACGTTAGATACCGACCATCTCTACCTTTCTAACTTTCGTATTAATGTTTATTCTTCTTTCTCTTTCATATATTAGACTACAATTAATTTATTACAACTTCTGTAGCGTTTCTAACCCTTGTTTAAATGTGTTATATTTGATTGCATATAGCTTAACATTCGTACATTATTTGTTTACAAGTTCGTTCTGTTTAACTTTATATACGCTTATGGTTATATCTAGCATAAAACTTTATTTGTTATACCCAGTTGGGCCACATCACCTAAGCGACGAAAAGATTAGTAGAAAATAGCAAAGCAACCAAGGCATCTTAAAAAAGAAGATTCGGTTTGGCGCTTAAGGATATAAAGACAATAAAACATCGTTTTTCTTCATTTTCAGTCCGATACAGACAAAGTCCCTTTCCACCGTTCTTCATTGTTTACTCTCCACTTTCTTCCCGCAATTTTGTGTATGTCGTCTCGCCCTCTGGTTTGAAGTCTTCCAACGCTTCTATTTAATTGTCTGTTCTCCACTGCATGAGTATCCTTGTCTACTAGATATTGTCTCTAGCCTGCTATAGTTGATATAGTTGGCAGTGCTAGTTTTAAAACTGTTTTTAGCCAACGCTATTTAGTTTTTATAACTAGATTTTGTACAAGTAGTACTAAGAACATAATTTTGATATTGCGCACTTCACCGCCCTGATATACAAATTGTGAAACTTTTCAATGCCCTTTCACAGGTAGAAATTTGCTTCAAAATGTAATAATATATTCTGCTATATAAATCAATGGAAAATATATGTGGCAACGCCATTGCAAATTTCTATAGTTGAATAGGATTATTTGTAGGGGAGATTTAATACAGTTATTTGTGATTTGTGATATTTATAAATTGTCCTTGTGAGCTTTCCATGCTATATTTTTGGATATTTTCTACGTACATAATACGAAGTTAGTTTCAGCCGACGAGACGCTTCTACTATTTTAATCATTAAGCAACATTTTTACACAAGGTCAGTTGTTGACCCAAACTTCAACTGTAACAGGTATAACTGAAATACTGGTGTTCATATGTGAGCCATTGATTTGGCATCTATCACACAAGCTTGCATGTAGGAGACGTTACTTGGAATAACGAATGCAACGCGATTATTTATAGAAAATTTTCAATATGCGGATGCTGTTTGTCAGCGAGTTAACTACATAGAAAGGGTTCTTTAACCTACCACACTTTCAACTTTTGTCGTAGCAGGTTGCCGCTCTTAATTATTCATGATAATTCCTATATCTTCACTGTTTAGTTAGGTCTCTCTTAATACACGAGCAACTTCTTTGCAGTGAACTGATTTAAATGCTTTAGTAAAATCGATAAAACGTGCATTGGCATCATGATATGTCTTTAAATTAGAGGTTGCACGAGGAAATTGATTTTTTGTGCCTAGTCTACTTCTAAGTCGGAATGGTGTCTGTCTCACCGTTACTTTGCGTTTTCACCGATTCGTAAATAGAAGACCTTCAGATGTATTGTGATATGGTTAGTAATCTAGTTTCTTGTATTTCCAACTTTTGTTGATATGGATTCGACACCTATCGCTAATCGTAGTAATTTTAATAGTTACTAGTGTAAGCATCGTTCTCAATGAAGTAGGTTTTTCATACTTGCTCTTCTATTAGGAGAGATTTCCAACTTAGCTTAAAAATGTATAATCATTTAAGCGATTGTCATTTCTATACACATTCTCCACGATTGTGGTTGTGATTACGATTTATAGAAACCTTTCTAGAGAAGTTATCTGTAATACGAATTATAATGAAAAAATTGATATAATTGGTAAGTGTAACATTCCACAGTCGAGCTACTAAAATATAATAAATCTGAATTATCACCAAACCTGAAAGTTAGACAACTTAAAGTACTTGGAAAAAATACAGGTTGCATAATCTTCATCTAGTGTTTTTTTTAAATTTCAAATAGAGGGCTAATTTGAGAATTTTCAAATTAAAAACAAAAGAGGAAACCACTTCCTGTTTTGAATAAAAAACGGATTGGGGCTTGATAGCGTTCAGCATCAAATAAATTAAGGGCCGATTCCCAGCTTAAAAGGATAAAAAATTGGAAACTTTCCATCTGTAAGGTTGTAATTAATCTAATTCTACATTACATTAAAGAGTAATGGTTTTTCAGGCAAATAGAATTAATTCATTGGGCAGGTTTTTAATAGAAAAAGCAGTTACAAATTAACTGGTAGGTACATACATTGGCGATCGGTATATATCATAATAGAAGTGTCTTTGGCTTAGTATTTTGCTTCCCCTGATATTCTTTGCTATCTTTGAGCACGGGACGTTATGATTCAGTTGGATATAGTCACACGGAGTTTCGATAGAACATTTTTGGAGAGCCTAGTGGAAATAGAAGACAATATTAGACCATCATTAGTTCTCGCTAAGAGCTCTTTATCCAAAACGCAGCTTCATTAGTCTGGCGATGAGGTTGTTTCCTGTTAAGTAGAGTTTAGCTCGACGGGTAGGACAACAGTTCCTAACAGCATAGAATCGCCTCCTTTCTAGTTAGGTTGGTCCTAAACCGCAGGAAAATTATATAAACTATTCATTTCAGTCAAAACCCAAAATATGTCAAGTTACAAGTTTAAAATGTACATATGAAATTCAATTTACCATCAATAACTTCATAAAAATGTAATAAGATTTAATTACCTTTTCAGCAACAAAGCTAAAAAGAACCAAATAGATAGCCACCAGGTTATATTTGTAAATGTCAGTTAGGGTTTCATCTTATACAGCAGGTATCTGTCAAAGAAAATGGGCATTTCTTATACTTTAGAAATGTGAATTGAGTTAGCCGATAAATAATTTAACAGTCTTTATTGTGAATAGAAATAGGTTAAGAGGGTATAAAGAGCTCTTTAAATTTATCTTACCTGAAGATGCCGAATTTTAGAAAAAGAAAGAAAACCTTTCTATAAAACTCATGATTGATTTAAATCAAACTGATATGAACTCTAATTCGATATTTCAGTATAAAGTATCATATATGAACTGCCATAGTAGATAAACCTTTATTATATTAAACTCATAATTAACCATTAACATAACCTACAAATTATATGATTGAATGTATATTTAAGTACTATAGAAAAAAATAACAATTTAAATAAAGTTGTTGGCGCCCAATACTTCTTTCTTAGTGAACCTAAAACCTTTATGCGAAAGTGAAGTAAACACTAATTCCACATTTATCATACCCGTATCGCAAGTCGAGGGTTGAGCTAGTAGGAGTTATGTGAGCCTTCTAAGGTAGGTTGCAATAGTTGGTACATAATACTATGTTAATCGAAATAATACCCCATACAGAACAGAAGCAGATACCAGGACAAACAGAACAATACAAGTACATTAGCTAATTGATTGACTGACGGCGTCCATCTCTTCTCATCAATCATTTACCTTCTTTTAAGAGTTCGACACATTTTTCATTCACGTTTGAATACTGCCTATGTCTATTTTTAATTACATGTTCTCATGTGATTTAGTTCTTGGTGTCAACTTTCTTCAGTGTTTTGTCCCTTGGCTTATTTTTCCAGTAACAGATTTATCATTATTCTTCCAATGGTTTGTACCCGGTCGTGCAGTAGCCAGATTACTACATCTACTCTGTACATTTTTTCTTCTAGCAGTTGAAAATTCATGCTTGATTTGAAATTCGTTGTTATTGATATTCTTCAAACTTATCTTGTTGTTATTAGGTCTACATGTATTTCTTTAGATATTTCTCATTTTTCTTTATTAGACTCATTGCTTCTGTAGCTTGAATTGCGGCAGATCTTAATAATGTCGTGTACATTCTAAGCCTGCTAGCGTTCTTTAACCTATTGCTATTTATGTTGCTTTATGTATATAGTTTCTCTTCTGTCTGCTTTTCTTATTGCATGGTAATTATTATAATTCACAGACAATTTAATTGAAAATAAACCTTTCGATCGATAGCGAAAATGGTATTCTGAGGTTCTCATTCAAATGAATTGGGGAAAGTCTCAAATCCAACAAAAAGGCAGCCAATAATCAAAAATCAAGATAAATACTGGAAAGGATTATGAACAGAATGTAGGATGTAGGAGAAAAATGTGTACATTTTTTTTATTACAGATGTGTACAGCCTTTGTGTGCTAACCTAGTGTTTTCAAAATAAAAAAGAATAATAGATAGTATCGGAAATACGGCGGGTCTTGAAAATGATTAAGATTATAACCTAAAAGTGTATCAGATCTAACAAAAATGTCATATGAACGAAAATCAAGATTATACTGGAACACCGGGCGATGAGGATATAGGATATAGAAGAGGCGTGGTACGATGATATCAAATGATCTAAAATCGTGAAAGATGCCAGATCTTCATATGATAAGAATGTGGGATATATAAGAAAAGATTGTATTCCTCTAAAATGCTTGTTGTTTGACCGATATCATAAAGTAGATAAGAAAACAAATATAAAGGTGCATCAAATCCAACTAAGATGTCAAATAACCGAGAATAAAGAATATATTGCAACGCCCTGTGATAAGAATGTAAGATATAGAACATCGGCAGAGACATGGTGGGGCTGAAAAAAATAATAAAAATTATACCAGTTTGATCAACACTAAGGGTGGTGTTGTGATGTCGGCATGCAAACAATTCGAAAAAAGCGTCAGATAAAACAAAAATGGCAAATGATAGAAAAGTAAAAAAAATACTAGAACCCGATGATGATAATGTATGATATACGAGAACATAAATAATCGGAAGTATTGTGGAACTCGAAAAATTCAAATTATAGGTGTTCGATTGATACTAGGAGTAGTATTGTGAGGTAGACAGGCAAACAAATATGAAATTGTCTCAAATCCAACCAAGATGTCAGATGACCGAGAATCAAGAACATGTTGGAACGCCCTATGATAAGAGTTTAAAATAGAGAAGAATAGAAATCGGCAGAAACGTGATGGAACTCCAAGAGGATAAAAGGTATAACAGTTTTATCTATACTGAAATTCGTGCTGCAATGTAGGCATACAAAAAATTCGGGAAAAGCGTCATCTTAAACAAAAAGGGCAATTAGGTAATCGAAAAACAACAGAAATATTGGAATCCGATATGATGATAATGTAGGACATAGAAGAACAGAAATATGCGCAAGTACTGGGGACCTCGAAAATAATTAAATTGATAGCTGTTTAAGGAGTAGTATTGTGACGTAGGAAAGCAAACAAATCTGAAAGAGTATCAACTGCAATCAAGATGTGAAATGACCGAAAGACAAGATTATATTGGAACGCCCTCTGATGAGAATGGAAGAGATATAGAAGAACATAAATCAGCAGAGGCATGGTGGGACTTCGAAAGGATAAAAATTATGCCAGTTTGTTCAACCCTGAGAGTAGTGCTGTGGTGCATGCAAACAGTTCGGGAAAAGTCTCAGATTCAACCAAGATGTCGAATCATCGAAAACCAGAAAAAATAATGGATCGTTATGTGATGAGACTGAACAGAAGTCTATGGAGACGTGGTGGGATTAAAATGGCAACCTTTCGATTGATACTGAGAGTAGTTACGAGGCAGACATGCAAACAAATTCGAAAGTGTATTATAACGAACCAAGGTGTCAACTGATCATAGATGAATAATATAACAAATGTCACATAAGCTTCGAAACAAATCATTCTTCACAATTCAAAGAAAAATATTTTAATCTAGTTGCTATTAGTGGTAAAATAGTATAATAAACCTTGTCGATTTATATGTTAAACAACTGTTGTCTAAATAATTTAACGATATGTTTTACAAAATTGCACTTCGGAAGAGTATCGATAATTTAGTTGAAGGTATGCCAAAAAAGGTCCATTATTAATGCATTGGAAAGTAACAATACTTCTTGTGCAACTAATTATCAAACGATTAGAGAATTCAGATAATGTATAGCTTGCCTAAACCAATAGGCTGCAGACAACGAATAACATCTGATAACAATTTCAATCGACTGCTACAAGAGGCGAAAGGGGATTGTAGTTTCCACACGCAAACTTGGTAGACGTTTTTCCGTTTCGCGGCTAAGGGCTGAAGCAGTTGCCGCCGATATTTACAGGCAAACATGCCTTCCGAAGTTCCTAGTTTATCAAAATGCATCATAGTATTGATCAAATCTTGTTTTGGTGTGATCTTGCATCATGCCATTATGCCAGAACAAATCGAGACTGATCAGACGATCAACATCCCTTTCGTCCCGAAAGTAAGTACCCTCCTAATGTTCCCGGAGCTAGACCTGCAGAGAAATCGTGGGCTGTGCCCATAAATCAATGAGACAATGGGAGGGAAGCTGCTGACGAAGAACCACTAGTTATCACCATCCAGACTTATGATGCACGTTAAGAGAAAATTACGTAAAATTGGAAATAGTGAGCCCCTAGCTGCAATTTTGCATTCTTTTTAATGATAGATGTTGCATAGAAACAATTAATTTTAATTTGGTTTCTAAAGTAGTGAGTGACTGGAACAAATTACCTGAAGAAGTAACTAATGCCACATCCATAAATCAATTTAAAAATAGACTGAACAATAATTTTGCAAACAATACTACTAACACGATTACCTATTAACAAACATGATACAACATAATGCAATATCATGTATTATATGTGGATATATCAGCTTAAAGCTGCTTTTCTACTACCAATAATAATAATAATAATAATAATAATAATAATAATAATAATAATAATAATAATAATAATAATAAAACGAAAACAGCATACCTGATAGATGTGGCTGTACCCAACAATAACAACATGCAAGACAAATATAGGGAGAAAAAGGGCAAATACGCAGAGCTGGCCATGGAGATACAGCAAATGTGGCAACTGGATAAGGTTCATGTAATACCGACCATCGTATCATCAACCGGACTTATTCCAAAAACCATGGAACAGAATCTCAGAAGTCTAGGACTGCACACCAACACCTTTATTGACATTCAGAAAGCAGTCTTACTTAGGACATGCCACATAGTGAGGAAATTCTTACTGGACAATACATGAATCAATGATTAGCCCACTCCTTTTGATTCTTGAATCCGGGACGGGTTATAACCCCAACATTAGTTGAGAATTTGCATGTCAATAATAATAATAATAATAACGTAAATATGGGAGTTTATTGTGACGTACGTTACTAGAACGCCCTCTGATGAGCAAATGATTAAAAATAAAGATAAATACTGGAACCCCATATGACGAGAGTGTAGGATATAGTAGAACAGATATCATCGGAAGTGCGTTGGTCCTCGAAAAGGGTTCAAATTATAACCCTTCGACCGATGCTAGGAATAGTATTGTGAGGTAGGCACGAAAACAAGTATGAAAGTGTCTCAGATCCCTCTCCAGCGCTACTGAGAGTTGTGCTGTGATGTAGACATGCAAAGAAATCTGCAGAAGCGTCAGATCCAGCCCATACAATAACTGATCGAAAATGAAGAAGATAGAGGAAGAGAAATCATCGAGGAGTAATGGGCCTTGAAAGTGATTAAAGCGATAAGCTTTCCATACAGACCTGAAGTAGTGTTATGACTTAGGAGATAGGCAAGGTGTCAAATAGTCGAAAACCAAGAGTATAATGGGTGTAACGGTTAGAAGAATAGAAATCATCAGAGGTATAGTAGCCCTCCAAAATTATGGGTTCAAAGTATCATATCCAACCAAGACGATAAATAATCAAAGATGAAGAAAAATACAAAATCGTCATTATTATGATGCGAACATAAGATACAGAAGAACAGAAATCATAGAAAGTGTAGTGGGCACCGAAACGGATTAAAATGGTAATCTTTCTATCGATACTGGCAGTAGTATTGTGAGGTAGACATGATAACCAAACTGAAACTTAGGCCAACATGTTAATGAAGAACACGTTAGAACGTTCTATTACGAGTGTGTAAGAGGAGCGGTCGGGGCCTTCAAAATGATGGATAATGTTTTTAAGCGAATGACAAATATATATTAAACACAACACGGAAAAAATTAGATGATGGTGTTTGTTCTACCATTGTTCAAACTTTGATGTGATTTGCGAATTTCGAGCTTGATTTATTTCTCTTTTAGTTTTATACATTTGCTGTTGCGGTCAACTTCTTAAAAAAGTTTTATTATTATTAATAATAATAATAATATTATGAGCCTTGTAGCGGGAAGCCCAGCGTTATAGTTTTCGTATTGCGCTAACACTTCTAACGTATCCTAGAAACTGTCACTGAAATGACAATCGGGACCGACGGCTTAATGTGCTCTCCGAGGTGTATCTGACTGAGATATTGCTACAACTATCGATCTGACACTAATCCAAATGCTAACGGTGCTAACTATCGGGATCATTTGATTGGCGCTCATAGTGCGTGCCCATGCAACCAGCAGTTTCGTAAATAATCCTCAGTTATTTTTCAAAGCTTGTAACCCTGGTATTGTGTGTTTTAGATGTGTAAGATTTACTATTTGCATGTTATTTTTATTACTGCAGTTCTAATGACAGTTAAATAAGCAATTCGCAATTCTATCTAGAACGCTTAGGACATTTATTTACTCTGCAGCTCAGTGGCGACTACCGCATTTGCACTGTAAGCATTTAAAACAACGCTAAAAAGCCAAATAGCGAGCATTCTCGCCACCCACGTTTATTTTGAAATTCATATGAAGTAGTTGATGTTTTTATAAACCTTGATAAATGCACTTGAAAGGGATCATAATGAGCACTTAAAAATCCCACTTAGGCAAATAATTCATCTCGAAAATGAAATTCGCTGGAATGCGCGGCAATTCGCACAGATTCCTCCGTTCTTGTTTATGCAGTGGCCACACATGGCACATATCGGGCTAGAGCAAATAAAAAAGGACATTTAAATTAGGATGTTATGTCCGTCGCCACAAGTGCGACAGCGCTGCATCCATTCCTGTTATTATCTGCAGTATCTGTCGCACATAAATGGCCTTAATTTTCAGAGGATGAATGTATGATGTAGGTGTATACATGATTCCCGAGGGCGCTTTGCCGTACTTCAGCTGTATAGTGTATCCGCCTTATAGCACACAAGGTGCTTACATAAGGTACCTGGGAGATTTCGTAGTCTTACAATGTTGCTGCCATCCGCGATTTTAATACACTGTAAGTTATGTCATTGCCCAACAAGTACGTATAATGTGATATACGGGAGCGAGGGCTTTTCCAAAAATACGACTCGCCCTCTCCCTGGCGCCCAAATTCCGACAAGGTTTGACGCGTAAATATCGCTGAAGTAATTACGATCACTTTTAGATTTAATTCGATCGCGTCAAAGGAACAAACAAAGAATACAGGGGGCGGCGCGGAACGAATAAAATAAAGACACAAAAGGAAACGTGCCCTTAAGCGATGCGATTGCTATAAAAATCAAAGCATATCCTGTGGAATAAATAAAAATTAATCAAGTATAAACAAAAGCGGTGTAGATTCCAAATTACATATGCGCGTCCTCGAATGCCCCCAATCGACTGAAACAAGGAAACCCATTAATTTGGCCTCCCCTTCTGAACGAATCACTGTCACTTCGATGCAAATTGTTTTTTATGTATCAGATGGTCGAATTAAACTTAAAATCGAAATAAATATTTAATAAGTAAAATGAATGAGCAATTATTACTTCCCCCGTCTAAAAGAGGAACGAAGTATTGTACTAGCGAAAAATCACCTTCCGGTATTTCTTCAGAGCGTTAGGTTTCAGGGTCCCTAGATGACGAAAAACAGGTTTTCTCAATTTCGTCTGTCGGTCTGTCTGTGTATGTCTGTTTGCAACATAACTCAAAAACTATTTGTTGAAGGAAGACTATATTTTCCATGCAGATTATATCTGCCTGGCATGAAACCAAGAAAAATTCGGACAAATATATGTAATAGGTTCAGCATCCTAAAAAAATTAAATTGCGTTAACTAAAAATAAATAAAAGTAATAATTTTCTCGTAGGTCAGGCTTTACACATGACGAATATGAGACTCAACAGATACAGGGTAATGTCGAAAAAGATTGAAAAAACTTCACTAACAAGCCCGTTCTGTTAAATACAGCCTCGCAGCGCAAAGCCGGGAGATGTCTTCGATGGCACCGAAGATGAGATTTAAATTCGCTTTGGCAGGAGCTGTAGTTCGAATCCCATCCCCGGAAATGTTTTTTTAATTTTAAATTGGTTTAATTCGCATTACCAAGTGTTTTCTTTTACTGTTTCAGTATTATTACGAACGTGAAGATATTTGTATACCTATTTTACTTTGATTTTGAAAATCTGTTGGTGTCACAACGTCCAGTTGCGAGGAAAGTTCTGAGTAAAGCCCTTTACAGATTTTTTAACTTGTTTCCCTGTCTAAAGATATGCACAGTAGAAATATAACATGGATTGTACTGTATGCTTACAGATGAGCTTCTTGACTGACTATTCAGATAAAAATTAAAAAATAAGCCATAGTTATATTGTTTCCGATTCATTAAAAACTGTTCAACTTTAGTTTAATAGGAGGATTTCATACTGTACGAACCAGTTCTCTGTCATTACTATATCTCAATCATTTGCGCAATTATACGTTTTGATATTCTTTAGATACTTCCACATTTTAATTGTTGCTTTTTGGTTATTATTGGATTCGCAATTGGTATTGTTCTTTTTGAAAATTTCTAAGTGAACAACTTTATGAGCTGGTTGGTCAGTACTTAGTTTGGAAACGTTTATGTCTTCATTTGTTTTTGTGATGAACTATATGCTTTTCACGTTCTTTCTGGTCATGTCTCAATAACCTTTAAATGTTGATGGAATCATAGTCGATATATTCTATCCTGTCACTTGATAGCACTGGCGCCCCCAAAGCCCTTCTAGCCTTTTTACATTCGTCGTGGTAGTGAGTAGTGCAGGTCAGGGATTTTTCTTAATTCATAATAACTAGTAACAACCTACTGTGGTTTACAAATTGCAGTTACCTTATTTTGCTTCCTAAACTAGAATGCCTTTCTATATTTATAAAATAATAAACACGCACTCTTTGAAAGGTTGGGGCAAAGTGATTTTTGTAAATGCGATAAACAGTACCTGTTTTTATGAGTGCGCCAATTCAATCAAGCTTCATCGAGCACCAGAATCTGCGGTTAATTCTGTTTAATAGATTTTGAGTACTAGACGTCTCTTTTTAAAGGGTTTATACTAGTGATGGGCATAACAGGACAATTTTCATAACCGAATTATTTGCACTCGAATCATATTAATAACCGATTGATTATTTGAATAATCATTCGAATCAATTTTGGCTCTCGATTCGTTTCGATTAAGTCAGCCTGTTTGCCGGTTGGCAGTTCACCGTCATCTGCATCGGCATCGTAACTTGCAGATAGCAGAGGAACTCAGTTAATCGTTAATTATAATAATTGTATAAATGATTTTTATTTGATTTCTAAGGAGTTTAAACCATTGAGAATAGCTATATCAATACTAATCATAAAGAAATTATAAATATGTGAATACAAAGTATCTATTGAATCTATTTTTAGTTCCTAAAATTCTCTAGTAGCCACCCTTCCCTTTTCGCTTGCACATCATACCGGTATATTTTAGAATCCATAATTTATCTACGTTCAGCCTTCCGCGGTTCTAAGGACGCACACTTAAAATTTTAAACATCGAAATCCACTTCTTGTCCCGACTGCTCCGTTATTAAAACGTAAATATAAATCTTTTACGATATTGGAAAATCTTATTTCGCTTTCTGTTTATCCCTTATTAGGCATAATCAACCGCGTTTTGAAGCAAAAATTTAGGCCGTTATAAATTAATACCAACACAGCTTTGGTAAATCTCATACTCAGCAGAACGTTATCTTTAATAGGAACGGCCCCATAAATTTAACTCGTCGACTGGGAGTCTCAAATGTCTTAATAACATCAACAAGCAGCCGCGAGCCTCACTTGGGTCAATCAAGTACATACGTAGAAAAGGTTATATGAGTTATGAATGACGTATTATTTACAGAATCACTCGCAGGTCGCTGAGACGCGGCACGTCGTACGTATCAGGATGAGGTTATTTTTCATCCGAATACTTGGAACGAAAACCGAGTTACACAGGTTATTTCAATAACCGGATAACCGGTTATTTTTGATTCGAATAAGCCCATCACTAGTTTATACCCCTGGGTCGGTAACGAGCGCCCATAATTGGTCAAATCCTTTTGTGATTGAAACCAAACCGCATGTGCTATTCGTTCAATAACTATTCTATAACTATTTATATAATTATATTTTGAATCTAAAATATCTACGTGATTTCTGGGATCGCTTTGAATGCAACGAACCTGACATTATTAATGTAATAATTATGTAAAACCGAGCAATTCGAGTTTGAGCTAATATTTCCATTGCACTGTTATTGTTAGTTATTAACCCATATCCCTTTCGGCGTATTAAGGCCTGTAAGTCGCAGTACCTGGTACCCTAAGCTTTCGTTATTTCTAACTTTTAAGTAATTTTCTTCTAGTATTCTGCCCCCGCGACCTTTCTTCGACTTTCGTTCCAGAGCTGGCCATTTTTTAAATTATTAGATTTCTATGTGAATATTGGAAACGTACTTCGGATCGGTCTTCTCACCCAAAATATTGTAACATTGCTTAAAAGGGTGTTTTGCAGAGGAGCTGAAAGATTTTAATTTTATATACTCGATTAGAATTTCGAAAACCAGAAGGTTTAGAAACTTAAGATGTTTACAGCTTTGTCCAAAAACTGTGAGAAAGACTCTAAAAATTAAGGCATTCGGTCTAGAAAACCAGGAAAAATTCCTGTCACAAAGTCAGTACAAATACAGCGTTTTTGTCCAAATTATCAAGATGACTTCGAAAATGTGTTTATATCCGATGAAAGTTTTTCCAAGTTGGTCGTAATAGGCTCTAGATTTTGCCAAGAGAGCGTCCTAAGACACAAATTTCGAAATTTCCTATAAAAGTGATGGTTTGGGGTGCGATGTCGCTGCGAGGTGCTACACCGTTATATATCGTACAGGGTACCGTCAACAGCGTAAAATATTGAGAAATTTTAAATTTGTTTTTATTGAAACAGCAAACGCTTTGTATCCCAGGTGCATTTACAATATTTTTTTGCAGGAGCAGCTTATTGAAAAGATTCCTTGGCCTGCAGCTTCGCCAGATCTAAGTCTCATTGACAATATCTGGGGTTTGATGAAAATTGAAGTTGAAAGGTTGTCACCACGTAATAGAAACCAATTAATAGCCTGTATTTTGAGAGCTAGGGGTGATATAACTGAAACTTACGGACGGTACTTAACACTGAGTATGCCTAATCGGTTAAGAACATGTATTGAGTCTCATCTAAGATTTTTGTGTGTGTTTAAGAACACGTTGTTATAAAAATTGCCAGTGTATTAGTAAAAAGTATGGATTGTTAATTTTTGTAAACAGGTAGTTTAATAAATCTATGTTATTTTTAAAAAGCTAAATAAGAATTACTTTTTCCGGATACTTTCTAGACGTACTATAGTTAGATTTAAATCGTGTATAAAAGAAATTAATATTCCAAATATTTGCTAATCTGATCCTAAAAATATTCAATATACAGTTTCAGAAATGTATTTCATAATCGACATTCGCACAAATAATTACTTAAAACCTTTCGTAGAAGTATTTATATAAGACTAAGGCATTTGCACTAAAAGTAATTAGCAATTTGATATTCAGTGTGTGTCAATGGTAAATTGTTTTAAATATTCCAAACAGGAAAAATCTGCGTTCAGAGCGGCTGCTTCGATTTTCACCTTATTCTTATTTAGCCTTTACCTGTGCATTTCAGGAGTGCCAGGACAATTTTTTTCTGGGTTATCTTCGGCGACTCTCTTTAACGAACCCGCTGTTAGAACTTTTCGTGACAATTAGGTTTGACTGTGTGTTATATTATGGAAGCGGGAGGTTTTTGCGGTACTAAGAGAAACTTATACGCTTCCTACCGACTGCGCCACTCAAATACGTAAGTTTGTTTTTAGAAAAACAGTTGCATTGTTAACCGCTCAAAATGCTTATACTGCTCACAGTGTGACCTATTAAAACCATTGTAAAAAGCCAGAAAGTTGTAATTTTATGTAAGCTCTATTTTATTTCCACATACACAGTGTAGTTACAGTTTATTACAATTAAACTCAATTTCTTGCTACAGCAACATTATTTACGCACTTTAATTGTTGGGGTAAAGAATATAAGATTGGACATACAAGCAGCGGCAATGAAAATATTTCCGGAAGAAATAAAAAACCAGAGCAAAACTTTTTAAATTAATTTTCCAATTCTTCTCAGTTTCAGGATATAAATGATTCTGTTATTTGCATATTCTTCAGTTTTAGCATATTAGAAGTTACGCAACAATTTCTAACGGCTGTGTGTCGAAAATACACATCCTAACAGTTTTAAACAGCGGATACAATATCTTCTCGCCGTGTAAGAAATTGCCATTTCCCGTGAATAGGACAAATGTGACAATTACCCCTAATTTTCACTTGTGATTTCAAGTTTTTCAGCCCAGTTTACACACTTGTTGAAACTCGAATGGCTTGCTGAAACCTTCGTACTGCTTTTTTGTGACGTCGAAAGTGCAAATGGCATTATTTTATGAGTGAGCCTGCTACTAGGCGACAATGAAAATCAATATTGAGCCACAAATTTGCACGAGAAAACAGCAGAAACCCTTGAAAACGCGAAAATGGCCCGAAGAGAAACGAATGTTTTCTACTTCACGATTTTTGTAAACAATGCCGTTTAAAAAACGAAGCTGAAGCGCAGTCAGCTTGGCTGGTAAATTATTTAAAACATAATTTTCCACGTGCAAATAAATTGTTCTCAGTATCTTTCATTATTTTTGGTAAAGGATTTGAGAAGGTTCTCCGCTTTTCTTGCTTTCATTAATTTCCGTTCTTAACAGAGCTTGAAGTCTATCGAAATAATCGGATTTGCCTTTAACAACCATAGCGTAATATTCACTAGTTGGCTGTCTGGGAGAAACTAAATTGGCACGAATTTATATCTATCAGCTCGCGTTTAGTTTAGTATTAACGACTGTGTTTTTTTATAATACATTATTCATCAACGCACAATTTTTTTGAAAACTGCAAAGTTATCCCAAATTTAGCGAATATTATTACAAAGTTAGCAGATAAATTATTTCCAGTTTTACTCTGGGAAACATTTCGTATATTTGCACGGCAAATTAAATGGGTTAAGTGAAATATTCACACTTGGCATATCAGGTAAATGCATTTGAAGATTTACGCCCTTGTGTAAATCACTGAATAATAGCAGTTGCAGTAGAATGCCGCAGTGGTAGTTTCTTAAGCGCATTGGGTCAAATTCTAATAACCAATTTGAGCGTAATTAAACACATCCAATACAAAAATTGAGTTAGTTGAGAATAAATAATGAATTTATTCAGACCCTTTTAAATCTAGAGATATATATGTCATTTGCACAACATAAATTCATGTTGCATTGGAAAAAAGATGTTATCGAAATAATTATACTGTAAACTAATCCATAATCCGTTTTAATGAAATAATCGATATCACACAAAAAACAAGCTAAGCAATAATTAATCGTCTGTAAGCTCTAGCATACACTCGTATTAAGCATGCATGTGTAATTTGTAAACAAACCCAATACTTTTTGACCCGTCAAATGGATAAACGAGGACAAATCAAACAAAGTTACAAATTGCAAGGAAATTCCCGTTTACGACATGCAACGAACTTAAAGGTTGCTCGACTAGCTAGTGAAAACGGGAGGGTCATAAGCCAATAACACAGGGGCTTACTCGCAATAGTCAAAATAATATTATTGTTATGGGCGCCATCTGTTATTTATCAGTCAGTGAATGGGCGATTTCGTCAGGAAAACCTCCCACAGCCTCAGAGTACGTACGGGCTCAACACACAAATGCAACTTACCTTGCCTTCTATGAAAACGCGTACTGCATTTTGTTTCTAAGAAATCAACTAGTATGAAATCTAATTAAACTGTATTACACAACATTCATGTGGCTAGACAGAACAAAGACAGATGGGTATACAAAATTACAGAATGGCGGTCAAGACAAACAAAAAGAAGCGTGGGGCGCCCCCAAAAAAGGTGGTTAGACGATATTAGAAGTGTGGCAAGTAAACGGTGGATGAACATTGCACAAGACAGGGAAAGATGGAAGAAAATGGAAGAAACCTACGTTCAAGAGTGGACTGATAATGGTTGAAAAAGAAGAAGAAGACACAACATTCCAAAATAAATACAGTTCTCGAGGGACACACCTGCAAATGCTGAAACCCGCAATCTATCTACACGCGTAACTTCACAGCAGTATACAAGCCATGCAAGTCAGTTTTGATAGTCCAGTGACAAGTCAGCCACCGATTGCAAATAGCGATCTATAGCTCCCAGCGGAGATGAGCTCAAAATTCAGGTCCGGTAAGCAGTCAATTAATAAACTATTTCGTGCATGCACTAGCCTAGCATATTAAAAATTGGCGCCCATTCACGACATGCATGGTTGAAATACTTGCAGTAGTTTCACCTAACACAACATCAGCTAGCAAACATGGCACAGCTAGAATAAAAATAATTTCAATAACATGAATAGTAGAACTAGCAAGATGGAAGATGGAAACATTGGAGAATAAGGGAAAACAAATTGTGAAAAAGTGTTGCATTCGAAGAGTAACGGCAAATAGTCCTACCACAAATATTGTAAGAAACTGTCTGGAGAACGAAAGAAGAGCGATTGTTGAAGCAATTGGGTCAGAGTTTAGAGCAATAAAATCTGGTATGAACTAAGCATAAAAGAATCGAGTAGAATCCACCGTGAAAATAGTTAAATAATCTGGTGAAGGATTAGAACAGATTTGGGCAAGAAAGTACCTCAGAGAGTAACAACCTTACACAAAATCAGTGCAACAATAAAATTCACTATTGAAAAAAACTATTCTTGGAAGAATATATACTTATAATATTACTTTTATTGTGTTTTTTGTTATTTCTCTTCTTTATCCAATGCAAGATGACGTTGATAACGAGGAGTTCAATCTTACCTACTGGAAAACCTACAAGACAAAGAGGACGAAGATAGTAGAATGTGCAGCGCACTTTACTGATTCTGGCGAACACAGCACTTCAGTTCAGAGTAAAGAGAGTTCCTTTGCAACTGCATAGATTACAGGAAATGGAGCTGTTTAGTCGAAATGATCTATAGGAAAATTTAAGACGTTATTGTCAAATTTAATAAAATATTGTTCTGGTTTGACCCATTTTAGTTCAAATATTGCTACTACAGGTGAGGATTTTTTTCCAGTTTGGAACTACAGAAATAATTGCAGTTGTAAGAGAAGCTAACACAATGGCAGATAATCATCATGATTTGTACAAAATATCGTTCTAAAGAAAACGCTTGAAAAGCAACAGATGTCCAGTGGCTCTACATATTGCAGTCCTGTTTTTCGCCTTTCTAAGTCGAAAAGTAGGTTTAACCATCTGGTAGTTTTCATAAGGGTTAATAACTTGAAGATAAAGGAAATTTTCAGACAACAGGACTGCCTTGTGCACATTCGACAATTTATGGCGAAGTTATGGAAGCTTTGCAGTCTGCTTATAATCCAAGTACTCACCTAGCCATGGACGAACAACTTGTAAGTTTCAGAGGTTGAGTAGCATTTCTTCTTTACGTAAAAGACCAGCTGGAGATATATGTAATAAGCATTTGGGCACTTGGACCGTGAAGCCTATTATGTAATAAATTTGCAAGCTTAGTTAGGAAAGGAAGATAACAACCCTGAAAAAGATCAACCAGAGATGGTTCAACTTTAAACCTGGGCATGGTGTAACTATCGGTGACTTTTCTGTGGCCTTTAGTTTAACACAAAAACATTTATGAAATAGTAAAAAATAACTATTACCTCGAAGATATGGACTGCATTCGACCAAGAACTTTTATGATTCAAAAAGAGAAGGTTACACTATTGTCTACAGAACATCACGACGATGTGTTTTTTAAGTAAAGATGAGATCAACCTAAGGTTACTCTCAGCTATACTAAAACCGTACAAACCACACTTTTACCTCTTAGGAAATAATGTAACCGTTGTCCAATGATTATATCTGTAGACCTATTGGATATGGTTATAATAAATAATTACAAACTGTGAGTATTTAAAATTCTCAACTATGAAAATAGGGTATTAGGTAGTCGAACAAATATTTTACTTTACATAGGTAAACAGCTACTTACAGAAAACAGTGAACATAACTGAGGCTAAACCGACACTATGCATTGGAAATACTATTTAGGTTTTAACCATGCACGAGAATGAAAGTTGCTGAATAGGGTATAAAACATATTATCAGTAGATATTCATGGGAATAAAAAAAAAGAAATGTGAAAAGATTATTGCAAGGAAAAGTGCAAGGAAATAATAAGAAAATCTTGAATACTCCATGATGATCGCCAATCTCACTATAGAAGAAACCAAAGAAAAAGAAGACAGCCATTTCTCACAATATCATCACTTCCTCTCCTATAAGAAGGTCCACGCTTCGAATGGACATGCCATGGATGGGACTGACTCAAAAATCGTAGAGCCATTATTATTGTTACCATTATTAGCGCATATTGATATTTGAGTACACTACCAACAGTTAAAAATTGCACTGTTAATGTGTACGTGTTAGGCTAAACATTCCGATGTACGAGTTGGTAGGTCGACCACAATCGGGATATGTAAATGACCTCAAAACAGGTGCGTTTCTTCTCAACTGCCTAGGGCCGTTGTAATTGAAAACAGATCTGCTCCATTGTGAACGATGCCAATACCTCTTGTTGATCTTTTGTCCACAATTATGGAGCGAATAGCCATAAATATGGTGAATAACAGGGGTAGTATGACACATCCCTGTGCGAGTTAGAACAGGATTTGCTAGTTTTCTATTAAAATAAAGATCAGTTGTTTTCGTTGATAATTTTACAGATTGATCTATTTGGATGAATACCAAAGTTGTTTTATTGTCAAATGCTTTTTTTATGTTTATGAAAGCACGCTTGTTATTCTATTACTTTCTCTGGAAGCTGACGAAGAGAGAAGATCATAACTATTGGGCATTAATTTGGTCTGAACTTTAGTTTTGTGGAGTTTATTTATATAGTGAAGCAGTATGTGCATTGCTATGCGATTGCTAGAAGAGATATTCTTCTATAATTGCTGCAATCAGAGGTATCTCCCGTTTTCGTGAACTCCGCAGTTTCCTTTACTCTCCAAATCTTGTCAAACAGTGTATTGAGATGTAGTGCTATTTCATCAGAAATTACGTTTAAGATTCCTATCGGAATTCCATCCTCTCCTGGAAATTTATTCTGAGAGCGTTTGGAATTTCTTCTTTCTTCATCCAGGTGAAGTTCTTTTTCGTATCGTAATATTGAGTCGATTGTGTTGTAGTGTTCAGTTCCATCTTAATTCAACATTGCACGGTAATGCTCTATCCACATACTAGAAATGTGGTCTTCTTCTTTAAATAGATTTCCAGCAGCATCCTTAATTGGATTCAAATTTTCATGCGGGTCTGTAGATTTTACGACTATGAAAGAGAGGCGGTTCTGATGTTTGTCAGCGCATGGCTGGATTTCTTCAGCTTTGTGTTTTAACTGTACTACTAACATATTTATTTAGTTTGCATGTTTTTTGAATATATAGCACTAATTGTTAAATGTCAATGTAAAAATTCTTAAGACCAATTATTCAATGTTCAGCCTTATTCGTAAGGCTTATATTGACTGTTCACACAAGTTTGATTATGTTCTATTCATTGGGTTAAAGATATAGAAAAATTCTACAAAAGATTGAGATAAGATCCAATATCTCCAAACCAAATCTTTGTGAAACAGGTGTGATCAGGTATGAAAACGATTGGAGGGGGAAAGGGACATAGCAAACGAGAGAATGTATGTGGCTGTTAATGAGAAATTGGGGTTAGTGCGACATCAAATAACTGCATTTAATCACGGATAGAGCTGGCTTTCAATGAACTTCGGGGTCTAGCTTCAATTAAGTTGTATGAACAATTTGATCTAATAATCTAATAATTGGGTAATCTTCATTAAATAAGCAGTTCCCAGCTTCGGAACAATCAGTGTTGTAT